>CM077463.1:19926626-20526626 GCA_039654755.1 Calcarius lapponicus | reverse complement strand
GCTGCTGCTGAACAGTAGCTGCTGCCTATTTTCTAATTTGCAGACTGAACACATTTGTTTTTCTGGTCAGAGGGAGGAATCAACTGACACTGACATTTACAGAAAAACTCAGTTGTGGAGGCCAGCATTTATGTTTGGCTCCACAGCTGGCACTGCGGTCTGAGGTCAATCCAGAGGTCATTGTATCTACAAGGTCATTAATTTGTGCATGACTTTTTTCTAAATTCAGATTTTGAGAATTTTTTTTCCCCCTTCATATTCATTCTCAATTTTAAATGGCAATGCACGACCATATGCATTTTTACTGGCTTGGATCCACACTCAACAAAAAAGACTAGAGTTAATCAATTTAAAACTCAGCCTGGAACAACAGGAGTTGTATGCACTGGTGTGGGAGAGAAAGTAAAGCAGCAATCTTTTGATATAGATTTAAAATTGTAAAAAGATCTATTTGAAAATTGTGTGAAAAGAACTATCTAGGGAAAACTGAAAGTTTGGAATCTAACTAAAGTTCACTAGTTCTACTTTTTGACATAAATTAGCCCTTGGTAATAAGTGCTTAATAAATTATTTTGATTAAAAAAAATTCCTTCTATTTTAGCCTAAAATAACTAAAACAAACAAACAAAAAAAAAGTGCTAGAAAAAAAAGAACGGTGAAGTTTTTTCTCACACCAGTCCCAAAATGAATTTGTTGAAAGAGTGTTAAGAATGAACTACAGAGAGTGAGAAAGTTCAAGCACCAGACAGCATCTGATTAGATGTTTCCAAAGAGGAACTGAGTGTCACTAACAGGATTTCACAGGATCAGGTAATTTTTTATCACAGCTTTTAGCTGTCCTGGAAAAGCCTCTTCTATCTGAGGGAGCAGGCTCAGTTAGGAAATAACTAGTTTGAAATAACTGAGTTTGAAATAACAGTTAGGAAATAACTGAGTTCATATATACTCAGTGCCATTTCTAGCTAAACATCTTCTGTAATATATAAATGTATGGCTACCTTTAAAATTCACGTGAGTTTTTCTCACTGACTGCACTAGAGATCAAACAAACAAACATGCAACCTATGCATTTTACCATGAGCTTTTTTTGTACAGATTTTCATCCAAAGCAACTGTGTCATTCATTCCCTAAGGCTCTTCTGCAATTATTTGTCCTTGGTTTATGTGGTAAACAGATTATGTGTCTGACTAAGAAACTGGATAAAATTGCTACCAGACAGGTTCCTAAAAGGCTTTGAGAAGCAGACCAAAACCAGATTTTTTTGTCTTTAAAAATTAGAAAAAATAGAAAGATAGGGATTGGAAATGTGCAGCATGGACTAAGACCTAGACAGTGGATATTTTTAGATTAATTTACTAGTTCTGTAAAAGTTTACTGAGTTTTTATGTATGATTATATTTCTTTTATCAGAGAACTTAAGGAGTGAAAAGGGACTAGATGGAAATAATATTTTCTATGCTAAATTAAAATCTAGATTAAAATCACGTTACAGCAGATTTCAGAACACGGATCAGTGTCATCTTCTGAAGAAAGTATTAAAATACTGTCAAATAAATGACTATTTGGGGACAAGAATGTTGTTCAAAAATATTTAGAAAAAGCCCAACAAAATGGAAAGTTGACAGTATATGTGTCAGAATGAAACTGTTTGCATAAGTGTGCCTGTGTGTGTGTCTGCAGTGGAGCACTGAAAATCTGCTTTTAGTGTCCTTTTTTGCAGAATTGTCCTCAGGGGCTTTAAGCTTACTTTGTTAAAGCCTGAGCTTGGACACTGTTTACATTTAAAAGCCTAAATGATGTTTGTATTTGAGTATTCTCTATGTTCCCAGACTTAGATAAAACCAACAGGAATCATCCAAAATAACTTTTTGAAAAACCTCTAATAAAGTAGGGTGCTAAATACAGATGTTGGGATATTATCAGTTTACATGGCCTTTGAAATATTTTGATCTTTTCTTGATCCTAGATCCTGCTGGTTTAATATCTATTTTTGTATCTCTACCAACCTGGGGCACCTCATTTGCTTCCCACCTAATAAATTTCTGTTCTTTATAATTGTATCAGGGTCCACAATTTTATTAAAACATGCAACAAAAACACTTGAAAAAATTTTATTGACAATTTATTAGTAAAGACAGAACATACATTTGAACAGCTCCAAATGTTTACTCTAGCGACTAAATTAATGCTTGATTTCAGCTTAATTTGCAGTTCCATCATACGCTGCATGATATTGCCTTTCACTGCATGTTTATGTTTTAGTTTAATTTGTTCATTTCCTAAAACATAGCTTTCCTTTCATTTAGAAAGCAGGGAAAAAAGCCAATAAGTTTCTTTTTCAAGTTAAGAAGTCTATTAAAGAGGCAAAGCTGAAATAACAATGTTCTATTTCTCCCTGTGGCTAAATAATGCAATAACAAGAAAAAACTGCAAGCCAAATTATTTCAAAGGGATTTTTAAGGTAAAAAGGCCTGACACAAACGTATTCTTTAAAAAGAATGCAATCCTGACAGCATGATTTGACTAGGAATCAACAATAACATCATCTTTTAATATATCAAGGTGTAGACCCTTAAGGATTTATAACTTGAGTGGGAGTTTTTCATATAAATATGCTTGTGAATCAGTTCTGATTTCTTTTTAAGCTTATGGTAAGAATTCAAATAATTCCAACAAATGCAATTCTACTACTTTGAGATTATCACATACTTTGGGTCTTTATTTGATGGAGGCTTACACAGAAAAGTAATGCAGATGGCTTATTTTAGCCTGAACACAACTACTGTAAGGCTTCCCTGTTTAAGGAACATGGCCTTTATCACACACTACTTAAGGAAGAAAAGGTGAAGCTGAATTGATTAAAAGAATTCTGATCTCCTTAATATGAAATCTTTTACCAGTGTCTTCTTCATGCTAAGGCTTGCCATCCCAAGGCAATCTAAAAGACATGTCTTGTCCCAGAAAACCAAACTGGATTAAAAAAAAAAAAAAATCATCACCACATTATGTTCCCTGTTGGTTTGGGGCAAAAAACTGCTTAGTGGTTTCAAGCTCTCCACACATCCAGTCAGACTCAAAGATTTTCTGGAAGTGAGTCCCTATGGAGTGCTGGCCGACTTTTAGTACCCAATGGTTAAATGGTTAAATACAGTTTGATGAAGTTCTTCAGACATCAGATCCTGAGGTGCCTCAGCATGGTGCATTTCCTCTGCAGGATAAACAGAGATATTTGTGTTTTAATGGAGCATTTGTGGTTTCTTCTAGTCCTTAGTCTTTAGTACTGTTTCCTTCCCAGCTCTGTCTTATCTTTAAAGTATAATAGGTCTGTGAATCTAATGATCTAAATTCCCAATTTCAGTCTATGGGGTTGGTTATGTTTTGTATTTTCCTTCCTCCTAATTTGCCAAATCTATGGTTTGCTGCTGCCTCACAAACAGTAAGGCCATGGTATTACACATCCAGCTGTAACCCTGAATGAATTTAGCCATGGAGAACCTAAAGCCAGTTTTTGCATTTTTTTGACCAATAACTTCAATACAATAACAATACTTTGTTATACTGTGGTGGAAGCCTTCTTTCTGACAAAGAAATTGATCCTTAATTCTACTTCTAGGAAGCCTGCATCATTCAACAAAGAATATCTCTCTTCTATTGCCTAGAAGAAAAGAAAGAGAAAAAAAAAGTCAAGACAAATGCAGCAGAGTCCTGTTTTGCTAGTGGAATGTTACAAACCAGCATATACCTCCTAGCTCATGAAACTTCTTTTAAACATATTTATTGTTAATTTGTTTGTTTAGGGAAAAGTCTTTTTGTTTAGAGAAATTGATGTTTTCTTTAAAGTACTCTTCTTCACATGCTTGTTTTTCCCAGTATAAACTGATGAGAAGATGTATAAAAATGACTATTGAGCAGCAGGGCTTCAAAACTTCAGTTATACTAAATGTTGCCAAATCTTGTCACGACTGCCTTGTGTAGTTGGCACCACATTCAACATTTATTCTCCACCTGCTCTGACTGCCTTCATTACTTACAGACATCTACACAAAGAACATGTGAAGAATCTGAGACAGAAAACCAGAAAAATAATTCCATGTAATTTTTATCTGGGCCTGGAAACAAATAGTGCAGATTTATAGATTTGCTTTTGTGCATTTGTGTTATATGTTTGTGCCCATTCAGGACTCAACTGTAATATTTAATGTGCACATTTTATCACAATGTACACAAATTTCTAATTTTTAAAATGACACAGCAAAACAAAAGCTTTCATCTTGTTCTTAAAATATGTTGAAAGGGTTTGTGCCAAGTTAAGATCAAAAGCCTGTTGAGTCTATTTTTCATTTTTACTTGTGTATCAGCTTTTGAAAAGCAAGTTGTTCCTGATTTTTTTTTTTACCTTTTTTAATTGGCAACTGATAAAATAGCCAGGCTGCTAGAAAAGGAAACAAGCTCTTTGAAAGGGTTTGTCCAGGATACGTTATGAAAAGTATGCAAACAAACCTCAAAAAAACCCCTGAATCACACAAGCATCACATTGCATTTGTACTCACAGACCCTGAAACAAGTATCAGCTGATGATTTTTCTTGATCATAGGGATATGAGACAGTCTTGAGCTGATAAAACAGCCTGATGCTTTTTAAAATCAATCTTTAAAGATATGCACAACTATTTTAATTTTCCATTTTTAATGCAACAAATATTTTCAGTTAATGCATATTTCTGATTATATTAAACAAATTATTATGCACTCTTTGGAAAACAGCTGTGATATGATGGAGCTAAACTAATAAAAGATGTGTGAATCCCCAGTAATTGGAACATGAAATACATAAGAATGAATGCACAGGAATGGAAGATTGATATTTCTCTTTGCAGAATCATTGATTGAATATTTTTCTTGGTCTTTCCTCTTTTTTTAATAGATAGGGGAAAAGAAATATTTTTTGTAATATTTATAATGTTGTTATTTATTATTATGTGTTTTGTGTTCCATTTGACCATTTGAGGCCAGAGTTTCCACTGGTTATATAGCCAAGGCTGAAAGAATACTAAAGTTAAAGTGCTTTTTGGATTGTAGCCCTAATTGTTTTGCATAGTTGCTACATTAGGAGAACCTAAAATTCCTATCCTATTTCTGTTTCACAGGTATAAGGGACAGAAAGCTTTTTCAGCACCCAGAAGATCAATGAAATATTTTCCTGTTCACTAATTTATGAACATAAATTATTTCCTGTTTATTTGTCACAGCAGAGCAGATAGGGCTGTTCTGTCACACAGTTTGTCCCAGATCAGCTGAGGCTCCAAGAAGGCTCAGCCTGCATTGACTCAGTTACCTGTGACCTTATGTGAGTCATGGAGCAGGGCCAGACATTTAACATGTTTACCACCATATTATAACCTCAGTGTTTCACTATGCATCATATATCATTATATGGACTTCTTGGTTTTAGTGAAATACTATTTTAAAGATGCAAAAGTACTGTTTTCTGGACAGTGAAAAGCCGTGTCAACGCATTCACAAACTTTGGAGAACGGAACTTGTTAAAGTAACAGTCAGTGTTGCTATGGATGAATAGATAAAGAACTATTGAATCCTTAGAGACACAAACCCATTTGTGCTGGGTTTTTCTGGGGGGGAAAATGTATTGCTCTATTTTGTTAGAACTATCACATGAGGGTTTAATAGACCAATTATAATACAACACAAGCAGTATTTTGATGAAAGTGCAACAATAAAGCATCATTTCTTTCACATTTTGAAATGAGAATTCTTTTTGCCATTCTATTTGCATTTCATGTGTGCAATACATCTAAAGTAATCTGAATTTACAACATGAATTTATCAGAAACTAAAAATGATGAGCTCATGTCTAGGCTTTACATTTTATGCTTTCTAAATATGTCAAACAATAATCATACTCTCCACACAGAGTTGGATTATGAGTCAGTTACTAATTCAAAGACTAACTATTGTTTATCAACACCTGCACAATAAATAAAAATCTTAAATTTCATGTTCTTGGTCTCTTTCTATAATTTTCTGTTCCTTTGGAAACATTCATCCTTTAATTCCCTTTATAATCAAAATAAACTTTTCCCTTTGCATTTTCCAAAGTGAGGCAGAAATAGAACAGATTACTCTACAGAAAAGAAACACCGAGCAGCTAACCTCAATTCCTTACATAGACTTCCCTATAATTTTATTTCAGTTTGCATCACAGCTGTTTACATCATGAAAGACATCCATTGCTAAAGAAGTTTCTATTTAAGACAAATGGTATTTTATAAGTCTTCTCTGAAACAATATACTTCACTGGTTTTTGTGTGTTTTCTGGTTTTCCTTCACTTCTTGCAGAACCTGGATGACAGGTCCATTAGCTACCCAATATTGTATTAAATCTGAAATATAACCCTTATTCATAATTTAGGGGCTTCAGTATATGCAATGAAAAGTATGTCAGAAATTATGACATGATATTTAAGAATGTATATTCTTTTTCCTAACAGCTGTCTAGGTTTAATTTAAAAAAGAAAGTTTATCACTTTCAGCCGCAGTGATGCAATCTTTGTTTGCATGACTGTGCATGGGGACGTGGTGGTCTTCCTGCAACACCCCAGAGAATTCTTGCAGCTCAGATGCTTTCACTGTATTTACAGAATTCACAGAACTCACAGAATGACTAGGTTAGAAGAGACCTTAAAGATCAACGAGTCCAACCCATGCCCTAACACCTCAAGTGAACCATGGCACTGAGTGCCACATCCAGTCTTTTTTTAAACACATCCAGAGATGGTGACTCCACCACCGCCCCAGGCAGGCCATTGCAGTACTTTATCGCTCTTTCCACAAAAAACTTTTACCTATTATCAACCTATATTTCCCTTGGTACTGCTTGAGACTGTGTCCTCCCGTTCTGTCAGTTGCTGCCTGGTGAAAGAGACCGACCCCACCTGGCTACAGCCACCTTTCAGGGGGTTGTAGAGAGTGACAAGGTCATCCCTGAGTCTCCTTTTCTCCAGGCTAAACACCCCCAGCTCCCTCAGTTGTTCCTCACAGGGTTTGTGTTCCCAGCCCCTCTCCAGCCTCGTTGCCTCCTCTGGATGCACTCAAGCCTCTCAAGGTCCTTCCCAAACTGAGGGGCCAGAACTGGACACAGCACTCAAGGTGTGGCCTCACCAGTGCTGAGTACAGGGGAAGGATGACCTCCCTGCTCCTGCTGGCCACACTGTTCCTGACACAGGCCAGGATGCTGTAAATACAGGCCAGGATGCTGTATTTGCTCCTCTAGACCTCTTCCTGTTTGAGTTGCAATTTTTATGGGTACATATTAAATTGAGGGAAAACACTAAGAGAGTTATTTAAGATTGATAATATAGTTAGCTTATTTGAAGCTCATTTCATATGTGAAGGCTCTTAAAAGGCATGGTTCACCATTTTTCATTGCATTTACAAAAATATGGGCAGTGGAGATCTTGAGTGAAGAATTTCACCATCATTTTGCAGAGGATCTCTGCCTCCTCCTTGTGAGGACCCTGAGAGGCCCTTAACGGGTTTGTGGTCCTTGTATCTTCCCCTTCCCCTATCCAAGGCCAGGGGCCAATTCCAACCCTCTGGGGCTGTCAGTCCCTGCCCCAGCAGCCCCACAGCAGGGCATCTTCAGCTCCTTACAGCTTACTCTGCTGCGGGGAGCAGGGACAGGCGCTCGGAAGATGTCGGGACTGTCACGGAAAGATACAGGAATGCATCCCCCTCCCTTTCCAGAGATAAGGATCACACTGGAATGTAGCCAACGTAGCAGACCCCTCTAACAAAGGAATCCCAGTACTTTTCCACTTACTAACCCTAGAAGAAATTGTGAGACCACCCCTTTGACGTAGAGAAGACCCTAATCTATAAAACCCCTGGAGATGAGATAATAAACGCCTTTTGACCGTCCGCCCTAGGGGTGTTTGCGTTGTCATTTGTGCCCAGACGATCGGAATGGATCGCTGTAATATCGCTCTCTGAAAACCAGGTCGCACCTGTCTTCCTACCGAAGGCAGCACTCTGCCCAGCTATGGGCACACAGAGCCAGGCCCACCCACACAGGGTGACACCTTTTCCTGGGGGTTTGGTCTGCCCTGTCCCCAGGGAGGTGCAGGCTGGGGCTGCCTCTATGTCCTGGCTGCCCTGTTCCTGTCAGGAATGTGGGATGGGCCCTGGCAGCTGAGCCCTGGCTGGCATCATGTTCTGCTGCCAATTCCAGAGAGCAGCTGGCCTGCCTGGCACCATGGCACTGCCCCTACAGCGAGGTTTCCTATAGAACACCAGGAGACCATTTCCTATGGGCTCACTTGGCCAGAGCATCGTGCTAATAACTTCAGGGTCCTGCCTTCAGTCATGGACCATTCTCTCAATAGACTTGATGATACTTCTGGGTCCCTTCCAACACAGAATCCGTGATTCTATATAACATACCATCACCATGCTGGCTGGGGACTGATTTAAATCTGAACAAAGCACCATCACAGCAGCAATCTGCCATGTTGACTCTCCTGGGACCAGCGTAGCTGCTAGCACCAGGCTGCATCCTCTGTTTGGTTCTTCCAGAGGAACCTTAAACTGGCATACCTGTTATGTAAACATCTTTTTCAATTTAATTCCTTTTTGGTTTTTTTTCACCCAATTTGCAGTTAACTCTTGTGTAGAAATGATTTCAAGTGATTTAAAAAGTGACTTAGGTTCATAGACAAATATCTGAATGAGTGGCTGGGTTTTCTGTGAGTTAAGCGCCCAATCAACCTATGTGAATTTTTTTCACATATAGTAAAAGAGTTACTTAATGGATATGCATCTTCATTTTCTCTACACTTAATGGATATGCATCTTCATTTTCTCTACAAATGAACAACCTTGAGAGTTTTCTTTTGAAAGGCTGTGTCCCTATTCCCTGTTCCCTTGATAACTGTTTTGTCATTATGTTTTTCTTTATCCTGTCTGCAGGAATTTGATTCTTTATCCTGTCTGTAGGAATTTGAGTTTCCCCCACACCATGGCTAGTGACTTTTGGAATGGCTGTTAGTATCACACTTGGCCTTCAGTTGCAGGTTCAGACAAGAGTATATCTATCAAAGTTCCTTTGTTCACCAGAAAAAGCTGATGGATCAGATGACTTAAAGTGCTCCAGATTACAGCAGTAGGCCACAGAAAGACAACTAAATAAATTCAGACCACTCTATCTTGTTATATATTTTCTTCCTTTTTCTTTGCTTCTATTAGGACTGTCTCTACTGAAAGCACATTTTGAGATTAAGATAATTAACTATACACTTCACACATAAGCAAGCTTTACAGTCCTATTACAGACAATGAAGCCATGGATCTTTCAAAGCAATTCAGCTGATTGGCTGCTAAAGATAGCCTACCTTTGCCATTTGATATCATTTACCTATTTTGAAACTGTCTGTGACCTATCTTAGCTGTTTTTCCAGCAATCACAAGCTTGTAATATCAAGCAATACACAAGAGCATTTTACTTTATTAGCAAATATAAGAACCAGAATAACCAGACACTATACTTTAACCCAGAGGATGATTATTTGTGTGTTCCTGACCTCAACAGCCAGCCTGCTCTACACCACTCTAACTGGGTAGTTTCTTGCAGCGGTTTTCAGACTTCAGATACAATTTTGTTTGTTCATATGCTTATTTTGTGTTTGAGTTTTTGCCTCCAGAAAACAATATCAGCAACATCCAATACACTTTATTTTTTTTTTTTTTGTCATGAAGGAACTCAAGGAGAATGTGTTTACATTTATGCTTCAATTTCTTCCTAGAGAAGTTCTTAGTCTGCCACATGTTTCCTTCTGTTTGACACAATTTCAGTTGTGTTTATTTTACATTTTGTCATGTTTAACTCTTTGTATAATATTATACTATGCACAGTACTAGAGTATCTGATTGTCTCTTCCACTCTTAGTCTATCTAGGGGAGAGGTAAGAAAGAAAGAGAAGAAATGAAATACTTGACAAACCCCTTGGAGCAAGGCACACTCCATGTAGAAAAAATGACTGCAGGCTCAAAGAAATAGTTGTTTTTCTTACAATCCTCCATCTTAAGTAAGCCCTGTCTCATATCTCTCAGCCAGCTGCATATCTTGCACACTGTAGTATCTATAGAGGCAATAAGCCCCTGTGTTTAAAACTGGGTCTTACCTCAGGCATCTGTTTTAGGAAGAACTGAATAACAACTACTTGGAATCATGATGTGAATCCCACCACTGGTGTTTATTCCTAAGAATTGCATCTGTCTTTCTCTTTGCAAACAGCCTAAAAAACTGAGATAGTGGTTAGTGATAGAATATTAGCAGCTAGAAATTCTGAGCATGCAAGAATCTGTTTGTTTTCAGACAAAGTAAATTAAAAAAATATGAGATAATATCTTGTTACCCTCCAATATTGCTTGCAAAGTTCTGACTGAATTTGAAGGGTTTCTCCTACAGTCTCTGAGCTGACAATCATACAGACAGCATCTTAGTTCTTTTAGCAGCTAAGACCTCTAAACACAGCAAGGGAGAAATAGGGCACAAGTAGGTAATAGCAGAACTCAGTCCTCCTTATTTTGCTTGGTCATTATGTAATGGTCAAAATACTATTTTCAAAAGTAAGAAAACCTAATCAGAAAGAAGTTACCTGAAACTATGCAGAAATGGATGCATTTAGTAGCACCAAAAATCTTTAGTGTGCTAGTTTTACTTTTTTACAAAGCCTTCACTTGGTCACCATGGCAGCCAAATGTCTGTAACAGAAAGTGGCATGTATTGGATGTATTAGATAATGGATACTCACAAAGTGTAGCTACCAAAAAAAAAAAAAAGGAAAAAAAAAGAAAAAAAAGACTGCTTTCCTGTAAACCTTTTGTCCTAGAAAAGTAAATAGAGAGTTCTCGAATTTTTTAAAAGTAGAATAAATGCCAGTGTGTAGCTTCTCAGTAAAAAGGATGCAACTTCTCTAAAACCTGGTGAAACCCAAATTTTTCCCTATTTTTTTCAGGGGGCTTCTGGATATCTGCTTGTTTTTACCCCTTTTTTTACCCCTTTGTGAAACGCTCTCCTTTGAAGTGGCCCATAGAGGTGATGATGTAGTAAAAAAGATTTCAAGATACTCATCAACAAGTAAAAAATAATACTTCCATATTTTGGCAAAGTAATTTTTATCTGCAGCTAAAATCAGCCTGATTTAACTATTTCAATCTCTGCTGAAAAATTTCATGACTAGCAGCTGAATCTCACAAATTACAATTACTTCACGTAGCATTTTTTATTCTGCATTTGAATCACACTAAATTTCACACTTATTTGAAAAGTAAAATGGTTTTTAGCAATAATTATCTTCATAACTCCAAATTTTTCCTTTAGAAAGCTGATTTTTAAGAGCCACACAATTTTTTTCTCTAATATCTTCACTGTAGAAGCAATGAATTTGTACAGATAATGAAAAACTGTTTGCTTCTAGCCATGTTCCAAATTCTCCCAGTAAAGCAGGATTCCAAAAGGTATTTTATATTCTATTATCTGCAGTAAAATGTCATACCTGGGGAGCAGAAATGTTTAAAATGCTGCATGAATGAATGCAATTTGAAACTCATCCCTTATTCTGAGCATCCTGTTGTCTCAGTTAAAGACAATGTAAGGGGTGGTCACTCTAAAATGAGTTGCCTCCCCTTTTAGCTTTAACTATTCCCCTTTCATCAATAAGGAGAGACAAAAGCAAGAATCGATAAGTGAAAAAATAACAGTTTACTAAAAAATGAACCCACAATAGGCAAAAATATCAGTAAATAATCATTAGATACAAAGGTGCTGAATCTTGTGAACTGCCCAGGAACACTGAAAACAAATGGTGGAAAAAGCCCCTGTATGGGGGGACCTGTAAAAGACTGCATGGTCCAAAGGACTGTGGTTTGGAGTTGATGCTGCATTGTGGTGGAAAGAAAACAGACTGGCCAGGCACTGAAACTCACCACCCTGGCCCCAACAATTCTGGCTCCAGAGATGGGGGTTGCCTCCAGCAATTGCGGCCAAAAGAAGGTGTTCCAAAGCCCAGGAAGAAACAAGGCAAAGTGGAGCTTCTGCCTCGTGCTGCCTCAGCCTCTCAGCAGCTCAGCAAGAACAAAAGATAAAGAGGCTCTGTGTGAGTGTCCTGCAGCTCTCAAAGGGACCCTGGCACCCCAGCCTCACTAACCCAGGGCCAGACACCCCAACTCCACTACTGGCCCTCAGGTCTGTAAGAGGCTGGAACAGTGTTGGGCAGGTTGGCATGGCACAGATATGAGCTCTTATACACATATTTGGGTTACCTAGGATGCTGGCCTGCAATTGAAGCTAGAGATTAAAGTAATTATTACAGATTAAGTAATTATTACAAGTATGTGTAACAGACTCTAATAGACAAGCAGTCTCATGAATACCCCTGTAAAATAAAACCTGATAGTAGAAGGTATAACTCCATATGAGAAACTGAAGTCTGGGAGTAAAATTGGATTTTTAATGCCTGGATGATCAGAAGTGGGAAACAGCAGAAAGTTAACAGGCAGTTTGAGGAGAAAATGAACAGGTTAACTACCATCAGTAGCTAATATAGTCAAAGTACATTACCTTCTATACCATGGGTTGTACAGGTTTCTGAAATATGACCTTTTTACTCCTGCTCTTTTTTTTTTTTTTTTAATTTGTCTCATTGGGTAAAATAGACCCACTGAGATAAAAGCAAAAGTAAAAAGGAATGCTTTCATCTAATGGAAACACTCCCCCCCGCCACTGCACTGTTCTTCCTTTCAGTTCAGTATTTTTGTCTCAGCATATCCCCATGGCAGAATAAGTATAGAAGTATTTTGTCCCCACCTCCACCATATGATGAATGATGGATGTTTGTGATTGTCAGGTAAATAACATTGCAGAAAATATTTGATCACATATTTCTTAGAGCAGAGTTGATTTCCATTGTCCTAGAATAAAGTATTTGCATAGGGAATTCATGCCTTTGCAGAGTACCCAGTACAGTCATGCCTATTTCTTCTTTGCAAACTATTTTCTACAGGCCTTTGTATTTTAAGAAATGTGCACTCTGTTTTTTTCTGTGTAATAACTAAAGGATAATGAATCCAAGACACACTTCAATAAAGTGAGAAGCTGTAAATGGAATAGCTTCAACAATGGTAGGGAGTTTTGCTCAGTTTTTCAAATAAAAGCTGCATTTCTATTGATCTCAAGGGCAGCTCCTTAGGGAATACCACTGGAATCCAAAATTTTTTTGGGGGTTTAGAGATGCCTATAATAGTGTTCTAGCAATATCAAACACAGTCAGGGGAAACTTAAACTATGAAAATATAAAATATTAATTTCATTAATTGACAAATTTTATCCTATTCCTTGTTTCTGGACAGTTTTATTTCACTTTCTTTCAATTCAGATGTATCTATTTATCCTTCTTGCCTCCATTGTTGTCTTTTCCCAATGAGCATCTTTTCTACAGTGAATTAATATTAAGACAAGAAGGTGGCTTGTTTGGAGTTTCTGCGACTGGGACTAGTCCAAGCTCAAAGTGCAAACCTGTGCTACAATGTGCTGCAAAACTGTGTCTGAAATTTGTAACAGAATGAACCCAGAAAAGACTCTTCTCTCCAGCTGGTTTTGTCCAGGGGGCCCAGGGTGACCAGTTAGAAAGACAGTTAGCTTTCTTCATAGTAGCTGGTATGGGACGGTGTTTTGAATTTTTACTGAACAACAGGTTGGTATTACAGAGATCTTATATACTCAACAGGGCTTGCACAGAGCCAAGGTCTTTTCTGGTTTTGTACTGCCAGGCTGGCAAGGGAATTGGGAATACTTGGAAGGCTGGAAGAGACACAGCAGGGACAGATGACCCCAGCCGACCCAAGGGATATTCCAGACAATATGGCATCATGCTTGGTATGTAAAGTGGGAGGAAGAAGGAGGAAGGAGGGACATTTGGAGTGATGGCATTTGTCTTTCCAAGTCACTGTTACCTGTGACAGGGCCCTACTCTCCTGGAGATGATTGAACACCCACCTGCCAAATGGGAAGTGGCAAATGAATCCCTTGTTTTGCTTTTTTGTGTGCACAGCTTTTGCTTTACCTTTTAAAGTGTCTTTATCTCAACCCATGAGTTCTCTGCCTTTTACCCTTTTGATTCTCTTCCCAGTCCCAGCGGTAGGGGAGTGGGTGGGCTGATGCGTGGGGCTTGGCTGCTGGCTAGGATTAAACCACAACAATACAAAGAAAAAAAGAAACAAATGGAACCGAAGTGGGTTTAAATACCAGAATATGACTGCCAATATAACACTTAAATGTTATCAAAATTCTTAGCCACAAAAAATTTTGGAAGCATTTTTGCATTTTTTAGGCTTCTAACACTAAAAAATCTTAAACCATGTTTCTGGGAGAGGTGCATGAAGTTACGGATGTGCCAGCAGCAAACAGTTCGGAGAGAACAGAGTGGTCACTGGTCTCCCACCTTCCTTCTTTGTAAGGTTAAATCAAGTGTGTGCTGACCATCTAACCTGCAGCTAGAAAGAGAGGAGCCATGCAATGTCTAATATTCATATGAGTACAGTGACTGACATGACAGCAGAACAAAATCATATTCTTCTGCTATCTGACTTATCACACAATCATAGGTCTAGTTCCTGGTCACCTATGCAAGAGAAGAGGACATTATCAACCTTGCCATTGCTGATCCAGGGAGTTCTTTGCATAAAAACTTGAAGCATTCACCAGCACACACCCTAAGCTGCCAGACATAAAGTCTGAAATTCATGAACTCACAAGTCAAAAGGCTACTGCCTGTTTCTCTGGCATTATCTTAAAAGATTTTAAGAAGTCTCAATTACATCATGTTAATTTCAATGAGAGTTCACTGCTGTCTCTAGAGGTGGGCTTCTATATGCTATCTATCTGTTAGACTTTTCACCTTGCTGATGGGGTTTAGTACCCTAAATTCTTCTGAGGAACAGTTTTTACTCTTTTTGCACTTACCAATGAGAGGTGATATTGCAGCAATGTAAATTGTATGCACTTATGAAGGTATTAAGAAATTAGTTTAATATTTAATTTGTATTTCTATTGTTGGTTCTAGGTTTTTGATTTTTGTGTATTGATTCAATAGACACAACTTCTATGGATGAGTCACCAGTATAAACAATATTAATTCTAATACTTATAGAAAAAGAGAGAAAATGAAATCATGTTTCATTCAAGCCAAGATAAAATCACTCATATTCATATCTAGTTAAAGTGTTATGTTTGTGTTGCCAGACAGAAAATGTCTAGTCCTAAAGCAAGAGAGAACTGACATCACAGCTGGTATATTTTCAACAATGGAATAATTATGCAAGAGAAAGTATTTAGAAGAACTGATGTTTTCTATGGCTTGCTATATCAATGAAACATACTCAAGAAAATACAAGTCATAAAATGCTGAAAGCACACATTAGTTGTTTATATTTTACACTTTACATTCTGATCCTGTGTACCAGCCTTCATATATGTTTATTTTAATGTGATACCAACTATTTTCATATATTTTTAAATAATGTTTTGAAGTTAGTCTGCAAGACTAAATCAAAATAATATTTTTCTATGGGTCTGGATTTAGTCTCAAAAAATGCTACAGAAAATTTTATTTTATGAGGTCAGTTTAAAGCATCTTGATCATTACAGGAATTATTTTTTTAGCAACTCTCTGAGTTTTATAAGATTCATTATACAAGACCTTTCTTATTATTTCCATTCCTCTGTGGCTATCAGGTCCTTATAGAAGTTTATTAACCGCAGTGCATTACAGAAAAATAAAATGTTAGAGAAGGAGAAACCCAGTGCTGCAGTAACACATTAATAACTACTTGTATATTTTTATGTCTCAGTGAAAGCAGTCAGGAACAACAGGAACTGTTCCTTCGCCTCATTTTAATTTTTGTAGTGGTTTAGAAATTCTATTTTGACACCAAGTAGATCAAGGTAAGCAAAATGTAAGCTATTCACACAGAAGCACAATTTTACCAAGAAAAATTGTTGTAAAGAATGACTCAGTTCAGTACATGCAGAAGACAGCAACTTATTAGACCCAGTAGTAATTTGTTTAATATGTATACTGACATGTAATTTTTTTATTGCTGTTGAATATTCTGCTACAATGCAGATTTGAAAATATTGAAAAATGCCTACTCTGTTTCCCATACCTTCTTAAGCTGAAAAATCAATGATGGCATGTCAAAAAATCAATTTTTGGAGCATATTCCTCTACTTCCAGTTTCTTTCTCTTTCATGAGTGTTTTCTCTGATTGCCATCAAAACTCCCAATAAAAAAAGATGCTTAGTGTTTATCATTTGTGACAGAAGACACAAAACAAAACCAAATTCCTGAGCTAATACTGGCTGTAAAGCTCTTGGGTATTTGGGTAGTGAATTGTCAGGAGGAATAGGTTGTATGATCTTGGCATTTGTTGAGTAACTGGTAGTTGTCTGAATTTTCAAGTAACTGAGTATATATAAGCTTCCTGACAAGGCTGCTCTTCAGTGACAAGTTCTTCAGACACTACATGTTGACTGGAATTATGTTTTCTTGAGTCAGCAAGACTGAAGAATCACTTTACCAGGGCAATGCCCATTCCAAGGTTTAGTTCCTGGGCTTTGGCTCAAACACTTCAGGAAACCTTTTAATGAAGGTTATTGAGTAACAGGGCAATGTGAATTTCTGTCTGGTTCCTACTGTAATTTTTAGGGGATTTATTCATGCAGCATTAAATCACTGTAAGATCATATCCCAAAAATGCCCCAGCTGTGAAAGCTATATCAATAAAATCCTCTGTGCCATGACAAACTCCACCAGTGTAGGCTGCCTGCAATGGGCTTTTCTGGAGGCAGTAATGAAGGCTGTCTGTGAAGTCCTTGTGTTTTCACAAGGCAGATAGGCTGGAAATCTGTTACTCACCTCACAGGTTCTAAGACTGTATAGGCAAGGAGAATGAGGCTGGGGACTTGTTAAATTCAAAAATCAATGTTCTTAGTATTTGCAGTCCATATCTATTTCATTTTTCACTTTTCTTACTCATCAAATAAGAATTATTCTGAGCTCAGGAGTGCATAAAGAGCTTAAATGCATTAATGCTCTTACTTCAGTATTAACAAGCTTGTTTTCACTCTTGTACATACTCAGTGTTTTACAGTATGAGTTTTGCATCAATTATTTGATTTGTTCATTCAAATTCATACAAATTTTATGTATTTAATGTATTTATTACATGTATGTTTCTCAAAACAGGTTAGACAGCCATACGTGACTTAGTTCTCTGATGCTCACAAGGTAAAGTTAGTTTTTCCTTCAGAAAACAAGCAGTTGTAGTTGCTGATAGGACTAATACATTGTCTTCTCTTGCACTGCCCCCCATGTTTGTGAAATAAATGCGAGATGTTCTATTTGTTTATGCAGATAAAACCAGATCGCTCATTTTAAACTTCCCTGACTCAAGAAAAGCATTGTATGTCACCCTCTTTTTATCTTTATCCATCACTATGAAAAAGTAGACCTCTTTGGAAAATTAAGATTTTTAATGATGATGACCATGCCCGTGTTGTTCTATTACACATGTTCAGTTTCATTTTTCTCATCTCATCAGTAATCATTTCATTTCCTCTAGGAAACACACACACTACCACTGTACAGTGATTGTATATTATTTTTCTGCCAAGGAGTGTGTGAAACTTAATGCCTCAAGACAATAAAATCATATTTGCTCAAAGCGAATTCATGTATATGAGAAAGAGGGACAGAAACGGATGGAGTGAAAACAAATGATGTGGGCATTTAAAATACCAAAATAAAATACCAAATATGTGGATGTAGCTTTTGCACTAATACTTTAGTTTGCAAATGTATAACTAATTTAGAGGGAACAGAACAGGCTACTAGAAATATGACATCTAGAATTCTACTTCAGTAGATATTACAGGCAGCCTTGCCCCTTGAAGGCTGTATCACTTGTCATTAAAGACTACTTGGGAAGCTGAAGTAGCTCTCATTTAGGGCTTTGTTGCATTCCTCCCTCAGAGGTGTGATAACAGATGTACTGCAAGGAAAAGGAGGTTGTTCAACATTACCCTTATACTTGACAGAGTTTCCACAACAGGATTCTCTCTGACCAACTACTCATTCTTAGCTGATAGATCTTACTAAGGGTTGAGAACACTACTGACACCAGTGTTTGCTCACTGTGGCCTTGGATCTCAACAAGAGTTCAGACAATCTGTCCCACAGATTTTGACTCTTCTCACCAGTCTCCTGAAATATCTGCCACTGCAGCTAGAAATGTTATTGTATACAGAGGAGGAAAGGCCCAGCATGGTAATACTTTTTGTTCTCCAGACACATTTGATCCTCCAGTCCTAATTTCAAAGCAGTAATGTTGCTACAAGAGAGGCTAAACACTAAAACACAAACACCAGAGTTCTGGATTTACCCAAAATACATTTTGCACTCCAACATGTTATAACCTTGGGAAGTTTGTCTATCTTATGTTTTCATTCCTAACTACAGGTGAAGCTTGTTCTAACTCCCTAATGGAATAATTATTTTGTCTGGTTTATATTGCTGCTTTCTCCTGTCTAAAAGTTTTGTGCAGGTATTTTAATTTTTTTTTTCAAAATCAGAATCCCCTGCAAAAAGGCCAAATTTCAGAAGGCAAGTAAATTTATACTTAATCAGATTAAAAAGTTTGATTTAGAATGTAGTTTTCAGAGACATGTATAGAATACTTTCTGTATAGAGGGACATACACATACTGTTATATGATTAATATGTAGAAAAGTTCTAAAAAGTGAAAGTGAGTTAAGAATCCTAATTTAAAGAGGATGGCTAAAATTTGTTTATTTTTTTTTTAATGCAAGAACCCTTTAAAAGTTTTGCTAAAGCCTCAGAAGGGTCTTCTGAAGGGCTTGTGGGGTTTTCTTTACATGAGGTAAAACAGAGAGGTACTGCATTACAGAGGATTCACTTATATAACAAGGCAATTCAGAGGAAGATAGAATAATCAAACCTTGATATTACCTCTGCTTAATATGAATATTTAGTAACTTAAAATTCTGCATTTGAATAGTACTTAGCAAATTGTGTATAGATTTATTTTTCCTCTCCCTCTTTTGAAAATTGCACTAATGTAACTGTAAACTGTTGTTGATTAACTGGGTCTGATGGGATTGTCTACGACCTGGTGAAAGTATCTAATCACCTACATGTAAATAGAGCAAAGAGACTGTTTGTAAACCTGGCATCAAATTTGATTGGATTTTGCACAATCCAATACCATTTATTTGAACAAAAATCAGAATCAGCCATTTGTCATAGAGAACCGTTTTCTGATTTTTAATCTTGTCAATGTGCAGCTTTACTGGTCTCCTAACAGCTCAGCAGACAACACATTAACTTCTAAAAGTCTGCCACAAGGTGGAAACCCTAATAGTAATTAAAAAAAAAAATGTGTTAACAATGAATTAAAATGAAAATAACTTATAGAACAACATTAATTCCCTGAAATTAATAAAAGTTGAATTAAGAAGCTATTTAAAGTTTTGGCAGTTTCACCAGTACAAGAATGTATTTTTTCTCTCCCGATGAAATGTGTTATGTGTGTATTGGAAGGTTTTGAAAGAGTTAAGAGAAAGCTTGAAAATATTACATGGCAGAAGTTGGCACCATCTCATTTCCTTCCAGACTCCTCCCAGGTGAGAGTAAGCTTCAGAGGTTCTGTTTAGTGTATGTGAAGAGATGCTAAAACTCTTGTTTTCTGTTAGTAGATCAGTTCCTTTAACCAGCAAAGCAGAAACACCGTCTGATACTAGTTCAAGGTAGTTCTGTGTTCCCTGTCCTCGAGGAACTGAGCAGCTGAAGCTGTTGGAAGGAGAAGGAGGGGTGGAGGACTCATAGGATGATTACACAAAAGCAGACAGAAAAAACCTTTCAAGAAAGCAGTGAATTAAGTCACAGGGAACATGGGGAGAAGTGAAAAGTTTAGTAATTATTCTGAAATGTCAGAATCACTAATGTAGATAAAGAAAGACTGAAATGCCAGAGGTGAGGAAAAGGATTATTTACATTAAATATATTGTCTCAGCATAAAATAGCTCTGCAGCACACCAGTTCTGCTAGATTAAGATATTAAATTAATGTAGAAAGAAAATATCTTCCTCTTAGGTAGTTATTTTATGACTTAATTAAATTTTTATAAATAATTGAGAAAAGCAAAAGCACTATCATTCTATGGAAAATATTGGAAGTAGGAGCACCATGGCAGATGCTATCTTTAATGCAGAAGGTAAAAATGGTCAAAGGGTAGTGACAGCTGGGAGATTACACTGGGAAATTATCACTGTATCCTTTCACGGAAAAGCTGCTTTGCTCTTATCCAATTATATACTTTTTCACGTTCTTTCATACCTTCACATGTATGTTTGTATTTATTTTATGGGAAAGGGTATATTAATGAGGAATTTATTTTGCTTCTCTAATTTACTGATCTATACCAAAGACACAAAGATGAGAGAGGTGACTAATGAAGAACTTTTTGGCTTTCAGTTTTTTTCTTCATGCTTTGTAAAGACTGTCATGCAGCACCTACAAAGTAGCAGTGCCCAAAATAACAAAGCCTACCTGGAAAAATAACAAAGCCTACCTGGATGTAAAATCCCATATCACCAAAAGAAATTCAGAAGTAAAACTCAGACCTGTTATATCCAAGCCAGTGCAGAGAAAGAGCAACTAGGTGTAAAAAGCTGTGCCATGAGCCTGGGACTTCTGTGGATTAGGCCAGAGGAGCAGCTATGAGCTGAGCACTGCAGGAAGGCAGGGTCTGTCCTGTGGTTCTTCCAGGCAAAAAATGACCATAAACTGCAGAGCACCTCAGGCTGTTTAAATGTGCAGTTGTGATGAACACATTGTCCTCCCTAGTAAGGTCTCTGAGCTTTGGTTTCTCTTGCGTGTTTTTCTCATGGTGTTCTTGATGGTTTTTTTTAACCAATTACCATTAATGATATACTGCCTTTGCAAGTGCCTAGTTACATATCCATTCACAGTTATTTTAAAAATGTTAAAAGCTGCTGATATTTAAGAAGGCAAAAATGTCAAAGCTTTGTTCCAAAACTCAGTGTCATGGCCCACTCTGCATCGGTGCTGAGTGCTGAGTTCATTCCCCTCCAAGACACTCACAGAGTGAAGTGGGCAGCAGGAGGACAGCGGGTGGCAGAACTGCCTCCACACGTGCTGACACTTCTCATCTGCAGCCAGAACTGCTCCCTGGGCTCCCATCTTCCTGGGAGGGTGTGCCACCATCCTTCCTCTGCCTCCCAGACAGGGCGGTTGCCCTCAAAGTCTGCCACATTGAAGGGAGCGTCTGTTGTATTTGCTGAGACCCCCATGGTTGGAAGGAATGATGAATCTGACTCCATGTTCTTAGTAACTTAATTTCTTATTTTGTGATCTATATTATATTAAAGAATGCTAAACTATACTATACTAAAAAATACAGAAGGGATACAGACAGAAAGCTAAAAAGATACTAATGAAAACTCATGACTCCTTCTAGAGTCCTGACACAACCTGACTGTGATTGGTCATTAAGTCAAAACAATTCGCAGCAGAAACCAATGAAACAATCATCTGTTGGTAAACAATGTCCAAACACATTCCAAAGCAGCAAAACACAGGGAAAGCAAATCAGATAATTTTTGATTTCATTTTTCTCTGAGGCCTCTCAGCTTCCCAGGAGCAAAATTCTGGACAAAAAGATTTTTCAGAAATCATGACGGTGACAAGACCAGATGCCACTTTCCCTCTGTCTGCCCACACTTGGAGGGCACTGGGGGCTGCCATCCTGGAGAGGGTATTTCTGTCATCTGGGGAGTCTCTTTCTTCTGAGTTTGTTAGATTTAATAATTTTGCATTGACTGCTTATTTACCACTATTTTTTGCCTGTTACAGTTTTGCTTGTTAGTAAACTGTTAATTTTTCACTTACATCTACTCATATTTAATTTCCTTGTATTAGTGGAAGGGAGTGGATAAACCAAAGGGAGAGAACTCATTTTAGAGTGCTCCCCCTTAAACTGCCTTCAGCCAAGACCCAAATCCATGTGGGCCTTAAGTATTTCCAGAAGAGATGTTCAAGTGAAGTGAGCAGTATTTTGAAGATTTTTGGCTGTTTGCTAGCTCACAGGAGATGGTCACTCAAGACAAACCCATGAGGGTGTCTTGGATGTTGATTTTCACTGCCTGAATTGGTCTGCTTTATTGGATTTCTGCTGCCTGTTTAATGTTGTGTTAGTATACCAAAGTGGTAACGCAGTTTGTGCTTTTTTATTTTGAACCCTTTCAGTTAGCATTTTAAGCACTCTGTTTTCACAGATGGTTTAAGCTTGTAAAAGCAATTATGTTTTTACTGTATGGTTCTGTTGACAATCTGCTTGTTGTCAAGGACCACAGACGGTGAATGCTACTTATTTTTCACTACTTGGGAATCCAGATTTTTTAATCTTTTTTTCCTGCATCATTTGCAAATCCTCAATTAAATTTTATTGGTGAGTCTTCAGTGACTCTATGTATAATTTAAAGGATGCATTTGTGTTCTCAATCTTGTTTGGCATTTTTGAATGGAGGACTATTTTTATATTTTGCTGTATGCAAGTGCAACTGGAGCAGACCTGTTGCCACAAGCTTTTACAAATGAGTCACTAGTGCTTTAAGATATGCAGAGATATTTACCTGAGAGGGACTAAAAGCTATTCTGAGGTGAAAATGTCTGTTTGGAATTTAAATATATGGAACTTGCTCATTTAAGCATCTTTCATTGCAAGGTAATCCAATTTTGCTGTGAATAACAATAAATAAGAGTTGTTCTCAGTCTCATGGTCCTGAGAATTTTCACCACCATACTTAAAGAAGGAGCTAACCTTAAATCAATATAGTCATGCGCAGAGGTGCTCGGATGTTCAAAACTACTAATTCCCTAGAAAACCAGACTGCTTTTAAGTGCTAACATATAGATTTTTTTTTTTTTGCAGCTTTCAAGACAACTTTAAGCACTTTAACAAATGACCTTTATTTACATATTGCTGAATTCTGAATACTGTTCAAAAGTGTTTACTTCTTTGCAATTTGCAAGTGACATGGGACAGATTTTCACTTTCTCAAGAAAAAAAAAAGGGAAGATTTATCTACCTTACACACTCTTGCCTAACCTAATTAGACAACTTAATGTATGGTCATTCATCTCTTTTAGAAGAATTTCTTTTCTGAGTCTAAAGGGACCAGAGCATTGCATGATAATTTATAACATAACTTTTTGGCACAACAGAAAAGTGAACAAAACACAAGCTTGTTTTGCTTCAGCTGCTTTACATGCTTCAATAAATTAACTATGAATATGTGATATACAGATCAAAATTAAATATCAGTGTAGAAATTATGTTGCTTTCTTGGCAATAGCTAGTGCCTACTAAAGACAAAGCACTGAGCACTGGTGCATGCAGCATTCACATCTTCAAGCCAAGCCAATTTTCTTGCATTGTCTTGAAAAATAAGCTTATGTGTTGCAATTTTCTAGATTAAAAAATGAGGCTATCCCTTGTCATGCTTACAAGCAAAAGTAATAGCTCCTACAATTCCAAATTTAGAAAGCACTGTCTCTTTTAATCACATACTGGACTTGAAGTTGCTGCCTTTTTAAAATCAAGGATTATTCAATAAGGAATTTTATAATTTTCAGCAGCCCCAGTTTAGTTTTCAAGTGGTCCAAGAAGTAATGCAATTCTCTAGCAGATGAGCAGTTTTATTCCATTTCTTCCCTATCCTCTTTCTTTTTTGTGTGGAGCTTTTCACAGTATAATCTTTTCTTGAAACCATACAGCTCATTTCTTGTACATTCTTTAAAAGACCAGAGACATTATTTAAAAATTAATATTAAAAATATAGTTTCTCAAACAAAATTTTCTTACATCGTATTCTAATTATTGTAATTTCCATCACTTCCACTGTGATTTCTTTCCCAAATTATAATAATTAAATTAAAGGCAAACAGTGCTTGAGGTTATTGTACATTATTTCTTTCATTCAATTTTTTTATCATTCTTCCTGGAGGAAATATTGGGATTTCAGATAAGTAGAGTTAATTCTGCAATAGCAGAAGTGAGAGTAAATAAGGACTCTTGTATCCTTAAGAACTGCAAAGACTTTATGTAGCAAGAAATCCTTCCATGAAAATGTACAGTGTAGAGCTGAACCCTGTCGGTTTAAAGAATGAAACATAAAAGTTGGCATCCAGGTTCTAAATGACATTGCATTCTCCTACATCATTAAAAAATGTAAAATAATCCTCTCCTATTGACATTTAAAATGCATGTATGAAATGCAGAGAGAATAACGAGCACTTTGCTAGTGACAGGGACACATCTGATTGAGAGAGCTGTAGCAATGGTTAGAGCTGCCCGTGGTAGAAATTGAGTAAAAACCACAGGAATTTTTCACAGTTTTGACAGCTGGGAGTCTGTTCCATTATACCAAAATTTGGTCATGACTGATAATCCCTTCTCATTACCAAAGCTTCCAATTCTCACAGTAAAACAATATGTTCTCTTAACATAGTTATTTCTGCAGTGAAATTTAGAAATCACTAAAGCTTTCTACTTGGGAGGAAAACAAGGAATATTTTTCAAGGCATTGATCACAGCAAGCCAATGACTGAGTGTTTCCTGAAGGGAAGTAAAAATCTGTACTCCTAGCCATTGGTCTCTGGTGCTACTCAGCAAAGTCAAGTATTCATCTGAAATTACCAAAACCAAACAACTCACTACATTTTTCAGCTACTATTTCTCCAAGTAGGAGGACAAGGCTATTTTGACTGCACTTCATGTCCAAAGATTTAAAAAATTCTTTCTTCTGCTGGCAGTGGTCAGTGACCCGCGCTGCTCATTACCTAAGGCCTGAGCTGTAAAAGAACATGCCCTGAGTACTAAGAAAATACACAGGTCTGTCTGCATGCCACTCCTGCTGGCTGACAATCTGCTGCCATTGAACATAATCCCAGTGAATGGGAGACCGTGTGAACCAGTATATGAACACATATGTTAAGATAATATGAATCTGTCAGCTCTCTGAATTCAAGATCCCAGATTTGAGTTCAGATGGAAAAAAAAACCCAAACCACAAAGTAAGGCTTCTACAGGAACAAAAGTTATTTCTGTCATTGCTATGTCATTTGTGTAGATACCTTTAGTGTCTGACATGACCCAAAGTTACATGGATCTTTAAACCTCAAAATCATTGAGTATAAACATTAATGAGATAGGGGATGGTGAATGCATGTTAAATTAAGTAGAGAATTTATGCACAGAGAGATATTAACAGCCATATATATAATGCAGTTTTAATGACTCAGTAAGATTTAACCCCAAGTTTAAGTACATTAAGCTGTGTTACAGGAACAATAAATTACTCTGTCAAATGTCTGTAGGTGAAAGTGACAGGTAGTGTTTCATTGTTGTCTTTTAAGATTTTTATAATCTGGGGGTTTGACTGTTTGACTAGATGAGTTTTAGATGAAAGATCAATATCAAGTCAAAAGTTTACTTTCAAATAATTTCTAAAAACCCTATTAAACAGCTTTTGAAAAACAACTTTTTCTCCATATCCCACTGGACTTTATGAAGATTGTACTATGTGAGAAACTGAAATGCTAAAGGGCTAATAATGGCTCACACAATTGGCCATTTGCAAAAGCATCAGGTGTGTTGCTGAGGCCACCTCTGCAGCTCCCAGCCAGAGAGTAGAAGGAGGACAGTTTTTTGTGTGTGTGTTTGGGGCTGAAGGATTAGAATCTCCATCCCACATAAGACAGGGGTTAGCAACGAGCTTGATTTTGAGCCTGTTGAAGGAAAAGGCCCATATGAGATTCTGCTATGTGGATAATGCTTATTATTTTGTCAGTGTCCTCCCTCACACAACTGGCTTGGATGTAAAACTCCTGTCCAAGACATTCACACATGGGCCTGAGGGTATTCATTCCTTCTGATGTATCATAATAGGCTCCTACAGCACCATGTGAAGCAGCAGTCATGTCATAGACAGGATCTTAAACATCAAAAAACCCATGCTATCCCCAAACCCTTTTTGGGGCCTTCCACCAGAAGAATGTTCATGATCCAAAGTGTTGCAAAAGATCCAGGGTGTTGCATCCGACCTGGCTATTCCCCCCAAGCCTGGATGTACAACACCCCTGATGCATCAAGACTGCAACCATCACTCCAACCAAGCAACAACTGAATCTCACTGCTGGACCCACAGGTGGCAATATCAATCCTCTCTACTGTCTGCTCTTATCTTTATACTTTTTTATTTTTATATTACTATAGATAATAACCAAAAAGGCTACATCGCTCCTTTCCTTCTTTCCATTGCAACCAATTTTTTAAAAAATTAGCTCTAAATACACCCACACACACATATATATATATATGAATATATGAATAATGAATACTGAATATATACACAAATATATATATATATATATATATATGAATACTGGATACTGAATATATACACAGACACAGACACACACACACACACACATATATATATACACACATATATACATATATACTTATGTATAGTGTGCTTTCACTCTTATCCACCCCAAGGGATCCATTAAAAAGAATCTCAGTTACCTTTGCCTTCAGGGGCAAGTTGCAACATACTACTAGGCAACAGATTAGGCAATCATTCAGACAACACCTTACTGTCATCAGTGAATTTATGACATCTTTAGCTAATATCCAACAGTCCTGGAACAGATCAAGAATTTAATAACTGGATGAATGTCTGAAATTTGATATTGTATGAAGTTTACTAAATTTGGTTAATTATCACTGAATTTACAAATATGTCATTCTTAACACTCTTTGACTCAGATTTTTACAATTATTTGTTCCCAACATTGATAAATATTTCCTTTTTTATCTTATTAACGGTTTCACTAAAAATGTCTTCACGTGAAAAAAATAAACAAACTAAAACCCTTCATGCTGAATTTTCTTTCTTAAATTCTAAGCCACAATGGAGGGATTCATCCAACATAACTTTGCTGCACAGATAGTAAATTATATTATGCATGCAGAAATAGAGGCACCCCTGCAGGATCACTGACTCCTGATATTCTAGAACTTTCTTTAAGATAATTGTCTAGCCACTGCCTATGGAGAGAGTGCAGAGACTCTCACTGAAGTTACTGTCTCATCTAATTTTAGATGTCTGTAATTCTCTATGTGAGCTAGTCACACATCTGTGGTGATCCTGTGAATTCTAACACTTAGGGAGACACTTAAATCTAGGTGCCATGACCTGGAATTGAATTCTAGCAAGAGATCATATTTACATTGCTAAACCACAGATGATTAGGGAGAGAGAACATAATAAGAGATCAAAAATGAAAAAAAGAACAGAGAATCAATCTGCAGCTTCCTCATTAATTACCACATTATGTGCAGGCTTGAACTTTACTATTTCAGTTTCTCTCTTACCAAGACACGAATTTTCTCTCAAAAAGAGAGGACTCATAAGAAAATTTCTGGTGATATTCTGCAAGGATTGGACTTGGGGGGTATCCTGATCTATGTCTTTATCAAATTTTTGAAAGTAAACTTAAAACCACAACTAATACAAACATGTCTTGTGATCATGGCAGCAGAATAATTTAGAATCTTTTTGTAGGCTGAATGAATGCAGCAAATAAACAAAGTGAACATTGAAATGTTGCAAGGTATAGCTAGATTGTATTTAGAAACCAGAAAAGAAATTAAGGATACCAGATTACCATATCTGGAAACTGGTTCTCTAATGAAGAATGCAATCTCAATTCCCAATATGATGCTGTGGTAGAAGAGAAAAAGCAGACTTTTAAGCAATAGAAAGAGGTTTAAAATGGAAGATATATAAAGATGATTTTTTTCTGACTGCAGTATTTTTCTGGTACTGGAAGACTGTGTGAATTTCTAGTATTCTCAAATTTATTGTAAATTTAAAAATGGAAGAAGAATCAAAAATTTCATAAAAGGGCTTTAAAAGCTGGACTCACGAGATTTAAATAGCTTGATTTTATAATGTATCAAAAAGAAGATTAAATTGTTGTTCTTTTACAATTTTTGTGCATTTTCATGGGTGGAAACTGTCAGCTACTATATTTGTAAAGCCATAATAAGAACCAGTGACTGGATCATGAAAACAAACACATTTGAATTTAAAAATTAAATTCTCCTTGTTAATTGAAAAGGCAATTAAGCCCTGGAATGAACTGTCAACTGAAATGGTAGAGTATTCATCTCTTAATATCTTGGGTTGAGAATGAGTGATATACAGAACGATATGCTTTACTCAAGTACAAGTTATGCTGTAATTAGGACATAAATCATCAGGCTCAATAAGAAGATAACTGGATGAAATGCAGCACCAGCCAAAAATAAGAAGTCACAGTAGTTATCTAGTTGCCTCTCCTGGCCTTAATTTCCAAGAAGCTGGTAGATAATATTATAATGGGTCAGATTCCCAGCTCTCAAAAATTGGAAATAGAGCTCCTGATTTGAGCTGTTTCTGAAATATTAATTTTTTTTTTTCGTGTTAAATACTTTAAGTGTAGTCCTACAGCTAACATTAATAAACACTTCACTGGAAATCTCTTCAGGTTTTGAGCGTAATGATAAATTTGTTTTGATGCAGCCTTTGGTTTTGCTCTCAGTTATTGAAACAAGGGATATAATACTTTTGCAACATTCTTACTCTTAAGTAGCACTGATGTGTCATGAAGACTCTGCCTTGAATCTACTTGTTTCTATCTTTTTTCTAAAATGCCTCTTGAATAGAACCTGACTTACTGTATTTAACATTAATCACTAAGATTAGAGGAAATGAAACAGAATGAGACCATGCCATTAAGTCAAGACCATGCCTCTAGTCCCTCTGAAATTTTTCATATGATGCTTGTAATCTGTGCCCATATCCCTAACTGTTTTTTAAAAATTTAAATACATATGAGACAAACTTGAAAGTCAAAGGTCACCGTCTTATTTCAGTAACAGAGTTAAATTAATGTTGCATAAGACAGAATATTGGCTTTATAGCTAGAGCAGGAACTGAGTGAGTTTAGTGGGTTTTAATTCCTGTCTCACTCATACTGTGGTCCTGGCATCTAATCATAATGCAGAAGCAATAGTTTGGCTCCAGTGAAACAGATTGGTTAAAGGAAGTTTTATATAATTTGATCTAAAAGAAGCAGCTAAGTATTCAATATGCTAATAAATGATCTGTCCCAACTCTGAGATGTGGATTGAACATTTTAGAGATTCAATTCCTGTTTCATAATCTACAGAGTTGTGCAGAGCCTGGCAGACTAATGGAAGCTCTGTTCATTGTAGGGTCTCTAGAGGGTCCTCCAGCAAAGGAGAATACACAAAAACTAAAAGAGGACCCAGTCCTATAAATGACTGAACTCCTTCCCTGTGAGGACGAAAATCACATTTCTGTCATCCAGCATATTCACCTTATATTGGTCTCAAATTCATATCTGTTCTCAAGTATAGACTTCCCATTTGCCTTAAACACAAATTTGAGACAGGCAGTTTGGGTTTTCCGTGTCTTTTAGCATGGGATCAAGGGACTATCTTTTTACAGTGGGGAAAAACCTCTTATTTGATGCTTATTATAGCAACCACCTGCATCCACTGCCCTTGCAAGAAGGCTGCCAGTGCTGCCTGTGGTGAGAACCACAGGGATCTGAAGGCTTCTGAGCGGGCGGCTTCAGGCTGGGGTGCACCTGGCAGCTGAAGGTAGTGGTGACCTGTGGAAAGCACTTGATAGGTCAGACTGTTTGGGAATGCAACAGGGTTGGCTCTGCTACAGGGTGAATATCACACAACTGATGTCTTTTTCTAAAGCAGTGTAAAGAGTGCTCTGGTGTCAGAAGAGCACTAGACGAAAAAAACACGTCAGAAGAGAACTAGATGAAAAAACAGATTCATTTGTCCTAAATCAAAGCAAGTCAACTTTGTAACCTCTAAATCTATGTTGGAATGCAGTTTGAGAGAATCCAAAACCTAGACTGCTTTCTGTTCTTCACAGATGTTTTAGGAGAAAAATGTATGTAGGTGTTTCACGAAGTCTTTAAGGAAGAACCAACTTCTGTTCACCTTGGCAAGCATTTCAAAAATTATGGATTTTCTTGATATTAAAGTGAAATGTGTAAGGTATAAGCAAACCAAAACTGAATGATGATTCTGGAGAAAATCTCACTTCAATTGAAATTACCTACTTCGTCAGAATTCTGACTATGATAATTTGTTTTTATAAGAACAATTGATGGACTACATAAAAGAAATTATTGACCTTCTTACAGTTTATATTAAACATACATACAAAACTCTGCCAAGCTTTCATTTTGTAGGCACTTCCAAAGATAAGGTCAGGAGCTGAAAGTGCAAAGGTATTGAATTACCCAAAGCAATTACAAATAGGCATATGCTTAGACAAGTGGCAAACAATTTTATACAGCAATTTGCCTGAAGCAAAATAAATATCCCAGGAAAACTAGTCTTCCAGATCTCAGTGATGAGCAGTGAAAAAATTTTATCTAGTCTGGAATAGTGGTGGAACTGGACGCTGTTTTCTTAGCAAAGAAACCTTATGTTACTGTCAGCAAGATAGAAGTGTTATATTTCTGTCATTTTCTTCTAATAAAACTGGGCTTTTAAAATATAAATTGTAGGTTAAAAACAATAAAATGTATAGGGAATAAGTTCTTGGCCACTGCTGAGAAGGGCCCTAAGCAAATCAACTAACTAGAAATAAGATGTATTTCTATAGTTAACATTATTGGTGAGACAACAATGAGCTTTTAAAGTCAGTTGAGAAGAATGTTACATGAGTATAAGCATTTCATGTTGTGTGTAGTCAGCAAAGAAACTGAATAATGAAATACTCCATAAAAGTCATTTAAATGATAGCCCTCAGATGGGCTAAGGAGCCAGGTGATACAAATGCTCAGAGGCCAAGTTTTACCTTAGGAAGTAATTTGTTATTTTCAGTGTTTTGTTGTTTTTGTTCTGGTTTGTCTCTGAAAAATGAAACAAAATAACCCAAAATAAAACAAGTCCCCCCAACTCCTCCTTCCCCCCCCCCCCCCCCCCCAACATTAAAGATCACCTTAGGTTTTTAGAAACAAGAGCAGCATTATTTTCAGAAAAGAAACTTAAATTATCATATCAAATGTAACACCTGTATAAATCAGAATAATTCCATTCTGCTTTAGCCTGAAGTAGAAAACTGCAAAAGCTTCTGTTTTGACCTTATCAAAGCTTTTTCTTTCCCTCAAGTGTTTTACTGCCATAAAAATTTATTAAAATTGACATATTCTTGCAGAATGTTTAGATTTTGAAAAAATTGTCTTCTTTTCTAGATGAGAGGAAAAGTCACAGGATGATTTTTTACAAGAGTACTGTACCTTGTATGCAACATATGTATCCTCAGGTACTCAATACCACACGATCCAAGGATACAACAAAGTGCTTCCCACTGTAAGTAAAAGTCAGGTTCATGACCACCTGAGGAATCTGAATGCACATCTGTGTATTGGACATGGTGAGATGCATCCCAGGATCCTGAGGGAATTGGCTGTATGTAGACATCAAATCACTCTCCGTGATGTTGGAAAAGCCGTCAGTCAGGCACAGCCCTTGGCTGAGAAGGGGCTGGTGGATGCTGGTGCTGCTGGATGGGAGGCCAGACATGACCTGGCCATGAGCACTTGCAGCTCAGAAAGCCCCCTGTGTCCTGGGCTGCATCCAAAGCAGGGCCAGGATGGGGATTCTGCCCCTCTGCTCTGGTGACACCCCAGCTGCAGTGCTGCATCCAGATCTGGGGTCCCCTGCAAGGGAGGACTCTGTTGGGCAGAGTCCAGAGGAGGCCACCAAGATATTTAGAAGAACATAGAACTTCTGCTGTGAGGAAAGGTTGAGACAATTTGGATTGTTTGGCCTGGAGAAAAGGGGAACTAATTGCAGCCTTCTAGTACCTTAAGGGAGCTGATAGGAAAGATGGAAGGAGACTATCCAAGAGCATGTTGTGACGGGACAAGAGGGAATGGCTGCAAACTGAAGGAGAGTATATTTAAATTATGTATAAGGAAGAGATTCTTTATCGTGGGGGTGGAGAGGCATTGGAACATGTTACCCAAAGAAGTTGTGGATGCCCCATCCCTGGAAGTGTTCAAGGCCAGGTTGGATGGGGCTTTGAGCAATCTGATCTAGGGGAAGATGTCCCTGCCAACAGCAGGGGAGATTGGACCTTTATGGTTTTCAAGGTCTCTTCCTACCCAAGCCTTTCTGTGATCCTGTGATACAAAAGGATCCTAGTATCCTTTGCTGCTGTGTTCCCTACCCATTTTTTCCACCTTTCCACCTTTCTTGCTACAACTGTTTTTACTAATGTGACTCAGATGCTTCACTTCAATCTTTGCCTTTCTTTCAAAGGAACAGCACTAACATCTTGGGAGTTTTATTCTATAAAACATTACAGTTGCAAAAGTTTTCCTTCCGAATTTGGACCATAGAACATGTTTGCCCAACTCTATCGAGTCACATGGAGTCACATAACTTTTGCATATGGCAGTACTATTTTTTTGTCATTATTGGAGAGTATTAGCCTCATTGCAATAAAATATTTATTTTTTCTTTTTTCTCTTATTATTAAAGAAAATTTGAATGCTTAGAATCACTTATCCACTTAGCGCTCTCCCAATCCTTGTTTTAAATCAAACTTAGTTGACAATGAGTTGGTGTTTTCTTATATATTATTGCCAAAAGTTTCAGAGAGCATAGGTCCCAAAACCAATTCCTGAACAATTCACTCTGAGTACATACATCAAATATTGGTTCACAATTGCATTTTCTCATGTATTATAAGAACTAGCACAGATTAATAGACTTAAAAATTGTATTGTTTTATATGTTGTGTGGGACTAAGTAAACTTGCAGAAATACCTAAACGTATTAACACAATACTGTGACATTTATGATTTATTTTGCTTTTCAAAATTGGATTCCCTTAATAGCTGAACAGATAGTTTCCATTTTGAGCATGTAACTCACTTATCATTGAAATATATTGTTCTATTATCCAAACTAAATAAAATAAGAGTTTCCCACCAGGACAAAACACCTCCTCAGGAGACTTCTGAGTCTTCATTCTTAATGCCAAAATATCTTGTGGACCTAGACTCCTAAATTTTCATAACGGAATCACTCCCATTTACCCCCTCCCTACTCATAGTGAGAGGACACACTGAACTAAGTAGATCTAAACAAATCTCTGCAGAATGATACACTGGCAATGAAAATTGGTGAATAACTGCAGAGCACTGATGCCATTATCTCTTATATGACAGTAGCAATAGCTTTCAGTTTCACAGCACTTTTTCTGAGCAAAAGGTTTTGTCTTTTCCAGAAAGTGGTATAGGGTTTTTTGAGATATAATTATGTCTCATCATTCACTGTTCTAGGGAGAAAACTATAGCATACTGAAATGTGACTAATATCTCTGTATCTTTGATCATATTAGCTCTGTTGAATAATTTCTCTTACATTTTACCAAAGAGATACATTATCATTTGATATCTCATGTGAGAGTAATGGAGAAGGAAGTAAGAATTTTAGTATTTTAGAAATATTTGGATAACCAAATAGTATTTTAAAAATTAGGTAAACTTTGGGAAGTGTTGGGTAACCAAGAAGAGATGGTGACAGGGATTATACTGGTCTCTAACAATACTTACAAATAATTAAGAAAATACTTTATAGCTTTTTAGTAGCACTTTTTTCCTGATGGTTATATTCTCACATTCTTTCCAATATCACACAACAAGAAATAGTTTTCATTTTGGTCTGAAAATAATTTAATATTTGTAAAGGGTCACAGGTTTACCAGATAAAGCAGATAAACTAAGTGAAAGATTGGCCGCCTCTTCAGCAGCCTACAGGATGCAAAGGGTTTTCAGAAAGAAAAACAACAATATCCATTTTTTCTTAGATCAGGATGTTTACTTAGAAATCTTTGCAAATTTTGCCACAGACTTCTGCAAGTCCTTATCTGAGAAATTTTACTTTTTACTATAATTTGTGGAAGATTTGCATACCTAATTAACTGACTTATTGTGTCACTGAATTGCATTTGGAGAAGATTGTGTTACTTTTCATTCTGATCACTCATTTTCTATAATCTGTGATTTTCTTCTTCTTGTTTTAAATGTTGAAAAAGTCATTTATGAGTGGCATTACATTGATCTGCTCTGGAAATGAGATTCCCCTACCTCACACATTTGTGTCGATGGGCCTTACTTTGCAGGTCATGTGCAGCATGGAATTAGTCCAAACATGGACATGTACAGGAGGCATGAGGCACTTTTGAAAAGTGACATCAAAACAAGTTGATAGTTGTGTATTTATGTATTCAGTAGCTTTTCTGCTGGGGATTAGTTGTACAAATATATCAAGTACTAACCTATACAGGAGCACCACCCCAGTATTTATTCACTCATAAGCCTCTATGTTTCATGGCATCTACAAAAAGAAGCTAAGGAATCATAAATTTTTAGCTGGGATTTGAGCTAAGGCAAAACCAGAAGGCTTAGTTGATGAGAATAAGGATTTAGGATCCTTGTCCTACAATAATTAATTATGAGTTTCTTTTAGTTCAGCAGGCAGTGGATCAGGACATGTCAGACAGAAGGGAATTATTTTATCTCTGCCAGTCAATGACAGAATCTTAATGAGTTTTCACAATAAAACAAAAATTTGATTATCATTCAAGAAAAGAGCATCACAGATGAAGAATTTTTTGCCTGTTATCTTTTCTGTGCCAATTTCTAACAGGAAAGCATTGTATTTTGTTATAAAGAAACCTTTGGCTGAAATTACTTTAAATCAGTCACTTTTACTGCCTTCAGACTTACCATGAATGAAGACAAATTAAAAAACAGAATAAGCAGAGAAAAATGACTGATGACACTAATGAAGTTTATATTCTTAAAATCTGTGTCCTGAAGTTAGACTTTCTCAAAATATATGAGCTCTGGACTAAAGTTTGTACTACGTGTGGAATGTTCATAGACATGTTCTGTGGTGTGAATTCTATGATTTACACTGAAAACTCTGGAAGTGTTCAAGGCCATGTTGGATGAGACTTTTAGTAGCCTGCTCTAGTGAAAATTGTTCCTGCCCATGGCAGGGGGTTAGAACTGCATGACCTTTAAGACCTTCCAAACCAAACCATTCTCTGACCTCAACTACCAAATTCAGATAACTATCATATAATTCCAGATCATAATATTCCTAGTTAATCAGAATTGCCTGTATTGCAGAATATACATTCTTGAAATGTATCCAACCAGACAGTAACAGAATCAGGCTTAGATCAGTGCCATGTGTCTGATTTATGGACCAGATGCTAAGATAATAAGACAGGGAACTAAACATATCTGTCAAAAATTGTAAAGCCTTTTCTATGCTATTGATATTTTTTTCAATATGTTTTGAAAATAAAATAGTTCATAATGGTGATGCTAGAAAGCACTCCTTTCATTCTGACAAAAGGCCTGCAGAAAAGATAGGCAAAAAACTTTACTAGTGTTCTTGACAACCCACTATGCCACATGTATTCTGAAGCAGATTTAATTTAAATTAAATAAAAATAAAAATTATTTACAATTGCACTCTAATGACTGCAATTTTCATACAAACTGTTACTTAGCAGACACAGTATGTTGCACCTTGTAATAATATCTTTCCTGTTTTTCTGTCTAGAGGAAAAAGTCTTGCTGCATATATTTTTAATCACTAGACAGAAAACTCTGGACTCCACTGGAAATGCTAATACAAAAGTAAAACAGAAAAAATCAATTTTTCCTGTTATGATGGAGTTGATATATTTTCAACTGGCTCATCCGCCAATACTTACATTCAACAAAATGTTACCACCGTGTATTCCCTTATCCAAGGGTACTTAATTCCACCAGGATATCTGTACTAACCATTTAACTCACCAAATAGCTATTATCCTGCTCATTTAGTGTTGAAGCCAAAATGTCTACATTATAACTGCAAGTAGCGAAACTCTTCAGTGCCAGATGGTTTACAAATTGGTCTCATCACAGAGTAAAGGATGTCATCATGCTCACAATTTGTTAATATTGCAAATTCCACTCCTCCTGTAAACTTAATATGACAGAGTTCTCTAATTTAATCTCCAACTTAGCAACTGATATGCATTAAAACCTATAATCAAATAAAAATGTAATAATTAGCAGAATATTAGCATTTTTGCAATGTCAGCAAATAAATATCCAACTTGAGAGTCAGGGGAGGGATCAGCTGGAAACAGAGGCTCAGTAAAAATCAGACTTTGCTTTGCAAATGCAATTTTAGAGCATATTAGGTGACTACTTCAAAGTGGCATTGTTTAGCTTCTCACCAACTACTGTAAACTTTTGTTTGCCATGTAGGAGCATTCAACTATTCATGCCAAATGAACAAAAATAAATCACAACCTACCCTACGCCATGAAAGTTCCTCCCCGAAAAGGATTTATAACTTAGTCTTCATGTTCTTGTACATTACAATTTCAGTAAATTACTTGAGGGAATTTCAAGACTAATGCGTGATAACAGCACAAGTTTTATCTTTAGGAAGCAGCTAAATGCAATTTTGTGTCATCATCTATTTGACTGGGAAAACTTAACTGAGAAGACTAAAATAGTTAAAGAGTTTTCTGGATTTAAAAGTTTATTCTAAAATTCTAAATGCATCTTAGGCTGCAAATGGCTTTCACTCAGTCAGATGGGTAAATGATTCACCTTCAAAACGTTTTTTACATTTGAAAATGCAGATGTAACTATCATTTCAGAACATTCAAAAATGTGGCCCAAATTTATAATGACAGTCACCTAAAAAAAATAATTGCTTGAAATTTACCAAAGATTATTTTTATTATTTTTAAAAAGAAATCATACTTAGATAGGGATTAATTTCATCTTAACTTAAAGTGTAGCAAAAGAAGTGATATAAAAAATGTAGCAAAAGCTCTTACAATGAATCATAAAGTTCTGTAATTCAAGGCACTGCCTACTGCTGTCTTTGCAGGACAGTAGAATACTGATATATGCACCTATTCTTCACATCATGAATAGTCTTTCCTTTACTGAATTAAGGTGTGACTTCATTGTGGTTTTCAAAAATTATTGAGTAACCATGGACTACTGCTGCAACAGATACCAAATACAAAGAGCTGATCTGCTTTCTAGAGCTCTGGCAATTTGAGAGCACATCCTCTCAGTAAGACCCAGGCTTTTGCATTGTTGCTACAGTTCAAAATTTGTTTTGCTGAGAGATATCTCAGAGCTCAATCCCGGCACAATTTTAAAGATAGCAGCACATGCAAGTTATCTGTACCACCCTGCTGGAAGGATGCAGTCCAGAGCTCCTAATTATTCTGTATTGTTCTGTGATTATATGGCCTATCAAATGTAATTGCAAGAGGTTTATTTTAATATTTCTTGAGCTGGATTAGAAACATACACATATTTTTCCTGTATTGATTAATGTATGTCCTCAGCCTAGGTTTTCCAAAGCAGTTCAATGGTCTATAAAAGTTTTACTTTATTTGTAGTTTGAACATGTGAGTATATCAAAGCCAGATAATACAAGACTTCCTGTGACATTTTGCACTTGCCTTTCTGATTTCAGATGAGTTGCACTGAACACAGGTCAGTCTCTTGGTATATAATTTTCTGGTTACTGGCTTTTGTCATGTTCAGTCTCAGTCTTGTTCCTTATTTATTGATTGCCCCTTTCTCCAAGTGAGATTAAGGCCACAGAACTGATACTTTTTAGGAAGTGAAAGTCATTACTTAATCCTAATTAAGTCCCAGATCAAGTTGGTTTTTCATGCTTGTCCTGCTAAGCCATTTTTCAACAATTTTGACAGTTTCTTTTTCCAATGAATAGGACTTTTCATTCTATTTTCTTCCTCTGCATTATGCAGAATCTTTAACAAAGACGAATAAAAACAGCATGCATTTTTTCTGTACTTCTGCAACACCACAGTGGTGGAGTGGATTTGTAATGATCTACCAGATCATTACCCACCCCAGCATGAAAGGGAAGTTGTCTATTTTGTTTTGAGAAATTTTTGAAGAACTGAGAGTACCAAACTAAACTTCTAGTCTTTGTTCACTTGAGCTCAGACAGAAGGCCACATGCTTCATGACAACAGATTTTGCTAGTAATGGCCAAACACAAAAACTGAGGAAGAAGATATGAGCTGGATACGTCCAAGTCTCCAGTAAAGCTGGACAGAAAACAGATTTCTTATTCTTAAAAAAATATTTTCAGAGTTGCAAAAGAAGTTGCACTGTGCTTACAGATGAAGTCACAGCCTGTGGACAAGAAAACACGCTGGGTAATTGCGTGTATGGCAATGGTAATTGCCTGGAAATATACAGGGTAATTCCTTCTCTAGTGTAGCTAACACTTACATGACAGAACTGCAGATTGTGTATCAGAATGAGCATCTCTAGAAATGAAGGATCATTGTTCCTGTGTTCATGTCCTTCAGCACTTCTTTATCTGAAAAAAAAATCCCTTGATTTCTTTATGACACCTGATGTGTTCACTCAGAAAAATCTTTTGTTTGAATGTTCTGATATTTTCTAAGTTGAAAAAAAAAAAAACTAACTTAAATGCCACAAAGTGGAAAAAATATATCCTTGATGATGATTCACAGCTTCATTCCTGTGAATTATCCAAATGTGCATATGCCCAGCACAAGGTATATATCTGAAGATGGGAAGATCATTTTCAATCAACGAAGAGATTTTTAAATTTGCAACAGAAGTTTTGTGTTTTCTCCTCTGGGTAAAAAGTGAAAACATCGCAAAGCAGATGAAGATGCTGAATATAAATATCAGAAATGCATCAAAGGAAGAAGGTTTGGGTAAGGACTTATAACAAGAACTCTAGGGAAAAGGAATTATCTGTTTTCCTGTAATATTTGCCACCTAAGCAAAAGAAGCACTGAAGGAAATAGTTTTCATCATATTAAAGACTTATGAGCTGTTTCATGGCACTGGTAAACAATCAAAGAGTAGTTTGAGCTTCTGTAAGCTCATAGTTTCTCATTAAAAATGTAAATAAATAGCTTCCCTTAAAGTAAGGAAAGGAGATCAATGCTCATGCATAGTTGGTACAGCAATATTTGCTTATGCAGACTTACAAAATATTTTAAAGGACAGTAAGAAAAGCTTATGTCAGGATGTAAGCATCCATTGAAAACTTGCAGGATCTGTTACCTAACTTGATCAACACAACTCTTTTTGAAGAACCAAAATGACCACAAAAAACTCAAGTGCTGAGTAAAAGTGTTTATGATATCATGATTACATAGGCTTTGCTGTATTTCTCTTAAATAATCAATCTCTTGTCATGTTTTAGAAATTTCTATGTAATTTATTTTATCCTTAGCTGGTGCTTGGACTCTGAATTTTCAGTGTTTATTAGTTAGGATTGTAATCACCCTGTGCTCATACATCTCCAAGTCTGAAATAACTGAAATCAGCAGGCAAAGAAAAATAAGGAAATGCCCAGAATTTTATTTTTTTTCTTTAGTGTGCAGTTAGAGATTATCCACCCTTCTCTGTTTCCACTGAAAAGCTTATCTGTATGTCTGTTTGACTGTTTATATTTCTTCCTTTCTACCTCCTTTTGCTCTGAGCTGAGAAGTTGTTCACATTTATACTTTCACACTGGCATTTACCTAATTTTTGGTTTCTCTCATTTCTGTCTTTCCTAGCTAGCACAATTTTTCTTCCCTTGCAGATCTTCCTCTCTTGCCTCTTTAGTGAGGTTTCTTACAGATACCTGTACTTCTTCAGCACAGACCCATGTACCCCTGTCTCAGTGCCTTTCAAGTATCCTTTTCAGTCTTTATTCCAGAGCACCTCACAAAAGAGATGGTAGGGAGAAAAAAAAGGAGGAAGGGTACACAGGGACAAGTAGGCACCATGAAAAATTATTGTCATTTTTTTAAAAGGGTTGCCAGAATTTCTTTACCTTTTGCTATAAAATTATTAATTTCAAGCAAAGGAGAGAAATAAATATGAGATGGAAAAATAGCAGATTTTCTGTGAAAAGCTCTGTGGAAATAACAAAGTGGATAGCAGAGTACATACTGGGTTTGATTACAAGTTCAAATTCTTGCTCATATTTCCATATTACTGCTAAAATGATAAATCTTGTATGTTAGGTATTTCATCCTAACATCCCTGTAAAGCCTGCAAAGCTCTTAGCCTACAGTGGTGTTTGAGGCAGATTGGCATTATGCTCTGTTCATTTTCAACCTGCAGCTGTGCTTAAGAGATTGTGCCTGAGCTTTGGTTTGGTTTAGGCTTTTGCTTTTTTACTGCAGAGGCACCAGCAGAATAAATATACAGGTTAAACTTGTTAGAGGAGGAGGACAAAAGAGACATTGGAGGGATGCATTTTGTGAAATGGGTATTGATTTGGCAATAACCTGTTTTAATTGCATGGTAGAAGGAAAATGAACACAATTATTGTTCTCTGGGTAAAGAAATGTCTTTTTTATGTTTAGAAACAATTCCTAGCACAGAAAAAAAAATTATAAAACTTTATGAGGATCTCTTCAAGGGATTTAAATGCAAATTAACCCTGATGTATTCTACATATGTTTCATGCCACATAACAAAATCTACCATTAGAGAAAAATAAAATACGCTAAAAAGAGCTGCTTCAGCCTTCAAAGCTAGTTAATCAGGTATCACAGCAGTGGAGATTAATCAAAGATTCCTTAATTGCTAGTTAACTGGACTTTTTTTGAAATATATTGTCTTCCTCAGTTGTAGTAAGTGGATTGAAAAAAAAAGACCACTGTGGTTTAGCAGAATACAGATTTGTTAAATGAGGTTAAAGTGAGATGTTAAAAAAAAAAAAATCTGTGGGCTGTGGTTCAGTAGAAAGCAATTGACCTCACTTCTTTCTTTTCCCTTCTTTATCCTGAAAGTTCACACCAGCAGGGTTGCTGTGTGTATACAGAATAGGGAAACTGGTCTAAATTAAGGTTCTCCGGTGCTTCTTAAAAGCTGCATTTCAACCAAAGACAACAATGCCAGCAAATATTAGCATGTGTTTCAGAACTAAACAGAGATTATAGCTCTGCAAATTAGAGCTGACTCACGCAGTTTGGGCTGAGGTACCAGACAGCTGAGCAGGGCCTTTCCTGAAGCAGTTCTTTTGGATATGATGTGGTGTCTTTTAGATAATGCTGTTTATTTTAGATTACAGCGTGTTTTGAGAGAGCTGCAGTGCTGCCTTTTTCCTTCCTCTGTTATGGGATGTTGCTCACTGTGAAACTAGAAAGACAGAACCCCAAATTCGGAGGTGAAATATGGTTAAATTGCACATGTAAATGCACCTTTTGGAATTTTGGCCTTCCCCTCTAATACCTGAGGGCTGTGGGCTCAGCAAAGTATCCTAGGGGGTTGTGTGGCATAATTTCTTTCCTCTTTTCGTATTTAATTAGCGAAAAGAGGCCTAATTTATAGTCAATGTGGACTACCACTACAGCTCTATAATTCATGTGAAATGAACTTCTGCTACAATGGTTTCTCTGAAAGCTATCTTGCAATAATTGTTCAAATTGCTTTTGTGTAGGAGTAATGTGGAAATTTTACCATTATGTTTTAATTGCTTTAATATAGGGAAGGCAGCAAACCCAGAGTCAATTTCATATATTTTGTAACTCTTACTATTAATGTAATTTTTACTGTAGAACTGCACACAAATGAATGTAACACATAGACCACATAGCAGTGATACATATCATTTGGGTAACACTTTGAAGAACATCTATTTCCTTCCCATTTAAGTGCTGTAGCCTGCTAAATTTCTTCAAATATTTCTCACCCTAAACCCTTTAAATTATAAGATCTACAGTACTGGTTTTGCCTTTAAAAAAAACCCTCAAAACACTTTGTACTGAAAAGTAACGTCAATTGGTTTTCTTCCAAGTTTGCTAAATTCTTGAACTTTTTCAAGTTACACTTCTGGATCTCAGGCAAGTGCTGGAATGCAACCCACAGTTAAGATGTACAAAATTCATGCCTGTATTAGCATTTCCTACCCACCAACTAAGCAGCCCCATTACAGAATATGAATTTTACTGAGGAACTGGAAACTGAATCAGGTAAATAATTTGAGAGCTTCAATTTCCTTCATGAGTGTGTGCCTGAGACTGTGAAAGGTTTATACAAACTATGAATGTGGTAACGAGCTCATCCAGACAACATCCTTTTCGTGCTGGAGAACTAAAAATATGGGCATGGAAGAATTGTAAACAGAAACAAAAGGTTCTGGCTGGGGCTTCTGTTATGAACTGCCCTAAAGGCAAGGGCAGCTGAGGTTCTTGTTAATAGATCCCTTGGGGCAGATTAGAGTGAAACAACACTGAATGACCAGTGTTTACAGATATGTGTGTCTGTAGCACACATATCTTTGTGCTTTATTTTTTTTTTAATTGGTTGCAACAGGAAGGAGTTATATACTCATTTTGGTTATTATCTGTATAAATGCAACAATATGTTCAAAATGATGGTCACAATCTTTATCCCTCGCTGGAGTGGGAAGCCCATGACACACAAAGTTCAATGGGTAAATTAAGGGCCTTCCCTGGGTGGGGAAGTTTTAAATTTTCTGATGTAAGGCCCCTGAAATTAGTCTGGGAGCACCTTTGGGGGTTTTTCTGGTGCTTTATGATCCCTTCTAACGCATGCCAGTGTAGTTCAGCCAGTTATGTCCCATCAGAAGGGGCATGAATTTGCCCCTTTCAGGGCAAATTTCAGGCCTATTTGTGAACATGAATATCCCAATACCTTCCCCAGGATATGGGGGTGGGGGATTTTTTCATGTGAGCCAGTTGTATAAGGGAGAACATTGGCATGTTGCAAAGCACTATCGCACCTATCAGGATCTGCTTCTTATCCTTAAGCCTTTTTCTTTATTTGGCTCAAAACAGCAGCTTGCTCCTAAACAAATGTTGGTTTGTTGTGGTCATTCTGTGGTGATGCTCAACCCCTCTGCACCTGGGCTATTCTTCTGCAGATCAGATTTTTTGACACCACACATCCAAAAGCTCTCCTCCTCCCCCACTTCTGTTGGGGATGCAAACCCTGCCCCAGCAAAGCACCTGCTGCTCCTGCAAGTGGGCATAGTTGAGTCACTGACCTTGAGCATTTCAGTCTCTCACTGTTTCAAACAGGGTTGTGCTGAGGAAAGAGATGGAAAAATATCTTATTTGATTTTAGAGGTTTTGCTCCTTAAAAAAAAAATCAAGATTCTAGTTAGTAAATATTCACCCATTAAGTTGCTGTACAACATTGTTGAAAGCAGGCATTAACTTTCTAGAATGAGCAGCACTGCTCATAGACAGCTGGATCCAGTGAGTAGATATCTGCTCTCAATTCCTAGGGAGAACAAGAGAAATGTATAGCACTTTATGTTTCCCAGTATGAATGTGGAAGTATCTTGTCAATTCATACACATTTTCCTGGCTATACTCAACCCAGATTAAAATGCAAAAATTAAGGAAACTAAGTACCTCTTAGAAATCTTGCCTTTGTCAAAATATCGTTCATTCAGTCTCCTATTTATCGTAAATATCCCTCTAGTTTAATGATGGTCAAAAGGAGCTTGAAAGTAAATTGCATATGTCTCAAACACTCCTGAGACATTTTCAAAATTCTCATGAAGGCCACATTTTCTCTTGTCTCAGTTTTTTAATGTTTGTTTCTAGTCATACTGACTAGTCCACCAGTAATCAATTATCAATATGTGGACACCTCCCAGAAAGCTAATATATATTACCAGAATTTTGCTGTTTTAAGCTTATTGATACTGTATAACAAAGTGAGAATTTTTGTAAAGACACTGACATATTGGATGGGGACATTTAATATTTTCTGTAGAAGTAAAACAGAGCCCACTAGCTGATCTAATGCACTTTACCTGATGGAAAAGGCATTTTCAGCTTATAATGACAAATTAAAATGCTAAAGTTATTTCAGAATGTAAGAAGAATTCACCTTCAAATTTTTCATTTATGAGCATTTAGAATAAATATTAAAATATGGGAAAAATGAAATGAAATAAAACAAATAATAAATAATAATATTAACAAATGAAATAAAATTAAATTCAGAGGAAAAGGATGTTATTTTACAATAAAATCCTTTAACAAGTGCCTTTAACAAGTGCCTGTGTCCTATTTAATGGGTGATAATTTTATTTAAATTTATTTAAAGCAAGGATACAATAAATTTCCTTTGTGTTCAACTTTTTGCAAATCAGTATTTAAATATGGAAAAAAATATATTCCATTGTAGAATTCATGGATACCTAACTGCAAAAAGCATTTATTGTATTTGAAGAAAATAATTTGCTGTATGGGGAAAATCTAGCCCTCCTTTCTGGCAGTTCCAAAACAGTTACATGGGAGAAAACTTCTGGGTTTTTTTCCCCCTACCTTTGTATTTATTGGTGAGAATAATTTTCTACTTTTTTTTTTCTTTTTTCTTTATGGCTGTTACTCTTCTATAACTAATCCTGAAGTTTTCAAGGGAGACATTCTAGGAGGAAGACTAATATGTGGGTTGAGAAATGAAGTCAGAGCAGTTTGATATCAGGCAAGCAGCTCAGATCCTAAGATTACTGTATAGCTCACAATGAAATAATACAAATATTCTTAGGACTTTAAGGAGACACATTTTTAGTGCTGTGATGCAGCGCATGGAAACCAGACAAGTAAGTGTAGCACTAAAAGGGACACAGCAGCATTTTATTTAAGTTTCAGCATAATGGTGACTATGAAAGTAAAAAGGTGAAATAAATCTACAGAATTTTTTTCACGAGCTCTGAATCAAGTTCATTCTGCACTGTAAAATTCCAGAGTATCTTTTGACTTGAAAAATAGACTGTTATTTCATTGTACATAATTAAGAAGGGGAGACATAATGAAGAAAATAAGATTATTTGCTCTTCACACTGTTAATTTTGGGGAATTGCACTTTGAAATATGTTTCTGAAAATGCAGTGAAACTGGATCATGTCCTTAATTTTCATTTCCAAATCCCTGACCCATGATTTCCAGAGCAGTAGGTTTTCCCCAGCTGTCAAACATGGCTATAAGTCTAGCATTTCTAGTTATAAAGTCTGTGATCAGTAGAGCCTCTCGCTGAGAGCTGAGGACAGCTGTACAGACAAGTCATTAAGCAGTGACAATGGTAAGACAGCAGTCTGTTGCTCCTGCTAGGCATGCACAGTACATATCTCGCCTGCTGGTCTATTACTTTCCCAACAACTCCTTATGTGCTTGCTTCCCATATTTTATTGATAGGATCCTTTGAATTCTCATGTTTGTTTTCATGGCTGGCTCTTCCCCTCCCCTCTGCTGTAGTCTGCTATGCAAGACTGCTAGCAGACATTTTTCTCCCTGTATTTTCTGACTATTCATCATTTTCTAGAATCCTTAGTCCAACTTCCACTCAAATTCTTTTTCATCTGTTTGTCTTGAGTTTGGGAATCTGGATCACTTCATTGCAAAATTTTATAGGTCTTCCTCCCAGAAGTCATGCATGTTTTCTCTCTCCTTTTCCTAAGATCTCTCATTCTCCCAGCCCTGGAAAGATCTCCTCATTTCTTCCACTTCTTGTTATCCCCTTCCCTTTCAGGACTTGTCATGGGCTCTATGAGAACTTTGTTTCCCTTATTCTAGTATATTTTAGGCAGACAGTTATTTAGGATACCAGTGTCTTAAATTCCATTGAGACAATGATGGGCCATTAGAAAACTCTGTGGTCTACTGGGAATTACAAATACCCTGGCTAGGATGCAAAATCCCTAGCAGCCATGTCCAGTAATTTTTCATTTCTGATTTTTTTCTACTGTCCTTTAAAACTATCCATCACTTATTTTTCCATTGTTTTGGAATGCTTTTTCACTGATCATTAAACGCCCTGCTCTGCTAAACATTCACAATAATCTATTCTTTTTTGTTCTTCACCCTTTTCTTCACCCTGTTTTCTTTAAACTGATGTTTTTCATTGCAACAATACTGGCTCAATAATCTTGAACAATGCAGATACAATTTTCTACAATAAAATATTCATGCATTATATTGGTGTTAGTGTAAATACTGTGCCAACAAAGCAGCATTCTGTACTTTTTCTATTGAGCAGAATTTAAAATTCATTTAAATAAAAGCAGTAACTTTATGCTCAGTTACAGAATATTTCTTGGAAAGCTTTTATACATTAGTGCTTTTGCTGTTTTGGGAGGTACAGAACCTTCACATTTCTCAGCCATGGAGGATCAGCAATCTCTATACCAGAGGGAATATTTTTGACAAGTAGGAAACACCGAGTGAGTTTGTTTGAATACTGGAAGTGTAGCACAGCTAGCCTGGGGTATCTCAGCTCTCTGGTAAGGATATATACCTAACTTGTTCTCTTCTTATGCCTTTTCTCAATTTATACCATGTGAACAAAAGTTGCCTTTTTCATTAGAATTCTCTGTGCTTTGCTTATGTATCTGAGGAATAATTGCAGTCATCACCATCACAATTCCATGCCACAATACTCATGTCCACAGTTTGGAGTCTTTTGTTTTTAATGCTCCAAACTGAGACTGAGAGATCAGCCCTTGTGGGAATCCGTCCGAAATGTCCTGCATTTTTGCCTCACGATTGCCATGAAGAGACCACCGAAAAGTCGAGCCAGTGAAAAGGAAAAGTCATGTGCCTCTTAGCTCATTGTTTCTACAGGTGCTGTATATGCTACGCTGAGTTCGGAGGGAGTATCCTGCCCTTCGGAACAATGGACTTGGACTCTTTCCTCACCCCCCTGGCCTGGCTGGCCTGAGCTTTGGAGTGGTCCTTTCCCGAGAGAAGACCCCCCTTGCCCACTCTCAACCATCGTGACAGACAAGCAGAAATGCAAGCTTCTTCACCCTGGAATCAAGCCAAGAGCCTCCTGTGCAAGAAACCCCCCTCGCACGTTCTTCCAGAGACTGGGACTGAACCCCCCCTGACTCAGGGGAGGTGTGCAGTGGTGGGGGGAGAAAGTTGCCCAGAACAAGCACAGGTGCAAGCACTGGGCCATGAAAACAATAGCCCATACCCTGTTGCTTGGTTCGGTTTTGTGTACCCTCTATTCTTTTCCTTCTGGAAACCTTTGTTTCGGCAATCCCCTTCCCCCACCGAAAAATAGTATAACTGGTGTCCCTGGTCAGCTGTGCCTTTGAGATCTCCCCGGAAGTGTCCTGGCGAGCTTTCGGCAGCTGGACCCTCGGAGCAGCATCACGTTTCGGTAGTTACACCCAATCCCCTTCCTTTCCTCCCTTTTTCCCTTATATTTTCCCTTCTCTCTCCCCAACTCCCTTTACCAACGCATTCCTGCTGTGATTATTTCAATAAAATTACATCTGTTGATTTTACTACTGCAAATCCCCTGTGCCTCTGGTGGTTATTTTGCACCCTAAAATCACCGCGTAATACGCTCCCACCGGACGGATCTCGACAACCCTCACATTACTATCTGTGTTCTTTCTTGATCACTGGCATAGACACCAGGCTGGATGGGGCTTTGAGCAATCTGGTCTACTGGAAGGCGTCCCTGCCCATGGCAGAGTGTTGGGACTAGATGATCTCTGAGGTCCATTCCAGCCCAAACCATTCTGTGATCCTATAATAGAGCATAAAAAAAAAAATGCCACATCAATGGACATATTTTGACTACATAAGATTAAAGCCAAAACATAGTGAAATCTAATTAAAAGAAAACCTTTCAAATTAATTCATTTTCCACCATGGTTCTTCTGTAATTAAAATTGCATTATACTTGATAATCTGATTACTTTAGGGTTCTATTTTTCTCCAAGCATTGCTGCAAACTTCTACAGGCAATAAGATATTGGAGAACAAAAAAACCCTCCCAAAGCACTTTAAAAAACCCCAAAACAAGCCATCTTGGCTATTAAAACACCATTACCCAATGTTCTGTCATTTAGAAATAGTATAAATCCCTGTTTCTTTCCATCAGAATAGGAGCTGTAAGCACTGTGTCTGATGGAAAAACAAGATGTGGGAGTTTTTGTGAGCTGTGTTTGTGGGAGTTACAAACTGAGTAGTTTTCTGATTTTTAGAACATTATTTTAAGGTTGAAAAGTTCACCCAACATATGCTTAACAGCTTGAAATATAGCCATCACATTTTCTCAAACTTTCTTGCTTTTACTACAGAAGCTTTAAAAGTATAAAAGCTTCAAATAACTTCTTTTTCTTTTGCAACATTCCTCATTCCTTCAACATGGGAGATGAATTTACTTTCTGCCTCACAAATTTTCTCACATTTAAAAGGTTCCCATCTGTCACACATACATTTTTTTCTGAAGATTAACTTCTTCCTTTTCTTTCTATCTTTCATATTCCTCCTTTGTCTTAAATGGGAAAATATTGAATTGTTTTCCTTTGTAAATCCTGCTTCAGCTATTCCTGCTGTTCTATTGCTGAATTATAGATAGTTTATGGATTTTTTTCAGCATCACCATAGGCCATTATTTTGTTTCATCTCACATGCTAAATGGCATAGAGATTTATTACTTTACTTGCTAACTCCTCAAAATGTTTTCACTCGTTGATATGCAGTATTTGGGTGGTCGATCTCAAGGGACAATGCATGTGCAGCATTCACTGGAAGGAGATATCACATTCAAAAATAATTAAGTGCTCCTGAAAAAAATTAACATATTTGATTTATATGGGTAATTGAGAAATATAGTTTAGAATGAAGTAATTTTTATGTCTTTTTGTTTGCCCTTCCAGATTTTGAATTGTTCCCATTTTTAGACTAGTTAAAAAGTTAATTGAGATATTGAGTATCTTAGTAACTACTAGTCATCCAGAACTTTAGTGGAACAGGATTATTTACCCTATTTTAATGGACATAAATGCTTATCTGTTTGAACACAAATTTCAATATTGTTTATGGATCCTCCGTTTTCATGTGACCATTGAATATTGCATACTATATAGCTATGTGTTGAATGTTCTCAGCTATGAATAACAGATGGTCATTTTAAAATGAATAAAATAATTCTAAAGACAAGGGATTTTTCTTTAAGCTTCTTGCATTGAAAATGGTAAGGGGTTAAACTGTATGTTTTTCAGTCTTAAGAATGACCTTTGCGCTATCATTTAGCTCTTATGAGGCGTCATCTCATGAAACTGTGTTTTTTATTTGCTTAAGGCCTTGCAGCAGTACTCACTAAAACTTTCTTATTTAAGGTAAAAATCTGGTAGTCTTCTGATAGATGAATCTCCTTTTCAAAATGCTAGTAGGCAGTTTAGCTAGGAAAAAACCCTTTAAAGATTTAGTGTACATTCTCATGAGGAATAACCTTGGACAATATTTTTTGAAAAGATGCCACACTAAGCCATGCAATTCAATAGTTTGTATACTTAAAACGGTATATGTTGATGACTTTTGCCTAAGGTTGTGAGATTTTGCATATGTTAACAAGACTCAGTTGTGAATTCCTGTCTTATAATAATAGCCTTTGACACTTGTCGAGTCTTGTCCTACAATGCTTGCTATGTATGCTAACATTACAGTGGAATTTGCATGATTCTTTAGTAGTGTTGTGCATCCTTGTTAGGTGACTGCAGATATATCAAGTTGGCAGCAACGGTGTCTTGAAGCTTTTTGCTCATTTAGGAAATGTTTATGACAATGTTTTTACTGGGCAGAAAAACTATTTATGCAAAGATCAAAATTCCAATTTGATCTTTGTATGAATATTATTTGCTTCCATTTTACCAGGGAACATTTTAAATGCATTTTATTTCTAGTATCAAATTATTCTGAATGGAAGCCTGACACTGATGCCTGGGATTTTGGCCATCATTTGTATAAGGATGTTCAGAGGCCATGCACAAGACAGATTCAGACCTAGAGCTATGGTCTCTGTCACACAAATATTATAAGTTGCCCAGCCTGACTGTTTCAGGTAACAGTAATCTCATGAATCCAGATGGAAACAGCATGCTAATAGCTTTTGGGGATGATCACTGTGACAGGTTTGCTCCTTTTTGTATGAATGTCGTGAAACAACCTCAGGCTCCTATTATGAACCTTTTGCCTCTTTTGAAACCACTTTTAATAGACTTTTAATGATGAGACTAGATGCAGTTGTTGTGAGAGTTTTGACATAATTTTGGGCATCCTGTGAATTGTTTATCTTCAGTATTTTAAAAAGACTATAGATGAGCTGCATTTGTAAGTAATTTGAATCATAGTAGAGTTTATGTATTTTTTTGCTATGTTGTCACTTTCCCAAGATAATGGCATTAGTTTTTGGTTTGTTTTTTTTTTTTAATATTATCTGTAGAGATGCTATTAGACTCATGGTCATTTATACCAGTGTTTTAAGGTTGCTCACTTTATGAAAGTTATGTAATTCTGATTCCACATGTAGTGGCCGGAAAAATATTTCTAAAAGCATGAAAGTGACCTTGTAACTCTGTATTGGGCATCACAAATTGAGGTCATGATGGGAAAGCCATGGAATATTTCTGCACTTTTTAAGTGAATTCTGCTTGTTCAACAAGCATGGTAATTGAACCAAGGAGGATCTTATTTTTAAGAATCCTATTCCTGCCATAGCTTCTCATAGTAAAGTCCATTCCCACTAGATATGTTTTTCTGTGGTACAGCATATTTGTCTTTCCATCAGTAGAAACAGGCAGTGACTTTTACAAGTGAGTATCATTGCCTGGGGCCAAGTGGACTCACTGATGACACGGCTTCCCATTAAATTTTCAAAACAAGCAGGACGGATTCCATGAGCTCAGATCTATACTTCAGAAATATCTTTGAGCTTAAAAGTGGGATGATAATAATTCTACTAGAAAATTTTCTACTATCATTTGACAGAGCAGCTAAAAAATAAATAAGAGAGCTTTTTTCATTATCAACTGCTTATCTCTGATGTTGTGGGGCTGAGAGAAATCTTGGAAAGCTTAATGAACTTGACAGTCATGATGGACAGAACAGGGATATTTTGCAAAGTTTTAAAAGCTTTGTGGAGATTTTTAAAATAAGCATCCTATACTATTTTTATTGCCAACTGTTGTCAAGAGCAGTCAGATAGTAAGCCAGATTAATTGAATGAAATGTCTCTCAAAAACTTATCTTGTTTTGACTAAGATCTTTATATTTGCTGATGAAATATATTTTATGCCATTCTAGGGTAGTATCTTGAGAGTCAAGGCTCATCTTTAAATCATTTTCCAGAGAGAAAAGTGATATCTACTTCTATCTTATAGCACCTCTTGCCTGAAGCACTGAGAGGAGCAGGGCAATGAAAGAAATTAGTTTCTGAAGTTTTCTTTTGGAAGGAAACTTCACACTTCTGAAAGGCAATTGAGTCTTTTTTGATGATCATTAGCAGACCCGCTCCTTTTTAAAAGACACACAAGGAATATATCCACTGTGTGGTTAAAATATTAGATTCTGCAGAGCATGGGATAAGTGGACTGACTGCTGCACTGTATATTGTGGGAGATTGATTCTTTTAGTTACTACAGTTAAGTTTGAAAGGCAGCAGAAAGTTGAGAAATGTCAGCATTTGGTCCTTTTACCATTTACACTTCCATTGTTTCAGACCAGAAAATCAAAGCAAGAATTTGTAATTCCTGACTAATGTCACTAACTACTGAGTCCTAGAGTAACATTCTTCTTATTCTACCTGCTAAAGCCCCCATGGCTCTTCTTTCCACAGCTGCAGGATTATTTTAATTTATTGTAAAAGGTAGAAAGGGGAATATACAGGATTATGAATTCTTCTTTACCTTGCATGCAAAACAATCTCATTTGTTTTGTCATCTTTATGACAAACCGTCATTAAATTATTATACAACAGAAAAAGCAAATGCCCAACATCAAACCTATAGTGAGATATTTTGGTCTTACTAAATGAGGGCAAACTCATTTATCCTTTTGAGTCATAAAAAGTCTTTCTGGGTCTTATTCTTCTGACTGTGCTGTTGGATCAGCAGCCTCTTTGTCTCAGCAGCAACAAGTGCTGGGATCATAAAGGTCTTTCTGCATCCATCTGGAATTCACCACAGGCTGGTGCTCGTATGACCATGCCTTCTCTGCTCTCCATTTTGTAATTCACTTTGGAAAGTCAGCTTTCAGATGTATATGTGAGAAGACATTAAAATAGCTTCCAGTGGTTGCTATCAGGAAGGTAAATCCCATATCAATTAATAACTTTTGAGCTTAGTTAATTATAGTGACAGTATGCTTGAATTTCTGGCATTATGTGAAGATAAAATATTGAAAAAGGGCTGTGATTCAGTAAAAACCTTCCAGCTATTAGTATGTGGGAGTAGAATATTGATCAAATAAGTGGAGTAAATGTTCTGGCCATTTTGAAGAGTGGCATAATAAAGAAAGGAATGTAAGTAGGGGCTCAGAGGTAGCTAAAGAAATATTTATAACACAAACATAAAGCATTGAAGTTCTTTTGCAATTTTTTTTTTCTCTTTTTACCCTTTGTGCCTGTTAAATTATTGCACAACCTATTTGGATCTGTGCAGCTCTCCATACTTTATTATTTAGAAGGTGCACAGAGTTAATGCAATAAAAGATTAATTTAAGAAGATAATTTTAATATTAAAGTTAGACATGAGATACAGCTGCTTTTATTATGCTTGTCAGTATTTACTTCTGAGAGAGAATTTACAGACTTGAGTTAGTAACCAATCAAAACAAAATTGAATTAAAAATTTTAGAAATAAAATGCTATATGTCCTATTAATAATGTTGTACTTAACTCTTATTGTGAAGCTGCTTATGATATTTTTTGACTTTTATAGGGAAGTAAAGGAATGAGTTTCAGTTATTCTATAGAAAAATAGATTTCTATTTTCAAGCACTAATTTCCATGTGAGATACATAACAATTCTGTTAAACTTTCAGAAAAGTCTACTTGTCACCTGAGAAATTAACTGGGTTATTTTGCAGAAGCAAGATTTAGAATTTTTCTATATATGTCTTTGACAGTGTTTTAGTAAATATGAGGTCATGTTATTAAAATAATTAATTATTAATAATAAATGATAACTAGCCCAAGATCTCCAGTTTTCAAGGAAACAGACAGATCATGGGAAATGTCTCACAGGAAAAAAAACTCCCATCTGATTTTTTTTGACACATGGGAATCAAGAATTTTACACTCCAGGAAAAATGTTTCTAAAGAGCTGTCAGCTCTCTGGTAAATTTCAGTGTTACCAACCGTTCATAACTGTTCTGAATAAGCCAAAAATGAATAAAAAGCATCAACCCTCAAATATTTTTTTTAACTCCAGAGAATTCTGAAAATGTAACAAAATCAGTACATGCTATTTCAAACTAAACCCCAGGCTACCTTCAGTCATATCAAATTAAAGGTTTGTCTATATAGTTTGCAGATGATTTTTGGAGCTTTAATTAATTATTCATAAGGTTTCTCTCCTGAATTCTGACAGCATTGCTTAGTAACACACAGATACCCTCCATTCATGTTTGTTAATTTCGGTAGCCTCCTAGGATATGATGAGGATAACTCACTGAAATAAAAATTAATTCTCTGGAGATTTCCAGTCAAAGACATCAAGTGTTAGTGAGAGGACTGAAAATAAATCACCTTAACTGAACTTCTCTATTAATAGAAGTTTCTAGGTGTGTGTAACATTGGACTTCCAAAATTATCATTAATATTTACTATTGGGGTCAAAGAAATAGGAATTGCTTTTTATCAGATATATATGGGTGGTAAAACTAGTAATGCAACATTTTGAAAGGTATATACTGCTTTCCAGAACACTAAAGAAACAGCTTCTGGATTAGTTTAGAGGTATCTCAGGGAAAAACTCTGGAGTCTGTGTGAAGTCAGGGTGCACAAATTCTGTAGGGTTTTTATTCTAACTGGAGAAAAAAATGTGAGGGTGAAGTTTGCAGTCACAACAGCAAGCAGTCTTTTATTAAAATGCTCATTAGTATTCTGCCTCCAACAACATTTTTAAATTTTACACTAACATCTGTACAGACCATAATGCTCAAAGCCCAGTCTTGCCTATCAGCCAGAGTTGTCTTCAAGGCACAGGCAGAAAAATGGCAGCATTTTCATTGATGTAGCATTTCCTGCACAGTTCCCAGAATTTATATCTGCTTCCACATGTCCTGGGGCAATTGAGGACTGGGGTACTGAATGGAGTGAGCTGTTGGAAGGACAGGAGAAAGAAACCTGGCTGTGTGATCCCTGTTTCTTCCTCATGTCCTGTTATCTTTGCTGACACTTCTCTGTCCTCCCCCATCCTACCCCCGTTTGTTTGTCCCAAAGCAGTGGAGCCAGAGTATAGGAAATAAGTTCTCCTGAATGGATTTCAACCACAGACAGCTGCTTCTCTCTCCTGTGATGTACAACTGCAGTGAAATAGAAATCTCAGCCTCCCTTACACTCAAACTGCAAAAGAATTTTGACGAGCTTCTCATTAATTCAGTTTCAGGGAGTGAAGTCCAGTTTTTGCTAGTCTATGGTCTGCAAAGTTAATATGAATGAGAATTGATTAGAAACTTGCTGAAAAGAGCAATGTACAAGAAGTTCACATCCATGCTGCACACAGAGCAGACAACAGTAATGCAAAAGGCTATTTAACAATTCAGTATTATGTATTTAAAAAAATATGGACAGTTGTAAATGTTTACTGCCTGATGCTCGTTCATTCATTGCTGAAATTTTTGAGGCAGAAAGAAAACAAAATTAATTGAAAAGAATATGGAGATGATTTTGGTTTTGAGCCCAGTTTTACACAGATGAATAAAAGTGTATGGAAGCAGCCTTCTGATCTGTGAGATTATACTTCCACTTAATTTGGCTATCACAATTCCTTTTGTACTATTGCCCTTAACATGACCTCCAAGGTTCTATCAAGCACATACTGAAATTTATTTTAATCATTACAACACAATATGGTACAGAGGTGAACATTTTGATGAACTGTGGATAATCCTTCTTTGTTCCCATGAAAGAATTTTATAGTCTGTTTTATTTAATGCACTCTGCTTTTCCATAACAGTCTTTTTAAGGAATGTAATTAAGATTAGTGACTAGCTTTTCCTGAGGAAGAAAAAGTAAAATGCACATACATTTACAGAAAGACACAACAAAAAGGGATTTTATTGTCTGGTCTTTTTCTAATTGCAACATTTTATGGGGTTTTATGTCTTTATATGTTGTATGCTTTCTGTTTCTTCATCATTAACCATTTTAACATCTTGCCACAGTAATAGCTGTTATGGAAAATAGTAGCATAAGTACTAAAACAAGTAATCATTCTTTTTAGTTCTGAAAAAAAGATAAAGATATAAATAAAATTTTAAAAATCACTTTGGCCCACCCTAAAGCTTTTCTTGCATGTACCTCAAATCTAGAGATTTCACTGGATATAAACAACAACAGTCTTATGAGTAAGAATCTTTTTAAAGAGTTCAGTTCCAGGTGAGTCATAGCCTGAATCACTCAAAAGTATAGCATCACATAGCTTTCCTCCCATAAAATACATTGGAAATAAAAAAAAGAGGGGGAACTAAAGAAAGAAAATCAATCTTCTCATTTCACTGTATTTGCATATGAGGAAAACATTAATATCCTATTATAGTCGTCCTTCCTGTGAGCCTGTAGAAAACCCATAAATTAGATTACTGCTTTTAATCTATGTTAGCAGAAGGCCTAAGGAAAAAAGATAAAGGAAGAATCCTTAGAGAAAATTTTGGTTTCTGTCCTGAGTATTTAAAGGAAATGCTCCCTAAACAGCTGTTAGCTGGGAGGAAGCTCAAAGATCAAATAGAAACCCAAAGATAAAATTTAAGGAGCTGCTTAACTGACATGATAGTCACAGGGATGCCAGGACATCCAAATATCTCTGATGTGCTTAAAAAACCCACACAAGCCAGATGAAAAGAGCTCTCAATTCTGACAGAAAATATAGGAATTAGATACAGTAAGGGTTCAGTTCTGCCTCCATTACTTAGTGCACATTTATTAACAGAGTATGTTCATACTATGCCATGGGATGTATCTTGAACACTTGTGACCACACCTAGTGCCTTTTAAAATAATTTAAAAATTGCTAAGTAATACATGCAGCAAATTTTTTTTCTTTTTGCTAAATAAGGACACTGCCTCTATGTAGGGGGATAAAGTATAAGAAAATAAAGGTAGTATAGAAAGTAATCTTACCCCCTAAAGAGTTGCAGCTGGGTTAATTATTAAAGATTAGGAGCAGACCTGACTTTAACAGGCTGTAGCCAATAAGAAGAAGAGCGCTATAAAAGAGTGGGTTGGTTGATTGAGGGGGAACTGGAGTCAGCTGGCTACTGTGAGAAGAAGGAAGAGTCAGTGTTTAGAGGAGCTGCCTTTGAGAAACATCAAATGGTGTGAAACTTGCAATAAGGAGACAACAATATATTGCCATATAATGACAACACCCCTGTCCAAATTAAAAAAAAAAAAACCAACAAAAAAACCCCAAAAAACAATGATTCTATCTAAATGAGAGCTAAAACAAAAAAATTGAATGAATGGTTTTTTTGTATTCTCTTTGAACAGATTTGCACAAAAACTACTGATATTTGCTGGTATGCTGTTGATTTCCTGAAGACAAAATAGCTTTTAGGACAAGATAAACATATTTTGTTCTGTAAGTAAGCATATGCAAGAAAGATAAAATAGAGATGAAGCCCTTTGGAATTGGATTAAAGGTTACCAAAAATTTTTAATTTATCTGGTTGGTATTATATACCTTCAGAAATAAAGATCAATTTTTTTCTTGGATCTGAGTTCTCCAATAACAGAACCATGTTTGTTTTAATTTTCAAACTAATATTCTTAATATTCTTTAATTTTCAAGCTAATATTTTTCATTCTCTTCAGAGAATAAGATTTGAAGACCAGTTTTGGACACTTGAGCAGATATTAATATGTGTTGTTCTCCTTACTGTCATTAGTGTTGCTCTAAATAAGGGCTAATATAGCCAACACCATAGTATTAAAAAGCAAAAGAGTTGTTAGAAGACAATGTGCACTGCTCACTGTTTCATTCTGACCCGTTATTTCCTCCTCCTTGAACTGGTTGGCAGTGTGATGAACTAGCTGAAGGAATGGAGGAAAAGCTTGATTTATATTTTATTTCATTGTTTAAAAATAGTGCCATTTTTATGCATAAAAGGTTTTCTGGGTGAGGTCCCTGATCAGCTGCCTCAGGACCCCTCAGCAGGCAGAAGCTGAGCAGCATTTTTCCATTGTCTTGGTTGCTGCTTAGAAGGAGTCTGAAATTTAGGCTTGGGATGGCAGTTTAATGCTGCATATAACTGAGTGCAACTGGAAGCTGCTGCTGAGAGTAGGATTTGTGTGGTCACATCTCAACACAGGATACCAGCTGACATCCATTATACTCAACATATCAAATTCTGGTTTTTGCCCAGAACTGTCTGTACACATCAGTGATGCTGTATGGAGTTAAAAGATCCACTGCAGGGCTCCTTTCAGGAACCAAATGAGTCCCTTACATCCATTTTAGCTATTGTTTACAAGAACAAGTGATCTGTAGAAAGGATTGCTTAGAGCTCTGGCTTGAGGAGAGATTTTTTGAGAAAACTAATCAAATTTTAATGAGATGAACATATTTAATTTAACTCGCTGAGAAAGTGTAAAAACAACTGCAGTCGGAAGTACATTTTGTTACATGGTAATCAGGAACAAACTGTGTCCAAAATTATCTGAATACTGTCAGGTCTTCAAAGACATTAAGTCCATCAGAAGATGAAGGAAAAATCATCTTCAGTGCTTAAAATATCCTCATTTCTCCAAGGAGGAAGAAATAAATGAATGTCATCTTTTGGTTGGCTACCTCACGGAACAGGAAATGAGAGATTTTAGTGATCAAAAATGAGGGTGTTGGAATTATAGAAAATATTTCCTACATCACCCAGAGCATCTGAAAGCCAGGGTTAGGCTGAGACAGTCAATTGATTATGTCCATCTTCCTGAGATGTCAAAAACATTCATAGCAATCTGACAGAGGTATCTGATTAAAATGTCTGTAAAGCAGAGTGGAGCAAGTGTGCCTGATAAATGGTTTGAAATTTGTCTCCCTTGCCATGCCTATTTGCTAGTTCTGTAGCATGTATATGATTAATAGAATTGCACATAATTTTCAAATTATCTAAACTACTAGAATGAAGAACTGCAATGCATGAGTGTCTTAGAATATTCTGAAGAAAGATCTTGTTAAGACCATGATAAGACCTTGATTCCATAAGGTATTGACAGACATGAGCTTGAGATTGTAAGCCATGTTAAACAAGAAGGGAGACTGGCATGTTTAAAATCAGCTACATCCTTAAATGTTTTTCAGGATCAGAGTCAGCATGGTTAGCACACAGCATCATACTACAGATAAAAAAATTTTGTATTGTCTTTATGTATCTTCTGTGCTTTTCTGCAAGACACATGTGACTGTTCTTTATTTCTCACTGACAAAGGTTAGCAAGTAATTGAGGCCTTTTTCCAGGTCATTCAACAGCTTATGTGCTGTTGTATGGTTAGTCACAAAAGCATTTTGGGGTTTGTTTATTTTTTTCCTGAGCTGGCATTAGAAGCTACTCCAACACTGACTTCCTTGCCAGAAGCCTCCTTGCCTAGCTCCTTTTCCTTGCCTTGCTTCTCATCTCCTTCTTTATATCTCATTGCTGATTAGAAAAAAATAAACTGAACTGTTAGTACTGAATTTAATGCATCAAGTTATACTATAAAACTTGAAAGTAGCTGATTTTTTTAGCAAAAAAGCTGCATCTACTTTTTTGAAAACACATATTTTCAGTGTATGGTAGGTCTCTTATTAAACTTAAGAGAAGTCCTTTTATTGCAGTTTTCTACCTCTGTCTACAAAATAATTTCTGCATTTTTTTCTTTAGCTAATTGTTTGTTTCTAAAGGGATTGATAGATTTTAAAACTTATATTGAAATTAAATACAAAATTATGACATTCTGGAGTAAATATTGCTTAATATGGGAATATTCTTAGAATATGAATAATATACATATGAATTTTTGAAGTTTGGGTTTCTAATATAAACTAGCTTTCCCAACTTCTTTTGTAGTGATTTTATAAGTGGTGTTTCACCACTATGCAATTCATTTCACCTCTCTTTTTTCAGACTATGTCATGGCTTTCAGATTATATGCTTTATTCCCATGAGCATAGTCACATTTAAGGTCTTGCATATATCCAATATATTCCTCACATCTCACTGTCTGAAGTGACAGCTATTGAATAACAATCATTCTGATTTCTAAATATCCTCACAGTCTTATATGAAATTAGGCTTGAAGCATTTTTCTCTTTCTAGTTTTCAGATTTCTTCAGGCCACAGGCTAGGACTTCTTCCATTCAAACTACTCACATTGTAGTGAAATAAAATAATTATTTACATAGTAGTAGTCTTATTTTCCATATGTTAATAATTCAAATTTCTCCAGTAATTATGTCTAAATCTAACCTTTCTTATGGCAAGGATGCTTTCCTTCTTGTTTATGGTATCCCAAATTGCTCAGTGTTTCTCTAGACATTGACGGTTTCAATTTACAATGTGTGTCTCAGATCACAGTGCAGCCCAGGCGGGGGGAAGGGGATGCACCACCACAATATGACACAGCAAAATTCCTGAGAACTTTGAGAAAATTCACCTGATAAATTCGTTCAGTACAACCAGTGTACTAAACAGGTGCTTTTCTAGACTGAGAAGTTAAATCACAAGAGTTATTTTATAGCATTAAAATGTAATTATGTGTATGATTTGATACTCCACTGTATATATTCTTGAGTACATATATAAATCTATTTCTTTATATCAAATCACACAGTTATATGTTATTCCATATTTTGTAACACCTTTTCTGAAATACTTATTATAACATATTGCATATTATATATGTAAGTATCTCCCTGGCATAAATATACTAAGTATTTAACCAAGTATTTTATTTTCAATTTCTTCTCATTATGGAATAAGACAGTCATGTTCATCTGACAATGAGAAGAAATGGCAGACAAACCATTTTGAAACGTGTACAAGACGTTTTCTGTACTTGCAAATCTAGCCTCAAACTGTCTGGCCTTCTTTTTTAAAGTTTATTAGATTATACAATATCTATTTTGCTACCCACTGTTTCCTCAAAGAATATTCTGATTTATTGGTCTACAAATAAGTTATTTCCTTTTACTCAACACTTTTATCTGAGTATATTTTTTCTCTGGCACACCAGCTTGCATTTACAATGATTGAATGAATTTCTATTTGCTACCTGCAGACATCTTAGAATAAAAAACTCTCCTGCCACTTTGTTGTCTTTTTTTCTCTTTATCTTAATATGTGTAATGCCTCCCACTTTTGCACTGTTTTAGAATAGAACCTGTTTATATTTGGCTTTTAATTCAGATAATTAAACTAACAACTTATGTCAAATATACAAAAGATGCTCAAAGAGCACTGAAATCAGAGAACATTTTCCTTCTGTAGTTATGACATTAGGCATTGTGCCTTTTATTTTTTGGTGTATTTGCTTTTGAATTTCCTGATTTATTTGGGCAAAACTAAAATAAAAATAGTGAAGTAACCAAAGGCATTTATCAAAGTTATTTATCTAGGTTTGAACCACAGAATCAGGAGGTCTCTCACAATTGCAGCCATGATGAAGTTTTTGGTTACATTCTTGAAATAATCGTCTAAAGAGATACCCAAAATAGAATAGAGAAAAATTCCTAGGGACATGTCATGGTTTAGCCCCAGCCAGCAGGAAAGCTCCAGGCAGCTGCTCTCTCATTCCCCCATCAGTGGGACCAGGGAGAAACGTGGAAAGGGAAAAGCTAGAGAACTCATGGGTTGAGATAAAGACAGCTTGCTAGGGAAAGCAAAAGCTGGCACAAAAGAAAAACAAGGAATTCATTCACTGCTTCCTATGGGCAGGCAGGAGTTCAGCCATCTCTGTGAGAGAAGAATTCCATTGTGTATTATGGTGACTTGATTTCATGAGAAGAATCTCTCTGATCACCTCATGAGATAAGGCAGAGGGCTTTGCATGGAAGGATTAATAAGCGTCCCTTTAATCAGTATCCCTTGATATCATATCTTGGTCCAAGATTTCTCTTGATTGAGAAATCCCAGAATAAATTCATATGAGAAGAATAAGCTTGCTCCTATAGCAGAAATTTCTAAGTAATAATGAATAAAGAATTGATGTAGGTGCTCATCACTCAGGTACAGAGAGGTCCCTGATGAGTGCTAGAATGGTATAACAGAACTGGGAGCAGGGGGATTTCATCCTGTATTTGACTGCAAGTACATATTCTTAGCACAGCTTTTCTGCCACTGTGATAATGATTTATCACCTATGCACAAGCCTGTAATTTCAGTGGCATCAGAACACGTTGACAAAATTGTTGGTCTGGCCCAGCTAGAAAAAATGTTCCAGGAATACTCACTCACTTGAGTATATTTGTATTGCACTTCATAGCAGCCTGAGTGGACTGCAGACCAAAAGCCTGTCAGTGCAGCCACAGGGCATTCTGTGTTCTCCAGGACTTGTAAAACCCTGACTGCCTGAACACTGTGCTTTAGCCTGTGAGGGCTGTCTGCCAACTGTCCCTGAGGTGGGGTATCACACATGCAGGGGAGGCAAGCCCTGGAAGAGGCAGCTCAGAGTGGTGCAGTGATCATGGACAATAATAATGGGAAATTGCAATTAATCATGGGCAGCTATGGGGACAGAAGTAACCAGGCTGGTCCTCTCTGTGAAGGCAGAGCACCAGGTCATCCCATGGGCATGGGAACATAAAACTGAGTGGTTAGGTAGTAGTGTACACCTAGCAGCAGGTGGCATATACACATGGCAAGACAAAAACAGTTTCATCAAAGTGTGCATAAAAGAGATGTTTTTACAATAACACTGCAATTGTTACAAAGAAAAAGCTGTCTGAATAATCTTCAGAGTAACTTAGCAACACTTTCCTTCATCTTTGCTCTATTTCTTCAATATAATGTTTCCTTAAATAAATTATTTTAGTTAAACTTACTCATATGGGCTCTGTTACCATCCCTAACTGAGGCCATCTGTCATTTAGCTCATCTGCTCTTACTGATGAAATTGACCCCGGAAATAACATCTGAAATCACTTACATTTTGGGGCATATGGCACCCAAATCCAATTTGTACAGCTCAAAGCAATCACTACTGCTATCTCATCTGAGTTATTTATTGCTCAAATACCTTGTATTTGTACATATATACTTAAGTCCGTGAATATTTCCTTTGGAAAAAATCTTATCCACCTTATTCCTTTAAGGCACTCTGTTTCTTATTTATTATCACTTTGCCCTTGAAGACATCTATGACTCTAAGAACCAAGGACTCTTCAAGCTACCTTAATGTGAATGTGCAGTACTACAAAATTCAAAACTTATTTTCAGCTTTAACTCTGAAATTACTTTGGTTTTGTCAAGATCCATAGAAGAATCCAAAGACAAATTTTATGATCAAATATTATAATTATATCAGACTTCCTTGACTTTTATCTGGCATGAGTCTTCTTAAATTTTCCTATTTTACAGCACATTTCAACAATAGATTGGTCCTAAAGGCATTTTAAATCTTTGGGTTATCTACTTCAGGTAAAAATTAAAACATGTTATTATGTGTCTAACAAATGCAGTGCAGTGCTTCAGGCATTCCAGCCTGTTGGAAAGTGATACAAACAATATCTGTTTTGTAAGTGCCTTTTTTAATGGCATGCTGAACTGTGTGTGTAAATGTTAACATAAAAGAATATAAGGCATATGGAGAATAGTAAAAAAATATGCATGCAAATTCACAATATGTATTTCTGCAAAGGATTTGGTCTTAGAACTAGGAAATGGTACATAAACCCTGTATTTGATTTCCCTCTTCTGTGTTTAGTTTTGCTTCTTTTCAGAACCACTGGATTTTTCTGTCTTATTTTTGAGATGGTTATTCTTCTCATATAATCATATTGCAATATTATAATTTTGGGGGTGTCAGTGGGTGCTTTATTTCTTTCCTTGGCTGGAAAAATTATCCTCCTGTCCCCTGCAGCCAGCTATGGTAATTTCCAGTGAATGCAGTAATAAGGGCAGAACTGATGAAATGTAGGCTTCCCTCCTGTTAAATTCAGCCAACAAACTGCCTGTCAGTACCTACAGAGTCTTTCTAGTTTGGGTTTGTTTTTTGGTTTTTTGGGGTTTTTTTTTTCCCCAAAGGTAAAGGAGCATGTTCTGATCAGTTTGTTGGGGATTGTTATTTTGTTTGGGTTTTTTTTTTTTTTTCATTTTTGGGTTTTTTTCCATTTCTTCCAGGAATAGATACATTAATAGACAAGCACAGCTTTGCTAAATTGCACAGCTGGGTTTGGACATAGGGTTGTGTCATTGCTCACAACACTCTACCAGCAAAGTATGCCTCCCTGGTCATCTGCTCTACCAAATCTACCCTCTACTGGAGGGCAGCTGCTCTTTATGAAAAAGTTGCTGCAAACATTGTCTCAGCTTTTACAACTGGAGCACTTTAGCACTAGAGGAACCATGTCATTAATTTGGTAATAATAATATACTATAGAATTAATACGTTATACTGTGCAGAAAAATGATTAAAAATAGGAAATATTGGCTTATATCAGCAGTCATTTCCTCTGTGCCATGTGATATAGATTCTTCCCTCTTCCCTATTGCTTTGAAAAGAAGTTTGGAAAAGGCTGGAACATCTTGACTGGAAATAAGACCAGAAGTGTTAAAATGCTGGTCAAGCAAGCTGAATTCTTTGTTAGAAGAATTAGAGTACCCCTAAATATATTGTGGTGCCCATGGAGCAGCTGCTCATAAGCAGTTCTGCCCAGGAAATATCAGCAAATAAAACTAGCCTAAGTCTTCTCTATAATTCTTCATCCTATTTGTGAAATTTAATTGAATAAAATTTGGCTCAAAAGAATGTTCCTGGATTGAAGAGTTTCTGTCACCATAACATAGAAAAATCATGGCAGAGCCCTTCTGAGAAATATTTGCATGAATTGTCCTTTGTACTTTTTCCAAGATAGAACAACCATCAAAGGATTGCTGTGAACATGTATTTACACATACATTTCTAATATTCTGCAACTTTCTGCATGACTCCACAGGAACTTTACACAGGATCAATCTTCATGCAAAAAATACATCCACTTTTCTTGGCAGAAGCCATTCATGAGAAGCTGTAACATGATGTTTCACTTTGGCTCTTGCTGTGAAGCTGCACATAGCACTGGCATGGCACTGACCCTTTTGGCGAGCCCTTGCTAGCCATTCCTTGCGGATAAAACAAAAATTTAGATGCGTTTATACACAGGTAGGTAACTATGGATACGTGTGCATATATTTGTAGCAGGGTATATGTGTATTTAAACATTCACATATCAATGTGTATCTAATTGTGCGCACATAAATTCTAAATAACATAGATATAATAATTACTTCACTGAACAATTTTTTTTGGTTAAATTTTAAGCAAAGTGACATCTAAAATTTAGCAGCTTGAAGTAGCAAATCTTAAGATTTTGAGACAAGGCTAGATAAATAATCAACGAGTTTTCTCCCCTAATTTGAATGTTGGAGTTTCAGTTTCTTTAGAAAAAAACAACACCTCTTGATAAGATGACCAAAAATACCAGCAAATACCAGCATTGAAATATTGCTAGTAGAATGATTGCTTGTTTAGCTTAACAAAGTAGTGACAGCAAAAAGGATTTCTCCATATAAATACTTTAGATATTTAAACAGGGGAAGCAAGAGAGGTATATAATCTAAAAAAGATGTACAAATATGTATTGAGAACACTTATGGGCTGAAAATTATAAGAAAAAAATATCATTTTTGGAATGAGATATTCCAAAAGGATAATTGGGGGAAATAAACCTTACCAGTCTTGAAAAGTAATCTGATATGGGTCTGTAGAAAAAGGTTTTTGTCCTTTGATCATGAGATAGAGGAAAACTCTAACACAGAATGTCCTTGGCACACCTGATTCCAGAAGGTTTTTTTCTATTTCTATTCTGTTTAATATTGTTAGTAACTCTCACTATAGAGACAGGAACAAACAAATAAACAAACAAACAAATCTGTAATGTCATATAAATGTCTTATAAAAGTCTTAGCATTCCTGTGGAAATGCTGACAAGTGTCCTCTCTTTGGCAGAAATTATTTCCTGCTTCCAGTGGCACCTCCCTAGGTTATGCACTCGTATTGGAAACTGACTTGGTAAACAACACTTTCCAAAGGAATGTACCTACAGTATCAATTAGTCCTGCTTGTGTTCTCTGAAGCTTGTTGTGCCTTTAAGGACTGACTTTGGTAGTCACATGCTTCAAACACAAGAGTTTTGTGGTGAGGTTTCCTTTCTCCCATTATACAGAACTGTCACTCTCCAGTATTGATGTGTTGTTGATGTTTGCATAGTTATACTGTTAGGAATGTAGAAACATATTTTGCTTAATATGGGTTTGAAAATTATACTCAAATTCTGCCATTTATGCTGCATTTAGGAGTGCTATGGATAATGAAGCAGAAAGTAAAAAATTATCTGGAAAACAAACAAATAAACAAACATGGAATGAAAAATGAAATAGCAGAATGGCAAAACAGTATTACTTAGAGATGGATGAGAGTGCAGTATGAAATGAATTAAAATACAGCTGCAGTATTTTCGGCTTAAATTTTGCTATCTCAATTTTTTGGAGAATATGGTTGAGATCTCTCCTTAGTGTTCCCTTTAGAATAAAAGTACTCTTCTTCAAGCGCAGCACACTTAAATTTTCAGATTTTTAAGGCTTGTAATTTTAAAATTATTGGCAAACCATTTTTGGGTGTCTGTATGTGAATGCTAAAAATTCTCATGGTTCTGAGTGTTCTCTTTCATGAGTACAACTTGTAACATCCTGAGGTTTGAAATTGTATCCTCAAACAGCAGCAAAGTGACATACAGGCACGTAAAGCCTGACTCACCTAGGTTGTAGAAACAAAAGAAAAGGTCAGCTTTCTTGGCCTGGCTGTGTCTGGTTCACATGGCACTTCTGTGTCAGAAGGACAGATTGCTTGTTCTGGGCATAGTAATGCCTCTTTAGGATGTTTCTGAGAGTGTGTGAGCCTCCTTTCAGAACAATCCCTTTGTTCCTTTTTCTGTCTTGTAACTCCTGAAGTGGAAAAAATTCTGTGAATGCTTGCAGCCAAGACATTTCTGCTGATGATTTAAATGCTGCTGAAGAGAAGGACTATTATAAAGCAATATGTATGCTCATGAAGCGTGACTGGTGTAGGATCAAACCCTGAAGATTTTGTGTGGGTGTTCTGCTGGGGACGTGTATTGCTCCAGGTTATATACATACAGAAGCACACCACAGCACCTCTTACTCTGTCTGGATAAGGGTGACAGGCAGATGCAGCCCTCAGACTTCGTGTCTGATACTTAAATTGTATATATAATGAGGAGGTCTCTTTTCATTTGAATAACATTGGCTCACACAGGCAAGACTTATATTTAATGTTAGACTTCAATTGAAAAAGGAGCAAAAAGGCAGCAGAGGTCATCAGAACCCCCTAAACTTGTACGCAGGAAGACTGGTGAACTCTGTGACCCTTTTTCCAATGTCAGAGAGATGCATACAAAGGGAGATGGTTTAATTATAAAGAAAACAGAATATATGCATGAAAAAAAGAGCCCAAATGTTACAGTTAAATTAAGCCACACACATGCACAGACACGCCAAAATATTTGGCATGGCATTTAAGGCAGACAGACCATATGGCCTCCTTAGCAATGCACAATGCTTTTTGCTGTGTCCCACTTAGGGCGAAAGGAACTGTTGCAGTCCTGGGTGTGCCAGATGTCTTGTCAGTAAGCCAGTTTCACATTTAACAGAGTTTTCTGCCTAAACCTGACATAAACACAGTGGCACTGCTCATTGAGTAGCCATCTCCTTACTCTGAGGGAAAATATCATTAGAACAGAGTATATGAAAGGACAGGCAACCATAGATCATTCTTAGTGGACAAGGTTTCTTTGAAGAAAAACTATCATTTTGTAATTACAGGAGAAAAATAAAGGCTAACCCCCAAAGCATTGAAAAGGAGAGAAACAGATAGGACAAGTATATTAATATTTTTCCTATTTACCAGTGCATTTAATGGTGCATTCCTCAAGAGCTGTGGCTGCTTCCTGGGATTTGTAGTGCTGGAATAATTTGTTATAGCTGAGAAAAGGCATTGCAGGTGAGCAGGATGACAGCTCTGGGTCTAAGGACTGGTATAACATCTCTATAATGATATTCATTTCTTATGAAGCTTCTCTGCAAGATGACCAATATTGATCTTTAGGTTTGGAAGGATCATTGTCTAAATAGAGAAGTACCAAACACTTGTAGAAGTTTCACCTTTCACTACCTTGATAATCAGCTTCCATCTGACTTCCAAGATGACAACACACACGCATTGAAAACAAAGAAAAGTCAAACCTCATTCGTGTAGTAGTCTGGTAGTTTTCAGGAGGAAATTCACATATTTTTCAAGTTTCTAGTTCTTTCTGAATTTATATTGAGCTAGTATAGTCAGTAACAATGGAAAAAAATGGCTTAAGGGGACCCACTTTCTTTAAAATCATAGTCACAGTTACAGAAACACCATATTTCCTTCTTTTATTAAAGGCATCAGTGACGCTCAGATTTGATGGATAAATATAAATAATCATTAATTTTTTAAACATAAGAAATTACAGCTCAAAACTTGGTGTTTTGAAAGTTTTATACTTTGAATTATGTGAATGAATTTGTAGTTTGAAGCACACATCAGTTTCCGAGTATTCTGGTTTAAAAAGTGATGGAGAAAGAGTGAGGAACCAGTACATTTTCAAAGCAATTCATAAGCCAAGGGTAATATTTTTTTTCTTTTGTTCTCAACTTTTTAGTGAGATTTGCCCTTCATCCTCTTTTAAGAAGAGATGAGAAATCAAAGAAAAAATTTCACAGTTGTCCTTTTTCTACTTATAACAAGTTCTCATTCAAGGTTTTCCATGTTTTCATTTGCCTAGATGGTGAACAGAAAATGAAGAATGTTACTTTATGTCTTTTCATGGGGCATGTGACATTTTGTTAGGGAAAGTATTTTCAGATTTGCCATGCAATATATCTCCTTCTGCATTTAGATTCTTTTTGGTAGAATATTTTTAGTGTCTTTTCTTTATCTTCTGCTACTATTAAAAGATAAATGATTATTAAGCTAATTGCAAATGTTTGTTTGCTGTATTTAAGAGTATCTTTCTACCTACTTGCAACATTATCTTGCCTTCTGAAGTCCCCATGTAGGATAATGTTTCTACAGAAGGTAGTCAAACATTTGAAGAAGTTATCTGCAGAGGTTGTGACACCTGTGTCCCTGGACATAATCCAGCCTTGACTGGGCATGGTCCAGCCTTATCCAGCTGGCCTTACCTTGAGCAGTGTGTTGAACCAGGTGACCTCTAGAGGTCTCTTCCAAGCTAAATTTTATCCTTCTGTATTTTATTCCTTTCATGTAACTAAATACCAGTTAGTGTAACATCATTTGAATACAACTTCATGCTTTAATTTACAGGCATATCTGCTATATAATATGCTGAGTACACTATATGTCTCTGTGTATGTGTATACATCTGTCTGGCTATCTGTAATATACAAATGAAATGGTACTGGAAAATATTACATTTATATCTTTATAGGTAAATAGCATTTTTCTATGACATACTCATCCTTAAAATTATTTAGCTGATTCTAAAGTTTCTTAAATTAGTTTTTTCAGTCTTGGAGACCCTCACATGAAACTTGAAATTTTCAAATTATTCTGAGAGTATGAAAATGGATTCTTTGTATGATTTTTGTTTTGTCAGATACATAAAGAAAATCAGCCTAGTCAAAGCAGTGTCATGTCCATTATCTTCCATGAGTACCACCCATTGTGCTCCACAGTTATGCTGGCATAATTCAGAACAGTTGAGGACTCTAAAATTACATGTTTTGTATACATGCTACAAAAGCTACCTTGATTTTTTTGCACTCCTATGCAATTATACTACCTGTGAAAAAATGGAGGGATTGTCATTTCTGCAAACTGGGAAGCACATTATGTACAAGGTGCTTTACTGAACCACTGAATAAGTAGATGCCATGGTATCTGATTTAAATGAGATGGTGTTTGCAAGTATGGATTATAGAGTATAGCTTGTTTATCTTTATTAATCAACTGGATAATTCCTATTATTTGTTACTATATAGCTACTCTTTCAGGAGCACTTCAAAGAGAAAGATGAAATGTAATGCTGTGGTGTAGCGTTAGGGAAAAATAAACCCAAGGAATGTTCATCACTATGCAGATTGTAATTGAGGTCTTTTGAAAACAATAAATACTGGTTTAATTCAGACTGGACAGCTGAAAACTATGTATTGTTCTGAAAAATTATAAATATATAAAACAAAATTAATAAAAGATGATTTTTACTAAAAATAATTTATAGACAATAATAAAAATATAGTAATCATATAGATTACTATTAATAATCATATAGAACTATGATACAAGAAATACTATAAAATAATAATAAATAATAACAAATAAATAAATAGAAACTTAGAATTCAGTTGTTACCCTTCACAAAAGGGTCAAATCCATTTTAAGCAGGGCAATTTACTATCCCAAAAGCAGGAGTCTTAGCTACCTAAAATTCACTGTGGGAAGAGGATGTTGCCACCTACGGTTTGTGCTCTCCTCAAAGAGAAGTACATCTGGTAATTGGCATTTCTTAGATAAAACAGCATATGGTGAAATACTGACACCTTGAAAACAGTGATGAATTACTGCATAGACTATTGGGAAGAAGTGATTTGAGCTGTTTTGAGGGAGAAATAAAAAGTGCAAAGGGAGATCTGAACATAAGCGTTTTCTTTATGTGTGGGAATTTATGGTAGAATTTTCATTTCTCAGACCTTGATAATGTATTTCCTTTTGGAGTATGGTGTTAGGAACTCATGTGCAAAATAGCTACTTTAGAATGTCTACATCTTCTTTCCTCAATATATTTTCATGCAGCGGCTATATCAGGAAAGCTGCTGTAACAAAGGATACAAGAAAGATGTCAGAATTCTGGGAATCTTCAAATCATGTCCTCTTTAAGTGAGAAATTAATTAATCATTATATTTCTTCCATAATATTCATTAAATAATGCAAACAAAAAGTTGTGTATGACTTTCCATAGTTAGATTTAAATTTTACTTTTTCTTTTGAAAGTGAGTTTCCTACCTCTTCTTCCTGAAATACTGCATTGCCTATCAAGAACAGAAATCTTACTTAATTTATAAGGCACTTATTTTTAGATGTTTTTGTTGCCAGTGATTAAAGGAATAAGGAAAATAAAATAATGTCTAGTAAGAAGGAAGTTATTGAAATGTGTAAAATTAATGCGTTTTATCAGCTGACAAAACCTGACCCAAAAGTCATTTAATGGTAACTCCAGTTGTGCAAATAACTTCATCCTCTCTCAGTGCTCCTTATTAATCCATGTAGATAGATGTCCCACTGCTCATCATGTCAGCTGCTATGGCATGCTATGCTGCAAGTACACTTGTAAACAAAATGGGCTCGGGTCTACTCTTTGACCTTGAGAAAAATACACAATAGTATACAATAGTTTACAATTTGCTAAGAATGGCCTCAATTATACTCCCTGTTGGAGACAGTCTCTGGATTGTGGCTGAGCAATGTCTGGAGAGCACTAATTGGCACAGTTTGGAAACATGCCAGACTCCAACAGCTAATGTAAATGATTACGTGCAGTGCTGGAGCCCAAGAATAGTGCTGTTTACTTTATTAATGTCACTGCAGCACCTGTGCATCCTGACAGACATCTGAACTCTTCTACATACTTTTTTTATGTATATAGATTCTGATAATGAAGCCCTTACCCATTCATCAATGATTAACAGCACAAAGACTCATGGAAGATGTGCAAAGTAATATTTCTTGTTCTATACCCTAAATGCTCCTAGGGTTATAGTGTTCTCAGGTAAGCATAAGCAGTTACTCATTTTCATTTCATCCTCATTATTTAGTCCGGATATTGCTTGAATTTATTTATCCCTTGTCTATGCAAAATCACATATATCTACATAGCTATGTATCACTACATTAACACTGTGCTTGGAACATCTATAAATCTAACATTATCCACCAGTAAACCATGTTCCCAAGCACCATGTTTAAGCATCTTTTAAGTACTTCCAGAGATGGTCATTCAACTACTTCCCTGGGCTGCCTCTTTCAATGCTTGGCACCCTATTCTAGGAAGAAACTTTTCCTAGTATCCATTCTTTGCTGATCAACTTGAAGCCATTTTCTCTCATCCTGGCAATTTTTTACCCAGGAGAAGAGATCAATGTCCACTTTGCTACAATCTCCTTTTTGGCAGTTGTAAATAGTGATAAGGCCCCCCCCGACCCCTCCCACCTTGAGCATCCTTTTCTCCCAGCTAAATAATCCTAGTTCCCTCAGCCAGTCCCAATAAGACTTGGACTCCAGACACTTCACCAGCTCCTTTGCCCTTGTCTGGACATGCTCCAACATCTCAATGTCTTTCTTGTTTCAAGGGACCCAAAACTGAGCACAGGATTCAGTGTGGCCCCACCAGTGCCAAGTACAGGGGGACAATCACTGCCCCAGTCCTGCTGGCCACACTGTTGTTGATACAAATCAGACGCCATCAGCCTTCTCAGCCACCTGGGTTATGCCCAGCTGATTGTGAACCCTAAATCCTTTTCCACCAGGCAGCTTTCCAGCCACTCTGCCCCAAGACCATAGGGGTTGTTGCCACCTGACTTCAGAACCTAGATGTAGGTAAGGGATTCCTTCTAGCAGCCTGCATAAGCTCGCTGTATATATCCATCAATGGTATCTATATTTTTGCTAAGAAAATGCAGAAACACCAGTGAACCCAGTTCAGATTGATCTCAAAATATAACCTGGAATATATTAATCATCTATTTAGAAGTGGAGTTTTTGTGATAAGCAATTACATCAACATTTGTGCTGCTCATGTGATGTGGAGATAGAAGCCAGTTTTTAGCATTCTGATGGTGTTTCCTTTTTTCAGCTAGAGGTATAAATACAAGTATAATAAGTTAGCATGGTAGGCCTTCATATGTCTGTAAAAATACAAGCAGGTATGAAGGAAAAGAAATTAGAATAATAACAAGATAGAGATTTCATCTACTTTTGACCAGACTAGATAACAGATGAAAGATGCACAAGATTGAAGAGCATCTTTATAAAGATCTTTGGGGAAAGATGTAGGTCTCAATATTTTACAGCTCCATTAGTTTTCAGCAAGAGACAAGGGCAGTAAGAAGTTCTTAGACCGCATTAAAATATTTTTAACTCATCTATAACTAAAAAAAAAAAAAACAGAAAACAAAAAGCCAACAAAAAACACCACAAAAAAACCCCCCTTAAAGAACAATTTTTGTACAATTGCTAACAATAGGTGAAAAAGTTATTGATCCATGAATTTTCTCACCTATATAATAGTCAAGCTGCAATAGACACTGAGAAAAAAAATTTGATGTATTTAAAGACTGTGCTTATTCTTTTCCTTTAACATAAAAATAAAAACAAACCAACGTGTGCAAGAGATGTCCCAAGAAGACAGAAGTTCTTCAAAGATTGCCTATCATCAATGCTATGTTATAAATTCCAAGCCTTTATGTCAGTTGCGAAAAAATACTTCCTACAGGGTTGTTAAGCAGTCCCTGTGAAGCACAAGTCTGACTTACAGACAACACTTAATGGCTTTATGCTTTATTGCACATAAAACCATTGCATGGGCTCCTGCCTTTTCAGTCACTACTGCTGTCTGAATTCTCACTATGCACAAGGTGGTAGGAAAAACAAGATTTGATCTGATGCGAATAAGGACTCCCACGTTTTGTCTAGTTGAAAGGCATTCTTTTCGCCTTTAATAAAAAGTTACATTTGCAGGATGTAAATTTCATGGTCCATTCATGGAAATAGTTATTTTTGTTCCAGAAAAGCCCTCTGAAGAGGTGAGAAGGGACTGGAGATAATCTGAAATATTGTGTAAATAATGATTTTAAACAACTCAATATTTGAGTGCTGGTCTAGATACACATTTGAAACCACTACTGCATAGAGATTGGTTTCTTTATACTCTGAATGCAAGGAGCATAAGAATTAAGAATAATAGAAACATGGCAGATTCATTATTCCTATTCTGAAATGTGCAAAAATACTGTTCCTACCTGCAGTTTACCTTGCAACATAATGACTATCACCCTGCAGACTCTGATCTCCCCTCTCTGGTGCCCAGTGACAGGACTAAAGTGAGGGGCCTGAAGCTGTGTCAGGGAGGTTCAGGTTGGATGTTAGAAAAAGGTTCTTCACCCAGAGGGTGTTTGGGCACTGAACAGGCTCCCCAGGGCAGTGGTCACAGCACCAGCCTGACAGAGCTCAGGAAGCACTTGGGCAATGCTCTCAGGCACAGGGTGTGACTCCAGGGAATGGAGCTGTGCAGGGCAGGAGCTGGACTGGATGATGCTTGTGGGCGCCTTCCAACTCAGCAGATTCTGTGATTCAGCAATGTACTTAGCAGCATATTCACATCAGTGCTTAAGCATATATAGATTCATGTGCCATATGAAGTACAACAGATGTACACTGTATGGTATTAATGATTTTCCATATTATCAAGATTCAAGGAATATAATTTCAGCCATCAAAAATTAGATTTTTAGTGCAAGCCTCTAAATGCAATGGAGGGAAGGCAATACATGTTGTAAAAACTGATTTACTCCACCTTAATATAGACAGAGACAGATGGTATCTGTCTCTCTGCTGACTACAGCTAAAGGCTACCCTGAACTGTGCATCTGTATGACTAAATACTGTATTAGGCCATGTTTTAATCACAAATCTTGATTCATTTCAACTAGACAGTGGCTAATAAGTAATGTTCAAGCTTGGTAAAATTAATCTAGCTTTCAAGTACACAAAAACTGTATTACAGGAGAAGTTTCAGGGGGAAGTTTTTCTTTACATAAAAGCTTTGAAACACATTAGGTCAGAGTTTTGCTGGTGTAAATCAGTGGAATTGAATTGACTGTCAACCTCACTATTTACACCAGCTGAATCTCTATCCCATAGACTTTACTAATGTGACATCTTTATGTGTATGCACGGTAATTGCAACTAGAGCACAATTCTGGAAAGTCTTCTATGCATGACATTGCCAATGAACTCAAAATCATCTCTGCATGACTAAGGCTGTCTGTATGAGAGGCTTAATTACTACTTTAACCAATCTATTTATTTTTAATTACTGAATAATTTCTGCAAGGACAAATAATATTGGTAACAAGCATGTTGCCATTTGTTTTCACAGCTGATTTTTCTCCAGATAGCAATCAAAATATATTTGGATGAAAATGGAAAAGAAAACATTTAGCTTAATATTTTCTAGGTGCAGCTTGTCATGCAGAGATATTAATATCTTATTGAAGCTGCTACACCAGGGTTAATCTGATAAAGCTCTCAAGATGAGCATGCTGTTTATCCTGTTGACACAAAGCATTAAGTCTGTCACCACATCCTGCTTTTGCCAGATACGTGGGAACTATTGCTGAGGCTCAGAATACCACTTAAGATGACATCACTGAAGAACCTAGTGGTGCTAGTCAACTGAGCAAGAAACTAACATAAATAAAGGAAACTAAGTAAAGATAATGTGCTAATCAGAAGAAGAAGTTTCCATTCCCTGATGAAAAAAAAAAAAAAATCAACAACTGATTTCACCTCCTTCCTCCTTTCTTTTGTAAGCGTTGTGGCTGTAAATGTTGGCACAAACATAAGCATAATTTGAAACGACAAGAAAAATTTATTAAATGAGAAGTGGTGCTAAATACTGCCTGTGTTTATTCCAAGAATATCTAGTGATCTTGAAAACACAACAGTTTGGCAAGTATTTAACTGATATTTGTTACTGTATGATGCTTACACCTCATCTTTGAGTTCCATGGAAAAATTCGTTAACACTGAAAGATGACTGTTCTGGAAAGGCTCAAAAAAAAAGAGAAATTTATTTTTGACTATTTATTACAATTTCCCACCAATTTACATGTAATATTTTCAAAAAATTAGCAAAACTTTAACTTAGTTAAACTTTAGGTTTGGTATACGTGCTTAAATTTGTGCTTGCCTTTTCTGTCTCTTATCATGCTTCAGTCTCTTAGTACATCTTGACATTGTTTCATTACTGTAGACAGTCATTATTGCTGTATACAATGAATTTGAATTTGTAGATTAGGTAATGGTTAAGTAGCCCTTCTGGTTATACAACATCAGAGGGCTGCTGCCACTCCCCAGTGGGGCTTGCCCGTGGACTGAATTCTCTTTCCAGCTGGTGGGGGTGTGGAGGGAGTAAATTACGGAAACCTCACATTTAGGCCAAATTGCTGTTCTGGTTGTTGGGGGCTAAAGTGCAAAACAATGCACCATCCAATGAGTGTCTCTCCAACAGGAAGAGGCAGAAATCAATAAAGATTTTTTGGGTGCTTTATGTTCGGTGGGCAGACGTTTTCTTGGAGACCTCAGAGTCACAACTGTCCATTGCCTAGAGAGCAAACTAGGGCATTAACTCAAAATCAAGTCTGCAGAAGCCATGGAGGTGTAAGTCAGTGGATGTGTTAGATGAGTGAAATCCCATGTTATGCTTTATTCTTCTCATTCTTGCTGATATCTTCCTGAGGGTTAAGTTTCCTCACCATCACCTATTGAAGTCTATGCAACACCACTATATTGTACAAGAAAAGGTATTACTTAGAATAAATTAAATTTCTGTGGTGTGTAGACTAATACTAATAATCAAGGTGCATCACATAAAACCACTGGACAATTAAAATCCACAAACAAATTATCTTAAAGTGACATTAAATTAAAATTATGTAACATAGAAATACCAAGTCATTTTATTCTATTAGATAACATGAAGTTACAAATAAAGGTGAGCTATCTAATTAAACAGAGGTTTTATTCCATTTTAAAAGTTAGGAAAGAAAAGAAGCAGTTGAATAAACGTTTTAATCCTGCAAATGCAAGGCTGATGACAAGGACATGCAGTTTGTATTTATTTTGTCTTGTAAATGGCTTTGTTCCTCTCCATTGACTTTGAAGGGACCATGAATGATCAATTGTTAAAGACAGAAAATATGAGTATATAATTTCAGAAAAATCCCATATATTTTTCATATTTTTTCAACATTTTCCTTAAAATATATTGTCTGATGTAAACATATAAATATTCAAAATAAAAACCATATTTTCTGCTGGAGAACAACCATATTGCTCCGTGGATGTAGGCAGAACATCTGGTAGCCAGAGTGATCCTCCTGACCATTTTTTTATTTTGAACTTTGTGTGTTGTTTTTCTCATAACTGGGGAAATCCTTGAATCCTACTTGTTATCATGATTTTCATGACACCAGTCCAGGAGCCTCAAATTAAATCTAGGATCAATTGTGAAGGGCAGCGTATAAGATAATAAAAAACATTCTTCAGGTTATTTTATATAAATTTAAATTGGACATTTGAAAAGAATGAAGCCAAGAGAAAATGGGAAATGAATATAGAACTGTTTTAGGCACAAATTACTTGCATCTCACTTTAGAGGTTTAGTCAGGATAGCATTTTTATGTACATTTATTTACCTAGAGGTACACTTATACTTCAGACAGAGAGGGAGAAAGAGAGAGGGAGGGAGGGAGGAATACCACAGGGGTAAGTGATCCCATTCAAGAATGATGGAACAGTCCCTTCATTAGGATGCCCTTACCTGCTTTTGAGCATGCCTGTTATTTTATCTTTTGCACCAGCACCTATTTACAGCATTGATAAAAGTAATCCCTGCCCAACCACACACCTGAATTTCTTTTATGTGAAAGAACCTGGCAGCTGATAGTGAAATTTTGTTCTGTTTTCTTCTGATTCATGGACATCTAACCAAGCAGGGTGCACACCCAGAGGCAGTGGGTGATACAGCAAGGTGGAATACAAGCAAGGTGAAGTGAATTAGGACTTAGACTCCACGCAGATAAAAGTAGATTTTATGTTTTCCTCTAATTTTTTATAAAGCCCTTTTTGTACTATCTGCAGCACAATTTACACTGATTGAACCTGAAGCTGCGTTTCTTTTTCCCATTGTTGCCTTGTCATCCTAAAGTTTCTTCATTTAAGAAATGAACATATAGAAATGAAAAAGAAAAAAAGGGAAACCATGTAATGTATGAATGAACTCTGTATATTCTAGTGTAGTGAAGATGCAAAATGCATTATTACTAACCCCAAAATAAAAGAAACACCACCCACTTAAAAAAATAAGATATGTCTGTTTAATTCTTTTGAAAATATTAACATTAGAACACTTGATAACAATACAAAAGCCTATGGAGCTCATCAATAGATCACAAATTTGGCAGCAAATAATACAACACAAACAGAATATTTGTAATGTAACAATTTGAAAAATAACAGAGATATTGAATTTTCTTTATAAATGATTCTTTTTATTTGATGTTAAAGAACTATGTGTTTACTCTATAAGAAAGTGAAGTTGTACCTCAGCCACTTGATTTTAGTATAGATTTTGTGAGCTAAACAAAGAAATGGAAGGGAGGGAAATTAAAGGCAAAATAAAGTCCATTTGTCTGCAAATTATTAAACACAGATGGGAAACTCCTGCACCAAAACAGATGGCCAGCAACTACAAAAAATTAGCATATAGACAGTCATAACTGAATTCAATTACATTGGAATCTAGATATTAATTAGGATTTAAAAGCAATATCATAAGCAGAAAAAATTGCATATTTCTAGAGCATAGGGAAGTCTGATTCCAGGGGAGGATCTGTTGACATTTACATTATAACTTCACATACTAATAATTATATGTCACATGAAGCTCTACAGTGGAGAGTATCATATTTTGTGAATGTTTTGCATGGAGGTCAGCTCCAATTTACTACCTCAGAGTGGGAATTGGCCTAAGAGACAAAATAATATTTTTCTTTTCCCTGGATACTGTATGTATTTCTAAGGTTATTTTGAGTGCATTGGTAAGCATTCTAAAATACTAATGTATTTCCAAAAATAGATATAGTTTCTGTCTGAAAAAGGGTTTCCTCTCTGAACAGAAGGCCCATTGCTATTATACTTTAAGAGTACTTCCTTTCTGTAGAGAATGGGACTTTCTGATTGAAAAGACCTCTATGGAGACTGTAGAGACTTAGACTAGGGTCAAGCAGTTGCTCTTCCGTACATTAAATTGGAAATGGGAAATAGTTTTTGCAAGAGCAGAAATGTAAGACCAAATTCCAGAGCAGAAGTTATGTTTTGCCTTTATAAATTTCCTGCAGTTTTAGTTGAATGAAGTTCTTAATTTTTCACTCTTGTTTTGTACTAGAAGTTTTAACCCCAAGACACTGTAATACATATCATTGCTCACAGCTTTCCATAAGCTTTGTATTGAGTTTGTGAATCCTCAGTTAAAGCTTGCCAGGTCTGCTCTGCCTGAGCTTTGTTCTACTGGACTTAGGCATGAGAAAAATCTAATCAACCAAGTGCCTGTACCTAACCTGTTTTGCTTGGTTTTGTTTGGTTTTGGTTTTAGGGGTTTTTTTTAATCCTTGTGTGGTAAACAAATGTACTTTTGTGTATTAGATATTTTTCATATTCTAAGCAACCAGCAACCCAAGTGAAAAGTTTTTTGCTGCCCTTTTGTGTTAACAGAGCTGAGCAAAAGAACGGTGCTGGAGCTGAGCACCTGTTTCCATCTCAAGCCTTTCACACTCCACTCTTGGTTCTTAATGTAGAGACAATACAGAAGTCATTCCCACAGTAACTTGTTTTCTCTCCCTATTTCTTCTGAGCAAAACCAAATTTATTTGATTATTTAACTAAGCATACCCTTAATCAAGCCATGTTTTGTGATATTCAAATAGAATATTTGTAGCTGATTTTACTCATTTTACAGGCCCAGATAGACCCATTGTATCCATATTTATTTTTATTTCCAATTTTTTGCATTTCTTTAAAAAAATCTGTTGGAGGAGCAAGTGTCACAGTGGAGTTTGCAGTAGGCAAAGTAGGGCAACATGCTTTGCCCTGGATTTGTATAAAAGTTAATCTGGGGAAAAAAGTGTTGTCTTTGCTGAGTTTGTGTGACACATGAAAGGCACTAGTAAAAAGAGGGAAATCCTTTACATACCTGCAGTCTTCATATATGTATATACATATATATCTATATGCATGTATGCATATGTGTATATATATATAAAGAAAAATTTGTAAATGAAATATAAAATAAATACCTGGGAACATCAGTTTGGCTATATGGGACAGAAAAGGAGCATATTTTTACATTTCACATAAGCCTTTCCTCAAATTACATTGCTTACCAAGATATGTTGCTCAGAAACTGCTGCTCATGTACGTTTGTTTGTGCTAATGCTTCTTGTATGCCAGCCATAAAGCAAAAAAAAATTGCATTAGTTTCTTCATCAACAATTATAGAAGTCAATAAAATATCAATATACAATTTCTTTAAAGCATATTTTTATTTATGGATAATAAAAGCCTGTGAAAATTCAATCAGGAGTGAAACGGGAAAAAAAAAGCATCTACAGAAAAGAGGAATGTGTTTTAAGATCATATTCAATGTGGTATATTGTGCAAACATAGGACCCTGTTCTTAATATCTCCTAAATGCCAAATAAAAAGAGTAACATTATCTTCCTTGGGTTTTTTTTTTTAGTTTCTTTTTACTACTTCTCTGTAGGACATCTCTTTTAAAATACTTAGCAATGATCTTTCTGGTTCTGTGATAATTTCTTTTAAAAATATTTAAGATGGTTATCCCCTTGGAAATTATGATTTAGATATGCTTATATATTTTTTTAAAATCACATATTTCCATGCTTTCATTTTTACTGTCATTTATTTTGGCTGCACTCTTCCTAAAATTACCCCTAATTTGCTGTAAATTGCATTCTAACCTGAACTGTCTGAGCCCATTTGAATTCATTTCTATATTCCTTTGAAATTGGACTTTTCCTTTCAGAAAATATTTGAATACATTTGAAGACATTGTTTGAATACAGCAATTTTGATGGTAGAAAGATGTAATAGGAACTAAAAAATTAATGGACCATGAAATTCTAGGGGTGAGGGGACGAGAGGGGAGAGAAGGGGGAAAAAGGGCATTAGTACTTTTCTTTGAAAATGAGAAAAAATATTAGTTGTTACTATTTTTTTTGCCACCGCAGAAAATTATGCTATTTTTATGTACAAAACTCCAATAATAAGTGACTGGGCAGTTTTGTGGCCCAGGTTGAAATATCAATGCATTGAAATGTTAATTTATCACAGCTGTAGAAGACAGATAGATGGTGTTTTCTTACAGCTAAACTATGCCTATTTTAAGAGGTTGACTTAGCAGTAGAGAATTACAATGCTAAGAAAACTTTCAGATAAATTTGCTTGTATTCTCTGATTTTTATATGCATACATGTAGAAAATTCAATAAAAAACATCTATCAGACAGCAAGTAAATAGTAAAAATATTTAAGTAGTAGTCAGTGCAACCTCCCACCTGAGGTAAAAAGGCCACAAATAATAAAAGATAAGCTTAGAGCTGTAGATTACCCTGAGTAATAACAAGAAAGGAATGAAGACTACCAAATTACAAACAGCTAAACCAAACAAAGGATTCAAGAAAGTTGGTCAACATTTTTGTGATCTCTATTACTTGGAGGTAGTGCTTGCTATGTTAAATTAATTACATCTTTTGCCAGCCTGATGTTAGTTAGTGTTGAAGCTGAAAGACATGGACAGAGCACGCACTATCAGCTACCTCTACCTGCACTACCTTGGTGCTACCAATCTGCGCTGGAAGGAGTGACGTTTTCTTACATGTTGTCATCTTATTGCAGGGGTTCCATACTGTTGTCACCTCATGGCAGAGGTTTCACACCCTCTTGGTGTTTCTCCTGGGCAGCTCCTCAGAGCACTGACTCTTTCTTCTTCACAAGATAACCGAGTCCAATTCCCTTCTCACCAGCCGCCCTACTCTATAATAGCACTCTTCTTCTCATTGGTAAGAGCTGTTACCAATGAGAAGAATCACTGTTAAAGTCAGGCCTGCTCCTAATCTTTGATAATTGGCCCAGCTGCAACTCTTTAGGGGTAAGACTATCTACACTATCTTTATTTTCTTATATTCTATCCCCCTACAATTACACATTTTTCAATTTATGTGAAGAGCACCAGCAAACTGTTTTTATTCATTACTTGAGCATCTCTCGACACAAAGAACTATATTCCCAATGAACTCTGGTAAAAGGTTTTCAAATAAAGCCTGAAGAGCACATTATTGTATGGGCAGTATGAGAGAGTAAGTACAGACAGAGGGATAAGTGGGAGACTGTCATGAGATGCAAGCTGCAGAATGCAATGACAGTGTCCTCATGAGTTCTCTCCTCAGATGCTGAGCTAAAACCCCTCCTCACAGACATCACTGTGCCCCTTCTTATACTCAGAGCAGCCCTTCCTCATTTAAAGGACTCTCATCAGATGCTGAGATAAAGCTCCTCCTCACAGACATCACTGCCCCCTTTCCTACACTCAGAGCAGCCCTTCCTCATTTAAAGGATTGCCTCCATTCTGCTCCTATCTCCCTCAAGCAGATGTCTCCTTTCATCTCCTTTGTGTCAATCTCCCATTCCTTAGGAGATACAGCCCAGCAAACTCAGTCATTTTTTTTTATTCCTGTTCTAAGGAAATTTCACCCAAGAACTTGTGGCTTGAATACAAAGGTATGGTATAAAGCCAAGTGGCAAATAATGTAAAAGGGAAGGAGAGGTGCTACATGGCTGGGAGCAGATGTAGGAGATGGGACGCTTTGCAGGACACTGATAGAAATTCAGGAGGCCTCACAGCAGAGATGAAATTTCAGGAATTTCAGTTTGTCTCAAACTGATTGGACCTTCCTTCACATTTGGGAAACAATTATGCGTTGGATGATTTCAAGAATAAAGAAGTTTAATTGAATGGCCTGAGGGGGTAATCATAAGTGCTTTTTGCTTGCATAAAGTTTTTCTGCCTGTCTCATGAAAACAAGATCAGTTTTAAAGAAGCTTCAGACACATCAGACTGAAAACAGAGTAGTAAGACTAAGCAACACAATAGAGTTAATTTCTCATGGTTTTGGGGCTATTAACTGATAATATTGGGGAATGGAGCAGAAATAGGCAGCTTTTAGTGGTGCATTTTGATGCCTGGATATAAGCATCAGCAGAGCATGTGCTCTGAGGTTAACTCCTGAGTTTCCAAATGATGGCCCTTGATGCTTTAATCAGACAGGTGTAGTGGATGAGGATACTGAGTACGGGTTTTTTAGCTGTGAATAACTTACCTGTGTTTTTTTTCCAAAAAGTATAAGCTGCAAGAAGTAAAAACACTAAATAGGATTTTTTATGTATTTTAGGTTGTTTGGTTTTTGTTTTGGTGGTTTGTTGTTTTTTTGGTTTTTTTTGTTTGTTTTTTTTTACCAGAAGGATAAAACCCAGTTTATTTTCCTAGCCAAGCCAGAATGGATTCAACTAAAATCTCCAATTAATTTCAAAAGGAAGATTAAGACCTTTGTACTCTGTGGTTTTATAACAGAATCACAAGCACAATGAAGACTAACTGTTTGGTTAAGTTGCCATAGATTTTTCAGTGAGAGGCTTGGTAGAAATCTGAAGCTAAGAGATTTTGGAAAGATGAGAAAGAATTTAAAAATGGTTTTATTCTGCATTTTTAGGAAGTCTACAATTAAATTAGTATTTTTTTAAGTTTCTGCTCATTTCCTTATGTAGCTACCATTATCAATAATGTAATATCCCATGTCTGTAACATAAATCTGTAATTCCAAAACAGGTTTGTACCAACTTCATTACAATGAAGTTTAAAAATAAATTTTAAACAGTAGAACGTTTTAAAGACAAGCTAACAAAATAAAATAGAAGTTTATCATTGTTACTGACAAATTGCCATATTTTGGTATAAATGTATTTTCATTTTCTCCAAAAAATTTAATGCTGTATTTTTTTGTCAAATGAAAAAATAGGAAGTTTGTGGGGTTTTTGTAGGTTTTTTGGGGGGGAGGGTTTGTTTATTGTTGTTTTTTCTAATTATACTGCTGCTTTTAATGTCATTCTGTCTTATATTTATGCGAGGATGAATGTCATGTAAACACTGAAAGTAGTGCATTGCTCTTACAAGGGTTAATTGCAAGTGTACAGACAGTATCTTGAAAACTCATTTTTCAATGACTGCCAGAAGAGGCAAACCTTGCAGTTCTGGGCCAGGCCATATTTCAGAGACAGAATGCAACACCTCAGACTGTCCTGAAAGGGAGATCATTATCAGCTTCAGCTCCTGCTCCCTTCATGGGCACCGGGGGACATGCATTTCATCTGAAGGTGGGAAGTACTCGAGTAGAGTTGAGATGTAGCTTTTTATCCCACAGACAGATTAAAAGATTTTCTTCCGAGGTAAAGTGCATTATTTTGGCAGAAAAGTTTTCTGTTTTACAGAACTTGCTTTTAGGCAGTTGTTGCAGACATGGGATGTCAAAACAGCACAATATTGATGGGTTTGTACTGTCAGAGACAAAGCTACTAGAATTTTGTATGAGCTTATGATTCTTCAAAGGTAAATGATCTTGCCTTCCTTATGGGTTCCACATTTTGCTTTGTGCATCCATTGTGCTTCATAAGGATGGGTGGCAGCCAGGGCATTTCTTCATGAAAGGTTTTGACAGTTTTTTCTGTTCAGCTTTACATCTGAAGTTTAAATAGATTTTCCTTCAAGTATCAGATCTATATGATGTGCCCCTTTTAAAATTTATTTTCCAAGTGAAAAAGTTTTGTAAAATTTATGTGGATAGCAGTCCTATTTCTACTGTATAATCTGCTTGAATTGCCATGAAACCTATTCTTCCATAAATGATGAGCTAGGCAGAGAGAAAAGCATGCACCCTATTGTTTTGGAAAAATAGCTAATTTCAGCTGTTTGCTATCTAGTGGTTTGAATTGCATCATTGTTTTTCTTTACAGTGCTTTGAAACATCAACCCTAGCAATGCTCCTGTGGAGAGAAGTAGAATAAAATTATATGGGCCAAAGCCTCTGAATTTTCAGTGTACTGTAGCATATTATGAAGCAATGTTTACAGGTAGATGCCTGTATATGCATTTATATTTTCTTTGATGCAAATTTTGAAAGCCATCAATTGAATGTGCATATTATGGTGTTTTTTTTATTTGATTCTGTCACAGAGTTTAAATGTTCAATATAAACATTTGTTTGACAAAATAAGCCTCAAACAAAGTTAAATATTCAAAAGAAATTATAAAAAAAAATTAAGATTAGTGAAAACTAATTTCTTCACATTATGCCCATACTGACCAATTTACTAAATGAATCAAGATTTCAGGACAGATCCAAGCAGCAATCTGACACTAGTAATACAGTGATAAAATTTAGACACACGGTCATGTTGGTATTCCTAGAATGAGTTCAAAATGCTCCCTACTAGTGAACTAGTTATAGCTAGAACTATAGGAATGTGCAAGAAAACAGGGAAAAAAACACCTGCAGAATCTAACAGGCAGAAGATTTGCATGAGTCTTTGAAGAGAAGTCAGAGGTTTTGTCAATTTGGTGAAGAGAGGACAAGAGGAAATAACTCTCTAGGTTATTTTTAATGGACATTTGTAGATTTTATTACACTCCATGTGCAGAAGGACTGTGGTAGTTGCTGTACAATGGTATTCATTTAAAACACACTTGTGAGAGCTTGTGAGGACTGGGTATTTGGCTGATGGTAAACTGGTTTAATGGTCAGTGATGGAGGTCACAATCAGTTTATACCAGTCAGTAAGTTCTTAACTGGGTTGTTCTAAAGAGTCTCATATGGCTGTGGGCTGAGGGCTCAGGACTGCCTCTGGGTAGTCATAAAACTTCCTGAGAGATTTTTTGATGACTGTTTTATTCCTTGAGCATATAGAAGCTTCCTTGAGCAGTTAAGAATGGACAAAATCCTTGCCATCATGTAAGTGAGGCAACTGAAATTTTCCAGATGCCAGTATCATGAATTGTTTTTTTTGAAACATGATGATGTAAGAACAAGGTAAAAGAGAAATATGATATACAACAGAACAGTGAAGTTAGCATGCACAAAAATTTATTAACTCCCCCTTCTAGAGAATTTACAGAGTAAGAAAGAGGTGAACAGAGCCTCCCAAGTGGGCATAGGAAAAAAAAAATGGAAAAACCCCCAAAATGTTAGGTGACTGGCTACAACAAAGCATGTTATTCTACAATATTATGAATAAATGACATGATCTGTAGATATGGGATTATGGAGTCTGCAAAGCATTGAGTGAGATAAATGGGGAAGTTCATTGCTCTCAGAGATATAATTTCAAATATTCTTCATCTCAGGAAGACATTCGGTTACACTCTGCTACCTTCCATTGGTTACAGGCACTGCTCTTGCTTTCAAGGTTATAGCAAGGAAGGTTGGAAATAAATCTGTGTTTTATTTTTGGTTTTAATGATTACTGAGGTGCTAGGGTCCCTGCTGGCTGTGAGAAGTACTTTCTATGCAAAAATTGTAGCTGCAGAATAAAGTGGCCCAGGGATTAATTTATTGCCCCACACATTTCTTTGTCTCCATATTCTCCATTTCCAAACCACTACAAGCTGAAAGATGACTTCTGAGGGATTTTCAGGAAGGTCTCACTACCATTAACAAGTAGCAACATTTAAGTAACATAATGCAAAGTACATGCAAAATTGCCCGAATTGATAAGCCTGGCTTTAGGATTCTGAGTGTGCAGATTTTTACTGCTTCAAATGATGCCATTCTCCTGGAGGTTATTAGGTTGACCCCTTCTACTTTCTATGCTGATGCAAATGGAAAGAATCAGCCTGCATGTCATCATCACACAGTATGCTTTCATATACATGGGCTAGGGAGCTTTCAGCTGTAGCACAGGATTCCTTCTCTTCATCTTAAGTATCAGCAAACTAACATAACACTATTAATCACTAAGTTCAAAAGCAAAGATTTCTGTATTACTGGACACTTGTGAAGGACACATATAAATCAAAGAACATATGAAGTGAGAAGAGAGATAAGAGTAATACAAATAAGATGAAACTCAAAATAAAATTAATATATCTGCAGTGAGATAATTTATAGAGGGTGTAGCTAAGTTTTTCTCATCTTGCTTTTAATAACTGTATGGTTTTGATCATAGAAAGGTGTTCTTGACACTGTTTCTGTGATGGTACTGATAAATAACAAAGAAATCAAACAGTCTAGAACTTCTGGATTCTAAAACAGGTACATTTTTTTCTTACTCATCAAGATAGTTGGAAGTAAATAAACTAAATTCTTTCAAAAAAAAGAAAACAAAATGCTCTTTACTTTTACTGCTCTTTACAATATTACAGATCTGAAGGATATGTAAAGTGCATATATATACACTTAAACCTATTCTTGATGTTGTGTAGAGATTGCATATTTTCAGTAGTTTGTCCAGCTTCAAATTGCAGCAGAATGTAATGGGTTCCATTCTAAGTTATTCTATTATAAATTGAGAATATCATTCTGAGGGAGAAAAAGCCCAAGACATAGAAGCTCTTATGTAAAAATATAGAATACCATCACAGATCAAGCAAACATTTATATATACTTCCTAGTTAAAATTGGTGACATTATTTCAGATTGCATAAATATCAGATGCATAAGACTGACACATTAAAGAACTATAAATATCTATATCATGTGATATCAGTACAGTGGTAATTTTATATTATATCTGTAAATTCCAAGCCCATATGCTTTTATAGAAATTTTTCAAGGAACAGAATGACTCCCATCCATTTAGAGTATTTTATTCTTGCTCATCCTTAGGGTTGTTAGGTACACCACTGTTACAAAAATCTTCTTTCTTTGTTGAAAAGAAAAAAAATTAAAAAGAGAAAAATTATTTTGAAAAGAGAACTGTGTATTAGCTTAGAAAAGAATGAATATGAGATGAAATGAAGATCTCAAAAGACCTCAGTCAGAAACTTAATATCATAAACATTTCTTTTTGCTCCTATATTAGGTTTTATTACTCTCTCTAGAATGATTTTCAAAATTCTATGAAAGTGGGTTTTGGTCTAAAGCTGAACACAGTTGGAGTCCTTTCCAGCAATTTCTTTTAAATAAGAGAACCTATCAAACACTTGCAGTTCAGTTTTGAATACAGATTCTCATTTTTTTAACTGTACTGCTACTTTAATGTCACAATTTTTCAAGGAAGGAGCCTTATTAAATATCTACTTAAGTCAATTAGAGTCAATCTGGACAAAACTTGTGAAATTTCTAATGCAAGAAGCAAGACTAGAAGGACATTTGTGTATCTTCTGCTTAGCTAGAGCAAAAGTTGGAAGAACTTCCTTCCATTTACAATGAAATATGTCTGTTTTGATTCAGAAATTGATAATCTGTGTAAAATCAGGCTGTACATTAATTTTATGGTGTTTTACTTAGACTGAATTATGTTATCAAAAATGAATAGTCAGGCAGTCTCTTGAATATTTTACCAGATGCATTTATTTCTAGTTTTTTTGCCAGTCAATGACAGGTGTGTGGTACATACCAATTATATCTTACTTTCCTCACACACTAAGGTGTTATTATTTCACAGCTTTTGAGCTTGTCAGTGCAAGTTGATTACTTCTAATTTTCCTTTTATAGGACAGGCTCTAGAGTAGTTTCTTTTTAAAGTATAGAAGTACTAAATTAATTCTATGGTGCTGTCAGAGACTAGAAAAGGTGATCTGTTTTGAGACATCTCGGGCTTGGAATGTGTGGCAGGGGGTGGGTCAGGCCTTGCCCTGGCGAGCTGCACAGTCTGTCTGTCATGGCACACTGCAGGCAGCCCCCAGTGCCACCCAACCTGCTCCCTAAAAGGCCAAGAGAACAAAAGTCCCACCTGGGATGGAGGCCCAGGATGGGCCAAAAAGGTTTAAGAAGGTTCATCATAAGCCAAGCACATCGTCCTTCAACTCTGTCTTCACCTTCGAGTTTTACATTGCTGGAACCCAGGGCTTGGTAGCTATGTCTAGTTTTCTCTTTCCAAAACACTTCTGTGGAAAATATGTCAAAAAATTTAATTTCCTTCTTAAGGCAGGCAATACTTTTCTGCTTCTGAAATGTCTTATGACATCAATAACAAAAATACGTCAACTATACTTTCAGAAATAAAGGGAAATACGGACTGGTCTTATACTTGGCATTAAAGGAATTTTTTAACAGCTTTTTGTAGTATTTTAATTTTAATTTGACAGCTCTAATGGAAATTTGTTTCTTCAAAAATAGTGTCTGTAGTCTATAGTCCTTTCTTGTATAGTAGTGTGATGACAATCTGGATTAGAGCCAAGGATATATAAAATGACATTTTAGGAAGCAAACGGGAAATTCTCCAGTCATTGCTTTACTGTCTTACCCTAAAGAAGGAAAGTTATTCAGTTGTTACATTGACCAGTTGCTGCATTATCTCTGCAATACACAAGGAAGTTCAATGACAAACGTCAGGAAAATCAATATGGTGCTGTACAATTGCTTTTTTGTAGAGAGAAGCAGTCTTATTTGTTTTTCTAAAACAGTCTGGAAGCTATGTTAAAAATAAATGATCTTGACATTCTTAATAATTTTTAAAACATCCTGCATGCATTGGTCCTGTGTAGCAATCTCCGATGACTTGAATTGGTTCCTTTTTCCTGTGGAATCCATGCCTAACTCATTACATAGGACAACGTCTAGTCTGTGGATGAAACAAGGTTGTACAGGACAGGGACATAGCATCTTTCCTAACATAAGATGGCAGGAAGTAGAGTGGAAAAAGTCTGGAATGAGAGAAAACTGCTCTGGCAGAGAAGAGTGATTTGCTGATTTGGACACTCTAATGCCCCTGATCAAATCACTTCTGTCACTGTTTTATAAAATTTCCTTGTAATCTGGGCAAGGCTAGAGGATTTTTTGCCTGCCTGCTCATCAAAAGAACATTCTTTCATTCTATTGTAAAATTTGGAGTATTTTAAGACTTAGTATTTTGAAGACTGTGTGTCCTCTGACCTATCAGAACATAAGCATCTTAAATTGAATAATGCTAGTTACAGTAATGAATTTATGCTCCAGTGATTATAACACCACCATCTCACACCAAAGGTGACAGACAACATCAATACTAATCATTCAGAAAATACATAGTGGCAAATATCAAAAGCTTACAAACAGTTAATAGTTCTGTTGAAATAGCAGGTCATAATTAATATGGCTTTAAAAAATGAAATTAAATTTTAAGGAGTTGCATATTCTGTGCTAATACTGTAAGTATCAGTCATTTGTTACTGAGGTTGTTTTAAAAGGAAAATAATCTATATTATGCTATATACAGTATAATAACAAAATAATAGATATAATTTCATTTATATTTAATTAAAACTGAAACATAAACATTTGTAACAAATAAGTGGAATTTATGTAACACAGGGAGACTTGGTTGAGGTAGTTTGTTAGTATAAAACTTGAAGTGTTCCTAACAGGTATAAACCAAAATGTCAGTGAAGTCACTGGGGAAAAAGCAATTCTATTGATCTTATACAACAACAACAACACATAATTAGGGCAGCACTCTGCAGTACTGTCTGCCTTTCTTTAACTACCTTGGAATCTGTAATTTGAGTCTTTGTCTTATCACAAGTGTAATTTGCGAATTAATGTGCTGCATGTTTTATTCTGATAACTTAATCCATTTTACAGATTATAGTTGTTTGAAGACAAAAGAAGCAGTTTTGCTGGATTGATTCTCAGAAAGTTTAAGCCAAAACTTATTCATAATGTTTACAACTACTTCTATAGCAAAAGAACAAAAAGCTAGTCTATTTCAGCTGAAATAAAGGAAATGGTAATTGCCGAGCCTCGATACCTCATTGCAGTATTGTGTTTGTGGTTGGTTTCATCCTGAAATTCAGAAGAAATAATGTAGTTTTGCTAATATGAAGGGGGAAAAGGAAGTAAGCCAGGACAGTGTAGCAAGAATGAAGTTTGCCTTAGTTATGGAAAAATTATTTTGACTTCACAGTAGGATCTTAAGTGAATAAGGCAAGATTGAGTTCAGAGTTAAAACAAATAAGGGCTTCCAATCAATTAGTATTGGACAGATTAATGCATTATAGGGCTAATAGAAGACTGGCAAAATGTCCTGTGATCCACAATGTTACATCACTCAGTGTGAAACTCCCCACCCCAGGGGAGGTACCTGGGCAAATATAAACCTGAGCATATAAAAACCCGATAGATTTGGTGTTCCAAAGATTTCTCCCACCACTTCTTTGGAACTTCCCCCACCACTCAATGGATCTGGTCTGTCACCACTACGTCAACCAAGACTGCGCAAGTCTCATTGCCAGGCCTATAGGTGGTGAGATCTTCACACTCTTGTTCTTTTCCTTTCTTCTTGTCCCTTGTGCATGTCCTTGGGTTCTGTTTTGCTTTCATTCTGCAATGTTTTCATGTTGCTGTTACTATAGATAAAAAAATCCCAAAATGGCTAATACCTGTTTTCCTTCCAACCAAGTTGTTCTACAATAAACCCTAGTAACAAGAACCTGGGTTATCCTCACCTTCTGTGGGGTGGTAATAACAACTTGCCTGTTTTAATTTTGAATAATTATTTAAAGAACATACATTTGAAGTGATCTATTATGAAGAATTAGCAAATAAATTTCTGTGTTGTGAAAGAGGCCAAAACAATTTATAAATCTTACACAAACGCTATTTCAGTCCAAAAATCTAAAATTTGGAGCATATTTAAACTCCTCACAGGTCTGTGATGGTAGCTTTTTTACAGAATATTGCAATCAGAAAGTGAGAGACAGTTTAAGAGTTATTTGAGAGGGGGCAACCTAATATTGTAGCAGCGACCAGTAGGATTACTTTCTTTCTTAGCTAAATTGATTATTTCCTGAATAAGCATACAAGAGAACCCAAGGAAAGGGAAAACAATGTAATTGTTTACTTGTGTTTTCTTATGACACTTCCAGATCAGTCTGGCTTTGTTCAAATTTTTTTAAAAAGAAAGGTATTTTCTTGTGGGCAGAAAACGTATTTGGTACTAAAAGCCAAAACTAAACACCAAACAAGAATATGTCACATACACATTGAGGGTTTTGTATTATTTTTAAATATGCCAGTAACAAGTTCAAATGCATCTTTCATATCACAGTCCTTTGGCTTTGGAGAATAGCTCTGAACAGCTTTGATTACTGTTAAGACTCCGGTGGAATAAAAGCACTAAGCCACTTTCAGTAAGGTCGGATCCTACATATTTTTACACTATCACTTTTTTTCTGAAAGTTTAAGACCATTCTCAGAGGAACATGTTAAAAAAGGCTGTGTTTCTACATGGAAACCACTTTTGTGTCTTCTGTGATCTTTACCATCTTTTTCAAAGGCATTCCCCGAAGAAGGCTGAATCTTTGCAGTTATAGCATACAATTACTAATTCTTTAACAGCCATTAAAGAGAGAGTTTCCATATGTGCTCTCTTTCTCCACTACCTTCAATCTTTTTTTCCCCCTATGTGAGTATGGCATTGCACACCACTTTCTTTTTTATATATATGCAGAGAGGGGGAAAAAAAATGTTCTATATCTCTGGTGCTGGTTTCTGTTCCAGGGCACCCAGCAGAAGTGCACTGGGCAGGGACTGTGCCACAGCAGACACCACAGTCGAGACAGCCACAATACACAGAGTATCATCATACAATTTCAGAAGGTTTTAAGCATTTACCCAAATAGAAAAACACCATACCACATCAAAAAGCTTCAAGCATCTGCCCATAGAAAGCAACATCAAATTACATCAGAAGGCTTTTAGCATCTGCCCTTCTTGTTCTTTAGCCCAACCTTTTATACCCTTCATGTTCATGCATTGCACCTGTGTGCCCTCTGCTCCCTTTGGTGTTGGTCAGTGCCCCTGGGCACTCCATGGCTCATGGCTGTCAGTGCTGCTCACCTGCTTTGCACAGCTGTGCCCACTGGGGATGAGGCTCAGCCCAGCCCCACTCCAGTCACCACAATCTGTGTGCCTACAGGATTGTTCCCTTTTTTTTTTTTTGAGTTAGTTACTTTATGCTTTTTAGGATCATTTGCAAAGGTTTTCTATCAAAAGTTGAATAGAAAGAGAAGAAATTGTATTAAAAATTCAGTTCATCTGAAAAGATGAAAGAAAAATTCTGAAGAAAAATTCTTCTATAACATTGAAGAAAATGCAAAGGAAGAAAAAGTGCAATGCCAAAGGTCTGCTAGCTGATCTACAGCACCTGCCATCAGACCCAAGACTTTACTGAACATATGATTCCCTTTTGACTAGCCTGACCTTACGCAGTCCCTGGAAGGTCTCAATACTGTGAAAATTTGTTTAAGGTTTAGCATTTCTTAATTAACTGCTTTTTCTGTTTGTTTTAATTCACATTTTGATTTTATCCACTTTTAATACAGGTGACTGGCTATCCCAGAAAATGAAAACAGAACATTTGGATGATGCAGCTACAAATACCCTCTTGGATCAGTTAAAACTGAAGAAGGAAGGTAATTTCTCTGTGCTTATAAGCAGTAATTTTGCTGACACTTTTTACTCTATGGGCCATTCACAGATGATATCTTGTTAATGAGTCTTTCATTTTCTCACATGCAGCCAATAGAGGTACATACAGAACTGCTGCATGTCACTGTCTGCAGCTCTGGGCAGCTCTAAGGGCATCTCTTGGCTGAGAGGCAAAGTGCTGCAGGGCTGCCCTGCCCGTGATGGCATCCAGGAGAGGAGCCAGTGTCTTGGAAGTGATGCTGCAGCAGTGGCTACAAGAGATAACAAAGTGCTCTCAGTTGGGATTAATTGCTGCTGCTCACTTTCTCCAGTTAGTTACCTTCCCACCCCATTTTAGCTCCTCATCCCTTTCCTAGAGGCTACTTCTAGCTTCTCATTTGGTGGAAAGAAAAAGTCTATTTGTCTATGCATCTCAATATCCTTGAGCTGTTTTTGTTCATGACTGTAGCCTCATTGATTTAATTTTTAATTGTTTTTGGAGCATGCTTATTTACAGATCAAGCTTTGTTCAGGTTGAATTGCTGCAATGAAGTTGCTGGTAGAATGAAAATAACTTCGAGTGACTTTCTAATTTCTTTACTAAATAAGAAACTGCTATTGATTGCATGTAATAGCATGCAATTTCCTTTTCATGTTCATAGCCTCTGTGCATCTTTTTGTTCTGCAGTTCAAGGGGATGAACTAAATGTCAGTCGTCAGTGAAATAATATTTTTAACACTTTTTATATCTATATACATACCTAAATATATATATATATAATATAGCTACTTTTTGTTTTGTTCAAAAAGCTCTCTGTCATTTAACGTCTCTCTGTCCAGGTGTTCTGTGCTCTGACATAATACTGGTAAAGAGGACTGATATCTGTTTTTAAATTTTATTTTTAGCACTGCTGTTTCTCTTATAAAGAAAATTGAATAAATAAAAAAATCAACAAAAATTTTCAATAAAGAAAAAATGTACTCTCAAAGAAATTTATTAAAAGTACATATTTTCTGATCTTAACAGAGAATTTTATAGGATTACTCTCACAGAAAAGGATATGCATTATTTGAAAATTGTTTTGGAACTTCACTTTTCTTACAGAATTGTTTGCACTATCCAGGAAGAATATTCATGCATATGTAAATAGATTCTACAATCATTATAACCATGAAGGGTATCTTATAGTATAATAAAAAAACCCAGTTCCTTTTCCTAGAATATATGACCAAGTTTCTAATAAAAAATCAAAGGGAAATAAAAGATAAAATGATTGACCAATGAGAAAAAAATTATAGAAGCAAAATAGTGCTTTATTGTGTTACACTGAGCATGTTTGTACTTAGTAAAATACAAGTTTTCCTATTACAGGAAATTTTCAAGACTTCAGAATGTTTTGTTCTCTGCATAAGAAATAATGACTACAATTTTGACTTTCCATAAATAAATCTGAAATGAAAAAATGAAACCATTTGTCTGGAATACTTAAAAGGCTTTATCTTGCCTTACAACAGCAAAATTTTTTAAAATGAAAAAAAAATCTTGCAGTATAGATACAGATTTGTGTAAAGGATCTCAATAAACAATATTTTTCAATTTTTGTATTTTAAAACTTGAGTCAAAGATTTAATGGAATTAGCCTTTCTTCTGAGAAAATTTTATTAATAATAAAGCATTTCTACCATAAGAAGAAGCTGCTAACAGGAGGAACAGAGACATAATACTTGCAAGGATCTCTGTTGATATTGTAATTCACATATCTTTTGGCAGATGCATAGAAATCCTTGTGCTTGTGTGCCTCTTTGTTAGGATAGCCCATTTCTCCTCATTGTTTTTCTAGATTGCATGTTATGGGGCATTGCTATTGCAGATCTGAAGAGCCAGGGCAAGATGGACTGGAAAATAACAAATACACTAAGTAATATTTGATTCCTATTATTCTGCTGGGGAAAATGGATGTTCCAGTGTGCAAATAATTTATGGGTTATTTTCAGATACTGACACTTATTTTCAGTTCAAATAAAAACCACCTATTTTTTGGTTTTGTATTACTGTTTTATTCTTAATAAACACTTATGCATATAACAGTCTTGATCACAGGGCAAACCTGAAAACAGTGTTTCTGTGATGAGCATAGCTGGAGAAATGTTCTGTATTTTCCCAAATGCTCATACAATTATCATTACGGACTCCCAGATTTTTTTTTCAGTGATTCAGTATTGATGTCATCTAGACTTCTTCTGCTTTTACTTTCTTTTAAAATATGAAATACATTGAAGTCCAACAGTCAGTCTATGACTTGGTATCTTAAATCTTCTGTATCAGAAGATTTTTTCATCTGATGGCAAATTTTCTTCCAAGGCTCAATTTAAATACCTCCTGCGACGCGTAGGCGTACTGATGCAGGGTTGCTAGGTGGAAATTTCAGAGGAGTACCACAATAAATCAGTGTCACATATCATAGAATTGTGGAATCATTGAGGCTGAAAAACAGACACAGAGTCCAACCATTAACCCATCACTGACAAGTTCACCACTAAACCATGTCCATAAGCATGAATGTTTGCAATACCTTCAGGGACAGTGACTAAATCACTTCACTAGGGAGCCTGCTCTGATGTTTGACAGCATTAGAAGTAGAAAACACATTAAGAAGTAGAAAAGTAAGGACAAATAGAACAATGGTCCATGTTGAAGATATTTTGCAGGTTGAGGAGTTTTTGTTAGACAATGGCCGTATTCAGCCGATGCACAATCCAGCCTGCTTGTGTTAATGGACAATGGTCACGTACACAGACAATGAATAATGGACATATTCAGAAATGGGGTTGGTATATCCTTGAAAGAGATACAAGAAGAATCATCAGGACTCAGCAAGTTTGTCGGCAAGTTTGGGAAAGTCAGAAAAAAGTAAATCATGGGTGGGCCTGACAAGCACAGCCAGACGCATGAAAAATTAGGTGATCCAATCAGCATTCTAATTTAGACATGTGAACAGCTAGGATTAACCAATCATGTATTAGCCAGAGACACGTGGACAGTAGAGATTTATTATAAATATAGTCTTTTTAAGGATAGTAAATTTGGCTTCACTGGATCATGTTGGTCATGGTGTGTTGTCCCTGAACCTCCGTGCCCTGCAGGTCCGTGTATTAATGCTTGTCTAGAATAACTCCCTAAGCTGCAGAAAAGTATATCTAGTGAGATATTAGGAAGTTCTAAGCTTAATAATGGAGCTCTGTGCATTGTGTTTTAAGGCTTACAAGCAGGTATTGTATTCAAAATAAACAGGCATTGTTTTAACCAAAGGTACGTATGCTTATAGTGATTGGATAAACTACTGTAAATATGCTTTTGCTTTGTGTGATTGGTCAAAAAACTTACAAAGTAAGTTGTAACATGTTCTTGGCCTGCTGCCTGGGATGTGAGCTGATGGCATCTTCCTATTGTCATAACCATGAGACTGATGCTGAAAAATAAACCAGCTCAAGGCACATTCCTAGCAGTCCCGTCCCACTGGTGATTTGTACATAGCCCCTGGCTGACAATAAAGTTCACCACTAAACCATGTCCATAAGCATGAATATTTGAAATACCTCCAGGGATGGTGACTACATCACTTCCCTAGGGAGCCTACTCTGATGCTTGAAAATCCTTTCCATGAAGAAATTTTTCCTAGTATCCATTCTTATCTTCCCCTAGCACAACTTGAGCACAACTCTTTTCCTGACATTTCTTACTTGGGAGAAGTTAAAAACCCTCACTTGGCCACAATCTTCTTTCAGGTAGTTGCAGACAGCTCCAATAAGAGCTTAACAACCCCAGCTCCCTCAGATGCTTCTCATAATACTTGCTAAGAACTTTACAGCTCATCAGCTTTGTTGCCCTTGTCTGGACAAAATCCAACGTCTCAATGCCTTTCTTGTTCTTGCATTTGTAACTTCCAGTCAAGTGACACCTCTGCAGTTAGCCATAACTGCTGGTAAATGAGGGAGTCTGGCTTGGAGAGCAATTCTCCCAGCTGCCTCAGGGACCTTGAGTGGATCCTGCCTTGCTGCACAGATTTGTCTGTGTGGAAGTGGTGCAGTAGGTCTCTGACAATTTCCCTTGGATTACTGGGGTTTCATTCTGCTCCCCATTCATCTTACAACTCAATGGTTGGGTACTCTGAAAAAAACTATTGACTATTTAATACTGAGACAAAGAAGTCATGAAATACCTCAGCCTTTTCTTGTCCTTTGTCAATGTGTTTCCTCACGTCCAATAAAGAATGGAGATTTTCCTTAGCAATCTTTTTGCTATTCGTGTATTTATATAATTTTTTTATTATTTTTTACAGCAATAACCAGATTAAGATCTAGTTTGGCTTTGGCCCTTTTAATTTTCTTTGTGCACAACGTCACATTACCCTTGTAGTCCTCCTAAGTCACTTATCAGCCCCTTTTTTTAAAAGTCCATTAATGCTCCCTGTTGTGTGAATCTCTGTTCACCTCGGCCAATCGTCTTCTCCAATGGATAGTCTTTTGGCACATGGAGATGTCCTACACCTATAAGATTTAGTTCTTTAAGCACATCAAGCCTTCCTGAGCCCATCGGCCCTTCAGGGCACCATATATGCTATAAATTAATCTCTTTGCTCCTTTTGAAAAGAATAAAGTACACATCCAAGGTGATATTTTATTTTGTTTTATTATAATTGCTGTAAAATTATTTTCTGTATGATAATACTATCATACAAGCTATCTAGACATAAGCATATATGGAAAACCTGCTACATTTCTAAAACTAGGTTATGAGATCAGAATAAAAGTGAAATCTTATTCTTTAGCATTGGCATCAGATTCATATTCCATAAAATAAATCAGAATCTGGCAACTTATCTAAAACAGAAAAGTGCAATTGAATGCTAATGTCTGTTATTTTTCTCCTGAGAATATGTTTTCAGGCATTGAATATAGCTGTATTTGTGTGTATGCACCGAGCTATATACACTGTTGAAGCTGGACAAGAACGTTATAAAGTAACTTAATTTTTCATTTCTTATCTCTAACAGAAAAATAATATGGTTTTGACTTTTCTGTCTTATCATGAAAGACATGATGGAATTATTGCAATTATAAAGGCAATTTGGCAAAGAACATCTAAAAAAGCAGATGGAATTCTAGGCTATATCATTCAAGCTATTTCCAGTAGACAAATGGAGATGTGATTAAATAGTGATTGTGCAATCTTCAGTTGGAATACATATTCTTTTGAGCAAAACAAAAATGACATCAACTGCAAGGGAAATTACTATATTAATAACATTGGAAAACTTATCAAATGAAAAGAAACTGAAAAAACGTTGGTTTCTCTAGCCTTCCTGAAGGAACTTTCCCTTCAAAACCATGAACTTAAATGTCAAGATATCAGAAATTCTAAAGAGGTGTATTGGTTATTATAAATAAAATCCTCAAACTGAAAAAAAAAAAGTAAATATTCTAGCCTCAGAGTTAGAAAAAAAGGCTTCTAACCCCTAGAAGAGTAAAACTTTACCATATCAGTCCAACAACAGGAGGGAAAATTAGAACTCTCTGCAGTGCTTAGCTTCATAAATGTACATTTATATAACACGTTTTTCTGTCATAATAGGTACCTATGAACAGCAATACAGGAGGAAAACTCAATTCTATGCCCTATGTTCCAAATCTGAAACTGCAAAAAAGTATATCTATTATTGCCTGTTACAGCCCATCAGCTGCAGGTTCATAAAAATATGTCTCTTAGAAGAGACATGCTGCAGTTTGGAATGACAAATTTTTACTGCAGTTTTGAGCAGTGGGAGTGAATTTCACAGTACTTGAAAGAAATTAAGCATATTTGAGGAAAAGGAAAAGAAATTGATCCAGGATAAAAATCTGTTAAAATCTGTTTGTGTGGTATAAAATTAACACTATATGGTACAGAGATTCTCTCAGATTTCAATATCAGCTATACTGATCTGTTCTACTTCAACTTTTCTATTAAATAATTTCAATATACTTTCTAAAACACATTAATTAAATTATTCACAAATTAATCTCATCCCTTTAATCAAAATGAAAGCATTGTTAAAATATGGGGGGTTTTTGTTGAATTTCCTTATGTATTTTTCATGTTTTTCAGGGAGGGGGTTACTTAATACCTTTTGTAGTTATTTAATATCCTTGCTTTCATACTTTAAAAACCACTGTAGACTTATAAAAACTTTGACTGAAATTTTGCATTTTGAGGAGCATAGAATCCATTCTGTCTTGATGGTGGCTCATTAAAAAATTCCAGAGAGTAATTCATTATTAGATCATTTGATATGACTTGATTATATTTTGGTTAAAATAATTTGAAAAAAAAAATCTATTTAGCATCAGATCTGAATAAAAGTCCCTTAGGTGCACAAAACTTTGAAAGAATAAAAGATAGGAAAAATAAATTGTAAGGGTTTATTTTTTTAAAAAGCTTCCTAGATTTACAAATTCAAAGGACGTATATACATCTAAATTAACAACACTGAAATAGGACCATACTTAAAGGCAATATCCGAATAGGAAAATAAAACCAAAAAAATCCTGGGTTTGAGAGGCAAGCAGTGAAATAAAATGAGGGTACAGATAGATACTGATCAATTTGAGTTGCTGAAATTAAGTTTCATTTCTCTCTGTATGCTAAAGACAGCTGGTGGGAGGTATAAGCTTTTTTCAGTGCACAGTTTGATTTTGCTTCCTTACTTTGCTTTCTTGGCAAACTATAGTAATAAAGCTACTCAATAACATAAAGCATGCTTTACAAGTGGCTTTCTTGCAATATAGATATTTATCAAAGAATTTCAGATGGAAAGTATACCAAATGGGATTTCTTCTTCATTATAAAATTATCCCAATCTTAGCATTTTGCAATCACATCATTATGATTGTAGAACACACGGGAAAATCAAGTGTAGCTATTATGATAGCAATCTTTACTAACATTAGCTGTTCAAACCCAGAAATTGATGGATTGTCTCCTATGTAAGAAACACCTTTATGGAAACATTTACTGTAGTAAATTATTAGACAGAATTTCTCCTTACTACTTGTTCAATTTGATAAAAATACATTCAGTAGAGGTAGCTGCTAGCTGAGACTCCTTTACCTTACAGCTGCTGTAAAATTTAACATTTCAGATTTGCTAGTAGCAAAATCTTCTATATGTGAATAAATCTATCATGGTGCCAACTCTTCCTCTTTGTCCTGTGGATTTTTATTATACCCATAATATAATTTCAGGCCTCTACAGCTACCATGATCAGTCCTGTAGAAAACAGTACCCCACACACTGGCACTCAGATATCTGTGCATCAAATGTCTCTTTACTGGTATATACAATTTTGTACCTGCTTCCTTTGTACTCTTTACCTAGTAGTACTGGAATATCTAGCTTTTGGTAACCTGAGAAAAAAATAAATGTTTTCTCTACTTTATTTTTTTTCTGTCATCGTTATCCAAACCTTTTAAATAAAAAGGAATTGGTAAAGCCTAATTACAAGTAGCTTTTTGGAGTCTGAATTCCCATTAATTCACTAATATCTGGAAAATCACAATGTCCCTTGAAAAGGTGAGGTTTTAACACCATTCACTGTCTGAGGGTAGCCAGAAATAGGTATGGATTTTCTGTAAACTTAGAAACCTTTATGCTCACTTAGTCTTATCTGTAAGGTGTATCTGGCTGCCATGAAGTAACTATGTTATTTCCATAACAAGTTTCTGAGTCCAATGCATGATGGAGAGGATCTAATCTTCCATACCTGTAGAGGAAGAATTGAGTTTTAGAATTTCCTCATGGAAAGAGTTTTTAAGTGTTGGAATGGACTGCTCAGGGAGTGGCGGAGAAACAACTGGACATGGCACATGTCAACTTGGCTATGGTCAAGTCGACAAAGTGGTGATTGGCCAAATAGTGAACTAGGGCACAGGGGCTGGGGAATGGTGTTTCTGGGCTCCCAGCTCCTCACCTGAATCCCTCTTGGAGATGAGGTCATGGAGTGATAAAATAAGTGGAAATGGCCTCAAACCAACAGAGGGCAGGGTTAGATGTTAGAATGAAATTCTTTACTATAAGGTCTGGGAGACAGTGGCACAAGTGTGTCTGAGAGAGTGTGGACTCTCTCTGAGTGTCCATGGGGCTCGGAGTAGTCTAGTCTAGTGGAAGGTGTCCCTGTCTGTGGCAGGGGATTGGAACCAGATGATCTCTAAGGCTCCTTCCAACCCAAACCATTCTGTGATTCTGTGATTCTGTGATTCTGTGATTCTGCGATTCTGTGATTCTTCTTGGCAGTCTTTGCCAACCTAAGTGATTCTGAGATTCTATGAGGAGCTGTACAATGCAAATTTTCAGTCATGATTTTTATTAGGCACACTCAGATATCCTCTCATTTCATCCCTCATGTCCAGAATATAACTCATTAAGCAGGTAAATGGCTCATAAAGACTGACATTGGAGAGCTGCAAGGGATGTACAATTGAAGCTACTGCCCTCTCTCCAGAGAAGCAGCTGGTCCTTCTCACCAACATATACAACAAAGGAAAAGGACAGCACAATGATTTGATCTTTACTAGTGCCTTTGGAGAGCTTCAGTTTCCCTCCTCTGTCACAGATCTTTGGCAGCAGCAAACCTGTTTATGCATTTTATCCTGAGTTTTTCTAGGTAAAAAATGTGTATAATAAAGCTTGCTGAACAACCAACCCATATTGTTTTAATATATCTATTAGAATGTTAAGGATCCACCAGCGTTGTGGTGATGGAAGACCATAAAATAGTCAATGCAGTTGCTTTGTTTTACAAGAAACAGATATAGGGTTTCTTTTAGTGGTCTCCCCAGTGTCAACACTTCAAATCTTGTTAGCTTCATGTTCACATCTTTTTTTCTCTTGTACTAAATCTTTTATCTCAGTTTTTCTTAGCTTTGATTATTCAATAGAGCAGAAACTGAATTCCTGTGATGAAACCTGAAATCATGAGTATGAGGCAGAAAATCAAACTTGACATCATTATATAAGGTACATAAGAAAGCAAATTTTATGCAGCCAGGCAATTCCAAATGAGCAAACTTAAACCAGCATTTTAATACCATAGACATGTGTTATTCAGTGCAATAGACTTACATGGGATTATTCTTATCCACGCAGAGGTCAGCTGGCTTGCTGTCATAATTGCTACGCGAGTACATTTGCCACATGGCTGTTCATGCCTTGTGGCAAGGAAAGCTTCGATCAGAATCCCTCGAACCTCGGCTCCTTCAAGCAATTTTCTCTCCTCTCCAAGGGAGTTCTAGGAAGTTTATTGAGCCATATGCCTTAACTGCTTAATTCTACGAGCTATACAGAACTTCTTCTTTTCTAAAAGAGGCTGATGATGATCATTAATAATTATTATTATATTGTGCATACCACAGTATCTTTAGCAATATATTGTTAGATGCACTATTAAAGCATGGTATGTGCAAATGTTGTGCCACTCTGAATATCAAATCCAAATAGACAAGATGGACCTATTATTTCCACTTCTACAGAAAACAAAAATATATGCTATAAGATTATATGGTTTCAAAAATCACAAGAATCACAAAATAAACTGAAACAAGATGGACTGTCTGTGGTTATCAGTTGTTTTCCTGATGTCTCAGTCTTTTGCATATACTGAAATATTGTTCTGTCTTTCTAAAAATAAGCTACTTGGATTTTTTCTTTGGAAAGGCAGCAAAAATTCATTGTCTTTTTCTTCTTTGTTTTTACTGATATTTGCACATATGGAATCCATTATCATTCATAATAATTAGTTTAACAAACTTGACCAATTAATTATGTTGCATTTGTGGAACACTGCTGCACTTTCAGTATGAAAATTCAGCCTGTGGCTTGCTGTGATTATTCTCCATCTAGTTCTAACACAAATTAATTTCTGTTTTTGTTCTATTTTTATCAGGATATAACTTGAAAGACTTGCCTTCTACCATCCTGGCGGAAGAAACACTTCTGTCAGACTATAACAGCTTTTCATCAAAACCAATTACCTCTTTTTACTTCAAATTTCAAGACCCATGGTTTGTAGATGCAAATGACCTTGTGGCTTTTGTTTTCACCTGTAGCTCTCTTTTTCACTTCTTATAATTATTGGGGTTTTTATTGGAAGTTTTAAAAGTAGTGATTGTAACTTCACAGACCATCATTTGATGGATAATCTGCCCATTCAGTCTGAATAGAGAATATGTTTCTACATGAATTATATTAATTAGCAGGCATAATTTTGGTTTGTGTGACTTGTTGAACTGCAAACTTTGTAAGACTGAGCTGCTGCATGCCATAGAGAAAAAAAAAAAAAAGGCAGCAAATTCCAAGCAAACAAGTAAGTTCCTGGACATTTTCACAGATCTTTGCATTCTTTTTGTGTTTGAAGAGGTCAAAGGAATAGTGCATTTATTATGAGCTGGTGACAGGACTTTAAAACAAAACAGCTATGTATTCTACTTTGCTCATCCAGCTGCTGGCTGCTTATAGAGATCTCATACTATTGCTTATTCAGCTTTGTTACTGGATGTCTTACATCTGATTATTTTTTCTGATTGTCAGCAGTCAGCTGAGCAACAATTTCATCTCTTTTGTAACTAATTCATATGCTATATACAGCAATACTACCTAAATACCTGCAGAGCTCTAAACCATGACTTTATGCAATCCCTAGCAAAAACATAGACTGGGAATTGACTGGCTGGGGATCAGCTTTCAGAAAAGGCCCCAGGGGTTCTGACTGACAGCAGGCTGGGAAGGAGCCAGAAGGTAACATGTCTGCATGAATCCTTCATCTGGAAGAAAGGGAGGTCAATCCTGGGCCATATTAATAGAAGAAAAGTCAGAAGGGCAGGGGAAGTGATGGTCTCCTCTGTTCAACATCTGTTAGACTACATGGAGAGTTTTGCACTCCCATACCCACCTCAGTATTAGAAAGATGTGGATAAATTGGAGCGAGTTCAGTATAGGGTCACCAGGACAGGAGAGTCAGGGACCAAGGCACTTTCAGCTATGAAGAGAGGTTGAAGGAAGTGGGCTGTCAGCTGAGAGAAGAGCCCAATAACTTCCTCCCTACCTGTGGGAGCAGGTTATCCACAGGGTATGCACTGGGAGGGTGAAAGACAATAAGCATGAAACAAGGTAAGTTCAGCTTTATATAAGGGGAATTTTTTTCCCGTAAGGACAGACAGGCGGTGGAACAGGTCACACAGAGAATTTGTGCCGTCTTTTTCCTCCTTCAGGGTTTTAAAGGCTCAGCTACATATCTCTGAGCTGAGCCTCATCTCATAACTGACCTTCCTTTGAACCAGCAGTTATCCTAGAGACAACTTCAAGTTGCTCTTGAATTATCCAGTGATTCCAATCTGGAATAGTGACTCCATAGATAGAAAGCTGAAGAGAGAAAATCCATGCAGAGTTATGGCAACCAGGAACTTGTGGCACGTCCTGAGGGCAATGCACTGACTGGGTGACAATAACTTTCACATCCTTCAGCCTGTTTGACCTTTCCAAGGACCCTATGTCTGCTATGCTTGCATTCAGGCTAAATTATTTCAATATTGTGAACAATGGAAATTCACCTCCCTAAAGATTCTACAATACTTTAAAAATTATTGCAGATATACCAAGCTATCTTTTTTTACAATAAATAGGGGTAGGAAAATTCAGGCAGCACTTTTAGTGTCTTCCTGCTCATTATTATAGTTTAAAGAATTGGTGGATACTTGTCCAGTGTTTCTGTTGTTATGCCACATCACTGACCAGGCCTTGCAGTTTAACTACTGGTATCAGTCAGTGTTAGTGAAGTTCAAACTCATCTTCTAGATACATCCATGGGACTTTAGACAAACAAGTGTGTACGTTTACTTAGATGAAGCATGATTTACATTAAAGGAAAAAGAAAAAAGAGAAAATCCATAATATATAGGGCTTTTCCAAGAAAATAGCCATGTATTATGCATGCAGAAAGTAGGTAAAATGGTCTGTCTATTAAATATTAAAATATATGTAAATCCCCATATATTCAATTTTGCAATACTTTGAATATTAATTCACAGTGGAAAAATCAATTTAAACTCTCAAGAGCAAGAATATTGCTAATATTTTTAACATTACTTTTTCATTGTCTGGGGAACAAAAGATTTACTTTTGTAACTTTTTTCTTATTACACTGACAGATTTTTTCCTTTGAAAAAATTTGCACTCAGACAGACAAAAGTTACTTTAAACAACATATATGTGTTAATTCATCATGAACAGCTAGGTATAATTGTCCAAATAGTGCCTCAAGATACATAAAATTTTTCTTGTCAGAGGAAATAACTTTTTTCTAGTTTTAGATCAACCACATGAAGAAGTGCTTGTTCAAAGTAGAACTTCTAATACACCCTGTCATCCAAATCAGGAATCAGAATGTGATTTATTGTTTGACTTATTTTTTTCAGATAAACTAGATGAAATAAACACAATTACACCAAGTTTAGACTGATTTTACTTAGCAAATACTATACAGAGTCCAGTCATAGATCCCCTCCAAGTGTGTACACCCATATGTGCAAGAGAGGTTTCTTTTCTGTTATAGGGTTACCTCATGAAATACATTTATTTGCAGTCTTGCATGCAGATGTAGATGTTACCTTTCTTTTCACCTCCTTCCCCGTGCCATGGCTGTTGAACGGGCATCTAACGGTGTATGGGGCATTCAGGACACTTTTTATTTCGTACACACAGACCTGCAGATCCGGTTCTGAAAACCCTAGTGCAATCCAGGCAGCATGCTATTGTAACCATCTCACTTGGGATTGGGGATTTCACTGTTATGACCAAGCTTAGTCACGTTTCATGTCCGCTTGGCCTTAATTTTGATCATATTCTGCAACCTGTTGTTATCGGAAAAACATTCTGACACCGTGAATGTTTGGATATGAAAATGCACTGTGGTAAATCTGGCTGCTGTTGATACTCCCAACTCCAAAATAATTTTCCACTTGTAATAGTGTAAGAAGTAAGCAGTAGTCCAAGAAATATTTCACAAGAAATATCTGGATCTTTAGGTTTCACAGGTAAATATGTACCACATAAACTTCATGCATTTGTAAGATCCTAGTGAGTTCATAGTAGACCTATAAAACTAGCTAGTGCAGAAGGTGTTTGGATTTAGTGATTGAGTAGCAACCTAATGGTCCTCTCTTCCTAAAGTCAGAGGAGGGGAATAACAATTTCGTGAATTCTGTTATTGCAAAATGGGTTTGCTTCTTGTTTGCTAAAAATGAGATCAGTTGCATCTAATTTTCGTCCTTTTAAGATACTTTATATATTTGATCCCTTTCCTAATGATCTCCAATTAGACATATTTTGAATTTCATATACATGTGTACTTTAGCTAAAGCAGTTGCATTTTCTTTCTAATATATGTTTTGAAGACGTGCATAACTAGGAAAAGGTGAAGAGATGAGAACTGAAGGAAAAGGATCTGTATATAGATCTAGCATATAAATTAACTCTCTATAAGACACATGGATTAAAATTAGAAGCATAAACAGATATATACATCCTATATACCTGCAAATATACATGTTTTTGATCCAGGATGTTAGGAACCTACATAGAAATCTATTATTTTTTTATAAATGCAGGACAATAAAAGATTAGTTACCTTGTAAAGAATTTTAAAAAAACATCTGAGGGAAAAGTATGTTAAGCTCCCCACTTAATATTTTTTTTAATTTTGAGTTTGTTGATTGGTACAATAGGAAGAATGATGGAATTAAGATCTCTATCTTTGCTCTCATCATAAAAAAGGAACCGGATGGAATAACTCTCGAACAGACAAAGAAATTTAAGTGTCTCAGAATACATTCTCTCCTCTTCAAAAAATGCTAGATAAATGTTATTGGTCTGTCCCACAGAATGCCTTTTGTGGATTATTACCTCCAGATCATTCAATGCTGTGCTCACTGATTATTGAATAGGATCAATCTTGTTTCCACATGTACAATTTCATCCCTAAATAAACAGATCTTCCATAAACTGCTCCAAACTTTGTATTCATTCTCAGCACAGAAAGCACATATTTCAAGTCATCCTTCCTTCAGTAGTTAAATAAGTAAGGACCAACTAGTTTGATATCTTTACCATGTATCATTTATTTGTAATTTATGTTCATATTTGGCAATGGCAAGCAAACATATTAGCATGGGAAAGTAATTATGTTTTGTTGTTTAAGAGCAGGATGTTATGTTGTGAGTGAATAAAAAATTAGCTAATTTTTATGCTTGGAGAAAATACAGAAAAAAAACTGGTAGAATTTTTTGTAAGTAGAAAAATGATAAAAATTGCTTTTATTCAATTTAAAGAAAAGGAAAGAGGATGCTGTGGTAGTAGATTCCTAGTTCTTTGCTATGAATCCCAGCTGTAGACCTAAATCATGCTGTAGACTAATGCTGAATACTTTCTGCTGAAAGTTCAGGTATTTATGGATATTTGATTATCAATGAATAGTAAGTGCCTGAAAATATTAAGGGCTGCATAATTCTTAATTCTCTGGAAATACGTTGTTGTTAGGCACAGTATTTAAAAAGGGCTTACTTTCAGAACCACCAGCTTGAACCACCCTTGCAAAGGGTTCAAAATCCCTTCTTCAGTTAATGTTGCCTGTTCTATAAGTAACATCTCAATTCAGCAAGATTTGGAAGTTGCTGAGCTACTTAAGTGTGAATGGTACGTGTAATTAGCCAGATTTTCAGTCAATGAGCTCATCTGAGTATGGAGTGTAATTAGGAATGTCAGAAACAATAATAACTACAATCTGTAATGCCCAAACACCAACCAGAGTAGTGCATTCACTTGTGTCATCTGAGAAGCCAGATTTGTACAGTGAGATCTCCCTGTTCTCTAGAAGTTGATGTGAGAAAAAATTATATTTACATTAATAACTTACATTAACAATTTACATTAACAGTCTAGAAAGCCTATCCTACTCTTTGATAGAAACTAAATTAATGTGTGATAACTGTACTCCGCTGTTGTGGAGATGCACCATAAAAGCATGGAATTCTAACCCCTCTTCAGGCTCTGACTGCTCTGTCTTCAGGGAAGAGCTTTTTGTATTGGATCAGAAAACTTGTAATTCGAACTCTTTTTGATAAAAACAACAGGAAGAGCAAATCCAGCCATTACTGCTTGTTTCAGTCTATCTCAGGATCAGCCAGTTCTATTAATGCGCTGCAGTCACACTGTGAACAATGACACTGAAGAGTGCTAGCTGCAAGAGAAGAAAATAGTTAAAGCTGTGTTAAAAATGTATGTTTTACAGATTAAAGAGCATTTCAGTGCTAAAGTGGGAAAATAGGTTACTGACTAGGATGCAATAGAGACACATAATTTGAGGAAAATCAGTGAACTCATTCAGTTCAGTTCATCCTTGAAATCAGTGGGCTGTAGTATTATAGAACAAAACTGTAGACTTGGAGCTTTTGGAGCACTTGAATCACATTGTTAACCAATGACATTCTATAAAACCAGGATGGAAACATGCTTTTAACAGCTCAAGAACATGACTAGGTGCTAATATGGCATGGATTAGAATAGACCGATCATTGTTCAAACACATAACTGAATCCCATTATCTGACCATGTAAAACCTTGGTAGTGTCAAGTACATCATCAAGAGACACGAGAGGCACCAAAATGAGCAAGCAGATGATATGGATGGCATAGACAAATGTCAGAAACAAAAGCTAACAAATGAGCTGGGGCAACAGATGGAGTGTGAATCACTGCTCTTATAAGGACTTACATTCCAGGGAAAACATGAGTAGAAAAAAAAAGAATAATTTTCAAATAAGGTTTTACAGCCTGTAAAAGAAAGTACAAAAAGGAAAGGAAGATAATACAGGAAAAGAGAGGAGCAAGAAAGTGTTGGACAAGTGTATAATTACTAGTAGAGCACAACACACAGCAAGGATGAAAAGAGTTTTCAGTTTCTTTTAAAAACCTGAGCAGGTCTCTGAAGTGCTTTTGACAGCCTGAACAAGGTGTAGGAATGTTTGTTTTAGCTAGTTGTAACACATGAATGTGTACCTGTGGGCTAATGGTTAATATGAAGAGTCTATGGCTGGGACAGAAATAATCAACTTCATAATTACAGAAGGATGTTGAGAAAAATAATGCTAATACATGTCAGGGTTTTTTCAATACTTGCTGATATTAAATTTTCAAAACTTACATCTAGTATTTCAGTCACTGAGTGTTTGAGTACCTTTAGCAAGCTGGTCTGTGTTCTACAGTTTATAAATGCAAATGGATTCTGACATGATGGGACTCAATGAATTTTATTATAAATAAATGAAATTCCATTATAAATTCCACATGGTGAACAATAGCTACCATCTGCCAGAAATTATGGGCAAAAAAATTAGTCACTGAATTATTAACACAGTGCTGTAAATCCAGAAGTGGTTTGCTGATAATTTGCTTTCTAAGTGTTTCTTAGAGCATCCTGTAAAGCATGTTGTAAATCATGGCCTGTATTAAAAACTGTTAAGGCCCTAAACAGTGTTGGGTTTCTTAGAGGGAGAACTCCAAGTATATAACACAAGCAGTCAAAGAACCACAACAAATGTATGCCAAGTATTTTGGGGCCCTAAAGAATCTCAGACAGAGCTTGTAATGAGGGAGGTGTCAGCTCTGCTGTCCTTAAAGGAAGCAGCCTCTCTTGGATTTACACAAAAGAGAGTCAGGAAAGTCTTCATAGCATCTTTTTCTTTTGTTAAGATTTTTTTTGGAAGTACTGATAGACTATAATAGAGGTTTTCATGGCCCTTGGATACAGTAATGTTTGATATCTCTGAAGTACTTAAGAGAGAAGGATGAGACAGATGGGTAATTAAACCTCTAATGATATTTTTTTATTTCCTGGGATATAAAGAAGTCTACATAGCCTTCAATGCTGTCTCTGTTATTCCCTTTCTTACATAACTGTCTATTCTCTGATGTAGTTTTTCTTTTTGTTTGATTTGGTTTAGTTTTAGACTTTATATTAAAATAATGGCAATTTAATATATTTTTTTCAAATAATTTTGCAGCAGGACTGTATAAAATGCAATACCTCATGGATTTATATTAGATCCACATTCAGATTATAAATGTGTTTACAATGCCAATTTTTAGTTTATAATGACTGATGCATTCCTTTTTCTTGTAACTTGTCATTTTCCAAAGTTTTACTCTCTTCTTCACTCATTTTGTTGTATCTTTTCTCCAGTCTTCAGGATTAAGATTTACCAAGCAAAAGTTCATTGCATTTTCTTAAATACAAGTATCACTTTCCAGATCACTTGCCATATGTTATCTATCTAATTTTGCATTTGTAGATTTGTGTGTGTTTCACATGTTATGATTTAGTTGTAATTAAAAAATGTAATCAAAGTTGACTTTTTACTGCTGCCTAGATCAATAAAGGGAATATCAAATAACCTCCATTCCAATATACTAACTTGAGAAAAGAATGCTTCATTTCCCATCTTAGAAATCTCCCAGGAATTCTAGCATGAGGCAGGCTTTATTTCTGACTGATATTTTTCTCTGATTTATTTTAATTAACTATGTAACAATATAAGGTCTCTCTTTTTTTTTTTTTTTGGATTATACCTATATGTCATGGTTTGACACTGGCACAAATGCCAATGCCCCATGAAAGTGCACTGTCCCTGGTATCTGCTGTGAGATTTTGACCAGGAATAAGAAAAAAAACAGGCTCTTACTTAAAAAGAAAGAAAAGTTTATTAACTACACTACAAAGACAATAACTAAACTACACACAAAAGGAAAAAAGAAACACACAAGGAAAATGAAAACCCCACAAACATTTCCCTCCTCCTCCCCTCAAATTCCAATACATCTATACACTTCCCAATCATCTCTTCCCAACTCTCAGTCCATCAACACTCTGTAGATAATCAATTTTCAATTCATCAAGAGGAGAGGAGTCCTTCTTGTTCCAGGATGACCTCTTCCTTCTTGTTACGGTGCTCTCACCACCAGAACAAGATCAGGGCTGCTTTCCAGGGTTGTCTTTTAAGGATGCTCTGTCCCATTCCAAAAAGGCACAGTCTCAACTTTGGGACACCTGTCCCCCCCATATTTCACCCCCTGGGGCCTAGGGGCAACCAACCACTGAATCCTCTTGGGTCTGGGGCATTTCTCCCCCTGGACTCAGTCTCTGTATCACAAGGAAACACGGCTCTGTCCATGGCTATACAAAAAGAGTCCAGCAAAAGCCACTCCAGTCATCTCTCTTCCCACCAAGATTCTTCTCTGTCAACCATCTCACTTGCTCAGATCTTAATCCCACTTGCCATTTCCTTCTCCCAATCACTCTAACTCCTTTCTGGGAAAGGTTAATGTTCTGTAAGTTTTCATTGTCCAAAAAAGGGTTAAAAGGTTCTCTCTCTCGCACTCCCACAGCTGCCCTGCCGCTGTTCTGCGGCCCTTTCGCCCGCACCCCCCTCCTTCTCCTTCTCAGCCGGCCGCTATCAAAATTCCGACGCCGGCTCTCTCTCTCTCTCTCTGCCGGGGGGGGCGGGGGGGGGCTGGCTGCCCGATGGCTCTCGGGGTCTTTTTGGGGTTCTCCATCTCTCCACCCTTCCATACTCAGGGCACCCTCACTCCCAACCTCGGTCTGGGCCCAGCCTACCGCGTGGCTGCCCCTCCCCCGCCCAGCAAAAGCACTGGGCGAGGGAGGCATCTTCTCTCTCTGCCGCTGAGTCCCAAGAGAGAAGTGCTTGGAGAGATAGCTCTGCTTTTAAGGTGATCTCAGAGGTGACCCAAATTCCCAGAAATCCCATTTCCGGGTCAAACCATCACACTATAGCAAAAATTATGAACTACAACTAAACTTACCATCCTAGCCTTTGCTCTGAAAGCCAGTGGCCTAACTGATTGTAAATTACATTGAAAATCAAAGAGATAGTGATGACTGTTTTAAATAGTACAGGCTACATTCAATGGAAAGAGATCCTAAAACATTAAAATGATGATTAAAATGTAAATGAAAGCTTGAAACATCATTTTCATTAATTTCATTGAAATAAGTGACTGTAAACAGAATAATTTCATGGACTATGCTCATGATGTAAAAAATCCAGACCAGTAAAAGAGTGTATATTTGGAAATAAACACCAGTCATTGTGACTAGCTGGGAAACAGTCAAAACCACATCATTTGAAGAGAGAGAAAGTGTTTTACTTACTGAAAAAGGACAGTGGACACATGAATTTCTTTATTACTGTCCATGGTTGGGTCCATGTGTAGCATACAGATACTAAAATTCCAAGGAAATAGAAACTGATAAGCCAAAAAACAATGAAACTTTTTTTATGTGAAGGAGAATCAAGAAATATTCACATCTAAGTATTCATCTCAAAAGCAGTCAAAAAGAAAGTGAAAAAGCCGACCATGAGAGGCTATCAAAACTAAAAAAATAACAGTAGGAAAGCATAATAGCACAATAAAACTTATAATGTTCAAATAAGTCTTAGGATGTCCTGCTGACACAAAAGGCTATCTTCAGAGAGGAAAATTACTCTTTGGCAAAATGAGAAGAAAGGACCACATTTTTGGTTGATACAAAAGTCTCCTTTTAGCCAGTAGTAGCTTTCACAAGGATATTTTATATCCTTGTATTAAATAATCTGATATTCATTATTTAGATATATAGAGAGAGCAGAAAAAATTGAGCTAAAATATAGCCCGTCTGCATTTCATTAAAGGAAAAACATTAAAATTATTCTCAGGATATTTTTCTGATAAGTAAAATTGTACATAAATATCAAAAGTTATCCCCACTCATTACTTCTAAGAAATATAGCATTTCTTCTCAATTCTCATTGCAAGTCTGAAATGGAAAGTAAGTCCTTTACTGCAGCTAGCTTAGATTTTTCACTCATTCTACAGATGAAGATAAAATAGTTTCTTCTTTTATGAATCTAAAACCTTCTCCCTTCTTTATCACCCCTATGTATAAAGACCCCCTGAGAAATTAAAGAAAAACAGCAGGAGACCAGACTTCCCTGAATGCGATTCATTCTGAAGAAAGATGAACATATTTTAAACAGCACTACTTAGGAAGGAGAATCTGTTCTTCTGTGATGTTCCTTGTGTTCACTTGGATTTTAGAGTTTATGACAAAAAAAAAAATCAGTGACTGTGAAACATTTAAAATAAGGTGGGCAGAACTGGCAGTTTTTCAGATCCAATTTATCCAAAAGTGTCTCAGGGTGCAGGAAGAAGACATTTTCCTCAATTAAGGTTAATTTTTTTACTTAAAAAGTAGCAAGATATTTGAATAGGCTTCAGTGTTGTAGTTTCTTGGCACTGTTAGGATTTAAAATAAAAGACAAAGCTTCTTCCATTATATTAAAGCTTTGTCCCCACTTTCAGTTTGGGGTAAAAATCATATTTTCCTATTTGGGAAAGACACACACATGATGAAAAAAAATCTGGTTTAATCTACAACAATATAAATGTTTATTTTTTCTGCTAATTTTAGCATTGCACTTTACTTATTTTTTGCCTTAAGATTAGCTTGAAATACCCTACTGTTAATGCATTTTTGGATTATATACATGTGTGAACAAAACTTAGGAAAAATTCCAGCATGCTTTTCTTTCCACTCATGACAGAGATTTTTGTCACATGCATACTGTAGATAGGTTGCCCACAGAGTAGATTCTTGGACTGAGTATGAATGAAAGAACACAGAAAATTTTAGATTTACTTTTTTTACTTTTTCCTTCTCCTTCTTATTAATAAGCATGTATTCATAATTATTTAAAACTCCATAGCTGGATTTTAAAACTTCTTAAGCTCACATTTAATCACTTTAGCAAATAGCTAAGTCTTAAAAAGAACTCTGTAATAGGGACATTGGAAGGCACTATATTAAGACCATCATTCAAAAAGGATTGGTGATCTCAGGGAAAAGAATGGATGAGCCCCTCTCTGAAACACATTTTCAGCTTTATTCTCTTTCCTACCTCTTATTCCTTAATCAGAACAAGTTTAGTTTTATTTTTTTTTCTCATCCCAGACCTTTTCTAGACAAAATGACTTTAAGGATTCCAGCTTTTAAATTCCAGTAAATTTGAGTCAGTACAAAAACTGCATTGCTGGTGTGTCAATGACCACAATAAGTATTAAACCAAAACATTCTTCAGATTGGATGAAGATGACGACCTTTATTGAAATGGCCGTAAGTGCTACACACAAAATTACCAAGGAAGTAAATTTTAATTGATAGATGGGAAGATTATTTTTTTCTATGTTTGTGTGTCATAACTACACCAGGAATTAGTGTACTAGTATTAGTCTGTTTCAGCTTTATAGTATTAGTCTGTTTCAGCTTTATAGGGAAACACAGACCTATTCTAAAAAAGTTCTATTTCCAAGTCTAGATTTTTCTTTTTAAACTCATTGTAAAGCCACCACCATGGATCAAACTATTTTCCAGTATATAGACAAGACACAAAGATTTATTTCATCTTACCTCACATTGTTAAAAACTGAGCATCAGAATCTCTTCAACTACCCTACATCCCTCTGGAAGACCATGGAGAGAAATACATTCTTCAAGAGCGATTCAACTCATCTACCTGAAGTCACACTGTGAGAGTGCCCATCTCTCTCTGAGGGCTATAAAAGGAGTTTTGTAGTTATCCTGCAGTTAGCCATGCTGTACACTGTGGACTTCTGAAGTAAAAATAAATACTCTTCTCTCATTTTGTTTCCTTAGAATTTGCTTGCAAATGAAATTCAGCACATAATTTTTTCTACTGGAGTGCAAGATTCCCCATAGACTAAGAAATAAAGATAATATATAATAATTATACATATTTATTACAATATAATAATATAGTATATAATGTTATATATGTGGCATCTGTTGGATGATTAACTGAAAATGGCAGCTTACTGGTTAATAACTACCTTTCCTTACATGTGAGCCTCCCTGGACTTGAGAACATGTATGTGATTGCTGATCATCTGAATTTGCAGATTCCTAAATTCAAAGTCTTTTGGGTAGTGATTAAATCTTAAACTCAAAATAATATGCAAATATGAATACACATGGGCAGAAAATAAAGCAGTAACTATGTACTAGATTTCCTTAATTTTGCTGGAAAGGGTGGAAGAAATAAAGGTTTGTCTGCTTAGGCAGTGTAATCATCTATAGATATTTCAAATGTAATAATACTAAAATTATTCTTTTTTAAGGATAAAAATTTCTTTCCCTTCAGATAGGAAATGGAAAAATTTAACAGTAGAATGGGGCTTAATCACATTTTCCTTAGATCAAAATTGCTAAAATACTCTGCACATCCATCTTTACATCAGTCCTGTTTGTGTGAGATACGATTTCATCAGAAAGTTTTGGTTACTTCTGGGAAAGTGTTTTAATTTATTCCAGCTACAAATCTATCTGTCTTATTTTTTTTTTAACCAGACCTTGGTGTGGTTTACTCACAGCAGAACAAAATTTCCTCTCGGAGACATCTACAAAACATGGACGAGCAGTCAAAGTGTGCAGACCTGGAAGAGGCACCAGGAGGCCCAGTGTTCCACTCACAATTACAAACTCAGGAATAACAGGATAAATCTCATTAGCCCAGTCTGTTCCTGAAGATTTACTGTGAAGGAAATTTCCTTTTTTTCCCCAAAGCAGTGTGTCTCAGAGCTACTTACCTTTTCCTTTCAGTAGTGTAGACCTCTATTGCTATAATTGTCTTCCTGTCTGTTGCTCTTCTATTTTTTTTTTCTCCTTATACCACAAAATCACATTTTTTGTATTTTTAGTTAATTGTAAGATCATCCCTGAGATTTTGCTTTATAAGTGTTAGCAAACTGAATTATCTGAACATTTCCTCATGGCTAATGCTATCATTATTTCTACTTTGCGTGAACTTTCTTTAGTTGCACCAAATGCTGTGAGTTACAGAAGCTGGACACTGGATGCCTTTTCTGCCCAAGCAGCAGAGGATGGCTGCAGGTCTCTGACAGACAGAAATGTTTCTATGTCTTGGGATGGTGTCTGCCTTTCTCGAGGTTGTGTGGTGCTATTGACTCCTGTTCAGTTCACAGTCTATCCCTTATAGGTCTTTTTGCATGAAACAATAGACTTGCTTGTCTTTCTATATCTTCTATCTGTAGATTATTCCTACAACACAAAGAGAAAATTTTATTTGCTGTTACCAAACAGAAGGTTTTTTATCCAAACATTTATTTTTTTATATAATTTAAATTTAATTATAACACTGTTCCTTGTTATACTCACAGCTTTCTAAAGTTTATGTGTTCTGCAAACAGAAAAGAAACCTCTATTTTTAGACATTAATAACATCATTATATAATTTTTATTAACACTAGAATATTCCAGAAAAGATCCTTCAGTGTCTCCTCATTGCTTTGTGGCTTTTCTATGTAGCACTTCAAGTAGCTCATTAATTGTGGGGAATGTGATTTAACTCCAAAGAGTTAAAAATTAGATTTAGCCTCACAAGTAGTTTAGGATCTATTCTAAGCATTGTAGGAAAATCAATGTGCTCAGATACTTAAGATTCATCCTCTTATGAGATATCTTTGATCTCTGGGAATATTCTCCCATACACAAGGCACACTTTCTTCTTTGACTTTTGCCCAGTAGACAGATATTCTCTGTTTGTGACCAGTCTTCATTGATTTGATATTTTCTTTCAGAAGTCTCTTTCAGAAAGAAAAACCCCCCTAAAGTAAAGAAAGAAATTTTATACTAAGAAGAGAAAAAAATTTCTGTTTTTTAACATCTTTTCAGCAAAAAAACAGAATTACATAGGAAGAAAAAATTAAGATATCAAGTTATTCAGAAAGTGTTTTCTAGAACAATTATTTCAGTAAATGCTTCATTATTTCCCTACTCACACAAAGATAATTTATTTTAAAAACTATAAAATACAACGGAAGTTCAATAAATTGAAAATCTGTAGGTATTACCCTAGCACATATAAATTCTTTTTTAAAGCTATTTTTGTTTTCTGTGGATGCCTTGGAGAACTTTATAGAGCACATCCTCAAAAACTCAATTTCACATATTTGTGAAAAACATGAAACCAAATATTATAATTCTCTATGGATTAATACCGATTATTTCAGAAATTTTTGCCTGTGTAATTTTGAAGACCTTGCTACTATTCATTACCTGTCAGTAACTGTGCCAATTTTCAGAACAAATAATCAAATATTTCCTGTCATCAGCTTTTTGAATTGCAATAGTATTTTTCTTTCCAATGGATTAATATTAAAATACCAAAAGGCTAATTTTAAATTATCACTTTTTATTCAAGCTTAAGTTATCTTTTTAAAATAACTTCTTTTCACTCACCAGACACCAGCAGAAAAGAAACAATTATTGTACATTTATAGGTGTTTTCCTTAAGAAGATTGTACAAAAATAATTTTACTCACTTTTATTTCCTCAGTTTTCTAATTCAGGTTTTGGCTGAGGATTTGGAGCTGTTACATAATGATATGCTAGCATAAATACAGCTTCTCAGATTCATTAAATGATCTTTAAAGAGGTTTATATTATAAATTGATTTCCTAATCTGCTTAAATTTATTGGGGAGCTGAAGACAATGAAAAATTGTGTAATGAAAAACATTATAATTTAATCAACACATACTGTATTTTTTTATTACTAAAGGAATTATTGTCTTGAATTCTCTAATCAAATTTATGTCAAAGACTAATATTCCAAAAATTTGAAGGCTTTCCATTTATTTGATGATACTTTTGAAAAACCTTTGCTACTTAATTTGCTACTTTACAAATTAATGTTCTTGATGAGTGATTTCAAGAAATCTTGTCGTAATATAACCTGAATTATCACATTTTATTAATCACAGCCAGCTGTCCAAGATTATCCCATAAATTTCTTACAACAAGTTAGGAGTTGACAGATGTGAATATATTAGTTAATATATAGAAAGCATTAGCAGTATACATGATGGCACTATTTAATTTATTTATATGTTCCAAATTCTGTTATTTTCTGGTATTTGCACTGAATTAAATTTATCTTATTTTATATGCTACTGTAGATCTCTTGCTTATTTGCTGTTTTTTGCTGGTATAAAATAATTGATGTGTTCACATGACAAGACTTCTACATGTAGTCATGAGAGTACTTGAATGATATACTAAAAACAGACAAGTACTCTGTGGAAAAAAAAATCTTTTTACGCTTTAAATATATGGAAACGTTCAGATACAAGCTTATGAGACTTTCTGCATTTCAACCAAATTCTATGATGAAACATTAAAATCTTTTTATTCCTTTTCTTTTCAGACTGAATTATGGAACATTAAATCTCAAAGCTATTGTGCTTAAAGCCCTAATAAGAAGATATTAATGTTCTCATTCAAAATTCAGAGAAAGAGCACCAGCTTCTTGGAAGAGAAAACACTTTATCCACACAAACCACATAAAATACTATTTCAAAGCAGAAAGTAGAAACACACACAGAAAAAAATTAAAATGTTCTTCTCCAGAATAGCTTTTGGGAATAAAGAAGAAAAATTGTTGTGTGGAGCTGAACACCACAAAGAAAAGCAAGGAAGGAATGGTCTTGGTCAGTAAAACTCAGTGAGAACCTTCAGGAGAACCTTTCACGAGTTAGGGAGCAGACATCATGTAGCACACACAGATGTATAAACTTTAGTCTGGATTGTGTGGGTGGCTGCTTATAATCAGCTCACAAAAGAAACACAATAGAGGAAACAGGGAATCAAATAAAATTACGATTTGAGATGTAAGAATTCTAAAGCAAAAAGTCATGAAAATAACAGGAACAAATTTTAGTACATGATTGCAAATATTTAATATATTTCTTAACTTAGTTACACCTGATTCATTCATGTGACCCATTGATATGGAAAGCAACTTTTTTTTCAAGGAGAATGAAGCCAGGAAAAAAACTCCAAATAGGACCTTTTTTTGCATGGTAAGGAAGGGGGAAGTTTTCTGATCTACTGAGTGTCTGAGGATTGCAACAAAAAAGAAGTGAAATCATGAGCCATGCCTTTTTGCGCATCACAAAATTTTAATTCAGGATCAATTATTTTCTGAAAGGTTAGTTGGATCTAAAGCATGGGACTTGGTGACAAAAAGAGAGCATAACTACATGATTATCCATGAAGAAAGAAATAGAGGAATAAATATACACCCAAAAATATTTTAGAAAATTTGGGTAGAGACTTTTGATGGAGGAGATAGGAAAACTTTCATCCCTTTTGTCTGTGATTCCAGCAATTATTAGTTGAAAGCAATTAATAAAATTAATTAAAGTTCCCTGAAACAAGTCTGGTTTCCCCATTGCAGTCCTTGGTGAGTGTTTTCCTTTTCTCCATCTCAGCTCATGAGGTTTTTCATCTTATTTTCTCCCCCTGTCCTGCTGAGAAGGTGAGTGACAGAAAGGCTCAGTGGGTGCCTGGCAGACAGCCAAGGTCGTCCCACCACTCTTGTATTGAGCATTACTCCAAGGAGACAACTGCTTTATTTTTACATTAAGGTCAGAAGCCAAATGAAGTTGGAAATTGTTTTTCTGAACAAGGTATGGCTTCTCAGACACTGCCGGTTTCAGTGGTGATCACTGCTATATCACCAAGACAATGAAGTATGTTTGATATTAAAATAGCAACATAAGTACTTATGTTTTCTAAGGGAAGTTGCCATCCACAAACTCAACTTCAATTGTATCAAAGTGTAGAAGGGAAAAAAATTGTATTGTCTGTCAACGATGAGGCATCGTATTTCCATGCAATTTCCTGCTGCTTGAACAGGCTTTTCCTCCCAATTTACACTTCTGAAGAAATGAGTGAATTGTAAAGTAGATGTTATTTTTGAAATTTTCCACTAAAAAGAACATAAGAAGAAAAATTTACACTTATATGGCATATTTATCAAATCACTTAAAAGATATATATAATATTTAACAAGGATAATATATTTTCCAAAGCCGGGGGGAAAAAATTCCAAAATTAGTCAACTTTATTTTATTTTCCTTTAACATGATACCACCTTGAACAAAAATGGAGATTTTTTCCTTGAATTGGCAGTTAGTCACACATAACAATATTTATAAATATAAAACCCTTTTTTTGAATGTGGGTGTTTGCTTCAATCACTTAGCATATATAAAAGCATAACTGAGCAGCAAAACTAGATGGAGATTTTAACAATCTTAAGCTTTACATTGCATGTGAATGACTACTTCTGTTAAAGTTAACCTGTGGCCGTTTTACTAAAACAAAAAAAAAATCTTTGAAGTGATTTAAGGACTGAGTCTTCTCCTAACTACTAATATTTGCAGCACTAGGTGCAATTTTTGGGCTGAGAATAAATATCAAGATATCCAGGTTAACTTATACCTTTTGTATTACTAAATCACAGAGAAGATCATCTATACTCAAGTTTGAAAGAGAGGTCATGAATGGAGAGCTCTGAGGACAACCAGTAATCAACACATATTTTCACTGATCTAGATCCTCAATTGGTAAAAATCAATATAATTCCTGTGAAGAAAATGGGTTCAGTATTGATTTACCTCTTTTGTAAAAATAAGCACAGCACTTGGCTCAGCTTCCTGTATGAAAGAGAACTTTGCTTGGCACAATGGAGAAGAAAATAAGAACTGAAATTGTCCAAGAACTAAGAAGTCGAATTAAAACTGTCCAAGAACAGATGTTTCAATAATGTCTTTTCCATACTTTTTTTGAAGTTGGAAAGATTAAAGCATATTTACAAAGGAAACAGTGCTATTCCAAGTTTTCACGGTGTAATTCCACACAGCATCACTTTTATTTCAAAATGATATTAAGTTTTTGCAAGGATTCTTTAAAAATGTTCATATTAATTAAATAAAGTTAGGAAAACTTTGTTAATATATTTTCAAAATGAACTTAGAATTTTCTGACATTTTCCATTGAAAATCAATGCTTCTGTACAGAACAGTCAATCTTAATAAGGCATGTGAGGGAAAGAAGCATATGCAGAATCAGCGCATAGATTGTTTACTGATAAGGAGAATGTAGCAACTAATGTCCAGATCTGAAAACAACCTCCCCTTCAGAGCTCTTCTACCTATCTGCAATCGGAAAAGAGGAGACATATGCTGACACAGTGAGCATCTCAGAAAATTCTGGTCTGATACCATCTAAAATAAAAATGGCAGAGCTTCCCATTGGCCGCAGCACATACGTGGCAAACTACAAAGACATAAAGGCAACAAAAAAATCTTTTCTTCAGTCAGGAAAGACTAAGGATTTTTCCCACATTTTTCAACAAGATATGTTCCAAGTTTATTCTACATATAAATGTTGGCAATGAGGGAGATGCCATGAGTAATAAGCAGTAGGGTAATTAGTGCCTCAGATAAGGGACAAAAGTCCCAAATTATGTGAAATCAAAGAAAACCAAGGTTTTAGATACTTTCAAAGTTTTTAATATGGTTTCCATCTTTCTCTCATTTTGGCTAAATCAAAATATTTGGCCAATAAATGTTCCAGTGTATTGTTCAAATCCTATCATGATATTGCAAAAAAATTCTAATTGCAGTGTGAACATATTGCCATTGTTTCTGCATTGTATGTGGTACTTATGAGCGAAGCCAAGTCTAATATGTCTCAGGATTAGAGACTGCTGTGTTTAGGGAGATGAAATTTAGGAGATCAAATTTCGGTTTTCTTCCTATCGAGGGAAAAAAGGAATTAACTTTTGGAGCTAATGTTTTTACATGAATGGGTAAATTGATTGTGTGACAGTCAAATCTTATGGTTTTATATGTAGTCTTTATGAGAGGGGATTATTTAAAATGAATTACTGCATTCAATTTTCTTTCCTTGGTTGATGAAAAAGGTTTTCATTTTAATTCATCCTACGGTCATAATTGAAGGCAGGTTCAAACTTGTATCCAGTGCTTATTGGATTTTAAGAACATTTTAAGTTTATTTAGGAAAGAGAATATGAGAAAAAGACAGATATATATATCTTTATTTTATGTTAGTGTTGGTGTTTCTGAAAAAGGGACATGTCTTTCCCAAATAAGTTTTTTTTCAAAAAATGAAAAGTTTCTAAAAGTACTTAGTACTTGATGAATTGACATTTTCAGACAAAAAACATTTTGTCCAGTTCTACTTAGAGTGCTGCTTCATTAAACAGATTTCCTGGTTTGAGTTGCAGCACACTCTGTGAAATTCCTTATGTTCCACTTTTTTTAGTCAGTGAAGAGTGGAATATCAATTATGATTATAATTTATTGTTATATCATCTTCAAAGACACTCTATCCTGTCTTGTGAGCTGTTACAATTTTGTTCCTCCAAGGCACAAAATATCAAACTAGGCTTTTTTGTCAGAAGTTAGAAGATGGTTTAACATGAGGAATCAAGTGAGTAATCCTATTCACAAGATCACTCAGTCAGAATCACTTCACATCTGATAAGAAAGCATTCCAAAGGAAAAAAAGGGTCTGCATAAAGCCCTGAAAAAATGACAAGACTGAGGCTGTTGACACTGTTTACACTTATTGTTATCAATAGCTTTTTGCTGGAGACATTTCCACTCTCACCAGTTTGCATGACTTTCATGAAAAGTGAAAGACAGTTTATGTCTTCTATGATGTTTTATTTACAATAGTTACTCATGACACTCTTGTCCAGAAGCTCTATAAAAGCAACAGAGAATAATTTTTTAACCTGGAAAATGGCTCTGTAGGCCATCTGGCCCAAAGCGTGGGTAAAATCAGGTCCAACTTCAAACTATTTTCTACAAAAAATATAAAAGTCAATAATGGGAGTTATTGTTTCAAAGACCTCCATCTGAAACTGTCTTGGTATACAACTCCATTTTTATCAGTACACCTATTTGAAGTTCAAGTGTAAGCCTGAAGACATAATGCATCTAATCAGAATACTCCTCATTGTTCTCAGAGTTTAATTACCAGTTATGAGTTGATTGCCTTTTATGAAATTGTTGCTAGACATGATACAATTACTTGAGGAACTGCAGGGGCACAGTGATGATTCAGCAAGTCCAACCTCTAGGGCAGACCACAAGCCAGACTGAGAGAGCAAAAGCAGGGTCATCTGTTGCTTTAATAATTTCATAAAGATGTTTGATTCAGTATGGTAGAATGATCACAATCTAGAAAGAGTCAGTTTTGCTAAAAACCCCTGTATGGACAGTTAGGTGGAACACTGTTGGTCAACAGCAACCTGAAGACTGATTCAAGCTGATAAGCAGTGTGTGGTCTATTCCAGTTCTATCAGCAGATAGAACTGAGCCTGAGCAATAAAGCTGTGATAACTGTAAGCTTGATTCCACAAGTAAACAGCAAATAATTATAGCGGCAATCTTAAAACAATAGATGCTGTAAGAAACAAAATATCAAGTTCTTACTCCTAGAACCCCTCAAAATAAGATGCATGCTCTAGAAAAGAAAACCTGATGTGATATGATGAAGCAGATCACATAAAGCTGAATCCTCCCTTACATATCAATATAACATAGTATTAGAGAGAAACTCAGATTTGTTTCTGTGATTCTGATTCTGTGTTTCTGATTTTCAGATCCTGAGTCAAAGGAATGAAAAAACCCAACGTACATAATTCAGATCATGTTTTAGGAGTAGTGCTTTTACAGTGATTTCTTTGAGGTAAATTTTGGTACATGTTCATAAATATGACTAAACAATATTTTTTTTCTTCAGTGTCTGGAAACATTTGGAAAATTCTGCAGCCAGAATTGAACCAGTCCATGAAAACTTTTGCTAGAGGATCCACTCTCTTTTGGTGTTCATAATCTGTTGATTTAATTTGATAACCTCTTCTTATTTTGGAAAATATGGCAAGTTTATAATCCCTGTATGCTCTCTTTATTTCTTTTATGACCTACTGTGATGGCTTTGAAGGCCAGAACTCAGAACTTTTGATCTATTGTTGTATCAGGTGCTATACAAACATTGAGCAAAAATAGCTGACTTTATCCTTACTGCAGAGAAAAAAATGCTATGATCAAAATAATGAATATATTTAGACTCAGATGCATGGGTAATTTTAAAATGAAAATATTTTGTGCCTCAGAAAACAGGGTAGGGAAGAGACAGGAGGGAGGCAGTGCTCTCAAAAATCACTCAACAATTTTTTAAAGAATTCATGCAGCAGTTTCAAAATGCATATGCTTTTTAGCCTAATTAAGCATATGGTTTAGCAATTATTGATTTGATGTGCTCACTGGAGGGCTCAGAATGCAGAAAGGATTTTGTGACACTGGGAAATACTTTGCTATGCAATTCTAAGAAAACTCTGGAGGCAGCAGAGTAGAGTTTATCTTACTAATGTTGTTTATAAAAGCAGATTCTTTTCTGTCAGACTTCCCAAGGGAAAGAGTCAGACCTAGACATGTGAGACTGTCTGTGTAGAGCATAGACAGATGGAAAGAATGGTATATAACACCTTACCCATTCCCTTATCTCTGTAAATTATCACATACTCAGTTGTACTCAGTGAGAATTGAATAAATTGACCTAAAATCAAAAAACTTTAATCAAGTATCAGCTATTTTTTGCATCTAATTTAAGATTCAGTTCCCTTTTGAATTCCCCTTTAGGTGTGCAAAAAAAAAAGATAGTTTTGGCCTTCCCAGGATCCTTTGGTTTTTGATCTTTCTGACTTGATGAAACATCTTCTTTATCATCTCTAAAGAAAATCTGCAGAGGAACAGATGTTTCAACCATCATTCTGTGAAGGGTGTATCGAAGAGGTGTCATTTTCTTCATGGACTTCTGAACAGAACCAATTTTTAAATGTCTCATCCACCCTTTGAAGAGAAGGTTGTTTTTTTTTTCTAAATAAGTAGATTATTGCCACAGTTTGACATACACAAATAATTTAAGAAGACTGCATATTGCATGCATCCAGAAAGCCCAGTTCATTACTTTGTGAAAGCTCTTGAAAATATTTCATTTTTCACTGGTTAAGTTTCCTTTGTTTTCCATTACATAAGGTACCAATAACAGTATTGATCTTGAAGATGATCGCTTTGTTCAATTTAATTTTAAATGTGACAGTACTAAGAACAAAAGGTTTTCTTAGACCCAGAAATAGCATGTTTACTTCATTTGTGTAATTTATATGCTAATAACGTGCAGTCTTGGATTCCTTGGGATATTGCTTTACTGCTTATAAATTTTTTCCTGTGATACCGTCTGGCACAGCAATTTCATGTCAGCTATTATCTGTGGAAACAGATTAAAGCATCCCTGAAGCTTTTTTTCTTTATTTGAAGAGAATTTTCAATCCTCTAAAAGCATTCAGAGGAGGGAAGGGAGCAGAAAGCAATATATTTTCCAGTTCAGGCATTCTGTGGCTCTTGATTATGGACACAATACAAAAAACAGTACAGCATTCATCAGTATTGTTTGACAAAAATTTACTGATCTCAATGAACATCGATTTTGGAGGCAATGAGTAGGCAGTAACCTCACTATCTACTGTCATCATTGTGTCAGAAAGTGTTTTTGGCAGAAAGGTAATAGAGGAGGTTAAAATGAATAGCCGGAAGGGATAGACATTTTTTAATAACACCTTAAAAGTGCTGTATTCTGATAAGCAGTGGCTTAAATGGTGTAAATGGTATTTGTGTTTGTAATACAAACACTGAAAAATAAATTTTATTTTAGTGAATATCAACATTTTTCATATTTCTTCTCAAGTTTCAGAATATCTGAATATAGAGGCCCATAAGTAAATTGTTTCAAGGAAAACTAGGGAGTTATATTGGCATTTTTGAATCATGGGCTGTCTCCTTCAGGATTCTTTAAGGGCATAGATCTCCCAGACAATATGCAGTCTGGAGTCGAGACAAAAGATTTCAAAAAGCAATTAAAAAATATATGTTATGGAAGGTCATAAAGATGTTAGGGTCACCAAAGATATCTTTAAAAGAAACAGCTGAGGAAAGCGGGAAATCTGGGAAGGAAAATGAGAGGATGACAAGCTTAGAAAGGAAGAAGTCTGACTGGTAGTAGGTGAAAGATAATTTGGAAGCTGTTTAAGGGAGGATTAGCTTTTCTGGGTGAATCTGAGAAAAACCCATGAGTCCAAATCTTACATCAAGACAGTTCTAAGACAACAGGAAGGACAAATGTATCATTAAACTCCAGCAGTGAAATGGTTTCTTGTCTTTTTCCTTACTTGATAAAGGGACTGAACAGGGATTGACTCATGTTAGATGAAATAGAGGTTGATTAATTAGAATATGTGTGGTTTGTCTAGGAAGGGGAATAATATTTAGGATTTCAAGAACTAACCTCAGAAAGAAAGGGATATGGTTTGGATCTCTGCCTGCCCAAAATAACATGCCATAGTATTTGAGATGATCATCCGTAAGACAGTGTCTCAGAATGATCTTAAAATGGTTATTTTGGCCAGAAAGGGGATAAATGGAAGTGATTTTTTAAATTAAATGCATCTCAATTTGTAGAAAATACAACCACGCAGCTTTTAAAAATGTGTATTTTGCTGAACTTAGGTGCAGGTTCTTTGCACTTGATGATTTTAAAATATTTTTTATTAATAAATGTTGTCCAGTTTCCTACTTAGGATATGTATTTACTGATTTCCATATGGTGGAAGTATATTCAAATACAGATGGTACATTTTTTTTCAATATTTTTTCCTCCTGCTTTTCTCATTATTAACAATTTGATGATCACCATAAATTAAAACAAGCCTGAGGACCCATGATCATTCATAATCCTCATTTAGATTTCAAAGGCATTTCAGGATCTCCTAAATCTCTGAATGAAAGTCATCTAAAATCTTTGATCCATTGGGAAGCTAAAGATATCTGACAATGAAAAAGCTACCTTCCTTAGTAGGGTTTCACTGACACACAAAACACACTGTACTACATAATTGCTTGCAGAGGACAATTTTGCTACTGGATTTTCACCAAAGATATTTTCACCAAATATCTTTTGTGAACAAAAGATATTTCCATTTACTCTCTTGGTTTCTCAAACTGTACCTCTGACAACACAGAATGTGGTTGGCTTTTCCTTAAGATCATTCTCTGAGCACACAACAATTTTAATAGCTGAGTTGAAGTAGAAGCAGTATTTATCCCAAGATTGATTTAATTAATTTTAATTTTGCAGACTCTGTATCCAATCTCAGGGACCACAAATTTATCTTTTAAAATTGCTTTTTTCTGCTTTATTTTAAAATTTTATGTTTACTGAGTGCCTATGTGATTCAATTTTTCTAATATTAACTCTAAACATATTGCCAATGTTACATTACAGCATGTATTACTTCAGGCATAGAATACAGAGCTTTATTTGTGCGTTCTCTTACTTTTGGAGAAAAAACATGTGCTTCATTTTGGATTAAGTCCCCTCAATAATACCAATAAGAAGAAGTGTATGTTGATAGTCATAAAGTTGTCACTATGCATAAACATTCATATTATAATTTATAAATAAAAATAGAAGATCTCTAATATGCTCTTAAAACTTGCTTGTGCTGTACCTTTTCCACCTGTATATGTATAAACTCATGGAAAACCAAGTGAAATCAATACTAAAGCAACAATTGATTTGGAAATCCTTTGTAAATCTTAGAATATATTTAATGGAATTGTGCGTGTTAAGAAATAAAAGCAGATTTTAAACTTTGAACACAGAGTGAGGTTATATTACCTCACTTGGCCCTAAACAACTCCTTGCAAGAGTCTGAGCACAGCTGAATTCCTGTGAGAATCCTAGAGACACAGAAATGAGACCTTTAAGAAAGGCTATGTCCATGTTACATGGTGAATTGGTGCTTGTGTGGACACTTTGACCTACAAAGAAACAACAACCATAAAAAGCATCTGTGTGGCAAGGCTTGCAGGAACTTCATAAAACAGCAACAACTGGGTATAACGGGTTTTTTTTTCGAAGTAATTATTGCCAATAAACCAGTTGTTATTCAACAGTTGTAGGAAAAGACTGGTTTCATTAATTTTCTTCCTATTTCCTTTAATTAATTTGAAAATTGCAGTGAACTGTAGAGTCTGTCGATGATACAAAATGTTCAGAACAGTCAGATCTAAAAATTGCAATAAAGAATGACTAGCAATAAAATGATGGATGTAAAGCTGTTGGCAATGCAAACTAATGGGCGGGGGAAAAACCAATCTTAACAATCTAAACCACGTTTATACACCAGCAGTCTCAAAATTGACTGTTTTCTTCTGGGACCAAGGTCTCTCAGCCACTGTGAATGCTTCCCTGAAAGCATCTCTAAACACCAGCACTTGAAAATGGCAGAGATATTCCAAATTACTAGAAAGGAAATGGATCCAAAAATTTTACTGCATAAATTCCTGAAGTGCCTACAGCTAATATAGTATTTTGTGCTTCTGCTCACTCTACTGAATACCACTTAAAACACATATATGTTCTAAATCTGTATGCAGTAGTGAGGGTTTCAAGTGAAATAATCATGGCACAAGCTCTCAAAGAAGGGGAAGAAATTTTAAGTGAGGGACTTTTGATTTTTGTGGAGGGATAGAATGTAAGAGAATAGTCCAGAAGACAGTCTCACCCCCGAAGAGTTGCAGCTGTACCAATCACCAAAGATTAGGAACAGGCCTGCCCTTAACAGGCCACAGCTGTGTCCAATAAGAAGACGAGTGCTACAAAAGAGTGGGGTAGCTGGGTGAGGAGAGTTGGAGTTTGTTTGTACTGTGAAGAAGGAGTCAGTGCTGTGAAGAGATGCCCATGAGAAATTATCAAAAGGCATGGGACTTTTACAATAAAAGGACAACAGATTTTGTTTGGTTTATTGTCTGGATTTTTTCCCCTAATTAACATGTGGGATTATGAAGAGTTACAGGCTGCTATGGGAACCAAAATCAGAAAGGGGTGACATAATTGTGCAGAAAGAGTTTGTTTATGCCCACCTTGCAGATTAGCCTCTTGGCAATGCACTCCTCCTTGATCATATGATGACAAGAGCCTCACAAGTGCTTTGTGTCAACTGAGATGCCTCAGATCTCACAAAAATAAGCCTGGATTTACAGGTATCTCCTAGGCCTCCTTTACCATCCTCCATAATCAGTAGACTAAAATAGGAATTTGTTTTAGAAATTTGATTCAGTTGCATTTTAAATTGTGTGGCTTTAGCAAGAGTCAGATGCATTGTAAATTCATTGCCTCGGAATGTTTAGAAGGCCCAACAATCAGAAAAAGAATTGAACATATTCATAGCAAGGGGTTTCTAAGTGACTCCCTCAGGTCAGCATACCTGCATGTCTGACACTTACTTTTGGTATTATATGTCCTACTGGTACCTGGAAAAATTGAGTACATAATATGACCATTCATGACTGTCATATTTCTGGGTCTAAGGACTGAAGACAGAATTGATTTGAAAATATTGCAGTATAACTGCTTTGTTTCTTTCTAGAATGCAGATTGATGACCTATAGATGAAACAGTTTTATTCTGGACTAATGTAGAATCACAACCACTGCAGAAGATTGGGTTGATGATCTTGTGGAAGGGGGTTCTATTAATTTCGATTAGAAACAGAATTGAAAGGTTTCCTCTTTTAAGAAATCCACAAAGAACAGGAGCAAACCTGCGTTTAGCAATATTTCTTTGTCCAAGCTCTGCTTTCCTCCTCATTGTGCAAGCAACCTCCTTATCTGTGCAATCCAGAATCATATCTGAGAGTTGGTGCCTTTGAGGTTGTTAAATCAGAGGCTCTGTGTTCACTGCAGCTCTCCAGGCAGATATGTGCCCCTGACTTAAAACAAAATGACTTAGTGATAGATGGAACGATAGGTTTTATACACAGATGAATGATTCTAATTCATTTAATAGGACTTCATGCTTAAAAATTGCTTCAGGGGTTTTATGTTCTATTTTGCTTTACAGCTGAGGTGTTACCTTCAAATAACCATTGAGGTGTATTCAAAGTTTCTGCTAACAAAATGTTGTTTGTAACATTTTGGCAGCTGAAACTTTAAATGCATAGGGGTTATTTGCCTCCAAAATCCATTTTAGCTGCTTCCTCCAGCTCTAACAGAAACTTTAACAAGCAGGAGATTTCTTTCAGTATTGCAGCATTGTCTCACTGGACTTCAGTGCCTTCCATATTAGAGCAGATTAGGGTGTTAAATATAAATCTTAGCAAGCGGAATTACCCAAGGTCATCTTCTTTATAGAACAAACTACTGAGAAATTGAAATTAAATTCATATAAACATGTTCTTCATACATTTCCCAACAATCCCAACCACTTTGCTCCTTGTCTTTTTAAAGATAATTTGTCCTATTACATTTTCAAGATTGACATACAGAGCAAAGTATTGTTCATTCCTATCAATCCTGCTCCGACATCCTTGGGTTTGGGGCTTTTTTGCTTCTGTTTGGATTTTAGGTTGGTTGCCTTTTTAAATAAAAAAACAGACGGAACCATTATAATCAAAGTTTGTTCATCCAAACATTCATCCTGAAATTGGTCAAATTCTAAAAGGACAGGAAGAAAATATCCAATTTTCTTATATTATGAACAGTTGCAAAAAACCAAAAAACTGTTCCTCACAATTGGGTGAGCTATAATAAACACTACAAGTAGCAAACAATATGCAAGATCCTGTCAAACACACAGAAAGAAAAATGGAGAATAGTGAGAATTTTAAAACACATATTGTGAAACCTTCCCTCTTTACACCTTGATTAAATGTTCAATTTGGCTACATTGTGCATATATTTTTAATTCCCTCCTATTGGCAGCTGACTTGGAAGATGATGATAAAGCCAAATTGTGCTGCAATTAAGAAAAAGCTTAGCAAGTATTTATGTAAGCTAATAAACTCTTTATGCAAATCAAATATATATTCACTTGCCAATTTTTTTCCTCAGGCAATATAACCAAGTAAAGAAAGTATAATAGCAACATTATATTCAAAATATGATTACATCATATTATATATGCAAGGCATCATAAGTATATTTTTAATATTTAAATTTCAAACAATATATTTTTTTTGTTTTAGAAGTCAGTGTGATTACATTACAATTTTTTGGGCTTTTCTCTGTGATCTCAGTGATGGGACTCTTTTTCTGAAAGATGAATTTAATTTGTTTATGTTAATAAGGAAGAGCAGCAGAATGTTATTACTACTCATACAACTAGAAGTTATCAATGACATCAGATGAAGCCCTATACTGTTTAAATTTGAAGTTACGTTGGCATCTAATCTAGATTTAGATTTAATATATTAATTTACAGTGTAATGTGGAAAGATCAAAGTGTTGATGATAATTACTTTTAAAGTTTCAGTATCATATTGCATTCAACTACTTATGACTTGTAGATGACAGTGGGAGCTTTCTTCTGTAACAATTTACAAATAAAATAAACAAGATTGCTTTACTTGTTAAATTAGACTAGACATGGAAAAATTCTGTATAGACTAGCAATCACATTTCAGTGTGATCATCAGCAAGGAAAAGGGCTTCAAATAAACTAAATTCTTATTCAGACAATTTTTATTTGGTCCATGTGTTCTTGTACTTGCAATACCAAAGAGAAAAAAAAAAATCACTCTTTTTTAATGCCATTATTGTGCACTCATAGTGATGGTATCACCCGTAAGTAGCAAATTCTCTTTAAATGGTCCCCACTCTAAAGAGCCATCACCAGTGATTCAGAGGAAGTGACAATCTGACAGGTCGACATCTGCTTCCCCAAATGCAAAATGGCAAAAAGTGACAAAGCTTCTATCCCAGGGAGCCTATTATCACAATTTGATAATGCAATAAATAATGTAAAACATAATATAGACATTTGCTGTGTGCAGTGAACAGATGAATATGAAAAAAAACATGAACAAAGTAAGTTTAAAGAAATTAATTGCTTGCTAGCAATTAAATTAGGAGGGAGAATCTTTCTGTGTTGTTCCTATATACAAAAAAATCTATTTTAAGAAACTAAATTTCTTCTTGCAGTTTAAATTCCAAAATTCAGATCACTTTAGCTTTCACTCCATTGCATTTCTATGAGCTCCCAAATGGCACAGCACATCTCTGAAGCTCCAGGAAACCTGAAGAACTAAACCAAGTTAACCCTGAAATCTGAATCACCCTTCCATTTCAAAGCAACTTCTGCCTCTAAAGATGTAAGAAAGATTTACTTATTTATTTATTAGTTTTATTAAATGGATGTTGTAGAAGCTTCACTGATCCCTGAGTCCTCTCTTCTGTGTGGAAATGTGTAGGATAAGACACTGAAGGCTAAGTTAGGAGAGGCTGGTGGTCCCATTTCCACCACTGAGCCCTCTGTCAGCATGGCAATATTTAAAACTACATCTGTATTCTCTTAATTCTCCTTACTCTCCAGGTGAAAGATTAGAGGAGGTCAAAAAATCAAATCAGTAGAGATGTTATTATTTAGGCTTGTCCTTAGAGGGGTGGGAGTGGTGTGGGAGTAACTGCAAGAGCAGAACCAGTCAGCACAGTGACATCATCAAGCTTACAGCTCATTTTCTGAGGGGAATATGTGTAGCAGCCTAGAGATCTGTCCTGCCACACACAGGACACACACCAGGCACTGCCCCTGTGTGTGCCTCTCACCCTCGAGCACAGGAATGAGGCAATCTCCCTGGGTGCCTGAGCTGTGGCAGTGTGGCTGTCTGTGTGACTGTCCCACCTCAGGATCCTGGTCCTCAGCCTATTGCAGCACAGGGGATCTCTGTGAACCTGTCCCCACTGAGGAACAGCTGCTTGTATTCTTGTTTTTGGAGTTAAATTGTCAACAGAACTCACCTATAATCCTGCTGGTCACCTATTCCCAGTCTGCTTTACTTGCACCCTTTTTAAGAGTCCATTAGCAGCGGCCTCCTGAGGTAACGCTGTCTTCTGATCTCCAGCCCAAAGTGCGTTACCAGGATCCACCCATTGGGGTTAACAACTTATATCCAACTCTCTCCAGTGCATCTCTAAACCATTACAAGAGGGCAGATGTGGTTCATATCTCATCTAGCAGGGCTTTCAGGTGAGAGTCCCTCATGATAATTATCTATGCACTGGTAGATAATTATCATTATAATTATCTACCACTGAATACAAGAATCTGTTGGAGGTTACAGATAAAGACCTCATTTCATCTGAGCAGTGCTTTTGAGTAGGTTTTATCCTGTCACAAGACTATTGATTTTTAAATGTATAAAAAATTTCAAATTGAAAACTTTGGGTATGGCAGCCTGTAGATAACACAAATTTTAGTGTGTGACATGTTCTTGCTGTATCTCAGAAAAACCTTTTTATCTTTCCTCTGTTTTGCTTTAGAAGGAAACATGACAACTTACAAGTGACAAATCCTGACCCCAGATCCCAGTCCAGTTCAGTTTGCTGGGTTTTGACTTCCTATTTCTGCTTTCCACTCCTGGGTAGGCAGCACCAATTTATTCTGTAATATCTGGACCTATTTTGATACATTCAGAGAGTTTAGAGCAAAACAAAAGGAATATATTTAATATAACTAAGACAGTTAATTTGGTTAGTCAAAGAAGGAAATAGTACTGGGAAATGTATAGAACTAGCTGCTATTCATTTTTTCCTCCAAGATTTGAAGCCACAGTTTTGATACAAGATCTCCATGGGTACCTGTGAAGATGAGTTTTTCTCATAGTCAATACCTTTGTTTTTGTGTCTTGTGAAATATTCCAAATATTATTAATGTGTCATATGTGCTGTTGCCAAAACAAATGCTGGTGGAGAGTGTGTTGCAAGGAACAATGTGAAATATACCACATGGCTGTCCATCTGCTTCCAGATGTACAAATGCAAATCATAACCACTCCTTTTCATTTATCATTTGATGCTGAGATTTGAATTTTAATCTTCATCAATTCTTGCTAAAACACATATTCATAGACATGGGAAAATGTACCCTCAAAGGGAAATATCCTTAAGGTTTCAGGTTGCAAGAAAAGTCAGGAAAAAGTTTCTGCTGAATTTTTTTCCAGTTTCTTATGAAAGTAATTTTTTTCAGTGTTTCAACACTGCTTTGTTTCTTAAGTATCTCAGGACCATATAAGAGTTTAGATAACAGCACATTTTTCTGTGCAGTCCTTAAATGGTATTTACCTACTTTGGTACTGAGAACTTTTAACTGAGGTACTAAACAATTCTTCATGGAAGAAGAGGGGCAACAAAGGAAAATTGCAATGGAAAACCGGAGCACTGCTTTCATTTGAAAAGGAAAGAAAAGTCAGGGTTTGTAAATAAAGTGGTGGAGCAATTGTTAACTGCAAAGCTGAACACAAGATGCCAAAGAGAAAGGAAGAAAAAAAACCTGTAGAAAAGTATAAGAGAAAACCTGCACATGATAGCTTTTTACATCTGAGCTTGTATCATGGAAATGCATGATACTGAAAATTTTTAAGACTATTATAGGATTAGAATACTGACAAGATCAGAAATAAAAAAGATCAGCTGATTTGAAACCTAGATAATACCAAACATCAGGTAATATATTCTCAGTTTTCTTGGTGAAAATTCGATAAATGGGTCACTAAATATTTATTATTCCTGCTCAGTGCACATCTCTTTACTTTTAAATGCTTCTTCTGAATGCAATTTTCTTCTTTCCTTGAAAACTTGTTCCTTGTTATCTCTCACTATCCCAGCCACAGCAGCACCTAGAAAGACTGAAGTACAAATACTTGCAGGGTGTGATTGTACAATATATTTGTCTCAGGCAGCCTGCTTGGTGATGAAACAGAACTGTGCCACCAGCATCAGCTCTTCAGAAAGCAATGTTTATTCATGGTCACGAGTCCCTTGGCCCCAGCCTAAACTGAAGCAGCAACCCCCAGGCAGGCCTAATTGCCATCAGTCATTGCTTTATCATGAACTGTGGAACAAGCAACCCATCATATCTTTTCAGCAGCTACAAGGTGCCATGCATCATGTCAGTCTACAATGAGGGGAAGTTAATTAGGAGCTCTTTGACAAGACACAGAAAGATAGCCTGTGCTACCAAGAGGCTGGCCAGCAGCTGTATGAGACTGTGGTAAAAGCTAACTTCACAGCAAAAACAATGAACTCGGGGCAGCTTAAACAAATTTTAATAACACAGTGGAGTTACAAGATTATTGGTATTTTCCTGGGAGTAAGTTTCTGCTAATGCTTAAAATGCTGGCTAAAGGAATACTTTGTATCAGGGTGAACCTAATCAATTTGCTTGACTGTTATTTTGAGGTCTCATACATCTATGCCTTCATCCTGTTTCTTTCCATACAAAAACTTACCCAATAAAATGATGCTTAGCATATACACCAAGTTATACCAACCAATGTCAGATTTATATTGCAAGTTGTTTGTATCTGCAAGGCAGAGCTCACAACACCATGAAAGCATGGAAACATTCAAGACATTTCCCTCATGATGGGAACACAGTTTTGGGGTTGAGATGTTAGGCTGATGCTCTGGAACAGTTACTGAAATATCAGATTTTCCCCTTAATTTAAAAAGTCAGCACACAACCAACCTCTCCCATAAATAGACTTACCACCGGTACAGAACATGTTCTAAAAATATTTTGGTGCTTTAGGGAGTAAAGTTTGGAAATCCTAGCTATAGGTGTATGTCCTTTTTCAGTTTAAACCATGAAGTCAGGTGTTAATCCCAGATACAAGGCTGTGGGTACAGCCACATATCACTGCTCCTGTGTGTTGCCTTCCCCATCAAGATTATTTACATTCATAAGGAAGCTCTTGTCACCACTGTGACAGAAAAAAACCCACAAAGGAGCGAAGGAAAATGTCTTCTCTAGATTGAAGTCTCAAGTACTAAAAAGTGAACAACAATAAATAGTAGTTCGGGTTGTGCTCTTTGCCTTAGCTGAAACAGGGGATTTGGCTGGAAAAGACACTTTTACTGGAGGATACTGGATCTTAGCTGTCATTTGACAGGTAGCAGCTGTTAAGTAGCAAAAAAGGATTTGCTAAACAGGCAACAGTGTAAGAGATTAATTTTAGAACTGAGCCAAGCACATGAATTCAGACTTCAAATACATAAATTTGATTCCAACTCACCCACATCATTTGCTCAGGAAGGCTCACCCTATCAGACTTTTGTGTTAGAAAGCTGTGCCTTGCTTCCTGTCAGCTCTAACTTGCCTGGTCTTGTGGAAGCTCAGTCTTCCCATTCTAGCTGTAGATTTGTTCAGTCTTTTTCTTTACACAGCAAATACACAGCAAACAATATGGCCTTATTCTTGAAATCAGAGCACACAGCTACTCTTTATAACTGTACTGTTGGGTTTTACTTCATCAAACAATGCAGCAAAATTATTTACAAGACACTCTGAAGGCCTGCTAATGTCTTAGCTTGCAAGGACTCAGTTGCACCAATGGCATGAATGTTTTATAAAGCAGGGCATTCACACCTGGTGGCCCTACAACTGACTGCACCTGCTGGCACATACAGATGGCTGAGCTATACTTGGTGTATTGAGTGTGGGAAGGTGAGATACAAAGTTCTGCCAAAGGAAAAAAAGGAAAGTAAAATAGGAAACCATGACTAAGGTTAAGTCTGATTTATTTAGGAAAGGTGTGAGTTTGGGTTTTTTTTGTGGTTTGTTTTTTTCAGTTGCTTTTTTTTCATTGTTGGTTTTTTTTTTAGGAATGAAGCAGTGCCAAATGGTAAAGCAATAATTAAACTAGAGTTAAAAATTGATTAAGCAGAACATGATGAGGGGAAGAGGGAAATGAGGCCAGCAGACAGCATTCCTAATTAACATTCATCCCTCTAACAACTATACAATTAAGATCTGACAGGAAGGGTCAGGAAAATATAATCATTTCCAAAAACTCCAAATCAGATGAAGCAGCAAATTTCAAGTTCTTATGTGGGATCCAGTTGAATATATGGGTTGCATAAGCCAAATCCTAAAATGAGTTTTCATCTGTGTGGAGCTCAGTTGCCTGCAAACAAGATTGATGCAGTGACTTCCTCATTCATCTTCTTTTCCCCCAACTTTTTCATTTATTTCCTGCCTTTGATGTTGAGCAACAGGATTATGTCAAGGAAAATTAGCAACCTATGCCCATCAATAACTACACTAAATTTCTTGCAAGCTGTATATTATAATCTCTCCTAGGGCTAGATTAAAAAAAAAATCAGACTGGTAAACTGGGTCTTAGATAGATATGAAGTATTTAAATAAGAAGCTGTAACCCTGAAAATCCCAGTTTATCTGCTATGTCATACCAACACAGACATCTTGTTTTTACCTTAGCCCATAAAACTGCTTCTGTGTTTTCAGTAGGCAGAAAAATAAGGGGCAAAATTACTCCCAAGTAATTATTGCGACTGTAGTGGGCAAACACTCAACTACCCTTGCAGACTAACCTTATTAATGCTTTACTCTATTCAGTATAGTAAAACTTAAATATAAGGCTTTATAACTGAAACAAAATAACACACTACTTCAGTCTAAGAAAGAGAGGAGAAATTAAACTAAGTTTGTGAAGAAAGATTATATGGCAAAGTAACAGGAAGGAGAGATCCAGGTGAAGGGAGAGGTTAACCAGCAAGTACTTTTTCAGCTTTAGATGGGTTTGATTAACTATATATTTACTTCACTATACATTACAGGTTTATACCTACAGTTCTTTCCAACTGTCTCCCTTACATTAGATTTTTGCACACATCTGCAGTGGTGGGTGCAGAGGCAATGCCACAGGTTCTGTCCATTGCCATCCCTGAACTAGGGGCTGGTGGAGCACAGTGCTAGGACTGGTTGAATCACACAGGTGATCTCTGCATGGCAAAGCTATGCTAAAAGCCCGTCTTTAGCCTTTCCTTCTCTCTCTGATGAATATCTTTTAATGGCTATCATGGCATTTCCCTACTTTGTGCAGGAGAACAGGTTTAACGTATTCAACCACAAAACACGTTTGGATTCTACACTAATTAGTGCCATAGGGTTCTGTGAAAGGAATCATAGTGTGTAAAATCAGCAACTGTGTTAGGTTAAAAAGATTCAATAATGTGAAAGGATGCATATAAATTTTGATAACTTGAGAAAAGAACAAGTTGTTGCAGAACCAGAGCGCCTTCATTTCCCGGTGCTCTCACTCTTTTCAATCCTGAATGAAAGGAAAGCATAAAATCACAGACTCTGTTTTACAAATATTACCTTGCAAGATCTGCAAGATTGGTTTACGTAGCTATAATTGCACCTGCTATTTGAATTTCATAATCTTTGTTATGTGTTTCTACATATGCATTTATTTTACTTGGTTGTAAAAACTTAAATGGGAAAGGTAAGTTGGTACTTCAGAGGGGGTTAAAATCAATCAATCATTTTACTAGACTTTGGGCTGCTTCAGGAGACTTACTGCTGTAAACCTCAATTCAAAAAGGTTTTGTCTGTATGTTATACCAGTCTACCTTACTACAAAGTCCTCTTTTTGAACACATGGTCTTGTTAACAGTTTAAAACTGAGAGTTTAAACAGTTTAAAACTGTTCTCAGTTTAAAACTGAATGTCTATTTATGATAACCATGAAAGTATTCAAATAATTTCAGAATTAGCAGTATTTCTTCCTTAAATATGACAAAAGCAATGACCTGAAAAGATATTTCATATTTCACAACCTTTGCAGAAGCTATCTTGATGATTTTACTGTAATTGAAAGCCTTCTTTTATAGACTTCCCTGTCATGTCTCTAGCAGAAGTTACCATACCACAGAATAGCATACACTTGATTTCATCACTTCCATTTCCTATAAAAGCAAGTGTACTATCAATTAACAGTCTGTTTCATTATTAAAATGAATAATGTTATTACTTTAATATAAAATAAGTGTATTTTACAACATGTTTCTTATATCATCATAGTCTATTAACAGTCCTAGCACCTATTGTCAAAGGCTCATAAAAGCTACTGGACACCAGGAAACAATTTTTGTGGCTTCAAAAAAACAATTTTCATTTAACCTCTTTCACATCGCCTTTAGTGCTCTTACAGCAATATCCATTCTCTGTAAATGGATCAAAATAAGACTTGTTGATGGGTAAATGTTCCATGGAATTGCATATGCCCAAACACTGGCAGGAAAACCAAGAAAAAATTAAATCTCAAAGAAGGCAGTGGGTAAAAGGCAGAGTAAGTATTAGATGTCAACACTGAATGCTGGAAGTAATCCCTTTCCTTTTCTCTCCTATGTGTGAATATGTTTGTCTAGGTGCTTTTAAAGACTGGCAATTCCTAGAGCAAAACTGAAGATTTTGCTTTATGATTTCTACGTTAACAGACATTATTGTTTCACAGTAAATTTTTTGGTTTGTAACCTTACTTGATTTCCCTTCCTAGCTAAGATTCTTTTCAACAATGTAAATTCAACACTTAAAATCTACGCATGCTAACTATCTATAAATCATAACACACAGAGCAAACAACATTAATCAACTTCATGTAGCAATGAAACTCTTTTGTTTGAATTAGTTCTAATTCTGTGAAGTTTGGTGTTGACTTCTTGGCATAGAATAAATCAAAACAATTCCATAAGATTTACTTTCTGTCTCCTGACATTCTAGTTTTTTCCTCAGTCTTCATGCAGATGTACCAATAAATTTCTCTGGGCTGTGGAAATATATGTGAGAATTTCAAAATATATAGCTAAATAACTTTGGAACATTTTCTACAATAACTTGATGCACTGCTGTGGTACCAATGATCTGAAGATCACTAGTTAAAGGAGAGGCAGATTGGAAAAACCAGGAAAGAACTTTATGAGTTAAAGGGGTTTTCTTCTCCATTGTTTGGCAGTTTTTTAAGCCATCCACCCTCCTGTTGTGTAAATCGAGCAAGAACAAACTACTATAGCAAATTGCAATCTAAATAGTTTACTCAAACAAAAAGGGGATAGGATGAATTTTTAGTTTGACATTTTCTCCTTATTTGTCATTAACCAACAGCAATCAGCTATTTAAGCCTGAATCAGTACTCAAATTTAGTATTCATTCACATATTTAATATCCTTAACCCTAATTTTCATTAGGGTCCTCAAGCTGCGCAACTACCAAGTATCTGGAAAAACTTCTCAGAGCAAGACAACAAGATAATGCTTTTGGTCCTGTCATGCTTCCCAAGAGGAGTGGTATAGACCCTTCTCCCCATGCAAAAATTTCATCAATGAGCTAAAACAGGTATTAAGCTGACCTATTTCACTTTGTTTTTTAACAAAAGATAGCAAAATACTTGCATATCTGTCTGGGATGCACTAGCTAAATTAGCATGTCAAGTCTAGTACTGCTTGTGAATTTTTTCCTATTCCCATCCTAAATTAAAATTTTCAGCTTAACACCTTTTATTAGTTAAACTATCAAATAGTTAAACTATTATTGAATAAAAGAATACCTTTCACTTGACATTGGGAAAGAAGGTGGAGGAGAAGCAATGGTGTGGCCATGGAAGTACAACCAACAGCTGAATGGTAAACCCCTTCCCATCCGATCACACTCTTGTATTCATGTGCCCCAATTTTGTTAGGATGTTATCCAGGTCAAAGTCCTGCATTATGGCCTAAGTGACACATGCTGTGTGTTAGGAACAAATCCAATCTACCCAGTGTGTATGCCAAACTAAGCACAACACTCTGGGAGAATGCTACAGAAATTATTAATATGCGTAATTATTTTATGGTTTTATTGGAAGTAAACATTTATTGTGTGATATTATACAAAGGCTGAAAAGAACAAACAAAAGAAACCAAGTAAAAGGAATAATTTTTAAAATGGCAGAAACTTTCAAATGTATGACCTCCTTTCTGGAAAAGACAAATAGAATTATTCTCAAAGTAAAGCATCTTAAGTTGAGCTCATATCCTTAGTAAAAAAGTGTGAGTTCACACTTCATTAGATGAGCTGAACTGGCCTAGTTGTGTTGAATTAAAAGAAACCATGATATATCTTAGGTGAAGATCAGAACCTTAACCCATACCTGTAACTCAATACTTGAAAGTGGAATCTCAACTTTATTGAGACTGCTTGGGTGGTTCTTTCATTTCATACATGTTTAAGTGTTTTCCTGCATTAAAATACAAAAGAAAATGAGTCAAATGTGGAAAACTCAGTATTTCACAGTACTTATCACTTTCAATTTTGTGGAAACCAATTCAGGCTGAAGAATTTTGGTATATGCAGGACCAGTGTCTGGAGAGCAATTAACTCACAAGAACTAGACACGTATTTTGTCAAATTTTAAAAATGTGTTACAAGTTTTGAAATCTTGTGCATATATTATTTTCTTTAACATTCCAATAAATCATTTGACACACTAAATTAAATTTAATTTCCTAATATCTCTTCATCTTAGAAGAGCTTTAGAGATATAAACGCATGTGATTAAAGAGACATTGCCTTAATCACATTTCACTTGAAAAATTCTTATAAATTATTCTGTAGGGAGCAGGTTCAGTGGACTGAAATCTGTCAAAAAGTCTATAACAAAGAATAATGAAAATTAACAGTTATATAAGTAGATGGGAGGCATCCTTTGCTGACTCTAGAGGCCAGAGTTCTGACCTCCGTTTAATATGCTCATTCATAAACTGGGAAAGATTTGAGAAAGTTAATAAAGCACACAGATGATATTAAATGAAAGGATCTGAGGCAACTTTTCAAGATCAAGATGTACACCAAAAGTTCCTGGAAAAGTATGAATAAAGAGAATAAATTATTTTGAAATACAGCATAAATTTTGGAAACTGCTAGTTTGAATATATTTCTGCTGTGGATTACTGCTGCAATCACTCTCTCTCTTAACAACTTACTGTACTTTGTGTTTTCCCTTTCCAATTATTCTTTCTCTAGATGCTTTTATGGATCTTCATTAACTAGTTCCTGAATGGACTCTAGCGGTGCTTTTCAAAATATCCAGTTTACTTTTTTTGAAACTGGGCATTATTTCACAGCACGGTAATCTCAAGAACTCTTAATACACATGCAGATAATATCAGACTCTATTTTACTCCCTGTTTTCAGTGAGGAATTTGCATACATTAGAATAAATACATGAATCATCTAGAGAAAATTCCAGACACAACTAAAGGATATGAGTTTATTTTTCAAAAGTACACAGAAGGACAAATTAGCTGCAGGTTTGACAAGGTATTAAAAATATCCCCCTAATATATTTGTGTTCTTTTTACACAAGCAGAAATTAGGAATTAGAGCAGTGTGAAAATGATAAATTCTGTATTTTTCAAATTTAAATTTTGAACTTCTTCATTTGAGCTCTACAAAGCTATGATTTTTTGAAGATAAATAAAACCCCAAACCCATCAGTGTTGTAGAATACCCAAAAATGAGACAGTCACCTAGCCAACCATAAGTACATACATCTGACTATTTCATCTATTGTGCTTCTGTAATTTATGGTAAAAAGCAGGCCTCTCCAAGGCTTCCGTTATTTTGTTCTAAAGTAGGTGTTTAATATAAGACAGGAAAATTATGAATTCCTAAAGTTCTCAGTTTTCTATTTTTTAGACAGAAAAATTTCATTCCATAAATATGAATGGATAATATTTGGATATTTTTACAGTATTTCATTCACATCATTTTAGTCAAATGAAGTTTCATTAGCATAAATGAATTTGTCTAAATATTTGGCACATGTTTTGAAAAAATTATTTTGATTCAAACTTTTAAATCCTGTCTGGTTATTTCTCATGTGTAATGCTTTAAGGCATTTCTTTGTAATGAAATTTTCTTTGTAATTGCCCACTGCTAAACAACGTTCTTTCTTACAGTTTAAATTAACATAAAGAAAAAACATTGTAAAGAAAATACAGATAGATAGCGTGAATAGCAATTTGTAAAGTCCTTTTATAGTGCCAGAAATAGTTTGCTTTGGCTGTTTTAGCCATTAGGCTTGCTGCTGCTGAACTCCTATTAACCAATAATCTTAGCAGGATATTTGAAATGTTAACTCCAATACAGCTGGTTGTTTTCCCATTTAATGTCCTTTGCTTTTCACAGTCACTGAAGTTCAAGCATTTATATGCTTGTTAAATCTCTTGATGTTGAGCCATTATCTACTTTTTGGGTAGGAAGTTGATCTGGTACAAATAAGCAGAGCAATAAATCATTTCAACACCTTTGTTTAATGCCTTGAAGCCCTTTCACTCCTTTTTTTTCCCCCTCCAACCAGAGACAGTGATCAGCTTCAAGAAAAATGAGAAAAGCACAATCAGAGCTCTCCGCAGGCTTCCTAGGTCCTTGAACACTGGAATGTTAATGATTAGATGATTTTTTTTCATTGCTCAAGTGCTAATACATGGTTCTACAGGACAGAGAATGTTCAAATTTGCTGTTGTATTACAGACAACAGGAAAAAAAGGTTTACAGATACAGCATATAGTCCACATATTTGAATGAGGAAGGCTGATAAATTCATAAAACTCTTGAAGGAATGCTGCTAACAAACAAATTCATTCTTTGTCACTCTGTGTGCCTAAGGAATTTGTATGCTCCAGACCCCAAAAACTGCAGACCTTATTGCTCTCTGCAACTCCCTGAAAGGAGGTTTTAGTAGGGTGGATTTCAGCCTCTTCTTCCAAGTGACAGGAGTGGCAGGACAAGTGACAGGACAACAGGAAAAGGCCTCAAGCTGCACCATGGGAGCTTCAGGTTGGACACTGGCAGGAATTTCTTCGTGAAGAGGCATGTTAAACATTGGAATGGACTGCTCAAGAGGTGGTGGAGTCACTGGAAGTGTTCAAGAGACAACTGAGTGTGGTGCTTACTGCTATGGTTTAGCTGACAAGGTGGGGCTCAGTCAAAGGCTGGACTGGAGGATCTTAGAGGTCCAACCCAAATGATTCTGTGATTTTGTGATTCAGAGAAGACAAAAAATAGAAATGATAAAAAAACCTCAACACACCAAAAAACCCCGACCCTACAAACAAACAGCAATACCTCAGAACAAATGAATAAAACCAATCCAAAAAACAGTGAAGAAATTAATCTTCTCCAAATATAGTTATCTAAAATTTGATATTCTGTTTTGGGATATTTGACTAAGCTCTCTACAGAGAGCAGAGAATTTTAGAAGCATATCTAACATCTGTGAGAGTAAACTCCTATTGCACTTAGTTCTTACTTTTGATCAAAGGGGACATCAAGATGGTTAGGTCAGGTTAGAGAATGAATTTGAAAATCAATGTACAAATACCATTCAAAACAGTAATTATGTTAGATTACACCATAAATCTGGCTGTGGATTCTCTGGGTACTTCTTTAGGAGGCAGAGCAAAATATGTCCATCGAAAACTATTAAGTGAAAAATACCTCCAAATCTGTATTTTATTAGTTCTTTGTATTCTCTCTTATGGCCTGGCTGTTTGCAGCTCCTGGATAGTGTAGATGGGAGTAATTGAACCACATGTGGACACAGTTGATGAGGACGTGCTTCCTGGCAAATAGAAAGGAAAAGGCACTTTCAGGGTGGCAATTCATTTCATTCTAAAGCAGATTTCTAAAATAATCTGGATTAATTATCCCTATATGTCTAGACACGACTACAAATTCAGCATCAGGTAGCCAGTAAAAGCACAAAAATTTACTGTAGAAACATTTTAAGTTAGCTAATGTTATTCCTCTCTAGTGACATGTTATTTCAGATAAATGGTTTATTTATGATCTAATAAAGATTTGATTAAGTCTTTTTTGGGTGTATCTAAAACAGGTTTAACCTGGCTGTGTGAAATACTAATAGTGTATTTCCTAGTGTGTTTCCATGGCAGAGCCAACCTCAGCAGAGAGCTATTTTCACGGCTTCAAAAGCTGGCTTTGAATCTGAGGTCTGCTGTGCTAGGCTGTCAGTGCTGGTTACCTAAAAGTTAGTCTCAGAGTTTTGATCTTGTCTTAGGCTGCATGCACATATAAAGCATCACAGTTAAACAGTGCTTTGGGCAACATTCATTTTAGCAATTCTTGTTTCCTGTGAACTTTTTAATAACCAACCACTTTTAATCTCCTCCATCCAGGTTATTTGGCTTGAGGAGTGCCTAAGGCCTAGCAGGATTAGCTTTTTTATTTTTTTTCCTTCTTTTTTTGTTTATTTTTAGTTTTCCTGGTGCATTCTTTAGGAACTGAAGTAAAAAATACTTTGTGAATTTGAGACTTCATGTAGCAAGTATTTTTCTGAGCTCCAAGGCTGAAAAAATTCTGTTTCTTTGGACTTTGAACAGTTATAACTCTTAAACCACTGATTTTCTTCTGTACACCAAAGAAGGTATTTTATAAAGAAGTTGAATTGAGGGAGCAGTTTTATGTATTTGAATAAATAGTCTGAAATGGAATCTTAAATTCAACTTTAGGTATAGTGATGCTGTTTAGTTTTTGCTCTTTTTTTTCCTTTTGCATGTTCTCTGTATTCTCCACACATGTATTTGTAGCTCTGTTCACTATTGTATTAGTAGCTAGTTTTCCCAGTACTTTTCCATGGTCTTTGTCCAAAGACAAAACAAATTCCAGAGCCCTAAGCACTGGGAGGTACAAGGCTCCGGGCTGCCTTGGTTTTTCCTGGGAACCAAGGCTGAGAACAACTCTTGGAGATACATTTCATGAACAAAGTACAGCTAGTGCTGAAGAGGGGCTCCAGAGAAGGAACTTGACCTGGCGGGGAATTGCATCATCACTTCTACTCCTAATTGATGCTTTTTGTCAATAATGCTAATTTCCCAAAACCTATAAATGTGCAGTCATCCTTGTAAGAGCAGGCTTTTGTAGACTTCTTTCTATAACTACCCCAGAAGGCCTTCATTAAAGATCCTTGGGCAAAAGGCAACAATAGCATATTAAAAATCCTTACCCCTTTACAGTATTGTAATACATTTATAATCCTCAAAATATTCATTTATGACAGAAATAAACCTACCACATTGCTTTAAACATTGCTGTACCCAACTAAAAGTCAAAAAAATCCCAAGACAGAACGGAAAAAAATCAAAATAAATGATCTTCCTTTATATTGCGGTAGGGTTTCCATGGGTACAGTCTTCAGGTGCTCTTGTATCTATTCTGAGATAGTGGAGCGTGCCACAGGAATGTGGCTTTTTTCCTATGTAGTGCAAGGAACACCATTTGCCCTGTTCACTAATGGAGAAAAGCTTCAGTGAACTTTCTCAGTTGCATAACTTAAGGCTTAAATGGGTCTTGTTCATGTTCAAATCCTCTAGTGTAACACTACTTGAAGTCAGGGACAGACTGTCCAGTGACATGGTGCTAAAGGTGTAAGTCTGTGTTTTGGCTACAAACATACTTATAAAACACCTAAAATTAATGTATCTTTTCAGAGACAAATTCTGCTCAGGTGTGTTAAGTTTCCAAATGCAAACTGAAGTCACATCTGTGTTCATCTGAGAAGACAGTCATGCCTGATAATGTTTATCTCTTCCCTTGCACCAAATCTCAGCAATGAAACACAGAGTTAATGTGGGAGCATTTGAGTTACAGTCAACATGTTGGCAGAAAAGCTGTTGGCCGCAAGGTATGTGGAATAATAAAAACTTCCTAGGCTGGTTACTCCAGTTGTGTGCATGAGTATGTAAGAATACATACCTGACAAATAGAGAAGCAGCAGCCCTAGTCCTTATTGCTCATTTTCCTTTGTGTCCCCATTCCTCCATTCACACATCTACCTCCATGGAAGACAGGAAGGAGGGTTCTGTCACTCTGAGTGCACGGTTTTTATCAACAAATTAGAGTGGTCAGAAATATATTATAACGCCAATTCTGTTCATAGAGCCCTGAACCTCTCTTTGTGCACTTAAATGACTGTTTTGAACCATCTAATTTAGAGTCTGGCTATCTATGTTTAAGGTCGTGGCTTCATAGTGAAAAAAATGCATGCAAATGGAATTTAAAAAACCAAACCTCAGGAATTATCATAAAGACCAAATCCCAGATCCATCCAGTTCAGAATATTTATTTTCCCAGTGACAATAACCATTATCAGATCACACAGAAAGGCATAAACTTCTGCCTTTAGAAACTAGAGATTGGTTTGAACCATAGAGCACAAGATTTATTATTATTTTTTTTAACATAAGTTCTTTGTGTCTGCTGTCTGTTGATGACTCACTTTTTGACAAATGCTGCACTTTAATCCAATGAGGTCTGAGTGAAAATCTTTTCTTTTAGTCATGAATTTAATATAGTCACAATTTAAAGTAAATTGGTTTAGAAACTGAATTTATAAATCATTTCATCAAACCATCTAAAATTGGACTTGTTCAAAAGTGGAGTATTATTATTCCTATAAGAATCTACCTTATTTTCATTCTTCAATGCTTTAACATTTCAAATGAATGAAATTGAAGTCCACTGTTGTGATTTTCTTTTCCTAGTCTACTAGGTTGTATCACATATATTTCAATTCTAATAAAGCTTTATTGCTTTACATATTGAATATGATGAATTTTGGTTTAGCTTTTTGGCTGGCAGCCAAAGAAAATTACCTTCTTTTACTGGGGAGATGAGGGTGTGGGGGGGCATAGTTACATTTTTATGTTTCATTTGTTCAAGGGTGCTTAATTCTTGTCCCTTTTTTTGCAAAGGTACCTTTTGCTGATATAATTAGTTCAAACATGTTTATAAAATTAAACAGACCAGCACATACATTTGTGGTGTAAACCTCTCAGTTGAGAATGCTCAGGTATGATGTGTTAGCACTTTGAAATACAGACAGCTGGCATATGATTGTGTTGTCTGTTGGGTTTTAATAAAGGTAATAATTTGATAACGCTGTTGCACTTTTTTTCTAGATTCACTGGCTACAGTCTAAGACAAGAAGGATAGTTATATGGAAAAAACTTAGACTTCAGCAATGATAAATTTTTAGTTAACTGTTTAATCAAAGGCCAGTTTAATTTTGATCTAGTTAAATTTGATTTGGTTCCTGTGTTCTAAACCTTTTTCTTACACTAAACAATGACTTTCATCTGAAACAAATTTTCTATTAAATAAAATACTAAAAAATGTTCTGCAAAATTCAGCTAAAAATTCATCAGATTATGGAAGCTTTGTTGAAAATCTTTGAGCCAAGCCAAATAAAAGAAACATGGAGTACTAATTTTGTTATTAACTCTTTCTTTGATTTTTTTTATTTCTTCTTTAAACTGAAAAAAGAAAACTCCACTTAAAATTTATTTTCATCATTAATAAAAAAAATTAAAATAGCCAATGAGATATTTTTCCTTGGATATGTTTTCATTTATAAAACAATAATGCACCTCGCTTTAAGAATAATTACTTTGGTGATTATAGTCTAGTCTGTTATATATCTACAGATGTCAGCTCTATTTGCTGGACTGAAAACAGTGGCAGAGTTATTCCTCAGCTGCTAGATTTGCAGAACAATTGCTAGGAATGTAGGATTTTCTTAGCCAACGGCCTTGGAGGAAAGTAGTTTCAGGGTACTCACATGGATTCTTCCCTGCACAAAATCAATTTTTGTATTTTCTTTCCTGTCTTGAAAAGTTAATATGTTTTCCCACCCCACAAACTGGCATTTTCAAAAAGGATCTTTTTTGGTAGGATAAGCATGCCCAGTGAAAAAGCTGACACATTCTATTTCAGCTCTTTGCATCATTTATAATTCCTCTAGTCTTTTTAGTTTGTCTTCTGGGTGTCACTGTAATTCCTTCATGTAAAGCCATATTAGGTGATGAACCCCAGGAAATTTATTTTCCACTTATTTCCTGACAAACTATCAAACCATGAATTAGCCACTTATGTGCTAAACCACAAACCATGAAACCACATATTGGTGACCTGAATTCTCTGTTCTACAGCCAGGTGATTGATTGGAGGCAAAAAGTCTAGCACTAAGAGGGGTAGTGCAAATCACAGATTCAAGAGTAGCTGAGTTGGCCATGAGGCTGTTTTGAGGATATTCAGGAGAAAGTTGTTTCTGCTGCTTTGGGAGATGAAACATGAATTGCTTTCATGAGCATCAGAGCAGTCATCTTTGCATAGGCTACTTTTCACACTTATCCTGCTTTGCTCAGAGAGGATCCCTTGAGATCCTCAGAGAATTTGCTATCTTTTTAGTGTCCTAGTATTTTTATTCAGAAAAAAATCTTAAAATTGGAAGCATCAAATGATCTATATAGCTTCAATTTTACTTATAAATGGTATTCAGTTTGCAGGAGTTACTTTTATCTTCAACGAAACAGTTTTGAAAAGCTAAACTAGGAATGAGAATAGAAATAACTGCAAATAACTGGAAGAATGAGAAGTGATTAATATGCCTATGATCACAATTACCAGATAGGAAATTATACAAGAACAAAACCAGATACTTTTCTTAGGTGTAATAATTTTGGAAGTAGATAACTTCATAATCTAACAGACTGATAAAGGACCTGACATTATGATATTGCCATGGAAAGGCACAGTGTGCTGGCTGATAGATGTGAAAACTGCCAAGTTTGCAGCACAAACCTGAGGGAAATTAGCTGAGTTCAAGGGAAGGTTGCATAGCATTCAATGGATAATGAATTTTTGTCTGGAGCCTCTGTTTTGTCTGCTTGTGGTTTCATTAAATGACTTCCTCCAAAGCTGCTGAAAGTTGCTGACTCCATTTTGCTTCACAGGTATCAATTAAGCCCTAACAAATCAGATGGCAGTTTGCCCTGCTGCTTTCAGCTGCAACAGGGAGAAAAGAAGTCGATGCACTCCTAAATTGCAGTGAATACATTGCTGATTCATAGTCAATATGCTTTTGTATTACACAATTTATTTGGGTTCTGATAGTGAAGCTCCCACTCCTACGTGACGCAGCCATCTAAAATATCTATATAACCATTGTGTGCCCATCTCTTTATCCCTCTATCCATAATCAACAATGTACAAAAACTAGTTTTTATCTATTTGTGTTTCCTTGCTGAGACTTTAATGATCACTGCCTCCTGTAAAACCTGATGGATAGTAGAGTGGGAGAGAGAAAGGGCACAAACATATTTTAACAGAGGCTATTTGTCCTTCTACCCTTCTGTTGCATCCAATCCAGGCATCTCACACATGATTTTTTCAGAGCATTTCTTACCTCAAGTGATTGTGTCCAAAAATCATTTTACTCCCATCTATATCATCCTTTCTCTATGTATATGTCTGTTTCTGTAGTTCGTGTAGTTTTTTGTTCTCTCTTATGCGTTCTCCTGGCAGAATTTTGCAGAAAATATCAAGACTCAGTGAGACACATTTTGCCTCAGAGCCAGCAGAAACCAGAGCACAGTACCAGAAGCCCTATATTTTTTTTGTGTACCTTTTCCCTTTGTTGGCATTCAAAACTCCTCCCTATTAAATGTTTTCTGTTAATTCATTAATGTTATATTTTCCCTCTCATTAGTCACTTTTGGAGATGCCAAACAAGGCTTGGGACTGATCCCCAGAGATTCTCCAATAGACACTAGTCTCCCAAGAGATGGGCTGCAGTTGACTACTTTCCTGCAGCCTTTCTAAGATTTAAAGACTAGACTGCAGCCTTTGTGGAAAAAAAAAGCTTTACAACTTCATGAGATGAGTCATGTTGTAGCTCACACACAATTTAGCATTTGTTAAAAACAATTTATTGAATATTAAATATTGCAATAAATATTTCTGTTTTCAGAGAAATCTATCTAATATGGTGCAGTAGAACACTTATTTTTTTTTAACCTCAATTTTTTGGTATTATATTTTCTTCTCGTAATCAGCCAGATTTCCCTAAATATGTCTATTCTTTCTATTTCACCTCTCCTCCAGCTCCTGATAGCACAGACAGACAATGCAGCACAAAAGCAATGCTTATTCAAAGTAACACTAAGATTTTAAGTGAAGCAGGAATAATTATGACCAATGTTTATCACCCACGAAAACTCCAGAAATTCCCAGTTTATGTCTGGAGACATTCACATCTTTTTGATGCTTAGCCCTAAGATATGAGATTAAAATTCAAGTAAAGAAGTGTAAGAGACTAAACTAAATTTTAACATATTTCAGTGCTTTTTATTTGTGCTCAGTACTATTCTCTTTCAGACTCATAAATCAAAGAATGTCCATTTGGAATAGGATCTGCACTTTTGTACCATTACAAGCATTCAATAGCATAAATGAATGTAACATATATATTTAAATTTATGCTTTATATCTTAATTCCCACCTTTTTATTATTCTTACTTATTATATCAAAAACAGTGATGTAAATCATTCTTCATTTGATCCAAACAGTGTGTTTGTTATTGCGCTGGTTGTGGCTGTGATAAAGTTAATTTTTAAAGCTAATTTGAAATTAACTTTGAAACAAAGTTAATTGTTAGAACAAACTTTAAAAAGATAATTTTTAAAGTTAATTTTTTATCAGCTAGTATGGGATCTGGTTTGGATCTGTGACCAAACACAGTGTTTGTAACACAGGGATATTTTCATGTTATCTGAGCTGTGCTTACCCAGGCCTTTTTTGCTGCTCACCCAACTCCACCAGCAGGGAGGCCAGGGGTGCAAAAGGGTTGTGAGGGGACAAAGCCTGACCCCAACTGACCCAAGGGATATTTCAGACCATATGGCATATAAAGGTGGGGGAAGGAGAAGGATGGATGTTCAGAGTGATGGGGATTGTCTTTCCAAGTAACCATTGCGCATGATGAAGCCCTGTTTTCCTGGAGATGGCAGAACAGCTGTCTTCCCGTGGGGCCCGGTGAATGAATTCCTTGTTTTGTGTGTGTGGTTTTTGTTTCACCTATTAAACTGTCTTTATCTCAGTCCATGGGTTTTCACAGTTTCTCCTCATATTCTCTCCCCAGCTTGACTGGGGGAGAGAGGATGAGTGGCTGGGTGGCATTTAATTTTTGGCTGGGGTTAAACCCTGACAGTTATTTTTTCTGTTCTTATGCATTTATGAAGTTTATGTATTATGACGTATAGTAAATGTGGAAAAGAGGACAGGCCACTTGGGAGGATTACAAGAAGGTTGTCAGGGATGTAATGTGGAAAGCTATTTGGAATTAATTTTTTCAGGTGTCCAGGTTTAGAGCAAATATGGGAGAGAATCCCCCCAAAGGAGCTCCGGTAGGAAAGCTGATTCAATCAGCCCCTCCCCCCCCCACCTGGTCCGGGAGAAAATATCTCCTTGGAGAAAGGTGGAAAAAAACTGTTTATTAAACAATAAAATCTAAACAATATCAAACAATAAAATCCCTTGCCACTCCAAAGAGATGACAAACTGAGAAAAGTCCCTCCCCAGCTTGTGGCTCAGCTCACTCAGTCTCTGATGGGTTCTGCCGGTGCTGGAATGTCGCAGGCCAGGCCTGGCCCGGTGGGCCACAGGTGTGAGCTGCTGGTGCTCCCCTTGATGTTCAGTCCAGAGCAGGTTTCAAGAGGTCCAAAGAAAAAGGAAGAAAAAATCAAAAATCCAGGGAACTTCTTTGCCTCGGCTAGCTAAAACTAACTCAAAGCAAAGGAGAGCTCTGTCCCGCCGTCTGTCCAGCCGCAGACAGCAGTCCAGGAGAGAAATGTGGGGGAGTGAGTGCAGTGTCTGGAAAAAAAAAAAAAAAAAACCTGCCGCTTGTTCTCTCCCCTCCTTCACTCTCCGAGACACTCTTAAAGGTGCAAAACTCACAATTCAGAATGGGACGATTGGGGATAAAAGCATCATATAGTCAACCCAGGACATCAGGCAATGTCAAAGACAATAGAAAGGGCTTCTTCAAGTACATTAGCAAAAAGAAGATGGGAAATTAATGGCCTGCTGATGAATGAGATGGGTGTTCTGATGATGGAGGATACAGAGAAGGTGCAGTTAATGAATGCCTTCTTCACTTTACTGCAAGGCCAACTGTCTGGAATCCAAGACCCTGGAGACAAGAAAATCTGGAGAAAAGAAGACTTCCCCTTGGTCAAGGAAGATGGGTTTGAGATCATTTGTGCAAATTGACACCAACAAATCCATGGGTGCAGACGGGATTCACCCACAAGTGCGGAGGAAGATGGCAAATGTTATTGCTAAACCACATTCCATCATCTCTGAAAGGTCATGGAGCACAGAGGACTTGCCTGAGACCTGGAGGAAAGCTAATGTCACTTCAGTCTTCAAAAAGGAAGAGAAGGAGGACCCAGGAAATTATAGAGCAGTCAGCCTCACCACAATCCCTGGAAAGGTGATAGAAAAACTCATTGTGGATGTCATCTTTAAGTGTGTGGGGGACAAGAAGGTTTTTAGGAGCATTCAACATGGATCCACCAAGGGGAAATCATGTGTGATGAATCTGACAGTCTTCTATCAGGCGTGAGAGGGCATGACACTCTGGGTAGATGAAGGGAGAGCAGTGTATATTATCTACCTGGACTTCTGCAAGACTTCTGACAATCTCCCATAACATCTTCATAGGCAAGCTCAGGGAGTGAGGATTGGATGAGTGGACAGTAAGGTGGATTGATAACTGGCTGAATGGCACCGCTCAGAGGGCTGTGATCAGTTGTGCAGAGTCCAGTTGGAATCTGGTAGCCAGTGATATTCCCCAGGACCAGTTCTGGATCCAGTCTTATGCAAGTTATTTATCAATGACCTGGATGAAGTGGACCCCCAGCAAGTTTGCTGATGATGCAAAACTGGGAGGAGTGGCTGGTAGACCAAAAGGTTTCCATTCAGAAACCCATGACAGGCTGGAGACTTGGGTGGAGAGGTACGCAGTGAAGTTCAAGGAGCACAAATGCAGGACCCTGTATCTGGGGAAAAAAAAAAAAAAAAAACAAACTCATGCACCAGTACAGGTTGACCTTCTGAAAAGCAGTTCTGTGGAACAGGGAGTCCTAGTGGAAAATAAGTTAGCCATGATCCAACAGCGTGCCCTGGTGGCTAAGAAGGCCAGTGATACCCTGGGGTTCGTTAGAAAGGCTGTGGCCAGCAAGCTAAGGGAGGAGATCCTGCCACTGCCTGAATTAGGCCATGTCTGGAATACTGTACCCAGTTCTGGGCTCCTCAGTTCAAAAAAGACAAAGAACTGATGGAAGTGCTCCAGTGAAGGGCTTTAAAGATGGGCAGGGCATTGGAGAACATCTTTTATGAGGAAAGGCTGAGAGAGCTGGGCTTGCTCAGTCTGGAGAAGAGAAAACCGACTAGGGACATCAAAAATACATACAAATATCTTCAGAGCAGGTGTCCAGATGATGGAGACACGCTCTTTTCCATGGTGACCACTGACAGAACAAGGCACAGTGGGAACAAACTGAAACACAGGAGGGTCCATCCAATCAGCTGAGCCTGGGAAATCCAAAGCCCTTTAAAAAAGGGCAGCCATAATAAACTTGGGGCTGTTTGCTGACGACTCTTGGTGTGGTTTCATGTGTCTATCTCCAACCCATAACAAGGGAACTGGAACAGGCTGCCCAGAGAGGTTTCAGAGTCTACTTCTGAAAATACTCGCAACCTGCCTGGACATGATCCCATTCAAACTACTCTGTATGAACATGTTTTAGAGGAGGCTGGACTAGATAATCTCCAGAGGTTTCTTACAGCCCCAACCATTCTCTGATTCTGTGATTCTCTGTATTTCTTTTACCTTGTTTTCTATTGCTGCATGGATATTGAATAGCTATATCTAAATATATGTATATATAAAGAATTTTACTTTCCTTTTCAAGTTGTTTTCCATTTTGACCAAGTGGTTATATTGAAATGCTTTTATCCCCATAGAGATGTAAAGAAGTGTATGTAAATAAGATAAGAAATTACTCATAAACTTCCTGAGTCTAATAACCTTCACAGAAGAATTTTGGATTAGAACATCCAGTCCCAATATAAAAATTGAGAGCTATATAGGCCAACCCTGCTTGAGGTGGAGGTTTTAAGATGGACTACATGCAACAAATGAGTTAGAATATGGGGATGGGGAGTTGTAGGTTTTGGAGAGCGTTGGAAAATGAGTTTTCCATTGTTAAAAGTCAGGGGGTTTCCTTCGAGATGACAGTAAAACACAGTCTTGGATAGCAGAATAAAGTCAACATCCTTTAACTTTATTCACAGGCTGAAAAAACCAAACCATTTCAACAGTGCTAACAGCTGTAAAAGGGCTGGACTGGCTGGGATAGACTGAGTTTCCCATAGTCATCACAGAGTGTACAGCATGGCCTGGTCCTACTACACTGCATGCCAGCAAGGAGCAGCTGCCTTAAACACAGACAGTATTTTCCATATTTCTCCATGTCCCATTGCCCGGATGGCCTTGATGCCAGCAGCAGCTGGCTTCAGCTTTGCCCTGCTGTGATTTTCACTCAGCTGTTCAGGGATAAGGTTGGAATTGGCTGCTGTAGAAACTGAGAAAGATGTTCATTAGGGAGCAGGGGAAGCAGCAGCTGAGTGGCTGCTGGAAAGGAGCCTGCATGAGGCTGACATGCCATTCCCTGGAGGACAGAAGCAGCTGTGGAGAGGAAGAAAGGGGAGGACATGCCTCAGATTTCATCTTACTCAGAGGAGTATAGGCATTTCTGAATATTGGTGACTATGTGAAAATTTAGGGCATATCTAAATTATGGTCAGTTCCTACCCCTTCTTTATGCAATAGTGTCCATATTGAACTTTGTTCCAAGAGACAGGAAAGTAAACAGGGATTTTGTACAGCTTAAAGACTGCAGCATCCAAAAATGGCAGTGCAGGAAGAGAAAGCCTTGGCAACAACTTGTGACACTGTGTCCAATATGAAATAAAGTCTCCCAGGGAGATCTCAATTTCCCAAGGAGAATAACCCAGCTGAGGAACAGGAGAGGTTCCTGGGACCTGCTGCTCAGACATCTGGAGCTTTCCTGACCAAAAGCTTATTAGTTTTGCAACAATTGTAGATATGATTCTCCCTCGATACTGTGAAAGGTTAAAATAATAATTTTTATTACTAATACCTCTTCTTCTGGGGAAGGAAATACAAATGGTGACCAACAAGGGTTAGCAAGCAAGCATACAAAGTGAAGGAGGAGCGGAAATCAAATAGAGTATATATGTATATATAGGCAGCATTTAGTCTTTCCACTTTTACTAATACAAGGTCACATATCTCATGCATGTTGTTGCTGAACTCTAACACAATTGAGGGAGTAGGTGGAAGCTGCATTTCTTGGATAAAACTGTGGACGAAAGAAAGAAAAGCAGGAAATTTATGAATGGGGAGAGGTAAGATAGAAGATGATAGATAATAAAAAACAGCTGTGCTTTGGAAACTGCCCTTTTGGACTTAATATTTCCAATTTTCTTGATGGCACAAACATGCTATTCTGACTTACACTGATCAAATTTGGAATGAGAGTGGTGGAAATAAATGGTTTTCCCTCATGTTACATGACAGAAGACAGGCAGCTCACTGAAATAACAACACATCCCCAGTAAGTCTTAGTTCATTTCAGAGGGGAGAAGAAAACATGGGCCAAATAGAAGCCTAGGCTCCTATGTACATGCTTTCTTGTCATATGTGTTTCATCTTTTATCAGCTACTTGTCTAGTAATCCTATTAAATCTGAATTCTGTGATATTCTTGGAATAGTAGTAGCAAATTTACCTTTCTTTTTTCTTTAACTCCTGTAAGAAATTCAGTGCAAGACCATTCATTGGTATTGTTAACATAACTTACAACCTAATGGTCATCCCAATTTTAAAAGAAATTCTTGAAGTAGGTGCTTAGCTTATACATGTTACTGGATGAAGTTTTATTGCAATTTATTCTGGATAACCTTCTAAATTCCTATATATTCTCATTTTATGTAAAATAAGGTCCCAGACTTAACAATGGAGTATGATGAAATAATTTCTTTTTAAGCTGAATGCAATAATTAAGTATTTTCTAGTACCAAGGGAAATTTTTCTTGTTTTCTGCTATTGCAATGATTAGTTTAAATATTGAAAAATTAATTTTTACTGTACTTTTAATATACTATGATAATAATTTATCTTGTACTAAAATAAGGAATTTTTAAAAAAGAACTCTAAGAACAGTGGAATATGGGAAAAAGCCAAAAATGTAATGAATATAAATTTAGTTAGGGGCAAACAAAAGTCAGTAAGTTGCTTTGGTTTGTCGTGTGGAATTCCACCTCATTGGAGGCTGATCTTTATTCTTCAGGACTTTTATGTGATAACTTTTTTTTTATAAAGGCACAAAAAAAAGGACTTTTTTGAACGCAAAAATACTGTGGTGTTCTAGTGGATTTTATTGATCTCTGAGTGCAATTAAATCAAGATGTTTTGTCTTATTAAGAGACATTTATCTTGCTATCTGTTTGGCATAGAAAATCTGAAATAATGCATACGTAACCAAGTTGCATTGCATTTCCCCACTGACATACACAAAAAATACTTATAATATTATAAAATATTTTATACCTTTGTTTCCTTTGTGACTGGCTTTATTGTAGGAATACACTCATATATTCAACTTTTGCCCATGTGTAGAGAGACTAAATTATCTAAATAGTAAATGCATTATTTTTTTTTAATTAGTTAACATTTATGAGGGAATTTATTTTGCTTTCCAAAGCACAGGAATCAAAGATAATATAGATTCTTCAGGTTTGATTTCATTTAATGATTGTAGGAATAGAGAACTTCACATCTTCTCAAGTAAGTCTCTTTGCCTTTACAGCATACTTATGAAGTACCTCTCGGCACCTCTTCATCCCCTTACTGGTTCTTCACTTATCAGAGTTCACAAGTTTTTGTCTAGAATTTGTCCTCAGCAAACCTTATTTGAATTAATAGCTTAGAGGACACTGCAGACAGAAGTTACTCTTCCTGAAATGTGATGGCAATAATGAGGAGTCTTACGTCTTTATCATCCTGTTCAGTGTGATTCTGCCCAGTGTCAGGGGAAAGAACTGCTCCTGGGCCTCAAGGGCTGGAGATACATCTATTAACCCCCTGTACTGCACAGAAGAGTGATGTTTACAACCACTAGAAAACATTTATCACTAATACCAGAAGGAAATGCTCATGCCTAAAAGACTGATTTTATTGTATTTATTATTATTGGAAAGTCTTGGTAATGACTGAGGTATTATGATTGAAAAAACTGTGCAAAAAACCTGGTATTAAACTCCTGTGGCCTTAACACATTGTAAACGTATTAAAAGCATTGTGGTCAGAGGAAAGAATGTGCTAGATTAAAGAGATTTTCTGTCAATGGACATAGAATCACGGAAATGTTGAGGTCAGCAGGGACCTCTGGTGATCCTCTGCTTCAATCCTCTGTTAAAGACAGGTCAGGTAGATCAGTTTGCTCAAGACCATATCCAGATGTGTTCTGAATAGTTCCAAAGATTCAGACCTCCAAGATTCTCTGAGTAATCTCTGAGATAGAAGGGAAGGATTACCTCCTTTGACCTGCTGGCAATACTCTTTTCAGTGCACCTGAGAAAATTGCTGGCCCTCTTTGCCTCGGCATCACAATAGCATCACAGAAGCAATCATAGAATCATTAGATTACAGAATCATAAAATCATAGGATAATTCAACAGTTTGGGTTGAATGTGGCCTTTAGGATCAACTAGGTCCAGCATTCCTGTACCATCATCCAAGTAGTTAATGAAGCTGTTGTTCAACAATGGTCCCAGTATGGATCCCTGGTTATGCAAATAGCAGCTTACCTCTGACTGGACTTGGTGCCACAAATTACAGCTCTCTTAGCCTGGCTGTTCAACTAGCTTTCAGTCAATTGACTGCACTTTTCACTTACCTAATCTTTACACCTGTTTTTTCATGAGGAGGTTATGAAAGACAGAGTTGAAAGACTCAGTAAAAGCAAATTAAAAAACATAAACTGCTCATGCAGTAAGCTGCTAATCTATATAAACTACTTTGGGTTTTTTTTTACATTTCTGTTTGAATATCAGTTCTTTGATTTTTTAGGCATGGCCTAGCAGCATGGTTCACAGCTAAATTTTTGGAAGTTTCCCTCTAGATATCTGTCTTAATATAGGTCTCCTTTGTGTTTCCTACAAGTAAAATAAAGCTTTTTTTTTCCCAAGATGGCAACTGGGAGAATATAATCCTGGTTCAACTGTCAAAAGGCTGTTCAGCTGCACTAGGAATTTATATGGCTATCTAGCCTATTTATTTCTCTATGACATTTAACAATGCTGTCTTGCACACTAAACAATAACTATTGTTAACTTTTCATACTAGCATTTTCTAATGCCTTTAGTCAGTTGTGACATTTGCACTTTCAAGGTTTGGAAAGACATTCACCCCTACAACTCTCTACAGTCTACTCAGATCCCTCACTTTGGGTCTGGTCACAGTTCCCAACCAGATGAAGTTTACTGTGGAAAATAAAGTTCCCCTCATCTTTGAGATTTATATTTCCTTTCTAGTTAAAATGTAAGAACATGCTGGGAATACAGGAGCAATAATTCTGTTGATTATCTCCTTTTTTTACCTAAAAACCCAAGAAATTGTAATATTAAATACACTAAGCTGTGCATGAAAAAAAAGATACAGGTTTAGTACTCATGTGATACATTATAATTAAATATATTTTTAAACATTCTCACTGGAATATACAGGAAACCACCGGTTTTATTTTGTGTGGTTTATTTTTACTGTTTATACCTGTAACAAAATCACAGTTCTTATTCACTTCCAATAGTGACACTGCTGTCAAAATCCAACTCCATTTCAAAAGGACAAGACTTGTTTTTATTTTAATAGCTCCCTGTGCTTTACCTGCCATCTCATAGATGACAAGAGCAGACTTGATACCAAATAAAAAAAATCTAAAGCTTTTCATTTTCAACACCATTTTTAAATCTCCCTGTCCATCTCACTGAGGTGATGGTATAAGAGGGAAGCTTGTAGATTTCATTATATTAAAACCACGTCAGCTTCAAGCTCTGTTCTTTTATATGCTAGCTAAATATATTCTAAACTGCTTGTATCTTTCTGCCATCCTTGCACATTTTTAATGCCTCTTTAGCTGCTTGATTTATCTCCAAACCTGCAGATTGCCTTTATAAGAATTCCCATTGACTGAAGTGATACTTATTCATGTGAGCAGAGCTGATAATCTGCAGGTCTCACCATCACACAGAGCTCTGCTGATTATGATGCTACAGATTTTGTTTTCTTTCAGTAGGCAAAATAGGTTTAGAAACACATTTTTTTCTTCATTCCCCTAAAGGATCTTATAGCAGAGTGGCTGAGATTCAAAAACTGGCTTTTCAGATGACAGTAAGTAATTCTGAATGGTTCCTACTTCACCTGACATATCTAGAAAGCCTTTGCCATAGCAAGAGATGTTTTCAGCCCAGAGAGACTCAGGCAGCAAGGTCCTCTCTTTTTTATGTGACACTTAGTGCAACATTCCCCACCTACCCGGATGGGTTCCTGAACCACCCTGTAGAAGATTTTATGAAAAAGAAAATTAGTGTTGTACAATGACATGAGCTTTTTAATGATAAAATCAGGACATTTCCATTGAAGATTAACATATATGCAAACCACCAAAAATCCTGATTCAAATTTGAATTTATTCCTTCATAGACATAATTAATTCTCAACAGGATTAAGGGGCAGGGGGCAGAAAAGAAAACACGTTTAAGTCATTTGCTACAATATCAGAGTAATGATATTGTGTTTCCCAAGTGAATGGAGCTCAAGAAAGAATCTATGGTCCCCCAGCCTGAACAAATGTATGTCTGCCTCCCATTTTTGCTTCCCTTTCTATGCACAAACATGCAAGATTTCTGACTTAGAGAAGTAAAGCTGTATGAGATGGCTGAGATAATTAGCAGAGTAAATGGAAAGCCAGCTAGGTTCTTAAACAGCAAGTCACAGTACCTCTCCTACATCTGAAAAAAATCTAAATGCTGATTTTCATCAAGTTGTTTTACTATACCTAGGAAATGCAGAATAAGAGCAAATGAGGTTCTACTTGCACAGAGAAATTTGAATTAAGAATGTGTTTAAAATTTATATGTACCTCAAATACAAAAATATACAGAAATATATTCATAAACACTTTAAATTTCACCAATGGGTTTTTTTAAGGTTTTGTATAACTCTTTAAAAGCAACGAACATCCTAGCTGTTCTTAAAGTAAGAAGACAAATGGAAAAAAACCCAAACAAATCAACCACCATTCATTCATCTGTCCTTTTTGTCTAGGAAGAAGCAGTAATATCTGCAATCTGAGCTCATGCCTGAAATGAGGATTTGATGAACTGCAAGAGAGCAGAGCTGAGAATCAGAGCCAGGTGCTCAGTTCTGACCCTGATCACCAATCCCATGGCTCAAACATGAGACCAGCAAAGGTCTCATGTCATGCAGTAGCTCCACATTTTGGGGGTAACTCCTTGGTGACAAATACAGGTAATTTGCACAGAGGTAAGAGAAAGCACCTGTAGGGTAAGTCCATGGGAGGCCAAATAACCCTTTTGAAAACCACAGTACTGCCTGTTCTTTTCTTCTTGACTAGTTGTCTTTGCCTCTATCCTTCTCATCAATGCTTTTGGCCAGTGTTTACTCTGCAGGGCTATGGGGAGTGACAATACTGTTGGCTTCAAAACTACTCCACAAGTGCACAGGATGTTACAGGGCTACTTTAAAACAAAGTTACTAATTCTTCCTCTACTTTAAAAACTCTGCCAGAATATTTTGTAGGAAATACACCCATGCTGCAACTGAGTGCTCTGACATATACAGAATTTTAAAAAGTTTCACTTTTTTCAATCTTTAAAATAAGACATTTTATGTTGTAAAGTGAAAGTTTTATCTTCTCTGACATGGATAAATCCATGTTCCTTTATATCTTATATGAAGAGCAGTATTCTAAGTACATGGTTTTGGGGCACTACAAACTTATTTGAATGAATGGTCCTCTAAATATTCTGTTTGAATAACTCATTGGAGTCTTTTTAAGTGTACAAACTGTATTTTGATGATCTCATTGAACAAATGATAAAGCAATACACTGGCAAAGTAGACTATAAAATGGATTTCATTGTTGTTTACTATGGTCATGTCTTTTATGTGTAACTGGGGAGATGCAATTGTAAAGGACAAATGCCATCCTTTTAAAGCAGTAGCTTCAATCTTTTGAGATTTTTATTTTTAATTGTATTGTCATCTCCTAATTTTTTTCTTCTCAAATCTCCTTATAAAATTTCAGGAAGGAAGAAAGTGGTAGACATGAATGATAAAAAGTCTTTTTCTGGGAGAGATGTGTCTATTTGCAGGTGTATAAACTTTTCATAATAATGTGATTATATATATGTTATGATTAGGCATAGAACTTTTCCTTTGGAAAGTATCTCTGGTTGTACTTGAATGCTAACTTTAATCTTAATAATATTATCATCAGGGAAGTATACAATATAATAGGAAGACAATAGATTTTTACCAAAATTGCTAAGAAAACTGTGTCAGTCTTGGCATAATGATGGATTAGCCCCTTGCATAAAATTAAGAAGTGTCAACTCACAATAAGTTCAGATGACTAATAAATTCATGAGTCTTCAGAAATTGTGCACCAAACATGACTGCTTGAGACTATAGCTTTCCTTCATGGTAACTTTAAATTAAACTGCCTCCTTGCTCATAACTAGTGCAATAAGATGCATCAAATTAGAGTTCCTAAAGGCAGGCAACTGTAATTTGTGATATCATTTACAGGCATAGCTGCTATTGCAGTTAAATTAATGTTTTACTTTGCATGGCCATTAGAACATGTAAATAGAACATGATGACCACAGTAATTTCTTTCATGTTAAGTGATTAGATCCAGGGCTAATTAATGGCCAGATTCAATTTTTACATCACCCTTGGTTTGTTTTTTTTTTAAGCTAATTGGATACTAATGTAAAACCAGTTTTATTTATGAGTATTTGAAGAATCCAGAAGTGCCTGGCTTATGCTTTGTGCTGTGTGTCTGTGTTTTGTTTTATCCCCGTTACTAATGCATTTGGTGGAGACTCTGGTTATCAAGTCCTTGAAACACATTGTGTACCATATTTTGTAAAGGTTGCCAAAGCAGAAAGCTGCTGGTAAGTTTGGTAAACATTCAAATGTTCTTCTGCTAAAATATCTTCCTTTTGCAAGTCATTGGGGAATGTGCAGACTTCTTAATTTTATTTGCTTGTTAAGTCAACTGGGAAAAAGAAAAAATGGAGAAATTTATCTGTGAGTTTATACATAAATGTGTTTCTTTTCCACTTAAAGAAAAAATAGACTTCTTTGGCTTTTGATTAGGGATAAAATAAGTATATCTTAGTCCACTGATAATTCCTTAGTCTACATGGAATATAGATCTGATCCTTTTAAACTGATGGAAGGGCAGCCATTTTTGAACAGCAATTCAAATATTTTTCCTGTCTCATATAATTTTTATTGTGTTCTATGAAAAATATGGTAATTAGAAAAACCAAAAATATTATTTCTTGTTTTTTAAATAGTGGAACTGTTTCATTATATCAAACATTAAAAGCTGTCTGCTGTAAGGAACCTAATATACTCAATCACAGGAGTTGCCATTTATTATTTATTTTGTTTATTTAAAAAAATATAGAATGCAGTTAGCAACATATTGAGAGATACCATGACGCAGCATTGGAATACTATAGAAAAAATACATGAGTAAATACATATTCAAAGAAAAAAGCCATGATCCTATTTGTACTTTTAAGTTAAAATTTATTAATCTTTTTTAATTCCCAGAAATATTTTACTATAAAATTCTGTGTTATCAACAGCATTGTTTCCCCTTCAACGTTTCTACCCCAAAGAGCCGTGTATGCCCACAAATGTCTCTGATTAAACTACAAAAGTGTTATAACTAATAACTATAACTACCAAAAGTGTTATAACTAATTTTACATTTCATGAACATTTCTGAGGAAAATTTTTACTTGGGTCAAAGCATCACATATTTGAAATAGATAAAAGTGTATCAACTATTTTCCTTCAATACAAAACTAAAGTATGAGATGTAGTCAAAGGGAACACTTTTTTGTCAGTATCATTTTCATTAACACACTGGAATTGAGTTCAGGCAGGTCAGCCTGAATATATTCAGAAATTATGGAGGAGGTAATTATAACTATATGAATAGCAAGGTAGTATGAACAGATACAAAAGAGGTAGCCACGTAAAACTTTTAAATATAGTTAACAAGTTTATTCTCAACAGTGAGCACCGAATTTTCATAAATTAATTTGACTTCAGGTATTTTAAATTAATATTAGAAAGGTAAGACATTTAAAATTAATTAGCTGTTTGGTTTCCTTCAAACGTTAAACCCTTCCCCCCATTTTTTTTAATAGCTTTTCAAATGGCTTTTCCATGTCTGTTTTCTGAAGAGAGATGTCACTCCTGAAACTCAAGCATTTCCCTCCCTGGCCATGATGAGTACTAGTTCAGATGCAGATAACCATTTGTTAAACAGCTAAGTCAGGAAGTGCATTGTCCTTTTTCTCCTACTCTTCCTGGAAACTTGTATCTGGTCTGTACAGATCTGTGTGAAAAAGGTGTTTGAAATTAATAACTAGAGCATGGTGAACAGCTGCACAAAGGAAAATTGCATGGGTAGATCTCATTCATTATTTACAAGGCTCATAGATTTCTTGTATGTAGTGAACTGACCCCTGACCTTCATTCATTTATGCCTTTTAAAAAACATCAGTATATCGATAATAAATAAATCAACTAATTGAATTTGTGTTAGTTCTCCACTCTCTAGGTCTAATCCAAACCTCAGGCAGCAATCACATCAAGTGGTGATTTTTTTGTTCACCATAGACTAAATGAAAAGTTGTTCCCATTACATCAAATTTTGTCCATAATGCTTCAAGTCATTATTTAGTTCCACCTTTTTGTAGAACAGCTTCTCTCATCCCTCCAGGTGAAAACATTTCCTTTATTAATTTCAGAGCAAATTATTTGGTTTTCATTTTATTTATCTTCGCTAAAAATAAGATAGAATTTTAAATAGCTATATGATCCAAACCCAAAACTCTTTCTATATCAAACAGAGAAGATGTGATGCTTCAGACTTTCAAAACTAATTTAAGAACAAAACTAAAATATAGAATTCACAAAAATAAATAATTCATTACAAATTATTTGGGGTTTGAAAAATTGACATTTACAGAGGAAAAAAAAAAGATGTACTGGAAAACTTCTGACCTTTTTAAGTCCTCTTTGCTGCACTTACTGATGCATGTAATGAATGCATATGTCTAAGAAGAGGAAGAATTTTTTCTAGCACATATTAGCACATTGACACTAAATTAGTGAGCAGCAAATTCTTTGCTTTGCTTATCTTCCTCTTGTGTAGAAACCCATGATACTCAGACCTCTTTTATTTGCGAGTTCTCAGATGATTATTTTGATGCCATAGAAGTTTTGTGATTCTTACATATCCTAAGATTATTTTAATTTTGTTCTTCTTCTTTTTTCTTTTAAAACCACAATATTAGTTTATCTCTTCTATTATTCCAAATGAAGTAAATATTCACCATTTCACATCAAGATGTCAGTCAAATACAGAAAGGTCTTGAAGCTATGTTGGCGCTTTCAACCTTTCAACACTGATTTACTTAAAAATTCAGTCCTTAGTAATCAATATATTCACCAAAGCAGATGGACTCTTACAGGAAAAAAAAAAAAAAACAGTTTTTTTCTCATGAATAAGCATTTTCTGTACAAAGATGTGCTGGTGAAACATTTTTTGTGTTATACATCCATAAATGTCTCATCTTTTGAAAGAGATGAAATGGATAAAATTGAAATATTTTGACTTCCTAAAGCTTTAATGAGATCATCTTTTGAAAGAGATGAAAGTGGATAAAATTGTTTGTAAAAACATAAGGTAAAGCATAAAAGCATAATAAGGTAAAGCTTAATGTACAAGTAGAAAAAACAATAGCCATGTAATTTATAACTAGAAATGAATAGTAAAATAAATCTGTTTAAGAAAATATAATTAATAAAAGAATCCAAGCCTGCAGTAGAATTCATGTTCTGTATCTGCATTTGCACAGTAAGAACCATATGTGTTTCCACTTATTTTTTGTTTTATTGATATTTTTGAATAAAATATAGATATAAAGATTTTTTTTTTTTCTGTGAGGGTGGTGAGGCACTGTAACTGGTTGCCCAGAGAAGTTCTGGATTCCCTTCAAGTATTCAAAGCTGGGCTGTATTGGGCTTTAAGCAACCTGGTCTAGAGAAAGATGTCCCTGCCCATGGCAGAATGGCTGGAACTAGATCACTGTGAAGGCCCCTTTCAATCCAAACCATTCCAAGGTTCTTTGATTCTGTGACACATGAAGTGACTTTGAAGATTTGGCTGTATGTCTTTACACTGAAATCTTCAGTCATTGTTTTTTGCTGCCGTTCAGAGCAGGTTAAGTGCCTCTGACATTATCTACCACATTTCATGAACATTCACTGTTGATAGGGAGGGCAGCTCTAGCGCACAATGTCTGCATTACCTCAAGTTAACAGGAGCTTACTTTTACGCAAATTATAAAGAAAAAAATCACACATTAGCATAGATAGAAAAATGAAATTTTGGTTTTCATCTAAGATATATGAAAGTTGTTGAATGTTGAATATTGTGTCATGCCACTGACTACCCAGTTCCTGAAAAATGCAGACCACATGGACTGCAATGGTTTTTGTATTTCTTATATTGACAATACATGGTCCCAATCTTGTAGATGTAGAGTTAAGTGATGCCAACAACATTGTGGTAAATAATAGTCTTGTTCACAAACCTTCATGGTACCATAAGCACTGCTTATTATGTTATTACATTTGAAATAAATTAAGTCAAAGAAAAACATCATATTCAAACATTATCTGCAGTCAGCAAAAAAAGGATGGAGCTGAGTGTTCAAGTGTGAACAGAAGAAAGCAATGGCATCCAATCTGTAAAGCTAACCAAAGTCCTCAGAGCCTATACTGAACCTCTGTGTTATTTTTCTTTGTGCTTTAAATAGCTTTCCACATATTGCAAGCTAAGATCTGTCAACTTTGTATTCCAGTATAGATGTCAAGATCAATACCTTTAAATATACTAATGAGTACTTATGGAAAAATTAAGGGGGTCAACACTTACCATCTTTAACTTAATTTGTTACAGCAAAAGCTCTTTAAAAACATCTCTGTGATTGAGAACATGAACCTTCATTTCCGTATAAAGAGAAGCAATGAAGTTGTCATGGTTATTATAGCCCAATTTAAGGAGCAGTACCCTTGAAATATTTTGACTTACTAAAGCTTTAATGAGATCAAATCTGTATCTAGGTCTTGATTATACTAGCAGCATTTTTCTTGGATATGCAGACATGAAAAAGAATCACATCAATTTTACTGTACTGTGCTTAGAATGAAATCACAGACTTCTGTGTGAGGCATTTTCTGCACATTCATCAGTTCAGCAATTTAGAATCTGTCTAACTGTTATCTTTCAAGATGTAGTTGAGAGCAAACTATGACAATGATTGTTCTAAGAAGAATGATTTTCATTTCCTTTAGACAGATGGATGGATTTTTGCAGATGCTGAACATTTGTAGATGTCAGAAGCAGGCTTGTCAAAGCATTGTTTCAGAAAACCTTTTGGATTTTTTTTTTCCTCTTCACAGAAACAAGAACTGCTGCATGTGTCTTCAAAGTGTCTCTGTAAAGCTGTGAGGTGACTCAATATCCCCCACCCCCCCATAATTAGGATAAATTAAGACACTGGTGAGATTAGATAGCAAATTTTAAATACAAAGTAAGATACAAATACAAAGCCACATTTTATAGTAAGGTTGATAATATAGACACTATTGTGGTCAAGAAGGAAATCTCATGGGAGGGCAGATAAACCCTGCATATTCTGATACATGACCACTGTCTTTTCTGTGCAGTTTCCTGTTTTGTTGCTAGCTCGTATTAAGGATTAATAATTAGGTGGTTCACAAAGAAATTTAAAGTTTGTGTTTGCATTCCTTTTTTTCCTTTTTCCTACAGCATATTAATGCTGAGAAATTTTCTGCTACCTTTTCCAAAGAGAACACCAGCTTGTATTATAATCCACAATTTAACAAGCTTGTTTTAATGAACCATCTTTGATTTTTTATCTAGGATTTCCTAAGTTCTCTGCATATACCACTATGGACAACTATGTTACAAGGAGACAATGGTTTTATAACAAGCTAGTGCTAAAGTTGAGTAAAGGTTATGACTTATTTGTTGATTTCTCCCAGCAAGCATTGACATTTGAACTGCAAAGCCCAAGCCATACAGATGCTTATCTGTCAATTCAGTGAAAAGTGTATCTAGCACCAGCTTTCTTCATGCTGAATATTCTTGAAAGAAATGTTCCACATAATATAGTTACGCAGAAACAATATTTTGCAATTTTTTTCACTAAGCACCTTATTCATCCACTTACTATCACAGTCAGAAGTTGTTACGCAAAGCTGTGTCTAATGAGGTATTTAACAATTGATTTTCATTCAACTTTTTCCATTAACACATCACATATCATCTAGAAAATCAGTTATGTAGTGAGTTATGTTTAATGCTGGTATACCCCCTTCCTCACATCAGATGAGCAGTGCTGGCCCTTAAACTAGCTGCTGTGGTATAAATGAAGATTATGTGTTGAGATTTACTAACAACTGAGCATGACCAGACACCATTGACACATTTTCATGTTTTTCTAGAAGAAGACTGGCCTTGCAGGGTGGCATGCCTTATTATCATTCCTAGAGCCACTTCTCTCTGAAGAAGGTCATCCTTCAGCAAACAAGGATTTCAGGAACAGTGATATTCACTTGTGCTTATTAAAAAAAAAAAAAGAACTTTAATAATTAAGGTTAATAAATAGGGTAATAAATAGGAGAATTACTTAAATTTCTGGATAATTTATTTCTGTGAAGTTGAAAAACATTCCAGATAAGTGGGACAGATTTTTTTAACTGTGTCCATGGAAAATAATTAAATAAACATATTTAAAGAAAGTCACAATGAAAGCTTAGCAAGAATTTTAAATTAATGCATTTTAGATATTTTCAGAAAAGAGATCTGAAGCCCTTGAGGAAACTGCTGTTAGCACCTTTCTCTTTTCAACTCAGTCTGCACTAAACATGATTTGTCACAGTAAGGACTTCAACCATGAAGAGATTGCTTTTAAAAATATAAAACCTCAAATGATCTTTCTAGTTTTTTAGATGGGAGAGGGGCTTGAAGGCTAGAAAGGTTTTATACATTTGTTTTCAAGTTAAGACTAATTTTTTTTATTTATAAATTTGATCTTGAGTTCTGATTTATTCATCCACACTACTCTGCTATGTTTGAAATCCAGAAATGGTAAAACTATTGCAGATTGTAATATTCTATATGTCAGAGAGGTAGAAGGAATTTGAGACCAAATTTTCCCTTGAAACCTACTCAAAATAAAAAATAATATATTGTTAAAATATTTCTTGATAATAAATAAAGGCCTCTTATGGCTTTTAGAGAACATTAAAATTTCAAACTTATTTGCAAGAAAAGCACAGAATGTGCAGGGCATTATACTGTATTATACACTTACAGAAGAAAATAAATAAAAGACAAAAAAAGGTGCCTCTTTTAACACTTAGGGACAGGCAGTTTATTTAATTTCTACCAAAACAATTTAAACAATAGTGTCTTGATGGGGTAAAGTGTGTATCACTTAAACTCAGAAATTGAAATATTGATTAATAATTGAAATGGATGGTATTATTTGGCTGGAAATGTAGCCACCACTTTCAATACTCTCATGAAATCTGACTTGCACCAAGGGCTTTGTGATATATTCACAATTAAGAAATGTAGATATTAAAAATCTGTCATCAATGAATAATTTAAAATTTCATATACTATTCAAAAGCTTTTTTCAAATATGTAACTAATCACTAAATCAGTAAAACTGATGTATGGAAAAATCTTATTATGTCTGTGTCTGCAGCTTTTTTTTTTTATTATTCAGAATGATTCTTGCAACAAAATCTTCCATGGGAAGTGTTAAGGTAGAATGCTCATTGGAAGAGATTTTCTCTCCCCATGAAATCTTATTATTCAAATAAGTCCTATCATGCTATTTCCTTATCACACTTTAAACTCAGTGACACAGAAGTTACTCTGCTCCCTGCTTTGTTTTCATGTGTGCAAAGTAAGGCAACAAAGGTATTGGGTGTTTAGGAGGTTTTTCTCTGTAGGAGTAAGGGAGAAATTCAAACCAATGATGCCATATCATTTTATAATGCCATTTCATTACAAAAAAATAGTAAAAATTAGTAAAAAAAAAAAAAAGATCCACTGTATCAAAATAGAATGAACCAATGGGTCCAATGGGTAATTCTTGAAATTTGACAGTGTGATCTCTAAGGTGTTATCTGTTACTTCTTATAAAACAACTCTATACTCACTGATATCTATAGAATGCTTTGCACATTAGCATCCACTTCTAGAAGATGAGAAACCTAATGCTGATATTTCCTGACAGCAATGCATGAGCTGGACCCTATTGTTGAAAGGGACAAGGCAGCAGTGTCAAGGTGACCCTGTTTGAGGCAAAGGGCCATCTTCATATGAGTCTTCTAACCCCAACCATTCTGCCATACATGAGCAGTTTTAATCAAAGACCAGGGTATTCAGTAGTGCATCTGTCTTCTTCACTTTCCTTTCTTCTTCTACCTCACTTGACAACTATTCATGAAGCATCACCCACTCCCACATCCTCATTGTTGGGCTGCTTATAGCTAGGCCCTTGTTCACAGGGCACTGCTTTTTCATCACAGGAACTGATACATTAGGGGTGAAAACACACCTTCGAGGCCTTGAGACCAAATGTATCTGCACTGGGTTAACAACAGCAGGTTGCAGTCTGGCAGGTTTTCCTTCAGAAAACCTTTACCTGCTCTCTCCCACGGCTTGCTCCCACCTGTTCAGTTGCAACAACCTATGGGTGCTGCACTGGGGCTGTCTGGAGCAGCCCCTGTCTGGTCCAGCAAGGGTGGAGGAAGGGTGGACAGTGAGGTGAACACAAGCCAGCACAAGCCACCCTTTAGCAAAGGGTGTGATGAGCTGCATAAGAAAGGGTCTTGGCAGCAAGGCTTGAAAGATTGCTTGGAGCTGAATCTGCTGAGGGATGCCAGCAAGGGCTTCTCTAAATGTCTAAGTGGCAAAGACCAGGGAAAAGATGAGCCCACTGCTCATAGGGCAGGAGATATGTTGCCTTGGCTTCAGTGATAAGGCAGAAGTGAAAACTCACCTGCAAGGCCACAGGAAGATACCAAAACCTCTTGCACAGCAGGGTTTCTGTCTTTGGGGCATCTGCTTTCCTGGCTGGGTGGCAAACAGTAAACAGCTCCTTGGAACACGGGTGTCACTGTGACATCACCTCAACCCTGCTGCTTTTCAGAAGCCACAGGCTCTGTCCCCTGGCACTCTGTCCAGGACTCCTGCAGGCACACACGCAAGGTAAGCAGGCTCCAGAAGGATCAGGGTGTTGCTCTTTAAATTTTGGCTTGTCAGATAGCAGCAGCTGCAGGCACTGGAGCAAAGGCAGCCTCTTCCAATCTCCTCTCGTCTCTGTGCAGTTGTGAGGGCCTGTAGGTCTCGCACAGGGTGCTGGGGCTTTCTAGCACTGAAGACTCTCTGCCTTTCCCCACCGAGTCCTTCAGGTACCCTGTGCTAAACACAGTAATGTCTGGGAGACTTTATGAGGTCTTCAGAGATTAGGACACAGCAGGTCTTTCCCCAGGGCCTCCTGACAACAGAGCCTGCCCAGGGCTCTCAGCCATCTAGCTTGAGCTCTGGGGAGATATGGACACCAGGCCTTCCCTTCCTGCTCTTGCTCCCTCTCTACCTCCTGCCAAGGAGCAGACCTCCAAAGGGTCTGTCCAACCTCCTTCCAGGTCCCAGTGGGAGCCTCTCCAAACTAGGGCCACACAGGCTCTTCATGCCTGCCTTCCCTTTATGCACAGACAGGTTTCCCCAGCACCTCAATGTTCAGTGATGGTTGCTTACCTGTGGGCAGACGGCAGAGGTGCAGGGCTGTCCTCGGGCCAGCTCACCCACAGGGCACCTGCTGTTGCTGCTGTTTTGAAGCCCAGAAAGTGACCCCTTCAGGAGACCCTTACCTTCCCTATCCCACAGCTTGCTTGGGCTTTGTTTGTCTTTCCCCTCTGAGCACCAGAGAAAGCCAGGCAACCAGGCACTTTGCATGTCTCCCTCTCCAGGACCGCGTGCGGGGCACTGAGGAAGCCCTAGAGGAGACACTCTGCTGCAAGGGGCAGCATGAGCCAGCTGCCACCAGCAGAGCCATCGGAAATGGCAGCAGCAGATGGCCTATGCCCCATCTGCCTGGGTCACCTTGAAAATGCCACCTACGTGGAGGTTTGTCAGCACCGCTTTTGCTTCATCTGTATCTGGGAATGGGCCAAACTGACAGAGACCTGCCCGCTGTGCAAGCAGCCCTTCAAGCAGCTGCTGCGCGCTGTGACAGCGGACAACAACCACGAGGAACGTGTTGCTGGCCGGTCTGCCCGCCGCCAGAGAAAGGCAGCCAGGATCCGGAGCAGATCCCCACAGCGGCGCTACAACCCAAGTCGCAGGCGTGCTGACACCCAGCCCTCCACGGGGAGAAGGGGACTGCGGGGACAGACTGAGCGCAGAGGGATCCAGTAGCTGTGGGGCCCTCCGACGCCACTTCTCAGCAGACTGAGCCAGCACTTTTCATGAGGGAACACCACCAAGCACCAGGGAGCACCTGGCCAGCCCTGCTGCCACACCACACAGCAGGTGCGGCAGCAGGGCTGCTGCAGCTCCTGCAACAGTCTGACCCCTTTCACTTGCAATAAACAGCCAGGCGCTTTCAGTTTTGGGATGTGTATCATGATTTCAATCATTTTTTAACTGCTGCAACAGAAGATGTTTCCCTCCTGCTTTCCCTGCTTTCCACTTCCAAGCACCAGGGCAGAGGTGTCCAAATTCTATGCCCAGCAGCTGCTCCTGCTGGTGCTTCTGCATCCAAATGTTCCTGGCCATTCTTTAGGCCCTACTCTCAGTCCATCTCTGGAGCAGCAGCTGAAACTCATCCCACCCAAGTCCCCACGGCTGTGGCTGGCAGGCAGGAGGGGGCTTGTTTTGTTCTTCTGGCTAAATGCTCTCTGGGAATGGGAGTTCAGAAGCAGTATTAAAGAGTTTGTATTGAAGGGAAGTCTGGATGGCCTATTTCCAGCAAGAAGTCAAGGGTAAATCTACATGAAGTAGCTTTGGCTACTTTCGCCACTGTGGAAAGTCACACAAACACAGAAGTGCCCTGAACAGCAAGGTTTAAGAAAGGATCAATCCACAAACCATCCAAACTTAACTTTATCTATGAGCTATTTTCAAAAGATGGAAGCATGCCAGCACTGACACAGAAACTAAACTGTAAACCACAAGAACACACATTGCACAATCCTTCTTGGTTTGGACCTATGAGACTTCCCAAGACATGGACAATTGCTCAGCGTTGGTGCTAACCTGGCCAACCCCAGTGACCAAGTCTGAAGCAAGCTGTCCCTGTGGTTTTGGCTGGTCCAGAAACAGCCCAGCTCCTTCACTCTCCAAGCCAGGCATGTGCCAGAGCAGCTCTGCAGATGAGGTCCTGGGGGACAGCAGGCAGCAAAGGACCATATTCCATGTCTATTTGACATGGTGGTGATTGGTCAAAGGTTGGATTCAGTGACCTTGGAGGTCTTTTCCATCCTAAATGATTCTGTGATTCTGTGATTTCTACCAATTAGCAACTGATAGAAAGTTGGTGGAAAAAAGAGTACTGTTTTCTCTTTACTAATGAAAAGGTGATTTTCTTAGGAATACTGCAAGATATTTCATCATTTTACTGTCTCCTTACTGCAGGATCTGCCAGAGAGTAACAGGGAAGACTCTTTCCTAAAAATGTCATGTTTTATGATGCATAGATTTGAAAGAATCAGACCTGAAAATATGGAGAAGTTACACTAAATATATTTTTACTTTTGTCTGCATAACATGTCATACTAGAGTCCATGGTTTCAATGGTGTTACTGACAATTCAAACCTCAGTACTGATTTGGGCTTGTTATAAATTACAGAACCACAGATACAATAGCCCAGATATTTGAAGTTATTTCCAAGTTGTGTCAACACATATCTCACCCTCTAAGTTTACTGACTAACACATAGCTGGAAGTGGATTTGATCAAACATTCAGTTCTTGTAAAAGAAAGCTACTAACAAAAAGCAATTTTGCCAAAATCTTTAACAAGCAAATACTAAGGTCTACAAAAGAATATCTTATCAGCCCACCACTTTTTTTTACTGTCAGAGCTGAGACTACATAAGCTTATTAGGCAGAGAGAATATTTCTTAAAAAGTTGTTTCTAACAATTAAAATTTGGTGTTATAACCAGAAAAACCCCACAAATAAACAAACTAACCCCAAAAATTATGCTTCTCAAAGCAGCATTAACCTGGAAGTGGGTTTCATTTGATTTTTTTTGGTGACTATAGAAAAGAAGAGAAAAAATAATTTTAATTACACTTAAATGTTTATACTTGAACCCACACATAAAACAGTAGAATCCTTGTGGTGCAATCACCATACTGTGATAACATGCTATGGCTTGGTAAGAATTTTCAAATAACTTCTTTACACAAATGATCATGAAGAGTATAGGTATTTTTGTGTACAAGTCTCAATATGCAACAGATTGACTAACAGTTAAAATGCTGTTATCAGTTATATGAAGGAGCTTGTAGATGCATTTTTCTCACCTTTTAATTTTTATTTAATTTATAAAACAGAGCAAAATCTTTAGAGCTGAGAGAGCCTCACAGTTGCAACACACCAAGAAAAAATCAAGTTAGATTATACAAATCTGTTAATAGAATCACACAAGTAGCTCAGGTTGGAAGGCTTCTAAAAATATCATCTACTCTGACCTTTTGTGGGAAAGGGAGACTAGAAGAGCTCTTGTAGCACCCCTGAGGAGGTTGTTCCAATAAATGATTGTTCCTCCTATAGAAAGACTCTTCCAATGCAACTTGGACTCATTGCCTTTGTCTTCTCTGCATGGGTCCTTGTGAAGAGAGACTCTTCTCTTTGTAGCTGCCCTTTGAGTCCTGGAACACTGTGCTGACGTTCCTTATGAGCCTTCTCCATTGAGATGAGATCTAGGTCCTTCAGTGTTTCCTCATGGGTCAGGTTCTCCAGCTCTGATTATCTTTGTGACTCTCCTTTGGACATTCTCCAGCCTGTCTGCATTCTTCTTCAATTGTGAAAGCCAGAACTGAACACAATACCCCAGATAAGGCCTGACAAGATCTGAGTGGAGAGATAACAACTTTAACTCTGCTAGTAGTCTCCCTGTGAATGCAGCCTGGGAGATGGTTTTTTGACCTGACCCATCAATTTAGCCCCCCAAAAAATCCACCAAATAACAATCAAATAATTGCTTTCTTTTCTTCCTCTAATGTTAGAAAACAGATATCAATTTCAGTCCAGCTACTTTTCTTACTATGCTAACTGCTTTTATTCCTTTCATTTATCTGAGACACTCAAATTATAAATAAGAGTTCCATCCTTATGCCAAAAGGTCTAGGCAGGTCTTCTGTATTATGATTATTCTTACAATATCAAACCTGGCTGGAACAGCTGTGACTAAAAGTAATTTTATAAAAGCCAAAATGTTTCCTGAGAGCAGCATTGGTTTCAATGAATTTTTCAAAGGAAGGTTTTCTGCAGTCAAGAGCTTCCTGGTGACCTCTAATGAGAAAGAGTGAGGAAAAGAGATGAATCAAAAACCTCAGGTATTATTTGGAAAAAAACCCCAACCATTTTTGACAGAATTCCAGTGTCAGAAGAACATATTTGGTCATTCCAAAGTGGAATAAAAACAAAGTTTGAGGTTTTAAAAGTTCTTTTTCTGCCAAGCTCTCTGCCACATGTGATGACACTTACTGAGAACCCTCATTTCCAGAATACCAGTTCACAGTTCAGTGAAACCAGTCTTTTATGCCATGAGTTGTCTTGAGATACAAAGAACCATCTATTCTTTGGTACCTATAAACAAAAATTACAAAATAACTGAGAGCGAGTACAGAAAATGAACTATGAATTTCATATTAAGTGTTATTTATATAGTCTTTAAGCAAGGAAAGCAGCACAGTAATCCACAGGCATTGCTCCATTCTGGGGCTCAATTCAAGCTCTGATTAAAAACAAAACAAAACAAAACAAAACAAAACAAAAAAAAGAACAAAAACAAAAAAAAACCACAAAAAAAAAACAACCAAAAAAGCAAAAGGCAAATCTTCACAGGCTAATATTTATTTCTGCTGTTACTGAGCAAAGTGATATGATTTAAAAATTCTGAAAAAATATTTAGAAGAATATTTTCACTTCAATATTATAGTAAATACTTTTGTAAATGCTTTGGTGTACAGATTCACATGGAGACTTACAGGTGTAGGGGATTTGATGGGCTACAACTAAACAAACTGAGGGAATTGAATATGGTCCTTGCAAAAACATTCCATAATTTTAGAAAGAACATGTCTATGCTAACTGAAGAAAGGAAAATTTTTCATCCATCTTGATCAAAGGGGCAAACTCAGCAATCTGGGAAATCAGAGATTATTCTGTTTTATTCAGTCCAGCACTATATTGCCTCTGATTAACCTGATTGTCTTCTATGAAAAACAGGTTGGAAATGTGATTAAGGAGAGAGAAGTGGATATCATTTACATTATGTGACTGAAGGGAAAGCAAGGGGTATCATTTACCCCAACTTTGTTCCTCTTTCAACAATGGCTCCTGTAATATTGTTGTTCTATGTTAGGAAGGCCCAATCAAGGTTTAGATTGATGGACCAGAGGCTACACAACCCATCTGTTTGGATGACTGGACTCAGAGGGTAATGTTTAATGAGTTGTCCTCTACCCAGAGACCAGGAACAAGTGCTGTAATGCAGAGATCTACCCTGTGGGACCAGTCTTGTGTAAGAGATTCATAATTGATGAGGTGACAGAGTGCAGTCTCATCCAGCTTTCAAATGACTCCACACTGGGGTAACCAGCCCATATGCTTGAGGGTAGGGCAAAGGGACCTACGCAGGCTGGAAGAATGGGCCACAAGGAATCTCACAAAGTACAAGCACAAATTAAAATTGATACACCTCCTAAAAATGCTACAAGAGCTCCTTGAGGTGACACAGAGGACTGAAGACTGGCAAACAGCTCTGGCAGACAGCAAGCAGAGCATGAGCAAGCAGTGCTCTAGCACCAAGGAGAGCCAGCAGTCCCCTAAGCTCCATTTACAGGAGTTGAGACACCACATAGAGGGACTGATGCTGAGTTTTGGTCAGTCCAGTGCAGGTAATGCACTATTAAACAGGAAGAAGCTCGAAGGTAGAGCAAAATCTTTAGTCTTTTACTTATAAAGATTCATAAAGGGCCAAAATGTAATCTGCACAACATGGCTGGTCAGTCAGTCCAAAGGATAATACCACATGCTGTGCTTGACGAACTCTTATTATCCTATTCTCACTGCTTTATAGTGAGAGTGTAAAGCCCCCAGATTGATAAGGGTAAAATTGTTCCATAAAAATTACATTGCTGTAAAAGCTAACTTTGTCTGGGAAATGGCACTAATGGGATTAATGATATAAAAGCAGTGAGAAATACTTTCTGCTTTATTTTTAGTAGGAAACTGGGACTTTATTGATTCTTGTGGCACCACTGCACAGACTCCCTAACACTACTACAGCATGGAAGCTTTGCAGAGCTCTCCCCCAGCATGGGGTCTGCAGCGGGATCTGCAGGGAGTCAGCTGGCACAGGTAATCCTGCAGGGAAGGAAGGAAGGAAGGAAGGAAGGAAGGAAGGAAGGAAGGAAGGAAGGAAGGAAGGAAGGAAGGAAGGAAGGAAGGAAGGAAGGAAGGAAGGAAGGAAGGAAGGAAGGAAGGAAGGAAGGAAGGAAGGACGTGGCGGAAGTGGCGGAAGTTGTAGTAGAGATGGCCTTTGAGTGAAATATATGTATTATATCTAAATATCTGTATATGGGCCCTGCCCCAATAAGTCTCAGTTGATTCTCAATGGCTTGCAGCTGCAATGTCCTTAATATGGCGCAGCTGTGGCCAGCAGGGATAGCTGGGATTAAAGGGGGCCTGGGCTTCCCAATGAGACAGAACCCTGAGGCAGCCTCGAAGAAGCAGGAACAGCCTGCCGAGGATGGAGTCAGTGTGATGAAGACTGGGCCATGAGGAACCCCCGAGAAGATATGAGACAATGAATATGACTACTATTAATACGACTACAATTGAGACCACAGCCTACGGCTACAATTGGTGACACCGACGTGATAGCTGTAATTACAAGATAAGGTAGCCGAGAAAACTGGAAGTGTTGGAGAAAGAAGAAGAGCTGAGAGAAGTTGCTGGAGAACATGAGAAATTGAAAATCCTGCAGCCAAAGGATGAGAAGATGGTAAAGAAGGTAATGATTACGGCAAAGAAAGCTCGAAAGAAAATTAATTGCCTGGGCAGGAGAGGAGAGGTAAACAGGCACATATTCAATTTGAAGCCAAAACATCTGCTGGCTGGGAAGAAAATTTAGCAGAAATTAGAGGAGATAAGTAGTCTTCTGAATCAAAACTAAACAAAATCCAATTTTGGCTTAGGTAAATATATGTATGTACTGGAAATTTGGAAATGAGATGGGCCTCAAGAATCCTAGGTAAATATGTATGTATTGAAAATTTAGACGTGTAATGAGGAAAAAAAAAACAGAAAAAAAAAAGGGAAAAAGGAAAAAAAAAACCAAAAAAAAAGTAATGGCGGCCTTGTGAATCCTAGGTAAAAATATGTATTGGGAATTTGAGAATGTAATAGAGGCCTGTGAATCCTAGGTAAAAAATGTGTATTGGAGTTATGGAAATGTAGTAGAGATGGGCCTTGTGAATCCTAGGTAAAAATGTGTATAGGAAATTTGGAAATGTAATGGAGGCCTTGTGAATCCTAGGTAAAAAATGTGTATTGGAAATTTGGAAATGTAATGAGATGGGCCCTGCGAATCCTAGGTAAATATGTATGTACTGGAAATTATATTGTAATATATATATCTGACCTGCTTTGTTAATACTAATAAAAAAGGGGGAAATGTAGTAGAGATGGCCTTTGAGTGAAATATAACTATTATATCTAAATATCTGTATATGGGCCCTGCCCCAATAAGTCTCAGTTGATTCTCAATGGCTTGCAGCTGCAATGTCCTTAATTGGGCGCAGCTGTGGCCAGCAGGGATAGCTGGGATAAAAGGGGGCTGGGTTTCCCAATCAGGTAGAACCCTGAGGCAGCCTCGAAGAAGCAGGAACAGCCTGCCAAGGAAGGAGTCAGATGATGAAGAACAGGCCACGAGGAAACCCCCAAGAAGGTATGAGACTTTAGAGAATAATGACTACAATGGATATGACTACAATGGATATGACTACAATTGAGACCACAGCCCACGGCTACAGGAAGTGGTGGAAGTGGCGGAAGGAAGGAAGGAAGGAAGGAAGGAAGGAAGGAAGGAAGGAAGGAAGGAAGGAAGGAAAGAAAGGAAGGAAGGAAGGAAGTGGTGGAAGGAAGTGGCGGAAGAGGCGGAAAGGAAGGAAGGAAAGAAAGGAAGGAAGGAAGTGGCGGAAGGAAGTGGCGGAAGTGGTGGAAGGAAGTGGCGGAAGTGGTGGAAGTGGCGAAAGGATGGAAGGAAACGAAGGAAGGAAGTGGCGGAAGGAAGTGGCGGAAGGAAGTGGCGGAAGGAAGTGGCGGAAGGAAGGAAGGAAGGAAGGAAGGAAGGAAGAAAGGAAATGGAGGAAGGAAGTGGCGGAAGGAAGGAAGGAAGGAAGTGGCGGAAGGAAGGAAGTGGCGGAAGAAAGTGGCATAAGGAAGGAAGTGGCGGAAGGAAGGAAGAGGCGGAAAGAAAGAAGGAAGAGGCGGAAGGGAGGAAGGAAGTGGTGGAAGGAAGTGGCGGAAGGAAGGAAGGAAGTGGCAGAAGGAAGGAAGGAAGTGGCAGAAGGAAGTGGTGGAAGGAAGAAAGTGGCGGAAGGAAGGAAGGAATTGGCAGAAGGAAGTGGCGGAAGGAAGGAAGGGAAGTGGCAGAAGGAAGTGGCAGAAGGAATGAAAGAAGTGGCAGAAGGAAGTGGTGGAAGGAAGGAAGGAAGTGGCGGAAGGAAGTGGCAGAAGGAAGGAAGTGGCGGAAGTGGGGGAAGTGGGGGGAAGTGGTGGAAGGAAGGAAGGAAGGGGCGGAAGGAAGTGGCGGAAGTGGCGGAATGGCAGAAGGAACGAAGTAAGTGGTGGAAGGAAGTGGTGGAAGGAAGGAAGTGGCGGAAGTGGCGGAAGGAAGTGCGGGAAGGAAATGGCGGAAGTGGCGGAAGGAAGGAAGGAAGTGGCAGAAGGAAGGAAGTGGCAGAAGGAAGGAAGGAAGGAAGTGGCGGAAGGAAGGAAGTGGCGGAAGGATGTGGCGGATGTGGCGGATGTGGCGGAAGGAAGGAAGGAAGGAAGGAAGGAAGGAAGGAAGGAAGGAAGGAAGGAAGGAAGGAAGGAAGGAAGGAAGTGGCATAAGGAAGTGGCGGAAGTGGCAGAAGTGGCGGAAGGAAGTGGCGGAAGGAAGTGGCCGGAAGTGGTGGAAGGAAGTGGTGGAAGGAAGGAAGTGGAGGAAGGAAGTGGCGGAAATGGCGGAAATGGCGAAAGGAAGGAAGGAAGGAAGTGGCGGAAGGAAGTGGCGGAAGTAGTGGAAGGAAGTGGCGGAAGGAAGGAAGGAAGGAAAGAGGGAAGGAAGGAAGGAAGGAAGGAAGTGGAGGAAGGAAGGAAGTGGAGGAAGGAAGCGGCGGAAGTGGCGGAATGGCGGAAGGAAGTAAGTGGTGGAAGGAAGTGGTGGAAGGAAGGAAGTGGCGGAAGGAAGTGCGGGAAGGAAATGGCGGAAGTGGCAGAAGTGGCGGAAGGAAGGAAGGAAGCGGCAGAAGGAAGGAAGGAAGTGGCGGAAGGAAGGAAGTGGCAGAAGGAAGTGGCGGAAGTGGCGGAAGGAAGGAAGGAAGTGGCGGAAGGAAGGAAGGAAGTGGCGGAAGGAAGGAAGGAAGTGGCGGAAGGAAGTGGCGGAAGGAAGGGAAGGAAGGTAGGTAGGTAGGAAGGAAGGAAGGAAGGAAGGAAGGAAGGAAGTGGCGGAAGAAAGTAAGTGGCGGAAGGAAGGAAGGAATGAAGTGGCGGAAGTAAGAAAGGAAATGGTGGAAGGAAGTGGGCGGAAGTGGCGGAAGTGGCGGAAGTAAGAAAGGAAATGGCAGAAGGAAGTGGCGGAAGTGGCGGAAGTGGCGGAAGGAAGAAAGGAAGGAAGTGGCATAAGGAAGTGGCGGAAGTGGCGGAAGGAAGTGGCGGGAAGGAAGTGGCGGAAGGAAGTGGCGGAAGGAAGTGGCGGAAGTGGCGGAAGGAAGTGGCGGAAGTGGCGGAAGGAAGGAAGGAAGTGGCATAAGGAAGGAAGGAAGGAAGGAAGTGGCGGAAGGAAGTGCGGGAAGGAAATGGCGGAAGTGGCAGAAGTGGCGGAAGGAAGGAAGGAAGTGGAGGAAGCAAGTGGCGGAAGTGGCGGAATGGCGGTAGGAAGGAAGTAAGTGGTGGAAGGAAGTGGCGGAAGTAAGGAAGTGGCGGAAGGAAGTGCGGGAAGGAAATGGCGGAAGTGGCAGAAGTGGCGGAAGGAAGGAAGTTGAGGAAGGAAGTGGCGGAAGTGGCGGAAGTGGCGGAAGGAAGGAAGGAAGGAAGGAAGGAAGGAAGTGGCGGAAGAAAGTAAGTGGCGGAAGGAAGGAAGGAATGAAGTGGCGGAAGTAAGAAAGGAAATGGTGGAAGGAAGTGGCGGAAGTGGCGGAAGTGGCGGAAGTAAGAAAGGAAATGGCAGAAGGAAGTGGCGGAAGTGGCGGAAGTGGCGGAAGGAAGAAAGGAAGGAAGTGGCATAAGGAAGTGGCGGAAGTGGCGGAAGGAAGTGGCGGAAGGAAGTGGCGGAAGGAAGTGGCGGAAGTGGCGGAAGGAAGTGGCGGAAGTGGCGGAAGTGGCGGAAGGAAGGAAGGAAGTGGCATAAGGAAGGAAGGAAGGAAGGAAGGAAGGAAGTGGCGGAAGGAAGTGCGGGAAGGAAATGGCGGAAGTGGCAGAAGTGGCGGAAGGAAGGAAGGAAGTGGAGGAAGCAAGTGGCGGAAGTGGCGGAATGGCGGTAGGAAGGAAGTAAGTGGTGGAAGGAAGTGGCGGAAGTAAGGAAGTGGCGGAAGGAAGTGCGGGAAGGAAATGGCGGAAGTGGCAGAAGTGGCGGAAGGAAGGAAGTTGAGGAAGGAAGTGGCGGAAGTGGCGGAAGTGGCGGAAGGAAGGAAGGAAGGGGCATAAGGAAGTGGCGGAAGGAAGTGGCGGAAGGAAGGAAGTGGCGGAAGGAAGGAAGGAAGTGGCGGAAGGAAGGAAGTGGCGGAAGGAAGGAATGAAGTGGCGGAAGGAAGTGGCGGAAGAAATGAAGTGGCGGAAGGAAGTGGCGGAAGGAAATGGCAGAAGGAAGAAAGTAAGTGGCGGAAGTGGTGGAAGTGGCAGAAGGAAGTGGCGGAAAGAAGTGGCGGAAGGAAGTGGCAGAAGGAAGAACGTAAGTGGCGGAAGTGGTGGAAGTGGCGGAAGGAAGTGGCGGAAGGAAGTGGCGGAAGGAAGTGGCGGAAGGAAGTGGCGGAAGGAAGGAAGGAAGGAAGGAAGGAAGGGAGGAAGGGAGGAAGGAAGGAAGGGAGGAAGGGAGGAAGGAAGGAAGAAAAGAAGTGGCGGAAGGAAGGAAGGACTGGCGGAAGGAAGGAAGTGGCGGAAGGAAGTGGCGGAAGGAAGGAAGGGAGGGAGGGAGGGGCGGAAGGAAGTGGCGGAAGTGGCGGAATGGCAGAAGGAAGGAAGTGGTGGAAGGAAGTGGTGGAAGGAAGGAAGTGGCGGAAGGAAGTGCGGGAAGGAAATGGCGGAAGTGGCAGAAGTGGCGGAAGGAAGGAAGGAAGTGGCAGAAGGAAGGAAGTGGCAGAAGGAAGGAAGGAAGTGGCGGAAGGAAGGAAGTGGCGGAAGGATGTGGCGGATGTGGCGGAAGTGGCGGAAGGAAGGAAGGAAGGAAGTGGCATAAGGAAGTGGCGGAAGTGGCAGAAGTGGCAGAAGGAAGTGGCGGAAGGAAGTGGCGGAAGTGGTGAAAGGAAGTGGTGGAAGGAAGGAAGGAAGTGGAGGAAGGAAGTGGCGGAAATGGCGGAATGGTGGAAGTAAGGAAGTAAGTGGCGGAAGGAAGTGGCGGAAGGAAGTGGCGGAAGTAGCGGAAGGAAGTGGCAGAAGTGGCGGAAGGAAGGAAGGAAGGAAGGAAAGAGGGAAGGAAGGAAGGAAGTGGAGGAAGGAAGGAAGTGGAGGAAGGAAGCGGCGGAAGTGGCGGAATGGCAGAAGGAAGGAAGGAAGTGGTGGAAGGAAGTGGTGGAAGGAAGGAAGTGGCGGAAGGAAGTGCGGGAAGGAAATGGCGGAAGTGGCAGAAGTTGCGGAAGGAAGGAAGGAAGTGGCAGAAGGAAGGAAGGAAGTGGCGGAAGGAAGGAAGTGGCAGAAGGAAGTGGCGGAAGTGGCGGAAGTGGCGGAAGGAAGTGGCGGAAGGAAGGAAGTGGCGGAAGGAAGGAAAGAAATTGGCGGAAGGAAGGAAGTGGCGGAAGGAAGGAAGGAAGTGGCTAAAGGAAGTGGCGGAAGGAAGTGGCGGAAGTGGCGGAAGTGGCAGAAGGAAGGAAGGAAGGAAGGGGCATAAGGAAGTGGCGGAAGTGGCGGAAGGAAGTGGCGGAAGGAAGTGGCGGAAGTGGCGGAAGGAAGTGGCAGAAGGAAGGAAGGAAGGAAGTGGCGGAAGGAAGTGGCAGAAGGAAGGAAGTGGCGGAAGGAAGGAAGTGGCGGAAGCGGCATAAGGAAGGAAGTGGCGGAAGGAAGGAAGTGGAGGAAGGAAGGAAGGAAGTGGCGGAAGGAAATGGCGGAAGTGGCAGAAGGAAGGAAGTGGCGGAAGGAAGTGGTGAAAGGACGGAAGTGGCGGAAGTGGCGGAAGGAAGTGGCGGAAGGAAGTGGCGGAAGTGGCAGAAGTGGCGGAAGTGGCGGAAGGAAGGAAGGAAGTGGCGGAAGGAAGTGGCGGAAGGAAGTGGCGGAAGTGGCGGAATGGCGGAAGGAGGGAAGTAAGTGGTGGAAGGAAGTGGCGGAAGGAAGGAAGTGGCGGAAGTGGCGGAAGGAAGTGGCGGAAGGAAATGGCGGAAGTGGCAGAAGTGGCGGAAGGAAGGAAGGAAGTGGCGGAAGGAAGTGGCGGAAGTGGCAGAAGGAAAGAAGGAAGTGGCGGAAGGAAGTGGCGGAAGTGGCGGAAGTGGTGGAAGGAAGGAAGGAAGGAAGGAACCTTCTGTACATACTATTCTCAAGGCCCATCCTATGAACTAAAATTTTTTTCATGTGAGAATGGGGGTAAGGAGGAGGACTAGTCCTAAGCAAAATGCATACTTTTAATGTAGCTCGACTTTTTGGAAGACAATAAGAAATAAAAAAAAAACCAATCTGAAAACATATTATAGTGTAATTATGGTAATGCATAACTTCAAAGACCTGTTTGTAAGTTCATGTGGAATGGTTATAACGTGTGCAAAAATAAATGGGAAGTTAGCTGCTTCTCTTTCTTTTCTGAGAATATGCTTGTTTCATTATCAACTTTCTTCCCTCCACAGCACATTTTATAGCCAAAGTGCCATTGCATTAAGAATTTTAGCCTCATTTGCATAATGCTAATAGCAGAAAGGCAGGTCTGCTTAACTATCCATACAGGAATGGGATTGCTGCAGCACTGGAAGAAATGGATCCACTTGTTAAAAAAAATAAGGAATGTAGCTGAAACTAGACTGTCAGCCAGAAACTGATTTTGCTGCTAATGCAAACACTTTTATTATCTCAACTAAGCTGATATGTGTCATTAATTCAAAAGAAAACATTGCAATAATCCTGTACCTCATGATGATTTTATTGTGCAGTGGGATGGGGGGTATTACTGAAATAATATATCAAGACTTCAGCTGACAGGATAAAAAAAAATAAATTAGGACATAATATGGCATTTTATTTTTTCCTTCTTAAAGACAAAATAAAAAATCTTTCCTGGGCTCCCAAACAAAATTTCAAACACTTGACACTTAAGATGAAGCAAGAAGTACAGCTTGCCTACAATATCTTTATTGCTGTGAGTGACAGCTCAAGGCACAGAGAGAGGCAGAGATCTTCCTAATGTTATTGTAAAGAGATTTTTTCATCAGAATGAAATGGTTAAAGCAATCCTAACTGCACTAATTGACATAAGCTCTGCATCTTGGATCTTAAGGAGAATTTTAATCTTTTGAGGTTGCATAGATTAGATTCTCTTTACACATATAAAGAAATAAACGAAATCGTCCTTTAACAAAGTTATGAAAGAGTTCTACATACAAGAAAATGCATCAAAAATTTTCTAGATATTTTCTGACTTTATGGTAACAAATTAATCCATATTCTAAAGGACAAAAGAGAAATTTAACCATATTAGACAGCTTCTTAGCTATAAAAATATATAATTTTAAAATCTGCTACATAGTTTTTAGCAAGTTTTTAGCGAGTTGATGTTTGCAAACAAAAATGGGATTGATGTGGATAAGTTAGTATGAACCTCTATAAAACATAAATATATATATATACCATAAAGAAAATAATAATCATCCTGCAAAGGATGTCATTTAAGTTTTCTTGATTTTCTCCAGTTGGTGTTTGTAGTTTCTAATGAAATTTAAAAAAAACCCTAAAAACAAAGCCCTGCGTCTGGTCCTCAGGAGAGGTATTCTACAGAAAAGAAAATATTTTAGCTGTGTATGTACATTATGAAAGCATATAGGATCATCTTCAGGTGCAAAAAAATTAATTTATCCAACTATTGGTCACAAAAGAAGCCTCTTGCATTGTTAAAGACATTTAATAATTCTGGAAAGATTTTAAATTTTACTGAAATATGTAAATTGCAAAGAGTGTTTACTGCTATAAATTATGGAATAAATTACAGGTCATGGGTCTAAGCAAGGAAATATATGCAAGGACTGATATCAATTAAAAACCAAGCACTAACTGCACTTTGTGGTGAGAGTTCAGAAATATGATATAGGAGATTAGGAAAGAAAAGTTGCAAAAGCTACTTATCTCCAACGAATTTCACAAAAGAAGGAAAAATAAAATATCTTCATTAATATTTTTTATAGGGGAAAGTGAGTTCTTGATAAAAAAAATTAGATTAATTCAAAAATTATGAGAGGGTAGAAGGAAAATAGATTCTAATAGCAGCATGTGGCCAAACCTGTCAGAATTAAAGGCATTTGCAGTGGTTAGTTATTGAATTATGTTCAGCTGTTTATGCAAGAAATATATGACCAAATGCATTTCAAGCAGATATTCTCGTGGAACTAGCCATGTAAAGTGCTTGTAAAGTGTCAATTCAGACTGTCTTTTCCTATTAAGCATGTCAAAATCAGTTAATTATATTTGGTAGCATTGTTTTTCAACTTGCCTGTCATTTAATCTATTTTTTTTAATCACTTAGATAAATTTTTTTATCAAAAGGTAATTTTCCCTTTCTTGAGGTTAATTTTGCTCACGTAATTCTTGTTAGTCAGCACAAATATTTAATAAAAATTTATATAAGGTCTCTTGTACACTGAATACAAATAAAATGTACAGAGAACAAAAATAGAGATGTACAAGTTCCACAATGAAATAAAGAGGAAAAGATGTCCTGATTTTATGGTTGTTTTAGATCTTGAGAAATACAAAAATGTCTTGTTACCCTACTGACTTTGGGCATACATGAGACAACTAGGAACAGAAATGAGATGTAACTTAGGTATCTAAATACTTCTCTTCACAGTGCAAAACAGATCAATCCATCAGTGTCAAGATTTTCATGGAAAAAAAAAAAAAGAATGCTTCAAAATTGATGCCCAAAAATGTCTGGCTTATGTGTGGGAAGCTCGAATTTGATACTGGCAAAAAGTAACCCTGTCATGTTGAGACTATGATTGGTTGCTCAAAATCATACAGGACTCATATTTTATGGTATTAATTTGCTTTCAAAAGTCAACCAAAGATCACTGCTTTCTTTAAATAAACTTTAAATATTTTGTCTGAATATCTGTATATTTAGACCACTGCTCCACAGATAGGCAGCTAGGGAATTCTGTTGTTTGTAGCCTGTCCAGGTTTAGAGCAAATTTGGGAGAGAATCCCCCCAAAGGAGCTCCGGTAGGAAAGCTGATTCAATCAGCCCCTCCCCCCAACGGGTCCGGGAGAAAATATCTCCTTGGAGAAAGGTGGAAAAAACTGTTTATTAAACAATAAAATCTAAACAATATCAAAAAATAAAATCCCTTGCCACTCCAAAGAGATGACAAACTGAGAAAAGTCCCTCCCCGGCTTGTGACTCAGCTCACTCAGTCTCTGATGGGTTCTGCCGGTGCTGGAATGTCACAGGCCAGGCCTGGCCTGGTGGGCCACAGGTGTGAGCTGCTGGTGCTCCCCTTGAGGTTCAGTCCAGAGCAGGTTTCAAGAGGTCCAAAGAAAAAGGAAAAAAAAACCAAAAAAAAAAATCCAGGGAACTTCTTTGCCTCGGCTAGCTAAACTAACTCAAAGCAAAGGAGAGCTCTGTCCCGTCGTCTGTCCAGCCGCAGACAACAGTCCAGGAGCAGGAATGTGGGGGAGTGAATGCAGTGTCTGAAAAAAAAAACCTGCCGCTTCTTCTCTCCCCCCTTCACTCCCCGAGGCACTCTTAAAGGTGCAAAACTCACCATTCAGAATGGGACGATTGGGGATAAAAGCATCATATAGTCAACCCAGGACATAGCCCTCACTAGTGTCTCTGGGCTGTAGAAGTTAGTTCTTGCAGAGAGAAATTATATTGTTTATATCTGTAATCCTTCCATGCTGAAGTGTTGTATTGATTTATTAATGTTCCATTGTTAACAGGTAATCAAAAAACTACGTACTAATGAGAAAAATGAAAAGTACAAACTGAACTATTGTATGCTTGCAACATTGATACAGACTTGCAAATTTCTAAACATCCTTTGGTAACAAATCTCAAATGGCTGGCTTACACACACAGATGCACATGCACACAGACAGGCTTGCATGGAGCCAACAGCACCCACCTGCCTCGCTCACCCCTTTTCCTCCTCAGGGTCCCCAAGGTTTCTCTGCATTGTTACTGCAGTGGGCCAGCTGGGACAACAGATAAACCCTTTTACTTACAACAGTTATTTAAGATTTACTAGATCTACCTCCAACTTTCAGGACTGTTATGTATTTTATATTAATCTCTGCCAGACAAATTGTTTTGAGACTACATGCAGTTATAATGGGTCTCTCAGCATGAGAATTTAGCTTGGACACTTCTGTAAAATAAAAACATATGGTTTCAAGGACCTTAGCATAAAGAAGTAATTTCAGTCTGCATTCCCAACACTCTCACTAAGAGCTTTATGATTTGAGCTATTTAGGAAGAAAAACAGAGACTCTTTCACTTATACTGTGAAAAAAAAAATAGAATATCCTACTGAATTCTTGCAGAGCTCAATATCCAAGACATGCTTGGGGAATTCCTGCATAAATTAATTTTCTTGAGTGTGCACAGGAGCAGGACCTTGTGACTATGTGACTGAACTGCCAAGAGCTACTACATTGCCAATGGAACTTTGTTCATTGAGAATTAGACAGTAAACGCGGGTACTTTGACAATGCAATGAAATTCTGCTTAAAATTAGTTTTACAATGGATACTAGGAGTAGTCTTTTATTTGTTTTCTATTTCATTTTTTCTATTTCAACCTCTCTATCATTTAGGAAACCTTCTTGACAATACCATGTGTTTAGAAAATCTAATAAATTTTTATTTCTGTAAATACAGTAGAAATGTCCCTTATATTTTTGAGAGATGAAAGTTATTTCAAAGAGCAACAAAAAGACATAAAAAATAAAATAAAATAAAATAAAATAAAATAAAATAAAATAAAATAAAATAAAATAATTTTGTTTGTTTGTTTGTTTGCTTGTTTTCATTAAGTAAGGCCATGTCCTGAGGCGGTTATTTCAGTATAGTGTACTTGGGAGTGTAATAGCTATCTATTTACATTGCTTTGATTATTATAACTGAGATTGGCAGTAATATTCTTAAAAGATATTTATCTGTAGTTGAGAGCCCAATAACTGTGCAGTTCAAAGAGTTCTAAAATATACTTTCATTTCTCTTTAGACCAAAAATCAGATATTTGCTGAGTGATTTCTGTTTGGTTAGGAAATGAGACACCAAGCAATAAGAACTGAGGTAGAATCACCATATTCACAAAGATGCCAGAGATGTTGTTTCTCAGGAGCTGGATATGGACAAACAGCATTAGGGAATACCCAGGAATAAGCAGTTATTATAAGTTTGCCTTCTGACAACAAGCAAGCCTTCCTTCTTTCCTTAAGGTATTTTCTTAGCTCCAGCCATATTTCCAGACATAGCCCAACCCACTTCCATTTCATTTTCAGATTGTAAACCTACCTAGCTTTGCATGAATTTACTGTATTCACATTCACTCATTCAAACCATGCAAGATTAAGCTATAACATATGTTTCAAAAAACAGAAAAGTTATTACAACATGCAGATTAAAAAAAAATGTTTTTATACAATTACAAAATTTGCATTATAGGTGGCCTACAGTAACAGATTGTAATGGTGTCCTGGAATGACAATGAAGCAGAAAATTCTTTTTCCCATTACCTCTTTTAATGTGAGGTAAGTGCACATAGTTCTTACAATGTGGCTGATGTATTCTGAGCTTCTACACTTCTTGATCACAATTATTTTGTCTGCCCATTCCTTTAATGACACTTGGAAAACAGTCAGTGCAATTCTGTCTACTTCTGCCAAAAATGAAGAGAACAGGCTGCTTCTAAGTGAGAACTTTCTTGTTAATTATGGAACTGTTGCCTTTGAGACTTTCTGACACAGTTGTTGGCACAAGAAATGAAGTTAAAACTGGGCAAGTAAAAGAGAAATGTGGCACTGACAGTGGCACATGACTTCTTCAATATGTGGCTCATTGACCAAGAAACGGATTCCTAGCTAATATTTTTTTTTCTACTCTAACTGATTTTAACTTTCTATTCTAACTCTTTTTTTTCTTGACATCATTCTCCATTCTCACTCATTAGAGTTAGCTGTGAAGATCTTGTAAATAGTTCTGCAATGCCAAATAACACTTACAGCATGTTGCTTGTAGATGTCCAGAAAAACACCAGATGGTTGAGTGTGGTCATTCCTGTTGGGTATTATATCATACCTGAACTTAGTACAAAGATGCTACTACAATAAAACAGTAATGAAGAAAGAAGTAAGTTCTTTTTTCCTCACTACTGTTTTATTGGATAGACAGGTGTTTCACTTCTGATAACCCCAGATAGAAGTTCAAGAAATTCAAATAAATCAAGTAATGGATAGAAGTCTTCTGGCTCTAATTGCAAAGTACCTGAACTTTAACCCAGTCAATTTGCTTCATCCTGCTTAAATTTAAAGATTTAAAAGCATCCTGTTACCTTGTAGCAGTGTTTATGTCTTGAAGTGTTTATGTCTTGACAAGCAGAATCCTGAGACATTAACTCAGTCCTTTCCTTTTTCATAACTTTGCTAAATAAAATTTCCATAATCAAAACAATTAACTAACTATCTAAGAAACTATCAGAAACATTCACTTCAAAAAAGAAAATCTGGAATCCAACACGAAAAGCAATATATTAAATCCTGAACATACTCAACATTTTCCACCTAGAATAATCCACTATTATCTCATTACATAAAGAGCACTTCTTACCTGCAATTTTTGGGAAGTATAATGTAAAAACAAGTTTCAAGCCGAGTGGACAAGAAAGATAAACCTATCTTAAAGTCACACTGATTTTCAAATTATTATCCTAGAACAAAGTCTCCTATCTGGACTCAGATGTATTATCAATTGCAAAACCAGATTGTTCTTATATCTCCACCAATAACTGTCAGTGACTAATTACTGCGGAAAATGGAGTAGGGGTGAAGGATCACATGTCTTATGCTACCTATTTATGAATATTTCTGCTTGTTTTATTTGCCTGGCCATAATTATTCCATACATCAGCATTGCAAACTCTTCACATTTATGTTCTCTGCCTCTCCCTTTGTTTTTCCTTTTTTAAGGGAACATCCCTGTACAAATGATTCCAAGACAAGGTTATGGTTGTTAACAATATTTTCTTTAATTTATTAAATTGATCTTTTGTCAAGTTGGCTAAAAAGCAACTGCACAGAGAAAAAAGATAACTCTTTAAAATATACTCATTTGAAAATAAAGATTTCTCATGTATATTTTCACTTTAAAACAAGTGCTACTTTAATGGTTTTCCAAGTTTTTTTCCCCAGGAATTTAAAGTATGTACTTAAGATATTTTTTTCATAGATTTTGAGGAATAAATTGTTCTCTCTTCAGGTGAAGCAATTTCTGTCAAGCTATTAAGCACATAGGTTTATGGGTTTTATTTTTACAAAACCTTATCACAAAACACCAAAATCACCAAATCACTCTGGAAGACAACAGGTAGCTCCTCTCTAAGTCTGAATGCCAAAGTGCACAGTGATCAATAGTAAGGAAAGCATGTCTTGCCTCTTTTATTAAAATTCCAATTTCTAAGCATCAGTTGATGCACATGAATCTGGCCAGCCTAAATGCAGATTGTACTTGAAGGACAGAAGGTAGTATAATTCAGAAAATTGAAAATCTGTGTTCTCAGCTGTGCAAGACTACAAACCATGTCTCCTTCCTAAAATGTGCTTCACAAAGATTTTTCTTGTTCATAATAGAGAGTCCTCATGATGAACTTACTGACCTTTCCATCGGGAATAATACAATGATAGACTTTCAGCTCTCCGCAACTTGCCATGCTTAATGCCATCAAGTGTGTTATGCTTAACTGGTTCATAACCTGTATTGTATGAAAGTTTTAGCTGTATTTGGCACTCCCCTGCTAAAATATCCATGCCAAGAAGATTACCTCTAAAAGATCCTCAAGTAAAATTTTGGTCTTGACTGTTCAACAACACTTCAACATAAGATTTGCAGTTTGGAAATTGGCATTTGACATTAGTGGCAGACAGATCTAATACATATGCTCTGATTTTGATACTGAAGCCAAGGTTTGATATTTTTTCAAGCAAGAGAAACTTACAAAATATTTTAGGGTTCTCTTAAAAACTCTTAAGTACTTTGGTGATACAAACAGCAGCAGTGACCAGATGATATAGGACTGCCTGGAAAAAGTGGTTTACTTGTTTATTTCTGTTCTTATGTAAATAATTTACAATTGAAAAATAAAAAAAAAAAAAGAAAAATATGGAGCTGATTAAGAGAACCAAAAAATTGCTTGAGATCCAACAATTTTCTTTTCTCTGTTGCATACAATATGATAGGAAAAAAAAGTAAATTTTGCTCATTATTGTATCAGACAAAAAAATGCAAAATTAAAGGATAAACTGATATTGTTCCAAAGGGCTGAAAAAAGGTTGGCTGCTTTTTTTTTCTTTCTCTTGCTAATAATTTTGATCGGTTTTACTTTCTGAAAGATACAATCTCAAAATCTCTACACTTATGTAAGTGTTTTGTGAGAATCATCACTTTCTGACAGGAAAAGAATTCTCTCTGACCTGCTCTTTGGGTAATTTTTGCCCCAGTCATGTCTATCATCCTTGCAGTGGTTTTGGCTCTCTCATGCCATCTTTTATCTATCTTGTCTCTGTTCAGCCTGAGTATTCCCTGTTGGGAGGGCTCATGTTTTGAATCTCTTGGATGATGGATATTTTCAGAGCATCAATAGTGAAAAACCTTGACTTAGATCAGCCATACACCTCTGGGTACACATCTGTGTTGTCAGACTCTGACTGCTGCTTCTTTTCTCAACATCTGACCATAATACAACTTTTTACCTCATATTATAGTTATAGTGTGCAGTGACTCACAGCAGAGGGATTTCTCATTCTGCAGCTGTTATTTTTCACTGCTGTTGATGCTTAGTGACAGCTTATCTGCACCCAAATCTTTTTTTCGCAGAATACTTAGAGCCAATATACAAAGGGACTGTTTGAACAGCAGTTTTTGAAGAAAAACATTTATTTATGCACAGTTCTGTTGTTAATTAAATGCAAAAATTTATGCAGCTCTAAGTTTTCTAAAGAATAAAGAAATAAACAAGAATAAAAAGCCCACAGACTTTGGGTTACACTATCAGGGAAATTTCCTGAAGTCCTTGTTTAGGGTAGGTAACTCAGACTTTACTTAGTTACCATGTTATCAAGGCCATAACGCAGTTTTCTCCTGTTCCCACAGTGTTTGCTGAAAATATTTTACCTTTTCATACAACAGAGTAATGTTCTTTCTGATAGCACTCAGATGCAGTATTGTGCTGATTTATTGAAACATCTCCTGAATTTAAATGCTTACTTATGTCATTAAGGAAATGAGTTTATGATAAACTAAGGTGCTTGTGACATGGATCATTGTGCTAATGATCAATATCACAATCTTGTGGAAATTGGTGCTCCTGAAGAAGGCATTTATAGATGCCAATTACAAGCTATTATGTTGTCATTTCAAGCTAGTTTATTGCAAATTCATTAATATTAGCTGTTTCAGACATTTTTGTGTAAAAGGAGAAATAAAATAATTTCAAAAAGTCATATACTGAATCATGAGAGAAGTAAAATATGTGCAACATTGTTTTAAACAAAACCTACATATTTTTAACTGATGGCTAAAAAACATTTTGTATAAATGTCATGAGGTGTATGCAACATAGCTAACAGGAATACACAAGATAGGCTTTATTAAGTTTGTGGCGATAAAAATATCAGTTTTTAAATTCAGGATTTCTTTCCCTTTCAAAATACTAATTAGCATGCTTTGGTTCTTTGGAGAAAGGTCACGTTCTGACAAAAGCCAGTTGTCAGACTAGGTAATGGAAGAATCTGTGACAGCAGAGTTTAGTATATGTGGCCATTTCCACAATGTCTTATAAATTAATTTACAGAGTGATTTCAAAGAGAATGTGGTGGATTAATGAACTTTATAAACTTGAGAAATAGTTTTATAAGGTTGCCATGTGATGCTATTTTCCTTCTGTTACAACAGATATAAAATAACGCGGTTTAAATACAGTCATATAGAACTAGCTACATTAATAACAATGAGGCACATTGTTCCAAATATTTAATATTTTATCTTCTGAATTATACAATATGACCATAAGCAGAAGACAGAGACTGCTTTCCAGTTTGGACAGAATTAATACTTATTGTCTCAAGCAATGCAAATTTATATTTTAAGTCAGAAAACTTTTCTATTTAATCACAGCAGGGTGTAGAACAAAATAGGTGGTGACAGAATTTAAAAAAAAATGGTCATCCTTTTAAATTATATCCTTTTTATTTAAGACTAACTTTTAAATTTTAAAATCCATCCGTCCATCGTCTATCCAAAAAAAAATTTTTTTTTTTTTTTTTTACTACTTAAATGCAAATATTATCCAAGCAAGTCACTCATCCACCTGTTAGCTGAGATAACAGTACTCTCCAAAAAGCAGTTATTTATTGACTGGTTGTGTCTTTGCAGTATTAAGATTAAAGACACCAGGAATATTTTAACTGTTTATATCTGACATATCAGAAAAAAAACAAACACACTCAGTGCAGGCTGAGACTTGATAATGCTTTGATTTTGGAGAACAGAGACTGTCAGTAAACAATGGTTGACTAATCAGGGTGGTACCATATTGCATTTTTGTTTCCAAGCTAGTTTTCAGGTTGATTTTTCAATTTTGTGGAAGCCTTTATGCCTTGCTATGCATTAACTCTATTAGACCAATATTTCCATCTACATATGCTACATACTGACATGTCTTGATATTAGTGCCTCTCAAAAGTCCTTTGTAAGGTCTTCTTTTATTTCTCAAAGCTGGATTTCTATCTACTTCAGAAATCTTCAAACTCACTTTCTCACACGGCTAATTTGGCCTGAAGTTTAGTCTGCAATCTCCCCAAAAGCTAAGTTGTATTTTTGTAGCTGGTTTTATTGATTGCATTTCTAAACATCTTAGGATAATTGGATATCTAACCTGCTATCTAATAAATTATTGTATACCATTTAAAAATTAAAATTAGGTACTAGAGTAGTTTTTTGGTTTTTTTAATTCTACCTCCATTTTCTGCTGTATTTTTGTTTGTTTGTGAGGTTATTTTTGTTTTTTGTTTGGTTTGGGCTGGGTTTTTTTGTTTGTGGTTTTGTTTGGGGTTTTTTGTTTGTTTTGGTTTTTGTTGTTTGCTTGTTTTGTAGTTGTTTGTTTGGTTGGGTTGGTTTGGGTTGGTTTGATTTTGTTGTTCTTTTTTTATGTGGTATTAATTACTCAAATTCCTATTTCTGGCTAAACAGCAAATACCTGCTTCAAATTTTTTGTGACAGATAAGTATAGAAACATGCACAAGACTACAGATTACAGAACAAGTACAAATTCCCATTGCCATAGACGTGACTGAGAACACAAATCTATCAGAGATTGAAGTGGACTTTGCAGCACAGACTTCAGAAATCTTTTCATGTTCATTGCTTTCTCTTTTGTTTTCTCCTAATTCTATGATTTTCCTTAGTCTTCCATTGTCAGCTTTACTGTGCAGAATAGAAGTAAGAGTATTTAATGAAATTTCAGAAGTCATCAGAGGTGATGCATCAGCAACCTGGCTTACTCTACTACAAATGCTGACCCTAAAATAAAGAGAATAAAAGCTAAAATTAAAAAGCACAGCTATTCAACTTTAGTCCTATTAAAGATACCATTGTTCTTCCTATCTTCAATACAAATAGCACCATTTAATTAAGTAATTCAAGTGTAAGACTTTATCAGTGATCAATTTAAAGAACCATTCATGATAGACTCCCCCATTTAAATGCTTTCTTCTCATACTCTCACTTTCATAAAAGACCAAAAGGTTTAAGAAAGATTGTGCCGAATAATAACAGATGTGATCCTTGTAATTTAAACTGACTCTTTTATTGAGTTTGGTGCCTAAATGCAGGAAATAATTCAGAGGCTTAATTGTTTCTGTTGACCAGTAAAGAATTATGAAAATATCTTAATGATATTTGCTAAATGTAATGCAAAATTTTATAACCAGTTATAAGTAATAAATAAAGAATAGATCAGTTCTACTTTTAAAGATGCCATAAAACTAACTGCAGTGGTAGCTTGCTATATCAAGAATATTAAGTAGATAAAGCTAAAATAGGTAAGAATTAGGAAGAAAATTCTGTTTTAAGAAGTCACAAGAACTCACAAAATTTGAATACATTTACATGGGTACTGTATACACTTAAGCATGCTTTGAACTTATACTAGCTCTAGCAACAGGCTCTACTTATGAAATATAACAAAACAAACAAACAAATAAAACAAACCCAAAAGATGTTGTCGCACAATCATAGAATGGTTTGGGTTCAAAGGGACCTTCAAAGGCCAATTCCTCTGCCATGGGCAGGGACTTCTCTAGATCAGATTGCTCAAAGCCCAGCCCAACCCTGAACACTTCCAGTGACAGGGCACCCTCCACTTCTCTGCACCATCTGTTCCAGTGTCTTGTCCCCTTGTCATACGAAAGGCTTTCCTTAGGTCCAGTCTAAACCTATTCTCTTTCAGTTTAAAACCATTTGCTCTTGTCCTGTCATTATGGGCCTTGGTAAAAAGTCTTATGCTTTTAATATTAGGCTTCTTTAAGTACTGAAAGGCCATAATAAGATCTCCCTGGAATCTTTTCTTGTCCAGGCAGATCCAACTATCTCAGCCTTACTTAAAAGAAGAAGTGTTCCATCCCTCTGAATCATTCCCCTTCACTCTGACTCTCTAATCATTCATTCCCTCTTGTACAAATATATATTTTGAAAGCACTGTTTTTGTAATGGAACATCTTTTGAAGAGAGTTCCTCACTGTCACAAACTGCCACCATGCTTTTCCAGTCAGGAGATTCTGAACTAGAAAAAATTATTTTGGTAGCAATCATCTGTTCTGGATTGCATTTGGTTTACTATTAGCTCTTTTGTAGTGATCAAGTCTGAAAAAAATGTAGTGTCATACTGTGTGGAACAATATAAATAGATCAATTTTCTTACTTTTATTGATTTATAAGACAGTTGTGGTTTATAGATGGTTATTAGTAACTGAGGAAGGAAAGCAGATATTCTTTTATTTTTGTAATAAGAAAAGACTATTAATTGTGTGAAGGAGACTGTCCTAGGGTGATGTTATGATGCTTGAATTCCCAGTCATTGTTCTGTGGATGCTAGATTTTATGTTCTGAACCTTCAAGACTGGCTCTGAAGAGCAAAGCTTTGTTTGTTTTGTTATCAGCCTGCTCACTCCCCCAACGATCAGCGGGACGCAGAGATGGGGGCAGTACATAGGGCAGCTTTTGCTTTTTGCTCTTGCTCCTGCTTTTGCTTCTGCTTGTTAGTTAGTTTAACTAGATAGTCCAAATTTTCCCTGGACTTTTTTTTTTTTTCCTTTTCATGGAACCACTTGAACCTGCTCCGGACTGGGACCTGGGAACACGGAGAGTTTGCCCCTTGTGGCTTCAGCAGCTGCCCCAGCACTGGAGGGACTGATGACAGAGCAACCACTCCCAGGACAGACTTTCTGAATTTGTCATTTTTTTCAGAGTGGTGAAAGAATGTTGTCATCCAGTATTGCTCATTTTGTGTGCTGGGGGGTGTTTTACCTGGTAAATAAACAGGTTCTTTCCACTTCTCTCTGAGGAATCCTTCCTGAACTGGTTGAGGGAGGCGGCATGTGGGTTTGCTTTCTGGAGGGGCCCCCTTTGGAGGTTTTCTCCCAAATTTTCCCTAAACCAGAGCAGAGACCAATGCAGCACAAATAAGAGAAAGAAATAGAACAACACAACCCAGCTTCTAAGAAATCTTGAATACCTGGGAGTAAACCCTTTAAGAATCATAAGCATATCATTACAAACATATGGTAGTGGATTTCTGAGGTGTTTTGACTAACTCAAGTGCAATGTTTGTTTGAAGGACCTTTGCTACCTCCTGAAGTAATATAAGAAGAATGTCTTTGACAGCTGGGATATATTCCTGTCTGTCACACAAACAACCTAACACAAATACTGCTAGGTTAAATTTAGTTGTGACATAAGAAAGGCTGTGATGAAAGGAGAAAGGGCAATTTTAGGTTATTGTCACACATGGAAGTGAGATAAGTTAACGTAGTCAGGAATACACTCTAGGTTGAAGCAACGTAGTATGGAAATGCCATGTGAGAATAAATCAGAGGTTTAGAAAAAATCTTAGGAAATGAGTGTGTGGATATTACAATTCAATAAGAAGCTGAATAAATAATTTGGGCTTTATGTACCCAGTACACTGAGGAAACTCTATAGAATCAATGATCAGTGATAAGTCATTTGGAAAATTCACACATAAACACAATAAATTCAGATTTATATAGGACAAAAACATTTTAGTGGTGATGACATTTACATTTTATCCAAAATGTTAATGGCTTATTTGATGAAAGTCTAAAACTGAAAAGTATTTTCAAGTGGATTCTGGTTTTAGAGTTAGCCTTATGTTAACATTATGTTCCTCTATATAAAGAATGGAAAGTCATAGGAAATGAGGGTATAATGGGGATATGAAATATGTCTTCATTAAGTTCATTACAGTTGCTACTAAAATAATTGCTTGTGCAGAGGAAGGGAGATAAATCTTTCCTGCTGAAATTTGAATAGTCTAGATAAAACTATTTCTTCCTATTGGGGGATATCTTTGTGTGTTTTGAACAAAATTAGCTTTTACATGCCCTAATTAAAAGTCTCTGAAAATCAGAAAGCAAGGATACTCCTTTTATTATAACTGGGTAAAAATTGCATATTGACAGAGGCGTTCACTTTGCTTTCTTTTGGCACTATTACTCTTTACGTAATAAAGTTTACTCCCTCTGTAATTTAGATTTAGCAGGAATTGTGATATAGTACATTCCATTTCTTCAACACTGTATAGTAAGAAAGTAGGACTCAGAATCTCATGAGTAAAGAATTAGATTGCATCAGATATTAAACCAAGTCTTGCTAAAAATCTTAGTGATTTAGGGGAAACCACCCAGTGATATGCGTCCCACTTAATGACTACTATCAAAAAGTAAGGCATCTAATCAAGGTTGTCTAGAGTTAATGAAGAGAGAAAAGCACCTGAAAAAGGAGGTTCATTATTTCTATATCAAATCTTGCCATTTTTTATCCTCAACTTTAGTTCAAAGAAGTTAAATAAGAATGATAATTTCCCCCATTTTCTAGCATCATCTTCTTTTGCTAGTTAAGAATTTTGATGATGAGAGAGTCATCTCTCTCATCTTTGTGGAGAGATGACTGTCGACCTCTTGTCAATGCTTTATACTATATATCAAAAATTAACCGGTAAATATGCAGATTTCATAAAGTAACTGCACTCCCAGTTTTCCACAGCATCAATTCAGCTGATTAGGAAAATACAAAAATCCTCTTTCAAAAATTACAGGGTATGATTGATTAATTTGAGCAATAGCATTAAGCAATTTAATTGCATTTCATGTTTACCATAAAGCATTCTATGGTCTGCTGCATGATGTGATAAAAAGTTTATACTAATCAGAATATAATATATTCTGAATTATTAGTTTTCTAAATTGTTGCAAAAAAGCAAAACAGTTTAACTTACATTTTCAGTATTAACAATGGAATTTCTAGACTTGTTTATTGAGTCAGTCCTTAGCAAACCTCTTTTAAAGATGTAGATTTCATTTCTTCCTACATCTTGCAGTCTACTAGGCATCAATATATAGCATCAACCAGCACACTCTGCATGAGCTGCGCTGCTTCCTTTGACACCAGTAGTTTATAATTGTGATTTGTTCTCTTACTTAAACAGTTAAAGCAAAAGTGGCTTTTTAGCATGTTGCTCACAAGGCAGCCCAAAAGTTCAAAAGATAACAAGAACTTCTTGCTATTAAAGAATTAGAAAATGTATTTGCAAATATGTGTCTAATGGCAGTTGTCAGAAGCAATTAGTTTCAAATACATTTCACAGTTTAATCATGCTGTGAAATGCTTCTGAACTTTAAGGATTGAGACTTAATAATATGATACAGTTTCCTATTAAAGAGCATGAAAAATACTGGAGGAAGATTAATTGCCACAGATTAAACTAGTATATGGTATTTAGGTCTCATTCATTAGTTTATAAACTCTGACTGCTCAAAAGAGTATCAAGTGGTCATATAATCACCTGAAGTCTTGGAATTTTGATTTAGCTTTAATTTAATGGAAGACATCTAAAATATTCTTTATTTAAGTTTTCTTTTGAAGATTCAGATGGATCTTGAGCCAACTAGTTAGCGATCAGACAAAAATTACCATCTATATCAGTGTTCATTATGAAGATTCTATGACACAATTATTCCCCTTATTGATTTGTCCTTATTCAGCATCCTGGCTGTTAAAGTCACAAAGAATAAATCCTGAAGAAGCATATAGATTGTCTGCGTTTCAGGAGAGGAAAGATATGTTTGCATTTGAAAAATGTAATTCAGGGAAGCTGCTCACAGCAAATGAAGACAAAGCGTGATGTTGGAGATGGGAGATATTCTGAGATGAATGTGTAAATTGAGAAAGGGCATATTTTAAACAGTCAGGTAGTGGAATGGGCCTAGTATTGATAGGGACAGACACAAAAATAAGAGAAGAAAAGAAAAATAAAAGGAGAAATGAAAATGCATCACATACTTAAAGACAGACTGTAAAGATAAACTGCACAGAAAATAGTAATAACCAAGACTTATATGACATGTATTGCTTAACTGTAATATACACTTTTTAATGTGGATGCATGGGACAGTCTTCCCCAAGAGACTAAAGAAGATTTCTTCTTGCCTTTTATTGATTCAAACCATCAGGTCATGATGGCAGTGGTTTCTTTAGAGGACTTTTTTTTCCTTCCTTTCAGAACTTGGGGACTGAAAAGATGAAAAATGCTGTAATATTTAATTGGCAGCATAAAAAACTGAGAGATTATTGAACCACACGAGAGATTCCAATGAAGACCCATTACAGTGACTAAAGGATTGGGGCATCAATTATATTAGGGAAAGTTGCGAGAACTGGAGATGTTGTGAGAGCTGGAGATGTTTAGCGTAGAGAAGAGAAAGTTTAGGGGCATCTCATAAATATGTACTAATGTCTGAAGGGCAGGTGTGATGAAGATGGACCCAGGCTCTTTTCAGTGATGCCCAGGGATGGACAAGAGCTGATGGGCACAGTATGAAACAGTGTGTTCCTTATGAACACCAGGAAAAATGTTTTTACTGTAAGAATGACTGAAAACTGGCATAATTTGCCCAGCAGAGCTGTGGATGGAGTCTCCATCTTTAGAGATACATGAAAGCCATCTGGACATGGTCTTGAGCAACTAGCTGCAGGTGACCCTGCTGAAGCAGAGGGGTTGGACCACACCCTCTGTGTGTCCAGAGATCCCTCTCAATTTCAAACATTCTTTAGCGCTCTGATTGTGTGATACAGGTTAATTTACATAAAATCACCTTTTCTTCTCCACTCAGGAACATCAGTGGCCGTAAAGCATTTTTAACTCTTAGTATATTTTGATTGACCTTTTTGGACTCCAGGTGCCAAAGCAGCTGTTTCACTCCCTTCCTCAACAAGAACAAGGGGAAAAGACATAGCAAAAAAGCTTCTGGATTGTGATGAGGATGGGCAGCTCATTTACTAATCACTATCACAGGCAAAATAGACTTGGCACAGGGAAATTAGTTTAATTTATTGCAAATTAAACAGAGCAGTATAATGAGAAAGAAGAAAAAAACCTAAAAACATCTTTCACACACCCCTGCCTTATTTCCAGACTCAGCTTCACTCCCCACTTCTCCCCCTCCTTTCCCCAAGCAGCCCAGGGGAACAGGGAATGGTGGTCGCAGTCTGTTCCTCACGCATTATCTCTGCTGCTTCTTGCCTTTCACACTCTTCCCTTCCTCTAGTACAGTGTGCCTCCTATAGAATATCCCTTCACAAACCTCTCCAGCGTGGGCTCATAAATTGGTCCATTGTGGTTCCTTTCCATGGGGTGCAGTCCCTCAGGAACAGACTGCTCCAGCTTTGCTTCTCCACAGGACCACATTTCCTTACAGAAAACACGTTTCTGTGTGGGCTCTTCCCCATGGGGTCCTGCCAGAAACTTGCTACAGTGCAGGCTCTTTACAGGCCACAGTTCCTTCAAGGCTTTATCTAACTGCTCCAATGTGGGTCCCTCCACAGGCTACAGGTGAATTTGTCCTTCCCTGTGGGCCTGCAGGGATATCCCATGTCACAATCTTTCAACAGAATCAGAAGGAAAACCTTTGCTTTGGTGCCTGGAGGACCTCCTTGCCCTCCTACTTCACTGACCTTGGTGCCCTCAGAGCTGTTTCTCACATTTTCTCACACCTCTCTCCCAGTTACAGCTGTGCAGCAGATTCACCTTTTCTTAAATGAGTTGTCATAGAGGTTGCTACCAGCATCACTGGTGGGCTCAGCTTTGGCCAACAGCAGCTCCATATTGAACCCAATTGGAACTGTCTCTGTTGGACATGGGGGCAGCTGCTGGTGTCTTCTCACTGAAGCCACACCTGCAGACCCACCACTACCTAAACCTTGCCATGTAAACCCATATACATATATGAAAATGTACAGAATACAAAGCTGCATTCAGGGGCCACAAAATGCACAAAAAGACGTAAGATAAACATCATGCAGAATTAAGGATTTTGTTCTTTTCATGTCACCAAAAGAAAGGAAATTAATAGAACTCATGATGGCAATTACTTAAAATGGAGAAAATGTTTGATACTGGTAATATGGATGTCTAGCAAGCAACTCATTTGAGAACCAATAGTGGTAATGTACTTGAGCTCCAAGAGAATTTATCTACTGGGTCTACATTTTCTTCTCCTTGTTCCAACTAGTCTGATGTTTTGTACATCTGCTAAGAGCTGATTTACCTGCTGATGTTTACAAAGGCAACAATGGGAAAGAAATTCCAGCAGAAAAATAAAATAGGAAGAAGGTAGGAGAGAGAAAGAGGCTGATCCGAGATGCTGTAAAAGGAAACAAATTTTGTGTTTGCTTTGGAACAGATATAAGCCTTTTTTTTTGATTTGCAGAACTATTGAAAAATGATTAAAAATGTAATCTCAGAGACTTCTTAAAGAGCCTAGAAATATTCCACTGCAAACCAAAATTTATCTTCCTAGAGAGAAAGCTAGTTAAAAATTGAAATAACATGCCAGGATGGATTGATTAGAAATATACTTTATAAATAGAAAGGACTTTGAACCAACTTTTGGAATCAATTTTTGAATTTCTTTGTGCAATGCAGGTGTCTAGGAAAGCTGACTTACAAGCTTTTTGAATTCAACTGTGTGTTGTCTTGCCTTTTGAACCTGGTCATACTAACAATATTTGCAGATGTCTCCAAAATTTGTGGTTAAGCAATGCCATTTTAGGGCTTCAGCTGGTCAAATGCAGCTACTGGGGGACCTTTGATGTATAATTTAGCTTTGATTTTTAGATTTACTTGGATTTATTTTTTTTTGTGTCACATCTTCTATAAGAGTGAATATATGATGCACCTAGAAATATACTATTGAAAAGGTGACTCTAAAAGCTGCCTTCCTTTTGGATTTCTATCACATGTATCCTGCTAAAATTGAATTCAAAAGAGCACTGAGATGAAAAAAAGGTGGAAAAGAAGCACTAGTATGCACCATATCTACATTTTCTAAGACTCTGGATTTCTAGCAGTCTACTCAGTTACATAACTGATTATATCGCATACTGAAAAGGTAGACAGAAGATCTGTGTAAATTAACTTATATCTTCATGTACAATTAATATAAACCCTCCTTCTTGGCAAAGTTCTTTCCACAAAAGCAACTGGAACAACTCAATAGGAGTCATTTATCTCAGGGCACAACCAGTTTGTGATTTCTAAATTTCACCAAGTTAGTCCCTGATGCGGCCAGTTCCATCACACTGACAGGATTGATGGGACAAGTCAAGGGCAGTACTCATTTACCTAGGAAACATAATCTAGAATACAAATGTAAACAATTTATCGCCATAAAAAAATCTACGTCATCTTTCATCTTCATATTTCCTTAGGCAGTCTAAGCCCTTGGTGGCCTGTTATGGACGTATGGGTTTATTTTTCACCTTAGCAGAGTTCTCTCAATTTGTTTGTGTGTAAATACAGAAGTGTTGAAAGCACAGCTGGTACCATTACATCCTCTGGTATTAACTTTTTTTCCTGTATTTGGATCTGCTGCCACATACTGAATGACTTCTCCAGGACTGTATTAACAAGAGATTTCATTTCCTCCTGAAAGTACATTTATACTAGTACTTCATATATTTTAAAATATTTTTGCCTCATCTTTTAAGAAAAAATGTTTATTTTCTTGCCTGTGTAACTCTAAATCTAATGTAAAAAAATACCAAAGAGTTCCCCAAATTTGCACAAGAAGGTTGCAATTCAAATCTTCTAACTTTATTTAGAAGGTGATTAATGCCACTCTAAAACAGATATGCCTGTGATGGGGGAGTTTTTTCCTGCATCTAAAGCCTAGAAAGATTGCTAGACTATACACTAAGTTTTAGCTGCCTAAAGCTGGATAAGATTTATCTTTTGAACATTATTGTCCCTGTATTGTCTTGTTATCCATCCCTGGTGGCTGGTTGCTGCCAGTAGGGCACAAATGTCTTGATATTTTTACTCTGTTTATGTATATTATCTTAGAATGTTTGCCTTTGTCTTCATTATCAAAGTATTCCTTTGAAATATGAATTCTTGCCATAGGGGAATAATAGTCCAGGATTCATATATCTTCTCTATCTGTGAGGCATATTCTTCTAGGAGAGAATTTCATCTCTCTAAAGAAAGAACTTAGTAATATTCATAAGGCTATTCTTGTTGATGTTAAATTAGTCCTACAATTTCAAAACAAAAAAAAGATATTTGTATATATAATACATATGTTTAACATTTTTTGGATTGTTTACTCAATTTAAAATATTTGATATAGAAGGGTATAGGTGCCATTCATGTTGACATTATACAGGTAAAATAAGTAATACTTCACAATTGAAAAAGAGAAGCAGAACCTTCAGGTTTAGTCACATGCTATTTAACTTGAAATCTACTCTATATTTTATGGTAATGGCTCATTCTTGTCCTTAAATTCTCATCTCAAATTCCTTTGTTCAATCCTGTCTGCAAGAAAAAGAGGAGGACCAGAGAAAGTATGTTAGTAAACTTCATCTCACTCTTGGGGAAACCAATACAGCAAATTGACCTGAGAATGATTTCCAAGTGTTTTAAGCAGAAACAAGTGGTTTGGAGTAGTTAGCACTGATTTACAAAGGGGAAGTCATGCTTGACCAGCCTGGAAGTTTTCTGTAACAAAGTGATTAATTTGGTCAGAGACGAAGGAGTAGGAGAGAGCGTTTATCTTGATATCAGACAGAGTTTTGATACCTTTTCCTGTAACATCCTCATCATGGACAAAGTGAGGAAGTACAAGCTAGAGTAGTGTACAGTCAGATGGACTGAAAACTGGCTGAACTGCCAATCTGATGGTGTTGTGGTCAGGAGCACAAAGCCCAGGTGGAGGCAAGATACTAACAATGTGCTGTTACTGGCTCCAGTCGTGTTTGACATCTTCATTAATTACCCTTCCCCTCGATCAGCACACAGAACACCCAGAGAAGCTTTTCAGATGGTATAACTGGGATGAATGGCTGAGAGACCAGATGGTTCTGCTGCTTCAGAGGGACCCTAACAGGCTGGGGAATTGGGCTGGCATGAACCTGGTGAAGCAGAACAAAGTCCTGCACCTGCAGAGGGATTGGGCTAGTCAATCTCCAGAGGACCTTTCCAGCCTCCAAAATTTTGTGATTCTGGGATAGGATACTTCTAGGCTATTTTCTGAGTGGGGTATTTGCCAAAGCATTTAAGCATGGCCAGGATTTTTTTAAAAATACTTGTATTTTCAGTTTTCACAGCAATCACCAGAGATTTAAGTAATTTTTAAAGATCAATATAGCAGTGGAGAGCAATGAATAGAATATTTTTTAGCTTTGGGCTATATGATTTGGCATAGCCCTCCCTAGCATGGCTTCAGTGCCCAGACACAATCATGTGCTAGCGCAGTCAGACTGCTTTTAGTCCCAGGATACTTTGTATAAACACATTACAATGCAATAAATTTCCGCTACTGTGACAAGCTCTCATATTGCCAACACAGGAGTTGTCTGTGCCAAAAGCACGGACACCAGGACACGCCAACTAAACTAAAATCTATTGTCCATTTGAATTGGTGAAAACTTTATTATTAATTTCAGAAGGGTCAATATATAAATAATAAAGGAAAGCTACCACACATTAGAAGTGAAGACTTTTAAAGACATTCTTTCTCACTGTTTCCTGAACACATTAATTAATCTCATCTCACAGACATAATTTCATGTTCTGCACACTATTATACTTCAGAATCACAGAATATGCTGAGTTGGAAGGGACCCACAAGGATGATTGAGTCCAGCTCCTGCCCTGCACAGCACCAGCCTCAAGAATCACACCATGTGCTGAGAGCATTGTCCAAACACTTCTTGAGCTCTGTCAGGCTGGTGCTGTGACCGCTTCCCCGGGGAACCCATTCAGTGCCCAGCCACCCTCTGGGTGAAGAACCTTTTTCTAATATTCAACCTGAAACTCCCTGACAGAACTTAAGGCCGTTCCCTCAGGTCCTGCCGCTGATCCCCTCAAAAAGATGCATGTCTCTCTCTCCTCTTCCCCTCACAAGAAAGTTACAGACTGCAATGAGATTTCCCCACAGTTTCTTCTCTGAGGAGATCAAGTGACCTCAGCCACCCCTTGCACACTCCCCCTCAAGGCCCCTCATCATCTTTACTTCCCTGCTTTGGATGCTCTCCAGGAGTTTACATCTTTACTTTGTGGTCCAAAACTGTCACAGGATTCTAAGTGAGACCACCCCAGCTCAGAGCAGAGCAGGACAACCCCTTCCCTTGCCCAGCTGGTGATGCTGTGCCTGATGCACCCCAGGACAGGGTTGGCCCTCCTGGCTGACTGAGATTTAAATTTCTGTCAGCCAGGACCCCCGTGTCTCTTTTGGCAGCACCACTTTCCAGCATCTCTGAGGCAAGCCCTTTGCTTTGCAATAAGTATCATCACTTGTTTGTTATTTCTTTTCTTAAAACTATTGGTGATGAAAGATTATTTAAAAGAGTGGATTATAAATAAAAAATTTACCATTCTGGAAAAGGTCAGTCCATCCATCAAAAAAAGGTAATTCCAACAATCTGGATTTTTTTAGTTTTTTTTAGAAACTGAGTCCTTCAGATTAATATTTTCAATTAAATAAATGACGTGGTTTTTAAAAGAAGTGAAAAGTCTCCATTAAAGTATACATTGAAAGAAGCTGTTTTACTTCAAAAATTTTCAATTTAGTACTTTCCATAGTTTAGGCTGATGTTCTGTCCAGTTGCATTTTAATTACAACAGGAAGTCACATAAATGGAGAGGAAAACTAGGCATTTCTATAAGTGAAATTAAAAAAAAAAAAAGAAAAACTTAAAAATCAGAACAAAATCTTAGTATCAGTACCAGAGCTCCATTGTTTTCAGCTTGGCCAAAGAAAATATTTAACAGATTTTAAAATTAATATTTTTAGGAAAGCTTTAAAGAGCAAAGCTTGTATAGTAACTGCTTGTATATACTCTATATACTCCTTTGCAACCTTCATTATCTAGTCCACTTCTTCATTTAGGTTTAGAGGTAGTTGCATTATCTCAAAACAAGATATCTTTGTACTGTATGTATTGGATTTTATACATTAGGTCACACCAAAATTTCAGTTAACATAATATCTTCTTTTCATCTGTAAAATCAGTGATACTTCTCTGGCACAACCTCACAGCTTTAAGCTGTCTGAATTCTTGAGTCAGAATTGATATCTTTGTGCTTAATAGCCCTTGATGTATTTGTCTTTCTTGAATTCATCTAATTTACATCACTTCCTTATCTACATCCATCTTCAGAACCACAATGACTTCATAAATATCTTGTCAAAATTCTTCAGTGTCATGGTGACCTTAAAAATATTCAATCATAATCATCGGTGTCAAAAAACACAACCTCATAAATATTTTATCAAAATCTCCTTATCACTCACTGTCAAAACAACATTATTATTTACCACATTCACACTCCAGTCCAATAAATTACCATACAACAAAACCTTGTTTTTGTCTAGTAGAATGAGTAAATTTGCTGTTGTTACATTTGAAATTTTCTTCCCCTATCTCTCCCTTTCTTAAATGTGTTCTCAACACATTTAGATTAAAAAAATCCTAATATTTATTAAAGGATATTAAAGTAAAATTACATACTCAACATGGACATTAAGTAACATATCTCCCAATATGTGATAGATTACTACTGCTCAGTCCCCCTGAAGGTGTCTTCTCCAGAATGAACAAGCCCAGCCTCCTCAGCTTCTCCTCATGGGACAAGTACTCCAAAATCAAGCCCTTATCGTGGCCCTGCACTGAACTCTGCCCAGTTAACCATTTGTCTGATACTAGGAGCTCAAAACTGGATGCAATGCTGGAGACACTGTCCAAAGTGTGATGAGTAGAGGAATATAATTTAGTCCTTGGTCCAGCTTATTGTCTGCCAGAGCCCTGGGGATGTTTGGCAGAGCTGCTCCCCAGTCAGTCCAGACACAGCCTGTACATGATGCAGCAGACACCTCCTCCCTGGTCCAGTGATTTGAATCTGACCATCCTGAATTTAATGACCTTCCTATCAGCCTTTTCCTGGCCCTCTGGGTGGCATCACTACTCTCCTACATACCAGACCCTTCCTCAGATTTTGTGCCATCAGCAAATCTGTTGAACATGCTCCATCACCTCCTCCACTGATCAAGATGCTAAGCAGGACATTTCCCGGGACAGCCCCCTGCATTACTGCATGCTGTTACTGGCCTTCAGGTAGATTGTGACCAATGAACCATGACCCCCTGAGCACACTCATCTAACCAGTTTTTACACATGTAGCTGTTCACCCACGCTGACAGTCGTGCTCTAACTTGGATACGAGAATATTGTGTGAGTCAGTGTTGAAAGCATTGATGAAATTAAGATAAATGGCATCCCCTGCATCTCTGGAAGGCAGGTGCAACATTTGCTTTCCCGAGTTACCTTTGGACTTTGCTGATCTTCATGACCTTTTCCAACCTGTCAGAAAGTAGCCTTGCAAGAATCATTTCTCTCAGCTTCTCTGAATACAGCATGTGGATTGGTATGGGACAAATAACTGATCTTAATCCATTGCTGTGTATTCTCCCCCTTGAACTCTGCTTCTAAGTAAATACAGAAGCCTCAGACACCTTGTTGGTGAAGGGACAAAGGGTGCAAGGAGTAGATCAGTTCTTGGTGTCACTGTGTCTGCTCTGATGCTGCCTTGCTTTTATCTTGAAACTAAAATGGAATCTTGAAATCTGTTACATCTGAGATGATCTTCTCTGGATTACCTAGTGTTGAGTCACATGTCAAATTATTTAAAACAGATTGAGAGTACATATCTTCATAACAAAAAAAGGACAGATTTTCATCTCTAATGCTGGATATTCCTAATTTATTTAGGACTGAAGTTTATTCAGACTCTTTAAACTTACAGATTAATAATGAAATATAGCTTTATTAGGAGAGAATTAATCTTCTTTCATAGGAGAATTTTTCTGTAAAGTTTTTTAGTGTAATTTATTTTCTTGTGAAAAAACTTTTTAAGCAGCAATTAAGAATTCAGTTAGGCCTTTAGTGTTTTGTAGCTACAAAATATGTTTTCTCATATGACTTCTTCTGAGTGCAATATTGCAACAATTTGTTCCACTCATGTCAGCAGCCCCAGTACAGAGCAAATTTCTTCAATGCTACCTTCCCTATTAATTTCACAGTTAGGAGAGAGATACTGGTAGTCTTGAAAGATAACACTTAAAAATACCTCTCAATATTCATCCAGCTTTGATACTGAGGTGATTTGAAAGATGAAAAATGTTTGCTTGATAAGTTCTCATTAGGCAGAGGAGACTGTATAAACATGTTGACATGCTTCATTATAACTTTGCCTGGTTAATTCTTTTATGTATTAGCAGATGCTGGTACTAAGTAATCTAGAAGCCTATGGGAGAACTGGGACATCACTAAATACCATTATTTACTGTACTTTGTGATACCTTCTTATAGTTTTCAGGGTTCTCTGTGCTATCCAGATTGGTAAACTTACTTTTCCAGTCACCTTGGTAACTTGTCATTCTTCAGGTTATTTTCAGACAGCCAAGGTCTTATGCTGTAGTTCAGCAGAGTCTGGTAATGTCCACACTGCAGCCCACAAGGTTATATTTTTTACAGTAAGAGGTTCTGCAATCAGAAAACTGTGGAACATTCTCAAGTACATGTGAAATCACAACTTCATGTTGGATTTTGAGATTTAGCCCCTCAGCCTCCAACTTTGTAGGTGTAACTGTTCTCTGCTGTAACTGTTCACATACAGTACTCTCAGTGTACCCTCATAGAGGGGGGAGAAAGAATATGAAGTACCCTTCTAGCTCAGGCTTGTACCTAAATGAACCCTTTTCAGAAGTGTGGACCACTGCCACTACAGTGATTCAGAAGGGCTGACTTACAATAAAGTCTCTCCACCAGTTTTTGTGTATTTAGAATTATTATCACTCCCCGTGGGATTGGCTTTAAAGATCCGTAGAAGAAAACTCAGAAGTTGATCTTCTGGAAGAAGTTTTCCTAAATTATTTGTGGGATCTTCTACTGAGGTGATGGATGTTGACTTTTCCCTTTTCGTCATTTCCAGTTTACTTGTTTAAAGACAGTTTAGATCTATAAAGGCTTTTATGGATGCAGGGCATCGAGCTGTAAGCTCAATCTGAGCAAAAGGAAACATGTAAGCAAGATGGAAGGAAAAGGCATTGGATCTAGGGTTGGATCAATAAAAGCAGAGCAATATTGCAACTGGGATGAACTTCCTCCTCTGCTGGGTTGGGCCTCCCAGCCCATGTGTAAATGGAGACTGGGGTTGGGTTGAGTAAGCAGAAGGATTTGGAACCTCAGGCTAAATCAAATAAGTAAAAAGCAGAGTCATTTTTATAAATGCTTGAAATGAAAAACAAATAAGGACTAAAAAAAATAAAAACCAAGAAAAAAAAAACCACCAAAAAAACCCCAAAAAAATCCCCAAAAACAAAAAAAAAAAAACACCCAAAAAACCCCAAACCCAGTATGTCATTTCAACTAGTAAGACAAAAAACCTTGAGAGATCCATGAAATAATTATGTTGGAAGGTTCTTCCTTTAACTGAGCTTGTACTTTGGTAAATATGTCTAATAACCAATCTAAGATTGTCTGTCCACAGTTTAAGCCTGCTACTATTTTACTGTTCTCCAATTAATGAGTTTTCTAGAGATATCCCTGTAGAGACATTTCCAAGGATAGTTATCACATCTCCTGTCAGCTATAATTTTGGTAGTACATTCTTGATTTTCTTTCTACTTCAAAGGTTTTATATTCTAAAACTGTTAACTCTTTTTCCTCCTGTACAGCAATGCTAGTTGCTGATTCAGTGTAAAGTTTCACTTCAGAGATGAAATAGAGCATGATAATTATTTCTGTACTTTATATTCACTTCTATTAATACTAACCATTGTGGCAGGACCTTTTTTCTGCAGTAGTTACAGAATTAATTCACATTCAGTCCTTAATCCACTTTCATTTCTATCAGCTGTAACAACTGCATTTTCTTCATGAACCACTTGCATTTTAAAAAATAAGTCACTTATCTATCATGAATTTATTGAAGAAAATGTAAAGGAAAAAATAATGATTGATATACAACTTCTTTTTCAGGAAATGAGCAGCAACAGACATTTTTTAAGGAGCAGAACCACTAAACTTTGCTGCAATGGATCAGTATGTTATAAATGCTTTCAGTCCACTACTAACTGATGTATAGCCACAATTATCATCAGTAGAACATGGGAAGTTGGCCTCACTGTTCCTTACTTAGTTACTCAAGGTATGAATGTCTATCATTGTCCAAACTTTCCACCTTCTCTGAGTGGTATGGTTATGTTCAGTTCAAAATAAGACATTGTTGTGTTTAATTCTAGATTAGCCATACAAAGGGAATGAAGAGTCCTAACCTCTTTCCCCACATAGGTAATTTTGTCCAAAATTAGGCACAGCCTAGCTTCAAAAATATGGGCAAGTATTACTTGAGTTGTGCTTGAATTTAGCCTCCCCAAGAAAGCTGAAATTAGTGTGTAACTAAAATGAAATGTGACTAAATTGTTTGCAACTGTGTGAAACAAATAGGTGACAATGAAATACAAGCAGATTCTGAGTGCATAGGCAATACAGCTATTTATTGACTATAATAACCTCCAGCATCCTTTCTAGCAAAGAGAAAATTACTATGAATATTTTTAATTTAACTTTACAACCACATGAACCAAAAAAGAAAGTTTAATTCAGGAATCCATATAACCACTAATTAGCTTTCTTGTGCAGAGACAAGACTTTAAATTCATAAAGTAAATTAGCTATTTCATGATTTCATAATGTTTTCTGTGTTTATTAGGCACATAAACAAGCCTTTTTATTAGAAATTGATATGTGTTGAAATAGTTGCATAATAGAAGTTGACTGTACTAGATAAGTGAGGATCTGAATCACAGGTACAGCTAACCCACGTATGCAGATGTCTTCATCATAAAACTAATTCATTTACAGAACTTCATGGTCGAGAGAAAAACAAATAATGTCACAAAGAAGCCAATGAATGGAATCACTGTTAATGGAACACAAAATGGTTAAAAATGTAGAAGACACAAACGAAAAAATGAATACTTAAGCACTCAGTGATTGAAAGGTCCTATTTTGAATGCAAATTCTTATCATGTTTTAAATGAAACCCAAATTATTTTTCATTTGCAAGTCTCCATTGAAAGGACTGAGTATATTTGTGGATCTCCTTCCAAACATTCATTAAATGGTTATATCCTGAATAATCTGGTCACTTGGTCCTCCCTGTATCACAAGTATTGAAGTTTAGTAGTCCTTCCAATGCACATTATTAGGATTAGGCCACTGATGAAATGCACACTAGCTGTTCTTTTCCTTGTATTTTGCACCGAGTAACTGCCAAACAAACATCAGAGTTAATTGTGGTAGCAGAGACAATAACCATTACTCTGCTTTGCAAAATGAACACACAAAGGTAGAGAATTATATTTCTCTGATGTCCATTCCTCTCAGTCCATAAATCATAGTAAAAAGTAGTTTGAGCTGGAAGGAACTTTTTCAATGTCCCAGTCTAACTCCCCTGCAATGAACAGAGACACCTTTAACTAGATCAGATTGCACAGAGCCCCATCTGACCTGGCCCTGAGCATTTCCTAGGCTGGGGCATCTCTCTCTTTTCTGGGCAACCTGTGCCAGCGTTTCGCCATCCTCATTACAAAAAACAATATGCAATCTAAACGGACCCTCCTTCTGTTTAAAACCATTACTTCTTGTCCTTTCACACCAGGCTCTGCTATAAAGTATGTTTCCCTATGTCTTATAGGTCCCCTTCAGGTACTGAAAGGCCACAGTAAGGTCTGTCTGGAGTCATCTACTTCTCCAGGCTGAACAGCCCCAACTCTCTCTGCCTTTCCTCATGGGAGAGGTTGTGCTCCTTTCTAAACAGCACAACAATTTTAGCAAGAAGGCCACACAGCTTGTTCTATTATTATAAAGTTTTAGGATGATCTCTTTTCACCAAGACATGAGGGTGAGAAGGACTTGGAATCCAACTGCGTGAGCCCTTGAAGAAAGCTGCACTGAATCTGGTACTTATGAAACGAGTAGAAAGAAGGCACTGACACAATTTCTTCTAGTAATGTTTTAGAAACTAAACAGTAGCTTTGATTGGACCTTTGTAAATATAGCTACTAGAAAATTTGTCCTTTTTTGTACAAAGTTATTACTGTCACATAGATGTAAGATATCATTTCAGCTCCAAAAAAGTAGGGAGGGTTGCTACATCCAGTGTTTTGTTTGGACCTTATAATCATCCAAGGCCTTTATTGGATTTGTGTGCCGTTACATATTTCTCAGAAACAAGCACAGTTATTTTAACAATAAGCTTAGAAATCTTTTGCACAACTAGCAACTGACTAAAGAAAATATGAGGTAGCTGTAAGAGTAAAGTCGTGATGTCTATATATAGGGTTTTCTCACAGCTACAGAGAAATAAAAAAGATTCTTAACACAAGCATAACAGACCACAGCAAATGGGCAGCCCAGATTGACCCAGTCTATTAAACAGAACTGTAATACTCCAAATTCACATACAGTACAGTCCTACATGCATGAGAACAGGTGCTCTTTGTGCTGTTTGAAATAGCTCAAAGAACACTTAAAATTACATCCTACAGGCAGCTGAATTTACCTTTTTTTCTTTGATGAAACAGGTGTTTTCCTCCCAGTGTGAGAATGGCTTTAATGACACAGAGCTATCATAACATCACATTTTCTTTTCTATTAAAGGAAGTGTATTGCAAATCCAGGCAGCAGAATCAGTGGCTGAGCCTACACCTGCTGCTCTTGCCAGGCAACAAATTTCCTTGCATGAAGAAGTTCAGACATTCACGATACAAAGCTAAGGGTAGAGGGAGAGTGCTCAATCACACGGCAACTTGTTTCAAAGATTAAACTGAATATGGACCCTTTCTGCTGCAATGACTGTTATAAGCTGTCTGGTTAACATATCCAAAGACATCTACTATCTTAACACCTGTTATTGCACTGATAGTTAGCATAGGAAGAAACAAAGAAATTAATATTGCAGTCACTGCTGTGCAAAGACTGTGTGGCATGATATTTGGCACACGGCACATGCCGAGGGTGCAAGGCCTGCTCACGGGTAGCCGGGAGGAGAAAAGCCAGCTAGTCCCATGGGGGAAGGAGAGGGTACCGGGTGGCAGGAGGGGTTCTGGGAGCCGTGGCTGTTCCCAGGGAAGGTTTTCCCGGGGCTGAGGCTCCGAGCTGTGCCGGCACAGCCGCGGGGGTGGCTGTGGGGGCCGCTGCTGGCACGGGGATCCTGCTGTGATCAGCGCCTCAGTGGCGTCTTCGAGCCGCGCCCTCCTACTCGTGTGCAGCGCAGATAAAAGTGTTATCCAAACAAGATAACAGGATCACACAAGTGTACAGAAATCCAGATTTCGGAGTGCTATGATATATTTGAAAGGTCCTGGATAACTAAACTTGACAGCTGCCTGCAGCATCTTTATCTGCCCTTTCTTCAATAGTTGCCACTTCCTTTTTTCCCCTCCTTTTTTACTGCTTCAAGATGTGACATTTCCTTTGGTCATTTTTCACACGTTTTTATGTTTTAGTTTAGAACCTTTATAAAACTTACAAAATAAATGTTTCTAAAGTCTGCGACATATGTAGGCATCATTGTATGAGATAATAGATTCATTGGCCCTTCTTTGATAGCTGAATGGCAGTTCTGCCCAAATATCTGATATGTATTCCTGTTTACTGCTCACTAGCCATTTATAGATACATTATTCTTATTTAGAGTATCTCCTGCTTATTTTCCATTTTCATGTACTATGAACATACATTTCATGTGATATGTGTATGAGTTCAACTGATGCTGACCAGCAAAACACAACTTTTAAAGAGAACAGAAAATTCACAAATAATGAGCATTTGATGCAAAGAAAAATGAAAGTTTGTGGCATAAAACATACAAAGAAGACAGAGTACCACAACCCCTGTGCCTATTTTCTAGGTCAGATATTACCCTACTACAGTTCAGAAGCAATATAATCACTAGTTGCCAATGTTTGCCTGGATTTCCTTTGAAGTTTATAGATTTTTTTTAAACTGGAATATTGGTGTCAATTCCTGGGAGGATGAATTAGACCACAGACAGAAAAAACATTGCTGTCTGAATCCTTTCACACAAGCATATCACCAGTAAACCAAATGCTTTAGATGTTTTGCAGCAATTGGTAAATTGATGGAATCACAGATTTTGGACTTGCTGTGTTGGTAATGACAGAGAACAGTACAGTGGTTAAAAAAAAAAAAAAGTTGCTGTCTATGAAAAATCATAGAAGTAACTAGAACTGATGTATTAAAAGTGTTTAGAACAGAAACATTTCAATAAGGTTTAAAGCAATTGTGTCTATGCACATGACAGCAATGTCCATAATCTTTCTCATTTTCTCAAAATAAGTCCCTTTACAATTTCACTGAGTTGCTCATGCTTTTCATCTGTGTTCATAGCTGAATAGGAAAAACAGTGGCCCTGGGCAGTTTTTATATAGTGCTTTAGCTGTTACAACATTAATTTCAAATATAGCTTTTCCAGGGTAAGAGGATTAAAACATACATATTTTACTTTTCTGGGTAGACTTAATCACCAGTGGCAGACCATTCTATGTGATAGAACCCTTCCAATCTCCTGTTGACTATAGGCCATGCTCCAGAAATAATGTAATGAGTCCCAAAAAATTATTCTAGAGGGAAAGTGTTCTAAGTTTAATGACTAGGGCATTGAAAGGAGGGATTAATTTTTCATTCTTCCAAATGAGACCTTGGGCACTGGTCAACAGCTGGCATTGTGTCCAGGTGGCCAAGAAGGCTGATGGCATCTTGACCTGTATGAGAAATATACCAACAGGACCAGGTGATTGTCCCCCTGTACTCAGCACTACTGAGGTCACACCTGGAATCCTGCATTCAGTTCTGGACCCCTCACTACAAAAAAGGCATTGAGGGGCTGGAGCATGTCCAGAGAAGGGCCTGGAGAGCAAATCTTGTAAGGAATGGCTGAGGGAGCTGGGATTGTTTAGCCTAGAGGAAAGGAGGCTCAAGTGGGCCTTATTGTTCCCTACCACTACCTGAAAGAGGTTGTAGCCAGTCAGCCTCTTCTGCTCCCGAGGGAAGTGGTCACAGCACTAACCTGACAGAGTTGGAGAAGTTTCTGGGCAATGCTGGCAATGCTCTTGGGCACATGGTGTGACTCTTGAGGATGGTGCTGTGCAGGAGCAGGAGCTGAGCTTTGATGATCCTTGTGTGTCTCTTTCAACTTAGCATATTCTGTGATTCTGTGATTCATTACCTGGATAACACTAACAAACATGAAAATAGTTTAGTTCCTGTACATATGAAATGGAAAAAAGATATTGCAAAGAACCTTGTAATATTTGGGAACTTTCTTTCATCACGTTGAATTACCAAATGCCTGCAGGAAATTCTTAGCAATATTACTTCTGAATTATAGCTTGTAGTAATATATACTTTGCAATAAATTTACATCGTTGTTTGGTTGGGTGATTTGGTTTGGTTTTTATGAGCACATGAACACATTACAGGGTTTTTAAGATCTTGTGTTTGTGCAGTAGACCTCTGTGATGAGTTAGGTAGCTATCTCCAAGTATAATGTGTAGCTGTAAGATAAAATACACATGAGAACACAGCACAATGCTTACATATATGCTGAGATGTACACTAGCTAGAAAGGATTTGAGCTGTCATTGTTAAACTGTATGAGTTAACATAAATAAGCCATGAACCTAGTAGTAAAGGTGTTTATTTAGAGAAGTGTCCTAATATTAAATATGGCTGTTCTATTCAGAGGTGAAGAATGCACAAGAGTTTTTAAAAAGGAGTGATAAAGCAGTCTTCCAGGGAAGCATTGCCATGAACTTGCAAGTATTGATCTCAAAACTGTGTCTTTAGAATCCCTTAACAATATAATAAGCAAAGCCACAAAGAAGCCAGACAAGCCTCAGGAGAACAGCACCTATGTAATAGCCTGAGCTTTCTCTCATTGCATTTCTCAACAAATCCAGGCTGATGTGGTTCTGAACATGCAAAGGACTGTCTCTGGGGGCAGAAAGTTGAAAAAATAGTCCAGATGTTTTCACAGAAATCTTGGAATACTTGATGTTGGCAGGCACCTCTGGAGATGCTCTAGACCAGCCTCCCTGTTCAGAGTGGAAAACTGACCCTTCACAGACTGCTACATAACCATTATGTTTTACCACTCTCATTTAAAGTTTTTTTACTCATTGCCTCCTGTTCTTTTACTGGGTACTCCTGAGAGAAGTCTGACTGCACCTTCTTTGCTACCCCCTAATCAGGCATCCTTGCAGATGTCACTTTCACTGTTGTTGCAATGTCTCTACCCACCTTGCCCCCATCTCCATCTGTTTAGAGGTTAAACAGCTCTATTTTAAGAACTTTAGCTCCTCCCCTAGTTTAATGATTTCTTTTTCCGTACAATATTTATCTGTGAAACTCTTTTTGTTGCCTCAAAACTTAACATTTGTTATCTCTACTGAAGACCAAATAGAAGGCCAAATGGCAAGGTAAAGAAAAATCCTCCTCTGGCATCCACTGACACAATTATTTTCTATATATGCACTCACATCATACACTTAGGAGACATGTGGTAGTTTTATTTCCTCTGCAAAAGGTAAAAACAAGAGATTGCTATTGAACAAAATTTTCTTCATCTGCAGAGTTACGGTATTTTTCCATTCTTGTGTGTCCACATGAACTATTGCTCTACTTTCAAAACCTCTTGATTTTGAGTAAACGTTTCTATATTTTTAACTTTCAGTTGTGAAATCAATACAGCCTATTTGTCCACCTCAATTTAACAAGCTCAGTAATCCTTCAAACTAATCCCAGTGAAATTGCTTCTGTGTTTTAGCAATGAATTAAAAAAGAGAGAAGGAAAAAAAAAATCATTCTGCATGCTCAGATCATATCAGGTATGCACAGTGAAGCTAGGCAGCTGCTGTCAAAAGCATTGGCAGAAATAATGACCGCTTAAAATCTCAGTCCCAGACAGAATTTGTGCCATTTTAATTTCACCACTAGACATGAAGTTATTCCACGTTACTGCTATGAGAAACATTTCTGACAGAAATACTGATAGTAGGAATAAAATGTTTTGTTAATTTAATCTTGCATTTATATAAAGACATGCAATTTATAGTTTATATTGAATGTCTTACTTATGGATGAGTTTTTAAGAGAGAAAGCGTTGTGATAAATTATTAAGATTACACGTTATAGAGCAGAAAGCAAGTCTCAAAGTTTGGCATGTAGCAATAGCAATTCAGAACTCAGAATCCCCACAAAAAGATAAATATCTTAAGCTAAGCAGTTGGTCTCTATATAGTAGCAGATATTAATGTCACAAAAAGAATAAAAATGTTGACATCAAGTCAAGAAGTGTTAGATTCCTATGGAGTCTAACTTCATTGAAGTATGTGAAAAATTGTAGAGTCAAGTTATTACTCCCTCTTAACATAAATTTTTAGTTTGCAGTATTGCAACTTACAGTATAAGTGAAGAAAAATTGCCAAAACTTCAGAGTGATTATATCCACCTGAGGATGTGTTGGGGAGAATTGCCCCAGCTTTTCATTTTCTTCCTGTGTGAGTCTACCATACACTTTATCTTCTTTCAAACTGATTGTTTTGGATCAGAGTCAAATCCCCTCATACTGCCTGTAAATCTGTGACTAGAAGTTCTAATTCAAGTCAAGGTGCATCAGTCAGACATTCAGAGATAGCCTGTTATTGTTCAGAAATACTGTGAAAGTAATGTGCTACTGCAGTGTGATATAGTAGGTGAAAAAACCCCTTCAAATACTTCCCTGTAACGAGGAAATATAACTATGACTTGTCTTTCTCAAATGGAGCTGCCTGGAAACTCATCAAGAAATCAGATATTCTTTGATACTGTAAGTTTTCATGAAAGTGAATCTGTTACAACTGTTTTTCCCTGTCTCCACAATCCATTTTAGTGTGAAAGAGCAGAAGCCCCTTTGCCAGTTAAGAAACAGACCCAAGAGTTCTGGCTCTCAGTATCTTCCCCAGGCTGCCAGACTGCAGCTACTGCAGTTCCTATTTCTCCTTCAGAAGCCAGGAAGATCTGTCTGCTCCTAATGGCAGGTCAAGCAGTGTTTAGCTCAGTCTTCTGGCAACCTAGATTCCTCTTTTAATTTTGATTTAATGCATTATTCACCAGCTCCCTTTTCTCTGACTTGTGTAATGCTGTTACTGAAAAAGTGCCTGAGTACATTTCAGCAGGATGAATTGGACCTCAGAACAGGAGGGTGGGGTTCATGTACTCTTGGCACTGAGTAGCCCCTGTCTAGAGGGATAGCTGAAGACCAGCTGAAGACAAAGAGTACTTTTTTAGTAGTTTTTAAAAAACACAAATAAAGAGAGAATTACATGAGTGCCTGTGCAATCAGCCTTTATTAATGATATATTTTTGTTTCAATTACAAGGTACAGGAAGAGATATTGAAGTACATATCAAGAAATTAAATCAAAAATTAAGATAAGGAGAGTAGAGATGATTGGTAAAATTATTTTTCCCTCTTCAGAGGAGATACTCTTGAATATAGTAAAGTATATGAGTATTTTCACTCTCAGATCGGTGCAGAAAACCAGAGTAATTGGTTTTCACTGAACAAATGCAGTTTTACCTGTAGAAACATGTAGCAGGAACATAGTTTCTAACAATTTTCAATAGAAAAAAATCTGAGTTTTTTATTTAAGTAATATTTTTACTATTTTTATTGAGATATTTCCATTACATAGATATGAAAAAATAAAGGCAAAATTAGCATTAGGCATGTAGGGGTTTTTCTTTTCCTATTTTATGATATCATGTGTATTTAACTTTCTCAGAAAATTTTGACTTTGTCTTCATGGTCAAGTTTCAGTTTATTTGGGGAAGGTTTGGGAGTTTTCCAAATGTTTGGGGTTTTTATGAAAGAGAAATGTTCACTCCTGCCTATCTTTCTAAACTGATTGGTATAATATGGAAGCAGAATAAGAGGAATGGATGAGCATTTATATTAGTGAAGGAGTTGTAAATACTCCCAAACACAATAAAACTTATTTTTTAAAATGTAGACAAAATTTTCCTAGCTTTACTCTCTGCATACTTGTAAATAACTAAGACTGGAGCTGTAGTTGAAAAGTATTTTCTTTCCAGCAGAGGAATTATAAGAGCTAAATGTGAATGTGTTAAGTGAATTATCTCCATGCAAATAGAGCTGATCAGATTGAAAAATAACCATAAAGGTAATGGAATTAATGCATCTAGAAAGTAGGTTAGGTTCTTGGATTTATACCCTTTGCTAATATAGCTGATAGGGTAACAATAATGAGGACATTCAGAGACATCCCCATGTGCTATTATGGGAGGAAAAGGAAATCTCTGTGATTTTTACTGAGGATATTGTCACAATACTGCCAAGGGGTCAGCGTTTTGTGTTGTAAACTGATTGTTGCATACACTGCAAAATGGGCAGAGTTACAAGAGTGATATTGCAGTGATTCACCTACATTTTAAGTGAGCACATTTTTTTACACAAACATGATCATTAAATACCAACAGTATGATTCTAAGTCAGTAGAGCAGTGCAGAGTGCTTTGTTCATGAGCATGGCCAGGGGGTGGAAGGAAGTGATTCTCCCCCTCTACTCTGCTCTTGTGAGACCCCACCCAGAGTATTGCGTGCAGTTCTGGTGTCCCCACATAACAAGGACATAGAACTGCTGGAAAGTCCAGAAAAGATCTGAAGCACCTCAGCTGTTCTGCTTGGAGGAGAGAAACTTGTGTGGAGACCTCATAGCAACCTTCCAGTATCTGAGGGGGTCCTACAGGGAGGCAGAGAGGGACTCTGTCAGGAACTGTAGTAATAGGACAAGAAATAATGGGTACAAACTGAAAGAGGGAACATTTAGGCTGGATATCAGGAAAAAAATTATTTACTGTGCAGGTGGTGAGACACTAGGACAGGTTGTGCAGAGGTGTGAATGTCCAATCCCAGGCAATGTTCAAGGCCAGTTAGGACAAGGCCCTGAGCAACCTGGTCTACTGGGATGTGTCCCTGTCCATGGAAGGGGTGTTGGAACTAGATGATATTTAAGGTCCCTTCTAACCCTTACCATTCTATGACTCCATTATTTATTTCCGTAGATGCTTCTGGAAGATTGTGCCTCTTTTTTCCGTCTTGGAATATCTTCCTTCTTGGTGGCATATGAAGCAAAAGCTAAAGTCTCTTTGTTCAAAAAGGATAATGAGTGTAAAAGGCTTTTCCTTCCCTTCATTCTTCTAGGAAATTTTATTCTCTTTTATGTCATCATGAATGCAGACCTTTCAGTGCTCAGCAGACTGAAATTATTTTTTAAAAGTATAAACATTTAAATTCAGATCATAGAAACTATGGGTTTGTATTCACGTGGCTTGTCATTATCTTCATGTTGTTAGTTATGAGAAGGCTTTTTCTCCTATGTAGAGTGACATGAAATCACTGTTTACAAAGGAAGAAACGTGGGGGATCTTATTCAATACTTATGACTACTTCTTTCATACCATAGTATGCTGAGGTAAATTCTCATGTGCTTGATACCTCTAGACAGTAGGGATCCAAGGCCTCTGGATTTATTCAGACCTCTTAGGAACCTGCTGAAAAGAGAAAAGGGGAAAAAAGAGAAGGACGCTTTTATTCTCAGAGGGAGAGAAAAGAGCATTTCTTTGTATTGTACCTCGATCAAGAATACTGCATCCAGCTGAGCCTAATCAAAAGGAGAGAAACACATGACAGTGTTTGTGTGCAGAATATACACACACTCCAAGACACCCTATGAGGCTTAATGCTTGCTTGTCAGACTTTCTCCCCTCTGCAGCATACTATTTTTTAAAAATCTATTTTATCTCATACAGATTCTGTCGGTGACTTTTTAATTTGTTTTTTTTTTTAAATTCAATGCATCTGCTCATGTTTCAGAGATCCTTTAAAGAGTCAAGGCTTTCTTTCTGTCTCAGAGATGAAGCACCAGGATGACAGTGAGAAAATAGTTATTTCTTTGTCTATCTCTGATGTTGATTGAGTGTGTTACCTTGGAGGATTCAACTTCTTTCTGTAAGGCTCAGTTTCTAACATCAAAAACTGAATAAACACCAAATCTTCAACATGGATATTGGTAGATATTTACGTGAGATATTGAAAGGAACATGAAAACGCAGTTAGGTTATAACTCTGCCTCCTGCAGTTTCTGGTGATGGGCAATGCTCAATGACAGGAAACGGCTAGGCCTGTTTTGAAGGAGATGGAAACCTGGTTTTAATGCTCCACCATTGTTCTTTTTTTGATTCTATGGATTTACACAGTCCACGTATGAACGTCGGTAGGTTTTTAGCATCAACAATATGCGTTGAAGATACATTGAATGAAGAAATTGTTTATGTGCTACAATCTTCTCTTGTTGGATGTTATTCATATGCATTTCCCAAGCATTTACTTTATGACATACATGAGTTTATACATCTTTTAAAACCCCTTCATTTGCCTCTTATCTGGGCTGGAAAGCTATAATGTATTCAATGATTCCTTCTACTGTTTGATAGTTTTAAACATTTTTCATGACACACCTCGTCATGTGAAAGGCAGCTTTCCTTGAACTCTTTATGTTGGATCAATCTATCAGCACAGCAAGGAAGACAAGACTCTTGTGCTCAACCAGCCTGTCAGCACCCTATTACATAGACCCCACTGAACAGCCCCTTGTACTGAAGAGTGGTTCAGCTAATTTACTCAGGGTCATGCACCTGCATTTTTATTTGGAATATTGTCAATTTTGTCAACTCTGTTATCTGCTACCAGCTGCTGTTAGTGCCTTTAAAGGACTCACATTAAGCAATGTATGGAATGACACTCTTTATTAACAAACACATTGATAGTAGAAGACTGTGATGGGCTGTCAGAGATTTCAAAAATAATCTTGAAGTGATATACAGACAAGCTCCTATCACCAATGAAAGCTTGCTTGAGATAATCAGTCAGTGTGAACAGGATAAAGTTCTTACCCATAAGTGTCCCAAGGAGGGAGAACAGAAATTCAGGTTGTTAATCAATTCCAGAAGTTATGATGGAATCTTCCTCGAGATTCCTCCTCACATAACTTTGAGGGACAGATAAAGATAACCGTAAAGTTGATGTCAGCTCATGTTTAGATGGAGTTTGACTGACTTTAGCAGGGGCCTGTAAAGTACTATGCATTCTCAAGTTAATGAAGAAAAAATCAGTTTTTGATTGTCATCTAAATCATTCTCTGGCTTAGTTCTGATTAGCTGCATTTTTTAGATGGAGCATATAACCACAACACCTGTGTGTTGCTCAGTCCTTTGCTTAATATCTGCACTGTTCCTGCTCTTTGGGTGTGCAGACAGTTTGTCCCTGGTGAACTATAGCCAAGACATACACTCCTTGCTGACTTTTGTTTTTTGTCTTCTCCCCATACACATCCAGACCTTTTTTAGTTCCGTTATAATGTTTCTGCTAGGAAGAGTTACACAAAATAATCCGATGTGCATATGTCACACATTTCAACAGAAAACGGGCGTAATGAAATTTCCTATTTTGTTTGCCATTTTTTTCATAATAATTCATAGAATTACATTTGTTTTCTTGACTGGGCTTGCTCTGACCTGATATTTTCATGGAGCTTTGTGTTATGACCCAGAAATCTTATTTCTCAGTAATGATTGTTACCTGTCAACCCATCACTGTTCACACAAAGATTTGTCATTGTTTTTATTAATCCTGTTGAAGTTCCAGGTGTTTCTGATCCATAATCTCTGCCAAGATCCTGAGATTCTTCTATGCCCAGTGACTTTCCTAATTCCAATGTGGATTTTTTTGTATAAGTTATCCCACAGTGACTTCTCCTGGAGCTATATTACTCTGAATAAGCAATCCACCAAGGGAAGGATTTAAATACTCTAGGCAACTCCTCTCTGTTACCTTGGGAATAGCTAATTATTTGTACAAAAGGAAACAGTCCCAAAAAAAAAAAAAAAAAAAAAAAAAAAAAAAAAAGACAGACTGCAAGGATGCTAAATTTCATAGAATTCCTCTATATTCAAGAGAAAGATATTTGTGGAAAAGTCCTCCAAAGATTTCTCCACTGGCTATTAAGGACATTTCTTTTATGTATTCTTGCTCATCCACTCGGCTCAGCTCAATGAACAGAGCATTCAACCAAGCATTTATGGGGGTAACACAAGGATTCCAACAAGAGCATCCATCATTTGAGGCAAATCCCCTAGTTAATATGAACTGGTAGTTCCAGCATTTTAAGGAAAGTCTATTTCTTTTTCTGATTTGGACAATACACTCTTTACTGAATCCAAGAAACTTTTGGATGAAGTTATGGGATAATAAGTTAAGAAGCCATACTCACAAAAAAAGTGAGTATAGAATAGTAAGGAAGTAAATTAGCGTATTAAAAAAAAAAAAACCTCCTCTGGAATTAAAAGGGAAATAAATAACCAGATAACTATGAAAAGTGAAAGGATTAAGAAAAAAGAAGCTTTAAATTCTGTCTGAAATTTTAAGATTACTTGCAGCCACCAATAAGGCAAAATCTGGATTCTGTGTTTTGATTTCTGTGTCTAATACTGCAGTCACAAGAAAGCCTTTGTAGTAAATGCAGCCTTGTCCCAGGGCATTGGGCACCTCCATGGGTCCAAGGCTGGGATGTCGTCCTCCAGGTGGTTGTGGCTCAGCAGGAGCAGGAGGAACATGGGGTTCCACAGCAGAAGCTGGACATGGAGCTTTGGCTGGACACTCAATAAAAGGCACCTTCCCAGCCAGCGTCCACCCCATGGTCCCTGGGAGCTTGTCCTGGGTGACCACTGGGAAGAAGTAACCCTCAAGTGCGCTGGCTCTTAACTGACAGAGACCCTTAGCTGAACCTCCAGAAGCCCCTGGGGGTGCTCTCATGGCCCTTTCAATATCTTCTACTCCAAAACTTCTTAAGTAGATACCAGAGATCCCTGTCATTGCATTTGATATGAACTGTAATGTATGCAAAATACTCTGAGGATATCCACAATGTGATGCTCATTAAACATCATGGACAATAGCCATTGGGCATTGACAGGGTTAGGCATGGACCTGTTTAAAACATGTGCAAACTGAAGCATATCTTGACAGCCTTATAAACAGGACTTCAGGTGTGAATGAAATGTTATTGTTAAAAATGTAAAGGTTGAAAGATTTTAGCTGGTTTGGAATGAAGCAGTAGGTTGGAGAGAAAAGGAATAATGACATAACTGAGAAATTAAGTACTTGAATTCTATTTCAGTAATTTGAGGTATCTTGTTCATCTCCCAGACCACATTTCTTTGGTAACTGATGAAAAAGATGACCTACAGTTAACCTTCCATGTAACATCTTATCTGTGAGATCTATCTCTTCCCACAATGCTGTTTACACATTTTGTGTAGGTTTTGAATAAACTGTCGGATCAGTGCTGAGTATAGGGGCCTTTAATCTGAACCCCTACACATGAGGTTTTGCTTCTTTGAAAGTTTTGTGTCACTGGCAAAATTGTGTTCTTTGTTATGTGATGACAGCTTTCATGGGCTTGAGAAAAAAATTCGAAGTGTCCCACCATTCAATTGCACAGTGGCTGGTATTTGCTGAGAAGAAGGACTGCTGTCAGACTGGAAAGAGTGCTGAGCTGTGGTTGCTCAGCATCCTTGAGAGGTTCATACCTCTTTTATTATAGACAATGTCTTCCCATAACTTCAATTTAGATGGAATTTACCTTGCCCAGATTGTGTGATTCTTCTGTCAATGTGCACAAATACTTTGAGAAGAAATATGATTGTATTTATGTAAGAGCAGCATGCCTCTGTATCCCTGAATCAGACCACTCACCACCTTTTCAGACTCTTTTTTTTTCTGAGGCCAGTTCTCAAGAGGTCTTATTTTTAACACTGTCTTTCTTTCCAGAAGCCCAAACCCTGAGATTTCCAACTTAATTCGTGTATATGCACATGCATAGCTTCCTAATTGGTGTTTCTCTCTCATGTCTCTATTAATTGTAGAATTTGGGATGTGTCACTTTTCTGCAGTTCAAGTGTTATCTGATTTTGTGACCAGTCCACACTGGTTGCAGCTAGCAAGGTTCTGCTTGAAAATGCAAAAGCTCAATTCCAGACATTCACTCATACACACACACACCAAATTATCTGCTGCCTGTTAGCATTTACATTTTAAGCTGTTTTTAATCACCTGCAACAGATTTAGACAGCTGCTTCTATACTAATCATGCCAGAGTGCCTTTGATAGAGAGAAAAAGAACTTTTTGGGGTATCTTATCTACTTTAAAAGTGCCATTTGAAGATGTCATGGACTGACTGATGGATATGCCAGTTGTCTTTATCTGTAAAGTAAAGGAAACACTGGGGGCTGACCTACAGCAGTCTTGATCAGGTACCTTCTATTTTTCACAGCTGACTACAATGTAAAGATGCAAATATTTTTCTGCCTAGTTTGGAAAGCCACAAGATTGGGGTTTAAGCAGGTCTGATCAGGTGTGAGCACTGAGCAACACTGTGGGTGCAAAGAGAATGCTGAGGTAAAAAAAGGGAGTTCATGGGTGCCTCAGGCTTCTTTACAGACAGCAATGACTAAGAGACATTTTTCTGGATCTCAGTTATACTTCTAAACATTTAAGAGCCTTACTTTATCACTGGTCCTTAAACGGATTTTTGGAACTAGCTTGCCTGTTGGCTTTATGTTTGGGTTCATTTTTTCCCAGATATTTTTTCTAGCTCAGAACTAGAAAAAAAATGACAACAAAATTGAGCCAAGACAATCCTCACCTATGCTATTCTCTTTCAATAGGCCCTGGACTCATGATGTTGTATTCATGCATAACTATTAAGTTTGAGATTTTTTTTCTTCTAAACTTTCAAACTGAGACAGACGGCAAATAATTTGCATTATATTTTAAGTGCACAATGGAACATAGTGAACTGCAGAGTTAAAAAAAATCCTTTTAGAACAATAGACTTATTGAAATAATTATGCGCACGTCTTTGGTATTTTTATATATAAAGAGATAAGAAAACCTACACTCCAGCACAGGTATTTTGTTATTCCTTTTGACATTCATGTCCATTAAAGCAGCTTAAAATTAGACTGAACTTTTCTTTTGGCTTTAGGGAATGGCATATGCACATTTTATTTTCCTGTTCTTCCTTGGCAACTACTCCAATGTCTATTTATTTAAAATTCAAGGTGCGCTTACTAATTAGTGCCAGAAGAACTGTAATCTTAATAGGTCATAAGAGGTCATATATGTCATACTGTTTTATATGCACCTAGGAATACATAAAAATGAGATTATTGGGGGGGATTATATGTCAGATTTGATAACAGGCAAACTTGTTTAAACTTGTGACTTAAAAATTAGAATATGTCACATGAAATTCCTGTGTGCATCCAGAAGTCTAAGGGATTGAAGTGCCAAAGAGCAGAACCAAGGGAATATTTTATTACTCTATTTTCTTTGGCAAATGTACTAAATAGACTTCAGTATAGTTAAACAGGCATTTTGTATCTGATATTTTATTCTCTGAATGTCTTTTGGATGGCATAACTTTTGAATACAGTAAACTAGAAGAAACAGACTCAAAATTATATATTGCTTTTTGTTCTAATTGCTGTAAATTTATCATTTGGGAAGGAGGAATGAGAAAACATAGTGTTATGTAATTTTTGTACTGCAGAAATATGTTAATCTGCATATCTTGCTGGCATCAGATGCCATGTCTCTATCTTTGCAAATATTTCAGTTCATTTACGGGAAGCAATGGGAGAGTCTAGCTTTTACTTTAGCACTCATGGGGCAAAATATGTACTCCAAGTCAGCTGAAAGGGGTCGTGGGGAATGACAGTATTATCTCCCCAAAGACCCTGTTTCACATGCTTTATGCATTTGCGAGTCTGGGAGATGGGAAATTTGTGAATTTGAGAACAGATGCGCCTGAGGCAGAGTGACACGTGCCAAAGCTATGGCTTCAGCTTTCTTCTTCCCTGCTCTTTTTTTTTTTTAATGAATGGCTCTCATTCCAAGGAAGGGAAGCTATTGCATTTTCTGTGGGCTGCAGTGAGTTTGTGAGAAGCGAGCATATCAGACCTGCAGTTTTTCAAAACTTTACAATCTGAAGACAGATTTTATGTGTCTTCACTTTGTGAAGGTGACCTGTCTCTCAAGTTGTCCTGGCACCACCTCAAAGACATGGCTGTTCAAAGACCTCTGCATGTGTTTTTTCATGAGTAACACTAGATTCCTCCAGGGTTTACTGTTAAAGTACTTAGCATGGTGGCTGAAATGTTTCAGAATGGTACTCTGACTCTAGATCTGTAGACCATTAGTGTGAGCATTAAAAAACTCTACACACCAGAGACAACTTTATGTTGCCATTTCGCAGAATCTTAGAAGGGATGAGCCATGTTAGGTCATCCAGAAAATATTTCTTCCAAAGCAGGAATTCTTTTCCCACTAAACTTTCCGACCCTAACTGTACTCTACATCCTCTCCTGTTTTAAATGTTTCAAGAGAAAATTTCTACTTATATTCTAATCTGTGTCATATTGTTACCTCAGTGCAATACAGCAGTCTGCAGTGAAGAGAAGTCCCATAGATGGTTAAAAGATAGTGTTCTTTAATGGGAGACAATAAATTATTTTTTTCTAATTCACTATTAGGTATATTGGCTCAGTGTAATGTTTTCAAATTGTCAAATGTAGTCTTTAAAGGAAAAAGAAATAAAAGCAGATTTTTATGTTTATTTTTAAGAAGTATATTTAATAAAAACCTTGCATGAATCTGGAGATAATGGGGTTTTGTCTTTTCATACTATTAATTTTTTACAGAAAGCCCCATAATCCCCCAGAATTACTTTTTGTATCATGTAAATAAGGACATTTTCAAAGATCAAAAACCTAGATAATCTACTCTAAAGGCATCAAAGGGAAAATTAAGAGACATAGACAGCAAAAGGCAAAAAAATAAGAAAGAAAAAGATGGAAATGTATCTAGGAGAGCTTTTGATACTTTTTGGCTTGTTTTAAAAAATGAAAACCCTTTGGAAACATGCTACTGATAACTATTTCATTACTCCATACTTTGGCACAGAAATAGGTGCAGAGTCTGTTTATTACAGTAAAGTAGAATACTGCTGCCTGAGATGTTCGACATTCCTGAACTAAAACTCTGCAATTTCTTTCTTTTCACTTTAACTCTGTAATGTAGATTTGTTGAGTAGATGCTTTTATTCACCATGTACAAATACAAGAAATAAATTAGTTTAAAAATCTAAATGCTCTTATTACCCTTTAGGAAATATTAAACTAAATTATGTCCCCAGCTATGTCAGTGTAACTGGCTTTAGCTCAGCACAGACGGTCAAAATTATGCCTGTGCAAATAAAAGAGATTTTGGCTCAGTCACTTCAAAGAAATGGGACTGATAAAATTAACAGTGTCTTTATAACTAACTAAAATTGCTTTTGCATGCTGCTAATGTACTTTATCTACCACAATTGCTGCAATCTACCAGTGCTTCAATGGCTGTCTTCCTATTTTTGACTTTACAACTTTGATCTGAATCTATACTTCCAGTCCTTCCTGAAAACTAGGTGTTACAAACCTATAACAACGATTTCACTAATTTTTAGATCTATTCCTGGAAATGAATAGCTTAAATTGTTGCAATCTTTATATTAATTTAAGTATTTGAAATCAGTTCCAATGACGCCATTGAAAACTTTGCCCTGATTTAACTTATACTGTACCACCACAGCTATTTGTTTCTCTACTAAGCTTCAGTTTGAATTACAGTTCCTATATCAATACTATATTCATTAAGCTTTTCCCCTTTACCAGGGCAAGGCAATATTTTGCAGTTATTGGGCAAAATTTTGTTAAGAACATGTAACTAGTCTATGCACAAATATGCTGGCAGACTACACTAAATTACCAAAAACATACTAGCAGATATTCTTTGAAATGCTGGGCTGATAATTTGGCTTCATAAAATTGCTGTTGGCTCAATAAGACAGCCATAAAACTGGAATTCTCTTCATTTCCTCTATGATTTCAAAGTTAGCATTCTCATTTCATTATCTCACAAGTGAATATTTGGTATAAAGCTAACAAATTTTCTTTGAGTTATTTCCCGATGGTCTTTTATGCCCAGAAACTTTAAAGACATTACTCTTGGTCATATGCATGATTTCCTGATACGGTTTATGATATAGATTGGCTGAATATTGGTTTGCAAATACTTTTAAAATTTTAGTCTTTAGCTGCAGAATTCTATATGCTTGAGGATCTAATTGGATTGAGTGTCTTATGTTTACGAAGTATATTGAAGAAGTAAACAATAAATAATAGTAAAACACTTAAATTTTCCCCCCTTTTCTAATATATTAAAGATGGAAAAATCTCCTACAAGAATCATTAATCAGTCTACTTTTAGTTTATATCTCATGCAGATACAGAGCAAATGTGATTATATTGTTTGTAAGTCTGCCACTGTAGAATGCTTGCTAAACAGAGCATGAAATTAAAACTTATATTTCTTGTTTTAAAATTGCTTTTTAGAAAGATTTTTATTAGTATTTATTGCACTGAGATAACTATTTTCAAATATAAAAATCATCATTGTCTTTATTTAATGTTTACATTCAGCCAGTTCCTTACAGAGGACCTACAAGGAGGCCTTGGGCTCCTTTAACCTCTGTCAGACTACATTTCCTACAGACAATAACCAGCCAGTTAAAATTATTTTAGTATGGCATTGTCTTTCATTCTGAGATGTTCTCATCAAATATCGCTAAATGCCTAATTCAAATGGTTTTGATTTGCTCACAGTAAAAAGAACCACACTGCTCCTCTGATTAACACTTTGAATAGATCACTAAGACACCTGCCAGAAATACTTGACCTTGTGAATTGTGTGTGGGCAATTAACTTCCTTCAACCTCTTCACATGAGGTGAACTAATAAAGACCATTATTTTCACATGTACTTTAGAATTATATGTGTATGGTCTTTACCTGCATGTGATATTTCCATCTACAAAGACACAATCCTTAGATCTCCCTTCCCTCTTTTTTCTGTCTGTCTCCCCAGGCAATTTCATGAAGCTTTGTTAGTTCCTCTTTCTCTGGAAATCTTCCTTTTCTCCATAAGGAAAGGAATTTTAGTAAAATATAGTAAGAAGACATAAAGAAAAGGAATAAAACTTTTATTACATGTTCACAGATCCTCATATGTTGAATAATCCGTTTCCCTAAAGAGGATTGTCTAATTGACTGTCCTTTACATTAAAATGAAAAGATATTTCACCTCCTTACAAAATAAAAGTTATCTTTCATTAGTATAAAAAGTATTAATATTTTATTATATTAATTAAATTTTATTGCTTTCTCTAGCTTTCAAAAACAATTTTATTCTATGCAGTGGGTAACAGATTCCTCTTTACTGTGATGAAATGCATTGCCTAAGTCATTATATACCTTTTCTTTTCACTTTACCCTCCCTGTCTTGCTTAAACAGGTTTAAAAATACAGCCCTCTGTGTGATCATCTCTTCTCCATTCATTTTATTTCTTAATCATGCCCTGAATGTTTGGGTTTTTTAAAATCATGGTTTCATCATGCCCTTTTAATAAGATCTGATCTGCACTGATACTGTACTGACACACCGTCCTTGTTCTGGCCAAGACAGGGTTAATTTTTGCAGTAGCCAGGAGGGAGACATGCCAGGGACCCTGATGTTCTATACCACCCTATATCAGCTCTGGGACAGGGGAAAGGGAGTCTCCATAAGGATGGGGTTCGTTTTTGTCTTGAAAACACGGTGGGGAGAGCCATCTGCTATTTGTTTCTTCTCATGGGCTTCGGGGTGAGCATTTCTGCATGTGAACCACTCCCTTTTTCTATGCTTCTCTTATTTATATTGTTGCTGATACTGCTCCTTTTCTTGTCTCACTGGTCTTTCCAGTACATTTTTCTTATCTCAGCCCATAATATTCACCTTCTGTGCCTCCAATTCTGAGGTCCATCCTGCCAGTGGGAGAGGGGAGGGGAAGGGGAAGGGAGACAGAGATGGTGTGTTTTGGGAGAGCCTTGGTGGGGGCACTGAGCTGGGGAATACCTAAACCATGACACTTAGCTATACTGGTTTAGAAGGGACTGTTGAAAACTGTGCGTACCCATATTACAGATTACGTTTAGTTTTTTTTCCCACCACTTCCATTTAATGGAGGTTTCATGAAATATAGTGCAAGCCCTCAATAAGGCAACTACAGAGATAAATTCACCCAACAATTTAGGTGTTGTGTCCCAACATCTTATTTATTTTGTGTCACAGTGTTTTCTCTGTTCCTTCTTTCTTCCATCCCTCCTTTCCTCAAAATGGTTCAGAATAAGGATGTTTTCTTACAGCTTAAAAAGAGGCAAAAATTATGCTGGGTGTGTATCTCCTATATTCTCGATATTCCAGATCTCCAACATAAATATGTGCATGCTGACTCTTTTGGTTGTGCCAAAGTGTTTTGAGCTGATTTAAACATTGAGATCTTAGGGTTTCTTGACATGGATAATTCTACTGGAAAAAAATCTCTTCATTTTGGCATACCTAGAAGAATAATAACCTCTGTCAGCAAGGCATGGTTGAACAGCTGTCAGTGTGTTGAGGAGAGTAATCTTTTCTTTCAATGCAACAGCAGCCAAGACAGCTTGTCAGAGTGTAATTCAAAACAATAGACAATTTCTGAATAAAGAAACTCCAGACAACTGAAAGTAGAAGTAATTAAGTTCATTCTGGAGGAATCATCCTTTGTTAGCACTAAAGATTCTTTAAATTCAGATCATGGACTATTGCCTTAAGATTTTAAAAACATGGTGATTAAATTCAGCACTACTAAGATTACCATGCTCTTTCAAGTAATGGATAAAGAAATAAGAAGCATGACAATAGTAGATTCATTCAAATTCTCTGGCCCTGATAGAGACCAATATTGAACATTTGGCAAGAGAGCTTAATAGATAAGCTTGCAGTAACAACTTAGTTTCTAGCCACCCATGATTCAGAGACAAAGTGTTGCATTTATCTTGGTGTTTAGCGTTCAGTGGAATTCTGTTCTACTATTATGAATAATACCCTTCTGAGTCCATTTGTGTCTTTGGCATTCATCAACATCCCAAGGCAAAGAGTTCCAGACATACCTACTTTTATATTAGTCTGCACCAAATGGTTTCCTTTGATGAATTCTTAATCACTGTAAGAAATTGTGAATAATCACTGTATATTCACTTCTCCTTGTTAACTGTGATTTTTGCACTATTACCATTTGATTCTATGATTCATCCTTTTTTCAAAGTAAAGAATGTTAATTAATTTCTCTAATACATCAATTAATCCACAGCAGTGATACGTTTTTATCACTTATCCCATGCCTTTTTCTATTTTTTGACAAATATTTCAGTGGGAAGCAGCAGAACTGTAAAAGGCATTTCAGATGCAGATAGTCTAGGGATTTATACAGTGTCATGTTTTCTGCTTTATAGCCTATTTTATTGTTAAAAATTCCTGATATTATCTCAAAGTTTTTCCACAGAACTTTGTTCAGTTTTTCATTAAAAAAAAAAATCAAAAATTAGTCAAAGAAAACCCTTCTTAACTGTAGAAGCTCTATTTAGATTGCATCACAAAGTGACATATTTAGGATTGCTTTGTGTCTTACTTGATATTTTCCCCCGATGTGCACTACTCACATTTCAACTATGACTTTATTTCCCACTCTTACAATATTGTGAGCTCAGTTACAATGAAATCTTTGTTCCGACTCTTCATCTGGATGTTTTTGTGCCATTGTTATTCACAGCTTCACTAATGATACCCTCCCCCCATTATTTATAAATTTATTGAACACTATAAATATCATAGAAGAGTAGGGTGGGATTTATTCCCTGTAATTATACAATGACAAATATTGTCCTAGATTTATGTTATCTTTTTAAATCTACTCACAGCAATTATTATGCGAAGTTTTACTTCCCAGTTTATAGTATGACTAACATTAAATTAATTTTGAAGGGTATAATTCATAGATTAACAAAGAGAAACTCACAGAAATATATGAGAGAAGTGTGACATTAACTGTTGCAGTCAATGAAGACCAAATCCTATCGTCTGAAAATACTTTTCATCTTATCCTAAACTAAACATTTGTATATGGTTCCACAATATTGGGATCATTTATGTTTGCAATATCATTGTGTCCTTCAAAAAAATTTGGGAAATTTGAGGCAAAATAAAAGTTCTTTTTAAATCTTTTTAAATGACCCATCTTGAATCTTCCTTGCTGTAAAGTATTTTTTATCAGATTTATTCATCTTTCAGCTTCTTTTATTCTTTATTATGCTTTGTACTAGTTTCCCTAATATAGAAGACTGGTCTTTTTCCAGTCCTGGAAAAAGAAAGATTATATTTAACACATTTTGTTCTACTGAAACTAATTTGATTAAGTGATAAGTTATGACATTAGTAACTTGACTTCTTTTTAGTCTTCTGGGCAGTGGATGAATACTTGACAATTTATTATAGGTCATCTAAAAGTTTTTTTAATTATATGTTAGTCTGCAACGATTTCTTTAATTTTCCTCACTAAAAGAAAATTTCCAAGACAAACCTCCCATAGCTCCTATGCAGTGGACACCAATGCAAATAATACTTTTATTTTTCCTATTCTCATCTTTTTCATCTCTTTTGGACATTCCTATTCCAACTTTCTCGTCTGTTGACCATACAGAATTTTTGCAGTCTTCCTATTTAACTAATACTTTTAATGTATTTGGCAAGATGTTTTTCAAAATATTTTTTGGTCTAATTTTAATAATTTTATACTGACATCTGTATGAGCCAACAGAGAGCCCAGGAGTACAATTGCATCCTTGCTTTTATCAGAACTAGTGTGGCCAGCAGAACCAGAGCAGTGATTGTCCCCCCTGCACTCAGCGCTGGTGAGGTTGTTGTAGTGTGTTATGTTGGTTTGTCTGGTTTCTCCCCCATTTTGTATAATGGTTCTGCCCTCAGTTGTTTTCCCCGGTCTGTTTTATGTCAGTCATTTAGTTGCTATGGTTACTCCCGCCTTAGGTCTTGTCAATCCCCTGCTTTTGTTAAGTCACTCCCGCTTCTCCTCCCCCTGTCTCCCCTATATGGGAGCATGTTCCTTCCTTTATTCCACCCCTGGTCCCAGTCAATCACTCCCAGCTCCATCATTTTCTCCAGAAAGTTCTCCACTCTGGGAGCTAAGATTGGCTGTGAGGCCGGGGTCCCTCCCTCATTTTGTATTTATTGGTTTTCCCCTCATGTCTGTTATTCTGAGTTTACTCCCTCACCTCCCTTGATTTGTCCTATTGTAAACCCCTCCCTTTGGTTCCACCCCCTTTATAACCCCCCTGCTCCTGGGGGTCTTTGTCACTCTCTGGCTGACTGGGGTCTCTCACTGGCTGACTCCAATAAAACCTGACTGTCCCCAGAGGGTGTCCATCTCCTGCCTCGTCCTTTCTAGCAGCTGGGTTATTTATTTCTCAGCGCGATCTCGTCCCCACGGACACAGCCCAAAGCCTTTGGACGCTGAGGGGTGTCTGTAGGAGCAGTGCTGGGGCCCTGCCACCGGGACTGACTCCCCCCTGCTGCAGTGGCCTGCTGGTCGCCCCTGCTAGCCGGACATTTAACACCTAAGGATCGCTGGCCGCTGCATGAGGTCACACCCCCAGTGCTGTGTCCAGTTCTGGCCTTTCACTACAAGGACATGGAGGTGCTGGAGTGAGTCCAGCGAAAGGCAACTGAGCTGACAGAGGGGCTGGAGCACAAATCTTGCCAAGAGCAGCTGAGGGAGGTTGCAGTTGAGGTTGCTTAGCCTGGAGAAGAGGAGGCTCAGGGGAGATATTACCGCTCCGTACCACTACCTGAAAGGGGGCTGTAACATAGTGAAGCTGGTCTCTGAAAGGGAATTTTTTATGACCATAAACAATAAGACAGAACAAACAGGAGTTTATCAGAGTTATGAAAACTTGCTCCGACTTGTGATCTGCCTGAGATTTCCATTTTCCTTTCTGATGTCTCTAACAAGTAGAAAAACCAAGTATAAAAGGAGGCTTCCCTCAAAGACCAGAGAGATACAGGACTGCATATGCAGATCCACAAGCCATCCAATATTAAAGGAAACATGATTGGTCCTCATGAGGGCTCAGGGTACAGTGAAGGGCTGACAGATAAGGAATGTCACAACATTAAGGAGTGTTGGTTAGGTTAATGGCAGCCTTTGCAGATGAAAAAGTAAATTGAAGACACACCATGCCAGCATAGCCTGACAGGAGAAATCAGGCAGTAAAAAGAAGGGACTTAAACAATGAGGAGAAAACAGTCCAGCAAATGTAACTGTGTTTATTATCATGATTCACTGTCACATGAACTCAGCGAGCTTCAGAGCAGGAGCTTAACAATTTTAGAAATACATACAGTACCTCAGAAATCCAAGAATCTTGGTAACATCCATCCTAACAATCGTGAAAATTTTCAAAGCAAATAGTTTTAGGTATACCAAGGTTCTAATAGTCATAAAATAATTTTAAGTTCTTTTTATTCAAGTGCAATCAGTGAGTCCAGTTTGTTTGGGTTTCTTCTTTAAAAAGGAAGATTCACCCGCTGGTGTATATGAATGGGCTTCCAGATAGGAGGCAAAGGCCCAAAGCTCACTGAATGAATGGTGTTATTGCAGTTATTCTGTAGTTCTGTGTGTTGTGCATTACAAATGTCACGTGTACTTCCCTGTAAGGAAAAAAGGTGAAGATTTTCTTCTCTTTTCCATGACAAACACACATTAAGAAGTGTAATTTGTGCTGTTCAAAAAGGCAGCAGACAGGAATTCAACATTCAAAGGCAACATTCAACAAGAATTAATTTTTACAAATCAGGATGTAATTTTTGCATAAGCAGAAGATACTTCTTAAATAACCTTTTGGCTAATTATAAATTTAGACTATGAGAAAAAACATAAATAAATATTGTGTAACACAACTAAGTCCTGAAAAACAGACAAATGAAAACTGGAACTTTGTTCTTTAATTCAATGTAACTTCCTAATTAAATTTTCCTTCAGTAATGTGGTTTATGCAATTCTCCTTGCAGTATCAATTCTGAATGCTATGCTAACAAAAAGAGAGGTAAAATAATGCAGCTTACTGGTAATGAAGTATCCCTAAAAATAATTTAATTTTTTAAATAAATTACTGTTTAAAACAAAAGAGTGAAAATATTCCCATTTGGGTTCATTTTATTAACATTTTAATACTTCTCCCAAGAAACAGTGATCACACCCATGGAATCCAGTTTGATGTATAGAACAGTACAATAAGTGTAGGGTCCCATATTTTCTTGCCCAGCTCTGGTGAGACATCAATCTTGCCTCTGTTGTCCCTGTAATATCTATTCTCAAAACAAGTGTCAGGAATCATAACTTTCCCACAGAAACAGATTTAGCAAAGAAAAAGGTGTCTCCAGTCTGTGAAACGAAGGCAAAATTCAACTCATTACAATTAACAAATATTACATGCAAGTTCTACATGTTTCTCTGTCTGAATAGGCCAATTAAATGTCAGGATTAAATTATAATATACCTACAGAGCCATGAACTTCTCATATCATGTTACTGTTATATGAAAGTGCATGCAGCTCTAACAGTTTATATGTGGTTGTTTCCTAGATTTATCCAGAATGTCTTAAACATTTCTTTGGAAAAAACCCAAGGTTGAATTCTGGGGTGTTTTATTTGTGTACTTTGCAATAACAAACTAGCAAATCAAACAAGATAGCAAGCGGATAATAATTATGGATAGACAATAGGTAATAGATATCAGACAATAAAAGAAAGCAGGAATATTGACTCTGAAACAGGTGTCAATTAAGATCAGACCTCTACTCTGCTGACATTGGTCCTTCATCCTATATATCCAAAACCATCTGGTGCAAAAAACAATGGAGTTGATTTCTGCAAACTCTCTCAGAAAAGTAGAATATTTACCTAAAAATCATTCTGGCAATCCCTACAGAAAATACACTGTGAAGACAGGAGCCAATAGCTCTTTGATAATTCAGAACACATTTTATATCTTTTATTATGAAGTATTCTGGAAATTATTCAGACACCGAGACTCCTTTCACCTATTTCACTCACATGAAAATGGTTCCTTTTTTTTTTTTAATATTTTTGTTTCCTTTTTCTATTGCCTTTTGTGTCTTTCATTTGCAGAGCATTTTACATAACATATTTTTGTCAGTTCTGATAGCTGAGCTTACAAGAACAAATCTTATGCTTGGTATTTTGTGTCCAGTACCTCAGTGAATCTTTTCTATTGGGTGGTAGATTCTGCTCCTGTCTGACAAGAAGCCTTACATTACTTCTCCTTTGTTATTACACTGCATACTAATTCACTCTTATGTTCTTTCCTAGGTAGTTTCTTGGCAAAATCCCTCATAATAAATTTATTGTCAGAAACAACAGACTGGCCTATGGCTTTTGGTAAATGACAGCAAATTGTACTCTGTATCACAATGGCTTAAAAATGTATTTGTAAACAATCGGATTTTCTTGTGTGGCATGTTACTGGATACAAGAACAGCATTTTTCTATCTGAAACACCGTGCTGGATCAATCTTTCACAGGAGCAAAGAATCAAAACTAGACCAGAGCAAATGCAAAAGCATATTTAGGGGAACTTTTGTCTTATCATCTGAAAGAATCTGTACTTCCATAGCTTTATGAACCCAGCTTTAAATCAGTAATGGTACCAGAACAATAGTACAATACAGTCCAAATTTTTCAGCCAGTATATTTATTTTGAATACAAATTAAATACACTGAAAGAGTTTGCAAGTGTAAATAGGTGACTTTTATCTATGAATACTGTTTTATTGTATTTTTCTATTTTAATAATTGTTTCTGTCTATGTAATCCATTCAAGATATTATTTTGAAGTAATTCAAACCATTATTTGCCTGCTGAATACACGGATAATTTACAATCATATTTAATCTGTAAGTCAATAAAAGGTGTCTGTTTTTCCTGACACCTTTCTGGGAGTCCATTTATTCCAGAACCTTGATACTCAGTTTTAGAGAACCCTGGTCTGTGGTTCCTTTCACTAACCTCCCTTTCTCTTTTTCCTTCTCTCCATGTGGTTTTGTACAGTGTGCCAGCTTGAGCAAAGGATAATGCAAAACTTTTGTAATTTCCAAAACTGCTGTCGAAAGAGGCAATTATTAATGATTCCTTTTTCAAAGTCCTAGAAGTTACAAGTAATTGTACACTTGCTTGTGGAAGATGATGCTCATCTGTGATTGAAGTCTTAGGAGAACTAAGGAGCAATTTAAAATCACACATTAGCTGCTTAAGTCAATATCATGCAAAGGAAGCAATCTTTGCTGAGCATGGATATCAAACTGATTTGATTTGCCATGTTGTGATTGATTTTGATTTGGGGAGGGGGAAAAGGGGGTGAGGTTCTCACCTTTTCAGTCAATTACCATTCTATAACCTGCTTTGATTATGAAGGTTTTTTTCCACATTCTTATCAAAGATGTAGCACTTCAGCCATGCAGTGAAGGTGTGAACATGTGAATTTCAATAATATAAGACTGCAAAATGCTAATGATAAACTGTTTGCATGATTTCAGGCATATAAAGTTTAATAAAAGTTTCATTAGCATTAAACAAAGTGAATACATCTAGGGAAATGGTCATGCAACAAAACTAATTACGTGCAGAAAACACCAAAGCGGGTTCTGAATTACACTTGAAAGGAATTAAGTAAATAGTCTAACAAAGACAAAAAAAAAAGTACCAGCAGAATACCTTTCCTTTCCTGGAATTTATAAAAGGCGTGACTTTATTGGTCAAGCCTTCAAATAGTCTTATCAGCCTTCAAACCTGGACTCTCACAATAGATTTTTATTTAAGGGCTATGAGGTGTTGGATAAATTTCAGGTGGATTTTTGTTTCAACATTTTTTGATTGTTTTTTTGATTTGCTTTTTTCTCCACAATGTCCTTTTTGTGCAGATTTTGAAGGAGCTGGAGAGAACAAAACATACATAAATAAGGTTCAGTATCTGCCTGAGTATGATATTTTATTTTGTGGATGTCAGCAAACTCTCTAGGACATAAATTCATCAGTTTGATGATGCTATCCATTCTATATTTTGTGTCAGTTAGTGTATTATCTACCTTCAAACCAGGCCTGAGTACATCAATACTACTCATTGAGAGGCATGCTTTTTCCCATAGAAGCTAAATATTACTTTGGCATATATTTTACAATATTTGCGTATTTACATAATTTTTATTTACAACACTGCTTAATTTTTTCCAGCACTAATCTTTTGTAAAGATCAGATCTACAGACTACCTACTGCTCTACTACTAGCTTTTTGTTGTTTTTTCTTATACACAAGGTGAATTACTCTGTGAATTATGCAATGTAGCAGACAAAGCTGAAAGAAATGTTCTTCTCATTGATTGCATCAACCTGAAATGCATTATGAATTCTAGATTAAGAATGTGAATTGTTGACCAGCTCCTTTGAAATAGTAAAACAAACCTCTTGAAACTCAAAGCACCAAAGAATAAATGCTGGCAGTGTATAGTGCTGTTTATAACAACACTAAATTTTCTTCTTATGTAAAGGCTTGTTAACTGATCCATATTCTATATTCTTGAAGTTTTTTAAATTTACTGAAGAATAACATTAATTTCCATTTTCTACCTTTTCTACCTTTTTTTCTCTTTTTAATGTAATGAATATAAAAGCAGTACATCTTCCCATGCCACTTTCATGTGTTTAACTAATGCCGGGGCTTAGCAAATGCAGACTCTAGTGGGACCCTTGATTGCACTTAGACTGCCTAGCCATATCTCTTGAATACCAGATTGAATATCAGTGCTTTCTAATTAGAATGATTTTCATTAATACTCTCTACATTTTAAGAATTTTAGTGTATGCCATTATTCTCCAAATCATCTGTGTCATTAGCATTTCAATTTATGCTGAAATTATTTTTATAACGGGCAAGAAAAAATATTGTAGAAGTTCTTTACCCAAACCATACTGTTCAATAGACATAATTTCTGGGTTTTTTCTGTAAAAAGAATATGTGTAAAGAGCTTTTCCTGTTGGCTTGACTAGTAGGTGTATGATTCTTATGCCAGTGATCAAATGGAAGTTGGATCTCATGAAAACTGAATAAGATCAAACCAGAAACACATCAGAAAAACAAGACATACCATATGATCTCTTCTGTGAAGGCTCTACTCACTTATCTATGAACATTTTTGGTCCTTAAGGATTAACTCTTTAGGATTTACACAAATAAATGTAAATAATAAATACAGATGATTAATCTATATACTCCATATAGACACCCAAGACATCTGTGCGTATGCTAGTTCTCTGGTCACCCTTTATATATAGTAAAGAGAACCAGAAACCTCCAGAGAGTGAAAAACCTCATCTTACAATGGATGCTGTCTAAAATGCTTATTTTTTCTTGTCTGAAAATTAAATTCAGAATATGTTGCTTCAAATCTGGAGTTATGTGTGGAAATATAAGATTAAAGGGGATTAATTCATTCAAAGTTAGCAGAAAAGATGTTCAGAGTTGTGGGGGTTTTTTGTGTGCATGTTGTAAGTTTCCTCTCTGAATGCTTTGGGAAAAAAACTCTCCACAGACAATCAAATCTTTTTATTCATTCCACTGTAGACTCACAAATGTATACTCAGGAGATATTTATAGTGGTTAATTTTTAATGAACTAATTACTGTTACAATTCTTCCCTCTTTGGAAACATAGTTTCTAGTTGACAATTACTTGACAGATAATTACACAATCCCACTTTCCATGTATTCTGAGATATAACTTAACTGTTGTGGCTTGAAATGCTGCTAGTAAGTCCAGGGTAAAGAAGCAGAAGAGACCTTTCCACAATGTCCATAGATGTTTAATTCAGCCGCGCAGCATAGGTGTTGTCCCTCCGACCCCGTCCTCCTCCCAAGGTCAAAGTCCCTCCCCCCGGGGCCTCCCAGCAGTCCCCACACAGCACCCAGGTGAGGCCCAATCAGGGAAAAGGGCCTAAGGGCCCAGGAACTAGGCATAGGAACAGGGGAAGGAGCCAGTGGGGCGTAGGAGGCCTTCTAGGGCCTCCACAACTCCCCGTTTTTTACATTATTAAGAAAGCTTTTCTGAAGGATTAACACAAAATGACAAAAACAATCAAAAGCGCTTGTAAGACAACTTTCAAAATGTAAACAATTCTGAGTGTCCAGTGTCCAAACAGATTTCTTAGAGTTGGCAGGAGGGATATGGCGTTTTTTCAGGAAACTGAGTCCGGAGAAGGTTTCGGCTGTGATAGACTCTGCACAAGGCAGCGTAGGTGGTGGTGTGCCTGTTGGAAACTCCAAATAGAAATTATTACTTCAAAGAGAGAAAAAAAAAATTGGGTGGTTACTTTAGGGACATTTCCTTTCTTTCTCTCCTAGTCACGCTCCTTCTGGTATTATGGAGGAACTCTGGGGAAAGGGATTATTGGAGGCAGACAATGGGAGATGGGAAAGGGTGGTAGGAGTTTGTGGGAACATAAAAAGGGGGTAATAGGACAATGGAAAGGAAAAGGGGAAAATGGGATGGGGCCAGGAAGGCCACAGGAATTGGGGAAGAGCCCGCCCTCGGCCTGCGGGAGCACTGGACAGTGAGCATGGGCTGGCTCGCTCTGGCTCTGCTGGGCGGTGGCAGGGCGGCCGCGGGCTCTCCGTGGGGCAGAGAGCCGCAGCGCAGCTCAGAGCGGCGGCAGCCCTGTCTGAAGGGCTCTGACCCCCGCCACTCCCGCTATGTCTTGTGGCGCTATAGCAACCCAGGTGAACGCGTCCGTCGGAGGGGGCGTGGGGAGCAGGGGGCGGAAAAGGAGACCCCGTGGCTCCTGCCATGCGGTCTGCGCCATCTTGGGCAGCGGGAGTGCAGACGGGGGGACTCAGGGGAGCGGTTTTCGGCTGATGTCCCTCCCCAAGACTCACAGCACATTTTAACAGCATACCAAACACAGTTCTGTGTTAGCTCTTGACTTTTCATGGAGCACTTGTAAAAATTCATCGGTTAAGACTAAGTTCTGCGAAATATGAGGAAAATGCTTAAATAATAACTGTAAAGAGTACTTCAAGGCCTCATCTGACGACCAAAAATTTTCTTGAGGAAAAGACTCTTTAAGGTAGAGGTAAATTTCTTGTTGTGCGTGGGTGAGTGTTGTCTCCATCTTAGCTCAGTCTCTTCCCAACACTGAAAAGTACAAGGAGGAAGGAACTAAAATCTCAAACTCACCACAATGGGGTAGGAAAATTGTCGGGGTTTGTCCGGTTGGGCGCCATCTGTTGTGGTTTGAAATGCTGCTAGTAAGTCCAGGGTAAAGAAGCAGAAGAGACCTTTGCACAATGTCCATAGATGTTTAATTCAGCCGCGTGGCGTAGGTGTTGTCCCTCCGACCCCGTCCTCCTCCCAAGGTCAAAAGTCCCTCCCCCCGGGGCCTCCCAGCAGTCCCCACACAGTACCCAGGTGAGGCCCAATCAGGGAAAAGGGCCTAAGGGCCCAGGAGCTAGGCATAGGAACAGGGGAAGGAGCCAGTGGGGCGTAGGAGGCCTTCTAGGGCCTCCACACTTAACAACTTGCGTAAAGAAATCATCAAAACTACTTTGAAGAATTTTGTTATTACTGCAATTTTCTTGCAAAAATATCAACTCCAAAATATCTTCTTTTTGCAGGATACATAGCTTAAAATAATTTTGTTATTTTAAATTTCATTTTTCAGTTTAAAATAACTTTTCATCTTTAAATATAAGTTATAGTAGCAATTACAAAAAACTATAACAGAAATACATCCTAGTGAATCCAGTGGATGTACAGATTAACAAGAAAAGTTTACATTGCAGTCTTGAGACATTTTTGCCATTTCTTACTTCTCAATATGTATCCATATTTTGGCATTATCCTAGTTTCTTTAATTTGGAGTAAAATGTTATATTTTTATCTTAGTCCCAGCTAATTCAAAGTGGCATTTTGTGCAAAAGTTTGGCATTTTAAAGTGAATTTACCATTCAGCATGCAAATTCTTTCTCTACCACATCAATCATGAGGAACATTTGATGATTCTTCGTAAACAAAGGAGTAAACTGCCACTTATCAAAGGCTTTGCCTCAGATAAATACTGCTTGAGTAACATGGAAAAAGAATATAGTATCCACACAAAAAATTTCATCCACACACTAATTACATAGTTCTTCCATAAATATGAGGTAATTCCAGGCTGGAAGACTTAATAGTCTTCCTTTGTAAAAACTTTCTAAAAAAGAAAACTGAAGTCCTCATGTCTAAAATAGAAAAATTAGAGATGTTAAGATCATGTTATTTACTTATCTAAGACAGTTTTAATATTCTAAATTTGATTTCTGAACCTGGGTGATACATTTAAAAGTATTTTTACATTAAATATCCAATATATGACATAAATTAAAGTCATTTGATTGTCTGCAAGGGCATCTAAAATTCAGTTCAAAATAATTCCATGTAGGGAAATCTCAAAACTCAGTAACAGCAACCACCACGCTTCCCATCCAGTTACTCTCTGTTCGCTGTCTGTCTTAATTTGCTCAGGAATGAATATATTTAGTTTAAATATTTTATTAAAAGTCCAGTAAATGTTGTACATTTTTCATACTGAAGATATTGTGTATTTGATTTCTCAGGAAATCAAATCTTTAGAGGGAAGAGTCTGTACTGAAGGAAGATACAGACACATGAATACACAAAGTGCACCGTGCAGGTTTTGCTCTGATTGAACCTGTTTTCCGGTCAGATGGCTGAGCAGAATCTTGTTTTTTCTTGGTTGTGTTGTGCACCCTTGTGCCACTGACCAGTGGAGCACAGAGACACCACGTTGCACTTGCCTACACAGAATGTGTTTGCTACCTGAGCTCTCCTCCAAAACTGAAATCAGCTGGCAGCTGGTGCTGGCTTTCTTTGCAAGGAGAGCACACAAAGTTGATAACTCTGTGCAACCTAAAGGAGATAATATTTACTGAAAAAATTCCTTCCACTTTCCAGCTGCTGATCTTCCAAAATGCTAAAGGAATAATATATCTTTTTATATTACAATACTTTCGCTTTTACTTTAGGCCTGAAAGAATTAAGGCATAAGCAAAGAAACAAATATCATTATATCATTCCTGAATTCATAATTATAATTTTTTAGAAGCATGATAGGAGTAAAATATCTTTCACAATTTTCTGAACTTTAGGGGAGGGTCAAGATCAATTCTTCATTGTAATGACTATTTTTTCTCATTTTAATTATTCTGTAAGGACTTACATGATAGTAACTTGCTCTCATTCCTTTCTCCTTGATTGTCCGTAAAATGAAGATTGATTACTGTAGATCAAGCAATTTTATTTAAAGGAATGATACAGTAAAAATTAATATGACAAAAGAAATCAGTGCTTAAAGAAAAATTCTGTATTACATACTGATACTGCCTGAAGAACATGAGATAATTTTTCTGATGAAATTATTGCCACATCTTCCTATAAAAATTTGTTAAAATATGGCATATTGATTCCAATAGATGAAATGTGAAACCAAACATTGTAAGAAGCAAGTATATGTATAGAAGGGAATTTTTATCATGGGGTTTTTTTCTGCAGTTTGTTCATATATTAACAATATATTTGTTCATTCTCTCTTAATCCTTTTGCTGAACTACTTTCTCAGTTTTTAAAAGTTTCTTTTAATCATTTGTAGTAAATTTTAATTTGTTACATTTCTTGGAATAATTTGTAGTAAATGTAAGTAACTACTTCAACACTCATTGAAAAGGAAAATTATATCTGAAAGTTTTAAAACCATGGACTTAAAAGAAACTAAATTTCTTACAAGCATGGGGAAAGAAAAACTCTATACAATGAAAATTTTAATATGAAATAATGTAGCCACTCTCTCACTGACCTCCATTCATTACATCAAATGAAGAAACTATTATCCTTTTATTTGGGACAATAAAGAAACCGCTCTAAAGTCTATAAAATGAATGCCACTGTAAATGTTTACATTTTCATGAGGATCAGGTAAAGTAAAATAAACTTGTTTTCAGAGAGGCAAGAAAACAGTGCATTCAATACCTCACAGAGAAATCATAGGACAATTTTGTAGGCAACTCCAGAGCTGCTACACTGTTTCCTTGGGGATATGCCAAGAAACCAAATGCTAAAAGCTGGAACGGATTTGTGTAGCTTAACATATGGCTTTTATCACAGCCAATAAAGGCTTCTGTATGATCTCAGGTGCTTCCCCTTCTTAAAAAAACAAAAGAGAAATTGAAGGGAACCATGACAAACAAAGACTGGTTTATTTAATTATGGCTTAAGGCTATTGAAAAATAACTCTGAAGGTGACCTCTAAGCACTCAGTGAAAATGATCTGCAAGATCTGCGCTCAAATATTTTTCATTCCCTTTAGCAAAAGTGAAACCATTTCTACTTATATGCAAAGCTCAATGACTACTGCAATATTGTAATTTATCAACAAAATATTATATAGTTGCTCAGTCCAAGGCCAAAATTATCAGTCTTTTTTTGTTACAAATAGTTAACTAAACCCTTTTGTTCTAAAAGCCATGTGACATATCTTGCATTTAAAGAAGCTTATCAATTAATTCTGCATAAAGGAGTCCTTCAAATTGTTTTCCTTAATTCGGTAGTTCAGTATTATATTTCTATTTTAGGTACCAACTATCCCTTTTCAGCTACACACTGAAAACATGAAGAACTTCCAAAAACACTCTTCTCAAATGTCTTCCATTTTCAGCTCTTAGTCATTCTTTTCATAGCAAATCAAGATTACTTTAATTGAAGAACTCAGAGAAAATATAATTATTTTCTTATAATTAGAAATTATTTAGAAATATATAAAATTATTTAGGGAATATTTAGGGAATATTTTGAAATACATGAAAATTAATGTAAAATGTTTCTGCTGCTGAAATTTCTTTACTAGAACTGAAATGTCTTTACTAGATGGGCAGAAATTGAGAGTAAACTACTGTTTGTTCCTGTTTATTCTCACAATCCTTCATGCTTCCCACAAACTTATTTATTCTGACTAGTTCAGAAAATACTGTGCATCAAGCAGCAAGGGAAAAACAGCAAGGTAGATTTACTGCATCATTTTACCTTCTGTCCTCTGCTTCTTATTTCTTCTTTTGGCTGTGCTTTCTCAAGGGGACAAAATTCCTACCAAAATAATAAAAGAAAATTATTATGTTTCTTATTCAGCATTACTGGAAACAGATGTCTGTATTTGTCTGATTGCATTTTTGGTAGTTTTAAAAGTACTTGAAACTTTTTATTTTTTTCCCATCATCAGCAGCAAAATTCACATTTTGCTGGGCCATGGCTTTTATTTAACATTCAAGAACAATGAACTGTACAAGTCCACCTACCTGTGTCAATGGGTTTTAAACTAACCTATAATGTTAGCCATGGAAATACAGGCTTTTAAAAGTCATTATGCTAGATTATCTGTTTGTATCTAACACTGTGATATTTAGTTCATGTCAACCTTGGGTATAAACACTTTCTTCTCAGAGGACTGTGAAGATACTCTGTTAAACATGTAGTAGCCTTGGATGATGAAGTATTCTGCTGCAGTATATGACCCTTATGTGAAGGAATACTAAAGAGACCTTAAACTTCCTTTTGACAAGAAAAGAAAAAGAGAATGAAACATACACTGAAGTGTGATTTACCTTCAAACAAACAAACAATACACATGCACTACAAAAATGATATTTTTCTGTATAGTGTTTAAAATGTCCTGAAAAAAATACAGCCAAATTACTGGCAGCTACAGTGCATGAGAACAGCTATAATTCAACTTCTCTACTGTATATCAATTTATATTTAGTAGTAACTTCTAACTCACTGTGGATTTTATAGACACTTTTATGATATATTCACACTGCAACAACAAAACAGTGCTGTTCCTCTACACAATATCTAAGGAAGAAATGAAAGTGATTAATTTGCCCCATGGCAGAAGACATCACAAATTTATATCTTAGCTACCCCATGTGAATCTATTTTATTTTATTTTCCTTGTGGTTGTATTAATCAGTGGAATAGAGCAAGAATCAGGATAAAATGATAAAAAGAGAGCTCAGTTTAATGTTTAAATATTTTGCCTTAACTCTATTAAACTGAATGTTCATTATATGTTTAATATTTTATAAATGCTTAAATTGTGAATAAATTAATTTTAAAATTTTATCTTATGGGTCCATATTTTATGCCTGTAGAAAAATGTTCTGCCTGTAATGCAGTAAAACAACTCAAACAATGCCCTATTTGTAAAACACTCAGGGGTGACCTGAGGTGTGGTGCCATGCTGCTTTTGGTGTTGAATTATGCTAAAACCATGCTGACTCATCAGCCCCAAAGTTAATAATTCTGATTGTGAGGTGAAGGTGTGTCAGATATAGAAAAATATCCTTATCTAAAAATGCTGAGCTGACAGCTGATCTGGAGACATATATCTGACAGTCAATCACTTTATAGTATGAAGGTCCAGTTTCACTTTCAAATTGCAGGTTTTTCCAACATATCCCTTCTTGGGGTGTGTGTGTCTGTAAATTCCCCCCTTGCATGGGGACACCCCTCAAGTTACTCTTCAAGGCTGAGTGAAAAAGATTGGCCCGTGGTCATTGGTATGAGTGAGTGACATCAATCTCTTCCTAATTATTGTGGGGTTTTGTTGCTGGCTTTAACATAATTGTTTTGATACAGTACATTATATTATACTAGTGGGTCTAGTTTCTCTATTGTGTAGTAAAAGTTTCTGGTTAAGATCTTTTTTTGTCTAATAATTTATCATAACAAATTTTATTTTTTCATTTTTATTCAAATCTTCATTTTTGTATAAATATATCTGGGTTTCCATGCTTAATCATGTAGGACAAAGTTGTATAAATTTGCAATCACTGGATCTAGCTGTGCCAAGGCTCCTCTGAGAGGGGGGTTTAGGAAGTAATGGGGTCCTTTCTGCACCTCCTGAGCCAACAGGAGGGCTTCTCTAATAATCTTTGTCTGAAGCTTCCACTCCACCCATGACAATGCCTTCTTTCACATGCAATTGAATTTCAGTTCCTATGCTGGATGATATTCAAACAACTTTTTGGTTGTTATACTGAGAATTTCATTGAACAGTTACAAAAATTGAATACTTTACCTATATGTGTTTGTACCCCAAAGTAAGATGTTCTGGAAAATTTTCACATCTAGTCTTTTTTTTACTGCTTTATACTTCACCACACCTCAGAGAATATTTCTTGTACTTCAGTGATGAGTTAATTAGATCTGGTCTTACCTTGAAGCAAGAAAATTACTTGCACGTCTGCATGCAGGTTTCAGTTGCAGACACTGAGATTCAAAACACAAATCTGTTAATTTGACGGCATTCTAATTCTCAGGAACAATGACATTAAGTCATAATTGTCAAAACTTGAAAAAATGTTGGGTATTCCATGACTGTATTTGATACACAGCAAAGATCATGGAAACAAAAGTACTTATTTCATACCTTTTGAGGATGTAGCAGTAAAGCAATAACCTTTTCTGCCTGGGACCTACTTCTTCACTAATGGTGCTGGAAATGATGTACTGGAATGCTACCCCAACAGCTCTACATTGCTGTAGGAATTTGCCATACAAAAGCATTTCTCAGAAAAACAGTTGATCTAACTTCCCAGCTTCATTCTAATCTAACACTGATGCAAACAACTATGATACCCAAGGATACAACTGGTTTTAAAATCTTACAGCATTTATGAACTATAAATTTGAAAAGATAATTTGAATATTTCTAAATCAGTGACATGCGTTGCTTGTTTCTGAGGTGAAGTACTCTATAAAATTTTGTAAAAAAAAAATGTTATGGATGGGAATGTCTCTGTTCTTTAAATAGTGATAAGAATTTAATCCCTGAAATTTCATATTTCATGTCTCGTATTTATTTTACATGGAGAAAAAATGCCTCTAACTGCATAATAAAGAAATGAAAGCATGCTAATAAGGCTGAAACATTAACAAAGTAAAAACAATGGAGAATTTTGTTTGGAAACTCTCTCAAAAAGAAGTATGAAACTGTAAATTTACCATTCCATGGACAGCATAAAACCAAAGTCTGTTGATGACATATTGATGTTCCAAATGCTCTCAGCCCTCAATATTCAACTAAGAATGAATTGATTAACTAGGAAATGAACAGAAACACTTCAGCAGATAATTTTATTAGATGACTTATTAGGAAAAGGTTTATTTCTTCTCTTGGAAACAAAAATTAATCAATAGTTATTATATGAAACACTGCAGAATGGCACAATCCATTTACAGAATCATGATCATGCACTAAACTGATATGCAGTCTAATTGAATAAATTTTAAAGAAATATACAGTACTGTAATATGTGCTTAATAGTAACATTTCCATTTCCCAGATAAGTGCAAAGTAAGAAAAATCATATTAAAAGAGGTGCCTGTAAAGAGGAAATCCAAAAATAAAAACAACACAAAAGCATATGAAAAGGCACTAAAGTTGGGAGAAGTATTTGAAGATCCAAATGGCTGCGTAGGAGCAGAAAATATGACAAACAGACCTTGGTAGTGATGATTTGGAACAATAGTTCTTCCAAAAAGGTATAGTTACTTCCAAAAAGGCTTCTGCAGCTACCTAGGAATGATACTTTCTGTAGCTCTTGCAAAATTAACACAGTCATTTTATTTATTTATTTATGCTTATTGCCTGTTTTTTTCTCAATTTTAAATCCTCATCATCATGTCAAATGGTGGAAAGAGAGTTAGGCTGAGAGCCATGAGAGCAGAAGCCCTGTGAGAGTGCAAGAACTGGAAGGAAGGCAGGAGTGGGGTATCCTCAGAAATACCTCTGCTATTTTGGGCATACTAAGTTGTATAACCTCTTTCATCAAATATTGAACAGGCTCCCTTTTAAAAAATAGCCTTATTTCTGGACACTGTTATTCCCATTATAATTTTGTCTGAGACTAAATTTGACACTGTTTTATTTTGTGGGTTTTTTGTGGTAGTTTTCATAAAGGCAAGACTTTCCTGAAATGAAGGAATTATTTTGCCTTTTGAATAATTAGAGTTAAAAACATTTAGACCACAGATGTGAAACACTGGCCATCCCTAAAGTCTAATTATACATATTTATAAACATTAATCCCTGAACAGTTAAAACTTAAATAACTTTACAAGTAAAACTGCACTTCAAAATAAAATATATATCTAAAAAAAAGAAAAAAATCTTTTACTACAAAAACAATTTAAGTGTAATATTTCTTCATAAAATTTGTAGTATTGCTAATTTTTAAGGAGGTTTCTATATTTTATTAGGTAGAGATGGGTTATTGGGACTGATCCCTTACTGTGCTGTGTTGACATTTACCTCATTAAAATGTGCTTTTGAAAGAAAGTAGCAAAGATGAAAACGCTGAGGAAAAGAAAGATGCACAGGCTCAATGTCTGAAGGCCATCTTTTTTTCTTGTAATAAACACTTCTATAGCATTTAGCTATTGTAGAACTTGTATATTTCAAAACCCATATTAATCTTTCAAGTAAAATCTGTGAGTTTTCACATGTCCTATGATTTGTTTTATTTTGACATTGGAGTTTGAACTAATGTGCATTAAATATGTATGTTGGAAATATGAAGGCCTAGATTTTTTTCTTCAATGTTTAAGGCTGAGCACCATGAATTTTGAATTCATTTAAAGTCAAATTCTGTGCACTTATCAGTTACCTCGTATTTAGTGAAAATAATGAAAAAATAGCTCAATCCAGTTGCTAATAGCATGATTTTGGATAATATTTTCCTGCACATTTTTTTCTTTAGGCATTATTTTGTTCTATGACCACAAAAGTAAACATTCCCCTTAAAAGTTTAAATTAAGAGAAAAATACATTTTCACAATGTGAAGACTCATCATAAGAGACATCTGGCAATGCTGAATAAAAAAATACATTTACGCATATGTGCAACTGTCTAGTGCTGCCTCCTCTGAAATAGTCCTTGAACTTTTTTTTTTTTTTAATATGCTTTGACAAACTGCTAAAGAATGACATAAATTTCCAAATTACTGAAAGCATATTCTTAACACCAATTACTGCTTGGATACAAAAATGCATCTTGTATCTACAAAACAATTATTTGGTGATTAGTTAACAGAATAAAAGGAAATGTGCTTTCCTTGCTTCATTAAAAGCAAGATGAGAGTTTTGTTTCCAGAATTGATGAGATGGGCTAAAGCATACAGATTGCCTGCAGAGCGGATAAGTTATCCCCATCTCCTTGAAGTCAAGGATCTTGTATTAGTAGGAAGGTACTCTTACAAAAATGTTATTATTCTATGTTGGAAGCAATACGAGCATCTTAGGATGATTTAACAAAAACAGCCTTGTGTGTCATTCTGTGATACAATTCTTTGTTGTAGCTGTGCACTGGGTTAATCACAAACAATGGAAATAAACATACAGAGTGTAGATACCTCAGAAATCTTGCTCTCATTCTGATGTATGGAATTATAAACTGGCCGTTCCTTAGGAGTATGAAAAATTGCTTGAGCAGAGCATGAAACCATTTTAGACCTTATAATTATGGAGTTAGGATAGTTAAGTTATTTCAGTCTGTTGAATGAGCAGAATTAGAGCAAGACTGGAGGAAAATTCAAAGTAAATAAACCAATCAAGAGCCAAATAAGAAAAATAGTGGGAAGAACTAATAAACATGAACAATCTCATCATTATTTATTTTCATGTTTCCCATTTCCCACCAAGTATGCACTTAGAGACAGGAAAAAAGAAATAGAACAGGTTATAAAAAATCAGAATTTAAAAAATGGTATTTAAAAATAATTAGTTTATTGTAGAGGTAGTAGATTTGATGACACAAAAGGATGGATGACAAAGGTCCCTCTTAAAGCTGTTAGAAAAAGTTTATGTTATACAAAAAGTTTAACTATGTTTGCATTTAGACTTTTATTCATCTTGTCCAGCATCAATTTCCTAACATTCGGGACTTTAATTTAGTCTCTTGCACTCCTCCATGATTAATGAAGAGAGGGAAGTATCTCCAGAGGGTGATCCATTCCATCTGTCTTGGACATTTCTCTGGCTTTTCTCTGACCATGAAGGAGAGCTCAATTGAAAATCATTGTTTGGCTTTTATGTTGGACTAATTGCTGAGCTTTTACCTTAGATATCTGATTTCCTAAAGGACAGATTATTTGAATGAATTGCAGAGAATAAATACTCTAAAGCAATATTTTTTTGTAATCTCTGCTGGTTTTCAACTGATTTTGAAGTAAGTTTTAAGATATTGGCTTGACCAAAGCAAAACTATTTATTGTCACTTTTAAGTGCAAGGATGAGAAACATGAAGATTCACAGTTGCTCTGAAAAATGCCATAAGACTGAAGAAGGGTATTGAGACAGGTGGTAACTTATATCAGGACCAGAGAGAGAGGTAATGGAAGATGATAATTTTTCTTCTTCCACAGACTTTATGGAATAGTTTGCTTTGCACCCAAACACTTCAGCTCAGATAGATTTTCTCTTCCAGGCCTTATCTAGTTTGGATTTTTGAAGAACAAGAAATTTTAACGTGTTTTTCTGAGTGATGGGATATTAATGGATAAAGCATTAACGGATGGATTTCTGAATTTGAGAGAGCTCTTTATTATAGCAGCCTGCTTAGATAAAAAAAATTATGTTTTGTATTTATGCTTGATTTTAGTACAATTTTTATGTCATGAAAGTCCTCCTTCTGACTGGTACACTTAAAATAATGTATAAAATTTGATTCCAAGAATAAAATTAAAAAATACTTCCTTGATAATAGGATTATTTTTAATTAAATGAAGTTTGAATTATACACTCATTGGATTTTTTGGTCTTATTTTATACTGAACATTTGTTATGCTTAGCATACAGATGCAGCATCTGAACAGTTGTGTATGACTCAAAACACAACAGTACTGTATTTGTAGACATAGGTGGAAAAAAAGAAATCCCTGACAGGAGGGAGCACCCTCCATGGAGAAATGAAAAACATTTTGAAACAGTAGCAACCGTTAAAATGGCATCACTTATCCACATGCAGCATTGACCCGGAGTTCCCACAGAAAAGTAACATTCTTTCTTCATGACTAGTGAAATAATACAATAGGAAATAAATTTCAATTCCTTCAAAAGTTGCATCTGTATATTTTAATTGTGTTGTAACGCACCAAAATAAGCACTAACTTCAAGATAGGGTATCACCCACTTAGAATAACATCTGATTCTTCTTCTATTTTGTGGTACCCTGGATGGCTGGTTTTTTTTTCCAATAAATATATATCCATCCGTGTATTAGAGATAAAAGATGAAAGAAATATCAATATATGTAAATTGCAGGCGAGTTCCCATTAGGCTAAGCTACATCCTACAAAAAAAAAATTCCATAATTTTGTTCTTTATGTCAAGATTTGTGTTAGCTTTATAACTTAGGACTTTGAAAAAACTGGAGAACAGATTTTTTTTTTTCTAGAACTACATGAAACATCAAGCTTTTTCAACAAACTTTCTCAGAGATGTTCTAATGTGAAGTGAACCACAACAACTTACAGTGAGCCTCTGACACTCTGGAAAAACCATAAATATTGAAAGACACTCTTCCATTTACACAGTCTCACATTTAAGGAGATATGTAAACTCTGAGATTATTAATCTGAATGAGGAATTAGTCAGCAATTCTGTTGTTTATGTAAGACCATAGGCCTTCAATGTGATTTCAGGATTCTTTTAGGCAGGATGTTTACATTTTGAGAAATAACTGGTGGCTAATGTGACATTCCATATTCATATTAGATATGAAAGGTAAAAGAGGCAGAATTCTCACAGATCCAAAAGAGTAAAATATTCAGGTGTACTAAGAGAGTTACAAATCTAATTTACATTTTTAGAAATACTTAAAAAAATGTGGGCTTAGATGTGTAATTATACCATAGTAAATTGAAAAATAATCACATGTTATAAGAGCCTGGTAATTTCTTCCTTGTGGCTTTCATTAACATGCTCACTTTGGGTCTTCAGGAGGCTGAGATTTTCACTACAACAGAAGAAAAGTTAATACACTGGGATTTCTAAGTCCTAAATCATATTGCAAACCTCTTCCCCACCATTTATGTCATATTTGGAAATAGGATCCAGGCTCCTAACTTCATTAGTAACACTTGAAAATATTGCAGTTTTGTTTGTTGTGGGTTATTTGTTTGATTTAGGGTTTTTTTACTATGTGCTACAACCGTGCTTTATATACTCTCTACCTTGAGAGTAGACACGTAAAACCCGTGTTTATGTTGGGGTAAAATGAGATCCAAGGGATGCTGGTGTTATCCCTTTCACATTAAAAGTGTCCCTTAGTTTATTCTTTTCCATTATTCTCAAATATACCACTTAGAAATATTTTCTTTTGTGTGCACATATAAGAGCACACACAAACCACACTACAGGTTTACAAATGGATTAAAATACCTGCTAGCCAGACAAAATCATTAAATACACTCCATCTGGGGTACTTTCTCTGCCTTTTTTTCCGCAGCATTAGTCTGACAGAAAGGATTTAAAGCTACAAATTAACATTTAGTGTACTAATCAATAGCAATTGTTTTATTTCTTCTTCCTTTAAAAACTTAGTTCCATTATAATTTTACAGCTCATCTTTCCTGGCCTCCTGTTTCCAAAAAGACCTTGCAGCTGCTGTGCCTAGCCAGAAAGTCATGCTATTGAATGTGGAATGCATCAGCACAAAACATAAATTCAAGATTAGGTAAGAAAGCCTCAATTTTTTATTCACTCTAGTTTTCATCACTTTCAGAAAACATTCAAGGTAAATATCTTTTTAATATCTTTTTGTTCATTTTTGCCATAATTACTCAGAGTATGATGATCTGTCTACTGAATGTCAGTTCCCTATTCAAGGGCATAGAACATTCAAATTTCTGTTGCAGACCAAACAGAAGTAAATCAATTAAGGAGGAAAATAGGGGGAAAATCAGTATAAAACCTAGGCACTATACTAATTTCCCCGAATCGAGCATTTTGCACTCAGAAACCTTGTGGCTACATTTACATAAACTAAATAACTTATTGGAACACCTCTAAATCACTTATTATAACACTTGGTACTGCAGAATTACTTTTTCTTCTAATTTCGCAAGAAAGAGATTCTCTGTATCAGAGATTATTTTATTTCTTTCACAAGAAATCTGCTGCTGCTCTAGTTGAAGATTTTGCCCCAATCCAACAGTCCCCTAAGCAAATTCAGAGTAAAGGGTATGGCTGAAGAGATTGTTTTATAAGGCCTAGCAGGCACATGAATAATTTAGAATTTATATGGGTGGAATTGCATAACCACCTCCAGTAAATTTTCCCTTTTTCTTTTAAGCCACTAAGATTTTGCTACCACATGCTGTGATTGTATAAGAAGTCTTCCACCTTCCCACTCTCCTAAATATCTCCCATTTTGGCAATGGATAGACTGAGCTCTTAAAGGGGCGTGTAATTATATCTGTAGGGAAGAAGACAGGAATACTGGACTTGATTTACTGTGGCTTCTGATTCAATTTAGAATTAAACAGGATTTAGTTAGCAAAACATTAGGCAGAACTGAAATCTTCAAAGAAGACTACATTTTTTGTGTGTCTATAGTAACCTAATCTATGGCAAATTGAAAAAGTAGATGTTGCTGAAATTTAGAAAAAGCTTGGAAAATAATTTAGTGTCTCTCTGCTTTCATAGCAACAAGATCAGAAGCCATTTTTCTGCTATGTAATTTATTTAAAAGTATAATTTGTCTTTGGTTTAAAATTTCCTTTTTGAATATTTATTTGCTACTTTCCTAATTTGGGACCTGGCTGTGATAGTATCATGAAGCAGAGTGGAATAATCCAGACAAGTGAATTCTAATACCCTGCCCTATGGGTTTCTGCAGTGAGGCACAGTAATGAGGGTGGATCACACTGTACTGACTCCCTGAAATAATTGGCATTCAGCACTCATAGCATACTTTGATCACAAAGTAACATGAATTTATTTGGTGTTCCAAGATATAAAGATGCTACTGTCCCCACACTGTTTTCAAGGAGAAACTGTTTAGAGATCATGTCTTAACCTAGAGAAACTATTTGAACTATGTTTGGAGTAGCATTCATTAAGTCATTTCAAAATCAATTGAATTATTTGTTTCAGATTGTTATTGTACAAAAGCTGTCAGCCTTTGTGGGTAGGCCAGGCTTATCAGTGTGTTTTTAAGATACTAATTCTACCAGGATATTTGAATGTCCTGGAGACCAGGACATTCAATTTTCTTTTTTCCAGAAAGAAAATATATTGTCTGGAAGCCACTCCATGTTCACATCTCATTAAGAGCAGTGTGGACAGGCACAGAAATTCCTATTCCTCATCTATTTGCTGTCTTTCCCTAACTTCTATGTACAATGTGATGCTCCCTGCCTCCCTTTTCTCCTGGACAATTTAATCACATTCTTCTTCAATCGATTTGCTATTAACATCACTCACTGATGTGGCCAACACCTGGAATGGGCAAAACCCTTTGATTAGTGATGTTTTCAGTGTTAATATTTACTGACCCCGTTTTGTTTGTTCTTGTTTTCAATCAACTCAATTTCATATCTATCAATTTATCTAAGAACAAAGCATCTTGGCAGTGGAGAAGGGATTCCCTGAAATCATACCCAAAAATATTGTTACTTTTCTCCTTTCAAACCATAAAGCTGCTTAATTTGTTTTCAAGAATGTTGCTTAGATGGATCTGGATGGAGGAGGCTGGATTAATACAGGTGGCAGAGAGCCTGTGGGTATGGCATCCTGCATTCCTCACGGTCTGTTCACCTGCTCTGCTGGTCATGCGCCTGAAATTATTTTCCTCTGCATTTTCACTTTATTTAAGAAAGGATTAAAAAGTGTAAGTCTTTATGTTCTGAGGGTTGAGGTGAATGCAGCGCACTATTTTGTTCCAATAAACCAAAATGTCTGGAAGATGAAATATAGCCATACCAGCCTTGACACTGTTTTCTTCTAGATGTTATGTTTCATTTCATCTCTATTATAGTCATCTCTTTATTCCCATAAATGTTATATTTATCTGTCCCTGAGAGCAATTCAGACACATTTCTTAATCACTCAGAAGTTCAAAAATATTATTGATCTCATATAAAAACTCTCCTGAGGCACTGCATGAAACAACCTTCTAAAGGAGGAGATATATAATATTCTTCATGGTGGATGGCAGGTGCTTTGTGGACTTGAATCCACACAAAATATCTAGAAGGGGGATGAATACCTTTCAAAGTAAGTCACCTTCTGGAGAAATTATGAGACAACAAATTCTTTAGCAGAGTCATTAAACATTTATTGGCTTTGCCTTGCAGCATCCATGCAAACACTGGTTTTGGTTTCCTTTCCTATAACATTTGCACCTGGCCTTGTTTTGTTCAATAGAAGCCAGACTTTGATCAAATTTATACAAAATGCAAGTTAACCTATTTTGTCTTGAATTTAGCTACTCTCTGCATCTGGTGTATTACAAGATGAATATACAAAACGGTTCCTGCTGTTAAAATTAAAATAAGATATACTTAAATATTTCAAAAATAAATGCCTTTTATAATATTCCTTCAGCTCTCCTTTCAGGGAATTTATGCTACTTTTTTTTCTACAAAAACCCTGCCTTACTGAATGAGAACAGATGGAAATAATAATATGCTCACCTGTCTTAGGGACCTCTTTTAGGTGGTGATAGGTTATGTATAGGAAATTTTAAAACTCTTAAATCAAAGCAGACAACTGCTATGTTAAGAAGGCTTTTACCATTTAAAAAAAAAAGTCTAAATACTTTGCTAAGGGCATTACAAAGTATGCTCAATGTGTCTGCTGAATGAGAATTTATACAATGGATTCAAGCATAATTTAAAACACAGATATCCTTCTGATATTTTAATGGCTCTTGTTAAAATATATTTTCCTACATCATAACATTTGATCTGATTTATTCAGATCAGATAAATTATTATTGTAAGTTCAATTCACTTTTATAAATTGGAAATGCTTGCATGTTTTTAATAAAGTTGAATTAGTAAGGTAAAATTAGAACTGAACAAATAGTTCATAACTGGTAATTTGTTTGAAAGATTTTACTTTATTTTTTTTGTTTGAAGATTATCTATCCAGAGATAATATAAAGTGCACATCTTCCATGAATAATTATTCAAGTACAGATAAGCCTAGAGCAGTTTTCCAAAACTTTTCATATTTAAAATTCATCATGTATTGGTTAATTTTGATTACACCTTTGTCTTACCTGCTGCAGTCTTTGGGACATGCATTGCAAAAACATTTCTTTGGCTGTTACTAAATCATAAATCTAATGTTAAGGGATCAAAAGCAGAATTACACTTTTCTTGCTTATCCTACTCCAGTTTCAAGTGAGTGGTGACAGTCATGTTAAAATAAACACATACAAGGCAACGTGGAAAAGCATTTTTTTTAATCTTCTTCTGATTATTATAAAGTAGTTGTTATTAGCTATCTGCTTTATTTGAAATAAATGCTTTATTTTTCACCCCATACGAATAACAAGACCTTTTTTTAAATGCTCCCATTGAAGCAACCAGGAGGGCAATAGACTTACATAGAATTAAGGTTTTGGGAATTGTTAAAACTAACAATTTTTTCTTCATGAGTTACTTTTCTATAGAATTGCAATCACACCTTTCTAAACAGAATACTTTCTGTAACATCATGACCAAACCTTGCTACTCTTCTTTTTTGTTACTTTTTTAAGCATTTTAGACCTTACTGTTTTGAGCCTCAGATCAACACCAGCAGAGAGATTTGGTTTTCTTTGTGGCAAACCACACCAGGATGACTGATCCTAAAGAATAATAGTCATTGTGGTTTTGCTGGCATAGTTTTTATTTGGATCTGTTCCCTGAATAATTCACCGGATAGACAGTTGCAGTACAGAGAGCAGAAAAAGCAGGGGTGGGAAGAAATCACTGTCAGTGAAAGATGAGGCAGACTGCTTCTTTTATTTAACAGCCCTGCTTCACACCAGTCATTCTCTGTCCTCAGTATCTAGTTAAGAATGTTTCCTTTCCAAGCAAATGGATTTTACTTACAGTACAATTTAAATCTTGTAAGTCTTTATATGAGAAAACAAAACCATTCTAAATGACCTGAGTACCCAGCCATTGAAAATTAGAGCAGAATAAATCATTCTAGACTTATTAATCAGTTTAGCCTCCTCTGGATGAGAATGAAAAGCTTAGTGACTTCTGTCTCACATGCCAACTGTCACTTTTGAAGCTTACGTTTGTAAAATAATAATAGCTTTACTTCCTGCACCTTTTGGCATCGCTGTGAGATCAGCCTTTGGAGCTCCTAATAGTGTAGACACAAAGGCTGTGACACACATTTGCAGCTGTAGCAACTTGCATATCCAAAGGATTTTGTAGGTGGAAGCAAAAACATAAAGGAGCTGGTGTCTCTGTGACTGCCAGTGTTCCCAGGGGTCATGTTCAGTGGTTAATGAGATATTTTGTTGCCAATGGCTCCAGCGAGAATCTAGTCTATAAAAGATGCATTAGCAACAATAACGAATTATAAATTACAATTAATTTTCCAATTTTGTTTGGTTTTATTTTAGAGCAATTTTAAGTCGGTGTCTGTTTATATTTCAAGCTGATTACTGACTAACACATTGCTTTAATTGCAGCATTTTGGAAGCAGCTGAAAGGAATCCAAGCATAATAGTTTAAGTCATTGTTTTGTTTAAAATAACCCTGAAATCATGAAATTTGATCTCAAAAGAGTAATGCTTAAACTGATGAAGAATTAGAAGGGGCAAGTATCATGTGTGAAACTAGAATTTTATGCAGGTTGTTATGCAGTGGACAGAGTTTACCTGGTCACACATTAGAAGACCAATGAATATTTACTCAACTTCCTTATATATCAAAAAGCAAATAAAGTCTTGGGAGGTGTACTTAAACAATTGAATTTTGGATAGGCAAAATTAAGTTTAATTCAGCATATCTGATGTTAATTCTTTTTGACTACAAAATATAAACTTGATAAAACTGTTCTTTCCATTTACGAACAGGTTCTACCTGAGCTTTTTAAATCTTAAAGATGATGAAATTTTGATTATATTTTTATTGCTATTTCTTCTCAGTTTATCTTTTTCTGTATAGTTTCTGTATAGTTTTCTGCAGTTTATACAAAACTAGTTACATTTTTTTAAAAGGAAAAAAATTACAGTCAAATATACTGCATCTAAAAGATTTCAAGGGGAAAATTCTGGATTTCTGCTCAAACTGATACAGAAAGAGCAAAGTCATGGCTTGTGTATTCCTTCTGAGCAAATACATGAATGCAGATATAGTGTTCAGACAGGGGTTGTTACTATCAGTTTCCTTTCTCTTTATCTAACCTAATAAACCAGTAACTGTTTCTCCTAAAGAAAACTTGAAAAAAATGTATGCAAATTCAATGATAATGGCAAAATTTCTCCTGAAGGAGATGAAAGAGTAGGGAGATACACTCCAAATTCCTCTGTTCAAATCAGGTGCCTAGCAATGGAATAGTATCTTCATTGGAGTGAAAGAACAGAAGTTTTAATTATTTTAGATTGATTTTCTTTCCAGGAAATTCTAAGTCCTATTTTAGCAAAAATGAATCTGAGGCCCTTCTTCTCACCTTAGGAAACTCTTGGGGTTTTGGCTTATCCAGGTACCTTTTGGGAGTCCTAATTGCTGTCAGCAAGTGAGTCACAAAGCTTGTTCAAGCTAATGGCTTTGTCAAACAGTTTCAGGCTGAATGAAAGGAACATTTAAGTCTTCTTATGTATCAAAGATAGCTGGAAGTAATAAAATGATCATCCAAGGCAAATAGCAAATCAGAGTTAGTTTGAACACAGCCTTTGGACATATGAATTGATTCATTTATTTTAGTTCCAGTTGTCCTAAATTTTAACATAGTGAGTTAATGAAAAACACGAAAAGTTATGTCACACTTGGTAGGTAAATGAGAACTAAGGATCCTGTTTTTAAAAGCCCATTTCTTAGTAAATGGCCAGCACAACTCTCATCCTTCTCAATGCACTCACTGCCTGTTCAGTTTTATGCAGCTGGCATAGTGTAATCTGTGCAATATTTAATGCTCTAAATAATGCTTCTCTATATATCTACAAGCCTGATTAAGTGTCATACTTAGCTGTTTGCAGACATTAGGCATTTGAATTGCAAAAATATGTGGTTTAGGTATAAGAAGCTGGGAAAGATCAGAAGAAGTAACTGTAAATGGCAGTTTGGAGGTGCAATTTGTTGCGTGAAGAGTTCTCTGCCTTGCAGGTTATGAAGCAAAGAAATTATGTTTTATTTCAGTCACAATTGGGTAAAGAGCAATTGGGTTCCTATTCCTGTTGGATATAAACAAACATACGTATGCAGGGAATACATCTTTGGTGTGTAACACAGTCATTCTCCCAGCAGAAGTAATCCTTGCTGCCAGCTGTTCAGAGCATCTTGGTAATCTATCCATAAAGATGCAGCCAACTGCAGATTTTTTCCTTGCCTGCTGACTTTTACTATTCACTTCTCTCTCCAGACCCCTTAATGGCAAACCTTTAACACTCTACTACGCTTCATTTTCCAAGATTGTTGCTTTCAAGGCCCTGCACTGAATAGACTTTATTACACTCACTTAGGTAAGCAAGTGCTGCTTATCTTGAATAAAGCTTAGGAGTCTGGCCAGAAGAGAACAGCAGGTTTGGGGTTTTTTTCCTGCAGCCAATTTTGCTGTTGTGCATTAAATAGTCTTCTCTGATCCCTTTTCATTAGCGTCTAGATCTAGTGTCTCATTAGATCTATTTCTTCTGACAAATAGCTTTGAGTCTTTCCACAGCCTGAGTTAAGGGCAGACACAAGTATTCATTTCACTCATACATTAAGTTTCTAATACACAGGAGGAACACATGATATGTAACCTCAAAACAGACAATGACTGACACAGTCAATGCTCTGCTATATATGTGTGTTTGTATTTACTTATTTATTAGTAATATCAATATACTGCTCCTTCATGGTTTTGCTCCCTGGAACATAGCATAAACTTGCCTATGTATAGTTTCAAGCTCCATCAGACAGAAAATTCAATACTCTAAAGCAAACATTAGTCTATATTCCTTTTCTATTTCCTGACATTGCTATAACTGCTGCAGAAATACAAGTAACTGAGCCAGAGAACTTTATGTTTATTGATTTGCTGAGGGAATCACAGAATTTTACTTGGTCATGAGATTGTGCCCTTTGCAAACAGGGTTTAGAATTGCAGTCATTCACTTCCCATTAAAAAGTCTCTCATGGGCTACAAAATCTGTTCACACATGCAATACCAAACCAGTGATCATATAACATAAATATTTGGGTTGGTTGGTTATTTTAAAAAAATTAATTATACGACTGAAAGTCTAGATAATGAAAATATGTATATTTCTTCAAAAACACAGTTTTTGAAACTCTACAACTCAGTTGGAATGGCTAAGATAAAAGACAGAAACTGAATATTTCCTGAGTTCATCAATTTCTTAAGGAGGAAGAGAAAGGCCACACTTGTTTTACATTCATTTCATGCTGAAGAAACAGAGAAAATAAAATTATGATAATTTCCTTGAACATGTTAAACACTTGTTTCAATCATGAAAATATATCTATTACAAGGAAAAGCCCCTATATGTAGGCTACTAATAGTAACATTTGCACTTTTAATATCTGTATATTGCTGATGAGTGAAAATGTTCCCTCAGACTAAGGATATTTTTTGACCCCTGGGAGGAGCTTCTCCATTGATAAGAGCAAAATAATGTAAGAGCAAAATAGTGTAACTTACATTCAAAAATGTAAGTTTTGAATTAGTTGCATCCTGAGAAACTCACTGAAATTCAGTCTATGCTTTCTGCAGAAACATGTATCGGTTTCATCTTCCTACTCTATTTCTTTAAGATTAGGGAGAAGGAGAAAATCTCAGGCAGTAAGCTATATTCTTCACTTTCTAGCATCTGAATGTATTTCTTCTCTCTTCTGGTTTTTAATTTCTTGTCTTTTCTTCTCCACACCATGCCAGAAGTGCTTATATCTGATAGCGCAGCATATTACTTCAATCAAAACAAATCAGGGTTTTTTTCAGAATTTTACCCTTTCAACACAATAAATAATAATTACTTTTATGACTTCCTACAAGAATGTAATTGATTTAATGATGGTAACTGTTAGGTGGTTATATTAGAAAGGTTGTTTGGTTTGTGGACTTTTCTCCCTAGTTTCCCTTTAAAGTAATTTCTCACTTACTTTTAGTATTGGGACCACAGAAGCATATTTAAATTTTATGCCAGCTAGCTATTAACTGAGTGATAATTACAAAAAATAGTGTGTATAAAAAATAATGTAGATTTCTTACTCTTATCCAGGAACCTTTATCAGTTAACTAGTCTCATACTAATACCTTTCTCCTAATACTCAGTAAAGAGTATTGCAAGCATCGTGCACATCTTGTGACAGAGACAGGTTTGAAATTTTCAGACAATTATAACAGTCCAAATGTTAATCACAGCAGATTTTAATGTTATTTTGCTGATTTTTAAACTCTAGTTCACATCTCTGAAGATGGAAAAATGTTTGGTCCAACAATATCTTTCCCCTCAAACTGATTATTCAATTTGTTCCAGTGAAGTTACTGGCAAGGATAAGCTGGTCTCCTGTAGGCAGCAATAATTGAAAGTAAACATTGAACGGGAACTAAAATAAGAAAAAAAAAGGCAAAAAACCCAATATACTTACTGCAAACAAATAACTACAGCCTTGAATTCATATTTGTACACCCTTCACTGTTACTGTATGGTATGTTATTTTTTCATTTCTTCTTCAAATAATACAACTATTTTTATGCAAAATTGCGCTGAAATGTGTGGCATTCATATTTTCTGAAAAATCCCTTCACCCAGGATCTTTCTCCTGAGAAGCTGAGAAGCCTCAGAGAAAAAGGAAAACAAATTCTTATCTCATTTGCTTCTCCTGTGTTTTGCTCACATGTGGAATGTGTTTGGAGATTATTTATCCAACAGGTGATTGTTTCATTGGTTTCTGCTCTGAATTATTTTGACTCATTGGCCAATTATGGCCAAGTTGTGTCAAGGCTCTGGAAAGAGTCACAAGTTTTCATTAGTATCTTTTTAGCCTTCTGTTAGTATCCTTTCTGTATTCTTTAGTATAGTTTAGTTTAGTATTCCTTAATATAATATGGTATCATAAAATAATGAATTAGCCTTCTGAGAACATGGAGTCAGATTCATCACTCTTGCCACGGGGCACCTCGTAAATAAAAGAGAAATGTATCCTCCCTGAGTTAAAGACCATCATTTTGAGAACACATTCTATAGGCAGGTTTGAACCCCCAAAATTATTCTGTATTATTTATGTTATGGTGATCATTTTATGTGAAATTACCAAAGATGGAAAATAAGAAATAATGTGCCAATCAGAATCTCAATTCTCTACAGGAAAAAAAACTAAACTTCAGTGCTTTCAGATGGTTTGCTGAGTTCCCTGCCCTTCTCTTCCTATTATTTATATGGAACATCTTGAACTATATTTAATGTCAGAATATATGGCTGTAATGCAGCCATACAACATGAGAGAATGTACCCTTTAATAAACTTAATGAAAAATATATTGGCTAACAAAATAGGTGTGCTGATATTAATTCAAGGAATGACTTTAAAAACTGTGATTCTTTGTGTGTAATAAACATAAGTTTCCACAACAAAAGGCTGAGGATAAGCTCTAGGAAAAATATATTCTTACCTGTAGGAATTCATTGCATGCTCTTGTAAAAAGTCCTTTTCCGTCTTGCTCTTGTAGCCCCCATGGGTACTGGAAGGCTGCTATAGGATCTCCCCAGAGACTTCTCTACTTCAGTCTGAGCAACCCAATTCTCTTAGCCTGTCTTCACAGGACAGGTGTTCCAGCCCTAAGATCATCCTGGTGGTTCTCCTCTGGAGAGAGAGAACCACCAAGATGATTGTTTCAAAAGGTCTAAATCCTTTTGCTGGAAGCCCCAGATTTGGACAAAGGATTTAGGGTGGAGTTGCATGAGAGCAGATTTGAAGGAGAGAATAGCCCTGGGAACTGAAGAATAGAGTAACAAAGAACCAAAGACACCCTAAGTGAACCCAAAACCCTGGCCCTGGACGAGCGCCAGAAGGCTAGAAAGAGCTGTGCTGACCTGCCAGACTTTTCTCCTAGAATGCTGTGGGACAGGGAAGCTGTGCAAGGAACCACTGTGGTAACCTGTGAAGCTTCTTTTTAGGCAGAATGAATGAAAAGAAAAAATTCCACTAAATCAAGGAAACTGCCATCTGCTTGTCTTGAAGGTTTTCTCTACTCCTGATCAGTTTTTATTGGCAAAACAAGTCATTGTACATCATCTGAGCTTTACAGGCAACATAGAAAACTCAAACAAACGTTTGTAAAATGTTGCACTCATTATGCATGAGTGCATAAGTACTGATATATTGGTATTCTGTTACAGTATCTCAATGTCTTATGGCTGTAGCAAAAGGTGAAAACAGTACCACAAGTGAAATTTATGCACTTTTAGAGCAAAGATATAACAGAAGAAAAAAAAATTAGCCTATTTTGAATTTTCCATAAATCACTAGGCAGTAACTGTGAGAATGTTCTTTACTGACTTTACCACAGGATACAAGAAAAATTTTTTAGCATCTCCAATACATTTGAAATAAATATAAGGCTTTTTATTTAAACTAACATAAACATAGATCTTTAAATTCAAATTCATTTAATTTCAAATGTTAGTCCTCCTGCCATTGGCAAATGTATTAGTCACAATATATTAGCATAATGGTGATCTCTGCCTCACCCTTTTCTTTACCTTCAGTATCCCCATGTGACCACTCTGTAGCCTTTGGGATCCTTACGTTGTTTTCATCAGAAAACATGATGTGTTCTCCCCTCAGTTTAAGCCCAGAGTGGTCAGATCTGAGTTTGGTTTTTCTTCCAAGATTTCCATTTCCCCTGTTTAGATATTAATCCATAATGTTGATATAAACATGGACTCAGACCCAAAAACCATACTCACCTAGGATGCTTCTATCCCTTTCCTGTGCATGTCCGCTCCCATATCCTTCTCTGTCTTCAGCCTTTTCCTGACAGGTTTCTTTTCATTAAAAAGGGGTTCAAACCTTCTCTTCCCTTTAGGATCTATTGTAGCTCTACTCTTTTCTGTTCAGTCTCTGCCAGCATCACTGCCACGTTTACCAAATTTTTATTCATCTTTCTTGTTTCAGTATTCTATCCTGGTTCTAAATACTATTCCTATTACCTAAAGTCCATCATATACTATAATTACCTATAAGTTTAAGCCTCATATTCTTCAAATTTTTAGTTTTAAGAACAACCTTTTTGAACTCATATGGAATACTTTCATTTTAGAAACTTTCGTCATGATTTTTGAGAGTTGCCAATTTCTTTGTTTTTCACTGTAAAAACATCCAATGGATGGTACTCCAAATATGTCATGCTTTTCAAATCTTAAAGAGAAGGTCATCATACTTCTGAAGAAAAAAATCCAAGAACAATCTTATGAATCTTGGTAGCTTTTATTTAAAGGACAAGAAAATTTATCCTAAGCTTGCAGCAATTATCTATTACTTTCATTTTCCCCATTTTACATAATTTTTCTTCATTTTTGTTCAAGTGTTTGTTATTTTGTTCTTTTTCTTTGATTGTTATTTTTTCAGATATTATCTTATGATGCATAATAGACACCCTACAGAGATCACTTAGAAACACAACACAATCATTAATATAATTAGTAAGATGGGTTGCAAGGTAGAATGTCTTTTCATTTATGTTCTGTATTCAAACAGATAGCAAGCATCATCATGAAGATCTTTATGGTGTTAAATGAAAACTAAGGGGTTTTTTTAGCTATTGTATTTTGATTGAAAGGTAACAAACCAATTTCTATGCTTAATAGCTGGATTTATGCAAACAGGGATATCAATACAGGCAAAAAAAAAAAAAAGAAAACCGGAAATATGGTAATGTACTCAGGAAAAAGCAAGAAAATTAATACTCAAGCAATAAATCTACACTGAAAATTCTGCCCCAGGCAATGACTGTGTTCACAGACTGTGAACCTCTAGTTTTATTTCAAAATAACCCCATATAGTGTATGGATAAGTACTTTGAAATGAAAAAAAACCCAGTGTTTTTCCCAGAATCTTCGAAGAGATGAAAGAGATTCTAGAACAATTCTAAGAAAAAATAAGAAATGTTAAGACACGAATAACTAGTCAGAAATTATTGACTACTAACTATATGTGGTACAACTTTATAGAGAGTAGTACCATTTGGATAGTTACTAGATCTGATAGAAGTCATGATGCATTATCATCTTTCAAATTTTAAGGGAAAAAAACCCAACAGAGCATAACAAAATAACACTAAAAATAATTAAATTGATAGGAAACAGGTTTCAGAGAAAAAAAATTAAAAAGTGTAAAATAATAATTATAAAAAGAGAAAGGAAATAAGCAAAAACTTGAAAGAAATGTGCTTAATGTATCAGAGTTAACCACCACTTGTGGGTTAACATCAGCTGGCAGCTAGGCACCATGCAGCTGTCTGCTTAGCACTGCCTCAACCCATGGAGATGAGGGGGAGAACCAGTAGGGCAAAAATGTGAAAGCTCAGGGGCTGAGATAAAGTAGTATGCAATGCAAAAGCACAACACATAAGCAAAGCAAAACAAAGAATTCATTCACCACTTCCCAAGGGCAGGCAGGTGTTCAGGTGTCTGCAGGAAGGCAGGGCACCATCATGGTGACTTAGGAAGGCAAGCACTGTAACTGCCAACACCCCTCCTTTTCCCCCTGGCTTTTATTGCTGAGCATGGTGCCATATGGTACAGAATATCCCTTGGGTCAGCTGGGGACAGCTGTCCCAGCTGTGCCCCCTCCCAAAATGTTGTGCACCCTCAAACTTCTCGCTGGTGGAGTGGTGTGTGAAGCAGAAAAGGCCATGGCAATGTGTGCACACTCCTCAGCAGCAACTAAAACATGCCTATGTTTTTAACACAGTTTTCAGCACAAATACAAACCAGTCCCATAGCTACTACGAAGAAAATTAAGTCTGTCCCACCCCAAACCAGTCTGTCATCTAATAACAGTCACGTAAAAATAAGGAAGAATATTTACTCTTTTCAGAAAAAAAAAAAAAAAGAGCATGCTAAATTAAAAGAGAGGGAAAAAGTAATACTTATCAAGGCTGTCATTGGAAGAGAGGTAAAAGTAGAGCCACTCTCAGTAAAGATGATTAAACTCCATAAAAAAAAAGAAAAGTTAGAAGGGTAGTTACCTAATGACACTTTATTATGTTTTCAACATCAACATTTAGACAGGAACACAAAGTACCAAATGCTGGGACCAGATGGTATCTTTACCCAGTCCAACAGAGCTCCTCACAGATTTATCAGAACTCAATCAATGAATGCTCCATTCCAGGGCAGTGCTAAATATCACATTTTGAACTACTAGCCTATCTCATAATTAAGCAAGATGAGGAACCTACTCACACTATTCACTTCAGAGTATTACTACAACAACCATTTAAGCAAAGGTACATCTTGGGAGAGGCAAACATAAAACAAGAGATAGCAAAATTCAGATTCTGGTTGACAAGTTAGTTATAAAAACTGTCAAATCCATAGAAACAAACATCTGGGCTAGTATGGATGGATTACCATAATGTTTTTCACTCCAGCATCTGTTTGGAAATCTTGAAAATTCAGAGACTGTAAACTGTTGTGAATAAAACAGCAATTTTAAGATTTTTATTAATCATCACCAAAGACTGATATTTAGCTATTCTTGATAACAGCTGGAACTCTTTTCGTTAAACTCTCTCCCACTTATTCTTCAGTATTTGCATTTTAACTACATGGGCAAGGCCTGAAGCACTTGCAAAGTGAGATTAGGAGGACATGACCAAGGCAAAACAAGCAATGGTCTGGGGAAAAAACAAATCATGATTTGTAAACATATATTTGGTGTAATGTTGGTAAGACTAACAACAATGGATTTAAATCTATGAGCCAAAATGTCTAAACTACATAAAACTAAACCCATCACAGAAATTTAGATTATTTGTGAAAAAGACATGAAGCAATAATTAAAAAAATAAGATGGCAAGCAGAATGTGGTAAGGTATATCATTAGTATCTGTTCAGTGTTGATGAAAAACAGAAATCATTGAACCATGGAATATTTTGGGTTGGAAGTTTAAATGCAAGCAAGCTACTCCAACCCCCACCCCCAAAATAAACAGCAATGTCTTCAACCAGATAAATTTTTTGAGGCCCAATGGAACCTGACCTTGAATGCTTCCAGGAATGGGGCATCTACCACTTCTCTGGACAACGCGTGATGAGCACCACTTATACAGGAATTGAAAAAGGTAAGAATATTGCCAGAGGACCAAAAATTGTTAAATTAATTTCATACTGGATTTCCACAGGCTGTTGGGAGCCAGAAGATGAGGTACTGTATTAATTCAACATCTTCACATTCAGAAAGCAAAGTCATAAAAACTATGAAAAAGAAAACCTTTTTCTTTGGAGAAATACCACTCGGAAAAACAATTCCTCCACAAATAATAATGAGAGAAAAAAAGCTTTTAAATACCACTTTGTCATATCTAAGTGCCCTGTTGTCTAAAAACTTCTGGTCTTATTTAGCTGGCTTTTTTTTAAATTATGCAGTCTCCAAAACTCTTGATTTTAAGTATTTAAGCCACCTACCATCCATATACGATATATTGACCTGTAAGGATAAAACTGGCACCAAACACTGTGAGACTTTATTAATTCATAGCCAAAGGAAATAAATTAATCAAACAAATCAACAAACCCACCCACCCCCTTGAAACATGCATATACATTAACTGTTCATTAGAAAATATTCCCATTGCTCTGCATAAAAAAACTTATAAATCCTACAGGTGATATCATGTATTCAAAACATTGCCAAGTGTGGCTTTCTCCTCCTGCTAAGTAGAGATGGTAGCACAAAAACAACAATACTAATCTCAGCATGAGCAATTTCACTGCATTGACTTCAGACATGGAAAATACTGAGGCTGAAAAGAAAAATTATGCTGGTGATTATTCATACAAGGAGTAACTAGTTGTCCTTTTCAGAAAAGAAAGACTTAAATTCTTGTTCTACATTTAGTGCTTGACTTAATACCTTAATTGAACCAACACAGAAGAATAAACAAGCCTTTCAGACAAGTATGTGTGCAGAACAATAATTTACTAACATCTTTATCAGTAGAAAATTAGAGGGAAAAGATGTGAGGTCTTCAGTGGATCAATTTTCCAATCTCTTTGTAAAGTCTGCTACTACACAAAATGTAACATAAACAGGTGACGTTTTTCATAATCACAGCCAATTTTAAGTGGAAAAGCACAAGGACTTATTCAAAATCCATTAAGAAGCTAAGGGATAAAAGGAGGCTACAGGAATTTAAAACATCTTTAGATAAACAGAGTCAATGAACATCAAAACATAATTGAAGAAGAAACAAGTGAGAAAATGCTAGGAATTTTTAAATGAAGCAATTGTGCAGAAGTTAGACTTTATTTCAAAAATATATCCCTTTTCCAGAATAAATAAGAGAAACTGCTTTGTCAGATGTAAATGAATCTATGTGACTCTGTACAGAAAGGGCTTGCTATTAAAGGTACTAGAATTTATTTTTATTAATTTTTTAAATCTTTTTTATTAATAAAAGAAAATCAGAAACTAAAATGAAAGCAAGCATTCTATTGATAATTTAAAGTCTGAATATATCCTATACACATAGAAGGGCAAATATCTCAGAACACAATATATAATAATACTTAGAGGAATTATCAAGAATCTGCTCCTGTTTTTCTTTGCAATGAAATAATACATTAAATAATTTGAAGGTTTCATGAATAGGCCAATCTTTCCTTCTTTTAGTACAGAAGCTGTGAAAAAGATTAGTGAAGATTAAAAAGGAAAATCTTAAACAGAAATATAAAAGAGAACTAGATAAGGAATGGTGATGGAGTAGCACTGGTTTGGTTGCTTTGGTTCATCTGTTTTTATTAACAAAAATTATTTTTCCCCCAGTAATATTGTACCACCTATACACATTTCATTATAGGGGAAAATTTACAATTGTATCCATGTTTTCGCCAGTATTCTGGGTTAAAAAACAAATCCACAGATTTTTGCTGACAAACTGTTTGCTTGGCCCTGCTTGAATGTCAGGCACCCACCAAAGCTGCTCTTAGTCAGCTGTACAGGGGAGATTAAAATAAAATAAAATAAAATAAATAGAAAAATTAAAAATGAATAAAATAAAAATAATAAAAATAAAATAAAAATAAAAACAAAATAAAAGGCTTGTGGGTTGAGACCAAGACAGGCAAAGATCACTCAATAATTACCAACATGGGGAAAAATAGACTCTGCTTAGGGAAATCAGTTTACTTTCCTGCCAATCAAATCAGAGTAGTGAAAACTAAAACACCTTCACTCTACCTCATCCTCCTTCTCTCTCTCTTGGCCCTGGTCCTGCAAAGGGGTCATGGCCTCCTTTGGGTGTCCACCTGTTGTGGCCTGGGGTTCTCCACATGCTGCAGGAGCAACCTCCTCCACGGGCTGCAGGGGCACAGCTGCCTCACCATGGCCTGCATCACACTCTGCGGGTGGTGGTGATGAATTTCCCCCCCTTTCTTCACTGACCTTGGTGTCTCCAGAGTTGTTTCTCTCTCACACATATATTCTCACTCCTCTCTTCTCTGGCTGCAGTTGTTGTTGCCGTTGCACTGGGGGTTTTTTCCCCTTCTCAAATATGTTATCCCAGAGGCACCAGCACCATCAATGATGGGCTTGACCTTCACCAGAGGCAGGTCTGTCTTGGAGCTGGTTGGCAGTGACTATGTTAGACATGGGGTCTAACATGGCAGCTTCTCACAGAAGACACCCCTGCAGTCTTCACACTACCAAAACCTGTCCGTTCAAACCTAATTTGGAAAAATGTGGCTTTTTGAGCCATATTTTCTGAAGCTGTAAATTTTCACTTCATACTTATCTAAAAAAACTGACCTCCTATGTACTTCAAAATTGTATTCATTGCAACACCATAGGCATAATAGCTAAAGAATTCCTAACATTGATTTTGATTAAAAAAGTAATTTCCAATGTCAATAAATTTAATAAAATGAGAATAAAAAATTCTGTACAGAGAAGCCTGCATCAACCCAGCCAAATGATCAAGAGAATTTTTCTTATGGGCACAAGCCCTATGTAAAGTGGGATATTCATGGTCTATTGATGCTTGAGCATAAGATCAATAATCCTGTAAATGCTTATCTGCATAGTTCATAGAGTTTTATATAGACTATTCAGATGGATCTCATAATTCAAATAGATTTTAGATGCATGGAGTTGCATAGATTGTCCATTGCCCACTGTTATGTAGGCTTTTAAATATCAGTACTACACTACTCTAGCCTCATTTGAGCTCCTGAGCCTAGACAACACAGTCTCTGTTGATACATCCTTATTAATGTTTTACCAGAGCTTTTAGTCACAGCAGCAAAAACAATATCAGACTTCATTCACTGTCATCTTATTGTCAAGTTGTAGTAAATTCCAGATTTGGAGTGTAAGAAATAATGACAGTAGTATATTTACAGTATAAATTGCACACAATGCTCTGTGCACAACTTGCATGATGGAATAACTTTCATGATAGAACACAGCATAAAAGAAACTTAGAACATGTTTTTCTCATACCATGTTCATTCAATATTTTAATTCCCTTCTTTCCTAAAGCTCCAATTAGGATAAATAAAATCAAGTGGTAAGGTCTTACTTTGAAAAACAGATGCTGCTTCACCATATGTTTGTCTCAAGAGAAATGCCTCTGCAGATGCCAATAAATGAGAGACACCCATGACGGTTATTTGCAGCCAGTGTGAATATGAGCTTCTAAGAGAAAATTTTCAAGAAAAAAGAAATCTGATGCAATAAATCTACACATTTACACCTAACACAAAGCAGGGCTTAGAAAGGTAAATCACCCCATTGCAGATTGCAAGTATTCTTTTATATTCTTATTATGCTAAAATAAGTAGTGACAATAACGTAACTTAAAATAGCTCCAATGGCAACAAACAAGTATAATGGAAGAAAATTTATTATTATCAACACTATTAAAAACTATTTGCTGCTATTTTAGTAAATATATTAGTCTCTATGTGTTTAAAGCCAAAGGACTTGAAAATCAGAATCAGCAATTACAGTTATGTCCTCTCACATTATCCTCTGCTTCTCTGAAAAAGTAATAATCAAAATTTACAGATGAATATAAGGTAGCATTTATATCTTAATAGGCTCTCACTAAAATATGGGAAACTCATATCTTATAGAAAATGACAAATGCTTCAAATGTACTTTCTGTCTAAAAAAGGGTGAAAAAAAATGGTCAGGTTTTTTTCCGCATTACAGAGAGAGTACAGTAATGAAAATGTTCAATAGCAATTAAGAAATAATTCAAGACCAGAAAAAAAAAAACAACTAAATGCTTCAAGCTTTCAATATTCACATACAAACTGAGGTTTAAAATTTCATTGTAATCCAGATGTTCCCAATGTTTCTTTTCAGTGGAATCTTCCACTGATAAGCTAAATCCTCAAGTTCTCCTGATCTATGACAACACCATGGAGTGATGGCGACTTAATCCATTGTTGTCAATAAATACCAATGCATTTTAACATGAATACCACAGTGACAAAACCAGCCAGTATGAAATGAAGAGCATAATGCAATCATGCATGAAATATGAATGACTACCTAGTATGAGGAAAGCAGCTAAACAAATAATGAGTATTTTTATTTTGTGGAGAGTATTGGTATAAGCTTCTTTTCTATTTGCAACCAAAATATAAGCTATTTAATATTTTAGTTTCATCACTTCAAAAAATGTTGTTTTCTTATCAAGCTGAAATTATAGCAAATTAGAGGGAAATTAGAGGGAAATTTAATTTTTGTTGTAATTTTTAAGCACAACCTTTCTTCACACAGGACATTATTTTCTATTATTTACAGTTTTTCATATTTTAGCTATTCCCAATTAATCCCTTCTTTTAATCACTCTTTTTAACAGTCTCTTTGAAATTCATGTTTTAATTTATGTTTACTTATGTCTTAAGAATTGTCAGAATATGAAGCTCTAGTATAAACACAATTGCAGTGATATAAAGAAAACACTCTTTGGGTGAGTTTCCTCTTAACAAACTTTAGCTAAATAAATAGGCATCTGACCTAAGGCTCCATTAAGAGAGAAATGAGCTTCCACAGAGTTATTTATGTTACCGATTCCAGAAACTCATTTTAGAACAGGATGAATCACTTTCTCGAGTTGCCTAAATCTTTCTCATAAGAGTAAAGTCTTATCCTGCTACACAGCACTACATATTTAAGTATAGGAGAGGTCAAATGGTGTGATTCATAACAGACAATCTACAGTTACTCTATAAACAAAATTACTCTGAGGATTTATTCCTGTTCACACCAAGAAAAGCATCATTGCAGTCTTATCTGTACAATCTATCTCAAGCCTCTTCTGCATAGCAGACAGAAAGAAATGTGAGTCCTTTCTAAAGACAGCCTCCCTCAGTGGGGATGGTGGCCTGTCTTGCAGCAGCAAAAATTTCTCATTGAGCAGGTGGACACTGCAATTTCCTTCCTGCCAACTTTGCCTACTCCAGGCAGCTCAGCACCATGTGCTCAATACCCAAAACCAAGTAGTAAGTCAGTTGTCTTTTTAACTTGATTGCTACCCCCTCCCTCAAATCACATCATGTGTTAGACCAGCTGCACTCAGTTCTTTAAAACATAACCTGTAATAGCAGCTGTGTGCCTAAGAATCAGGTGTTTGTTGGTTCTTGTCCTAAGAACATTTGTGGGAGCTCGCACTCCCAAGGTCCTGAACAATCTGAATAACCGAGAGAACCCTTGGAGGGCTCGTCGGTCATGGAATCTTGCCAGAGGCAGCTGGTGGCTGGATTTCGATCCATTTAAGGATGCACCACCTGGGTATGAAGGATTAAGAGTCACAAGGGTTTGAATAGTGCAGAAATACTGTGTGTTCACAAGGTGATACATAGATTTAGAATTTGGTACAAGGGGGTTGTACAGGGGGGTTATGGAGGCAAGATGGAGGAAACCGGGTGTGTCTCGTGGTTCTTCCTCCTTCTTCTTGTCGTCCATCTTCGGTGGTGGTGCTGGCACTTTGGGATTGGTTTGTGGTGATGGTGCACTTGTTAATAAGGGTGATAGGTATTGGGAAGAATAGGTAAATATTGTATATGTAGTTTGTACTATAAAGGGACGTGACCGCCCTGTGGGCAGTCAGAGTGCCCTTGGCTGCCTTGCTGGTCGGACCCCGGTCGGGCAGAGGGAAAACTCTGTTGATAAGAATTAATAAACATCTGGAAGACGGCAAAGCAGAGAGTCCAGCTTCGTTCTTTGAGAGCCCGGACAGCTGTGGAGCCTTCCCACGCATTCTAAGGCAGAAACAGAAGCTCTGTTTCGCCACAAACATTCACTGAATCAATTTGGATAATCTGTGCTAGTTGTCTTTTTTTTTTTTTTCTTTTAAGCATAAAGGCTTTGTGGACAACTATACGAAAAATAATAAAACAAGATATAAAGTCAATACAATAGTGGCAAATGGGGAAAAGTGAAACAGAAGTTAGTCATTATTTCAGAGGGACGGAAAGTGGTAAGCAGGGTCAACCTGGGAGGAGAAAATAGTAAATTATATGATTGTGATTGTAAGGTGTTCTTGTTGAGCAGCCCTGCACAAATTCAGTAGAGTTCTGTTAAGAGCAGAATTAAAAAATCTGTAATTTCTTTGACATTTGCATCTAATTTCACTCTGGCTCAGACACCTGGGTTGTTCTCCCTAATGCTGGCAAGGGAATGCTAAGAGAGGTGACAATGTCCTAACAACTGACATGTACACAAACAGCAGACATAAGATTAATTTCCTAAAGAAATGGGGCTGAGGTGCCTCTCTGGCATGTTCTTGTTCTTTTACTAGCAGTTGTTTTTTGTTTTACATCTTATGCAATGATTTATTTGTTGTTAATTCACACTTTCATTGGTCTGCGGTAAAAATCAGATGCCAGCTGAGTTCCTGTGCCACAATATTCCCCTAAGGCTTTGCCCTTCACCGTCTGTCATTCCTGCAGCCAGGTATCCTGAACAGAGTAAATTTTAATCACTAATATTTTTATATCATGCAGCTGATATTGAAATTAGAATAATATGGAATGATCAAAATGTAAGCAGAGTTTTCACACTCAGTCAGGCAACGCTATTCATAATTGCCATTCAGTCTTAACTGTGCTCTTGCCTTTACCAAAGCCCAGCTGAGGTTAACTTTATCTTGAATGTTCTCCTTTAACAGAGGAGATCCAGCATGGGCTGATAATTGGCACAGGGAGTTATGTTATGTCTTTCAAATTTTGTGGTAAAGGGTTTCTTCCAGAATAAATAAGTATGTCCTTACCACATTCTCACATTCTGATAATTTCTGCCTGTCAGAATGGTGGACTTGGACTGCAATTAAAATAGTGACATACAAACGTAATTAGGTGTGTGTTGCACACAGAGATTGAACAGTGACAAAGTTCATTGTACAGTCAGTGAAAATTCTCTTGAGCTCCTGGCATGTTGATACTAAACCTGACAGTCAACCAGTTCAGTCAGCTGCAGTTTCCCTCGTCCTTGTTTATGTCTGATGTTTCTTTGTCCATGACTTCCTCAATAATTTTCATCTACTCTATAAATAAATGCTATGTGTCATGCTTTTCTTTTCTTTTTTTTTTTTTTTTTTAGGAAACACAGAGTGTGTTTCAAAGCGCAAAGGAAGAACAGTGCACGTGAGTTACACGCTTTGGATGGCAGATGATTTATGAGTCTTGACAAGTCAATTTACAGATTTTCTATTTCTGCATTCAAAATATAGTTTGTGTCCAACAGGAACTCCTATTGCTATGAATTACCACGTGAAACAAAGTTGTAGCTGCTGTGACATAAAATATGGAGGATGATTTTGGAAAGTCCACACTTAATCATGTATCATAGTTGAATGAACTCAGCATCGGTGCAAAGGAAATTTGATAATGAATTGCCCCAGATTTTGGTATATAAACCAAAACAAAATCCTGTTTCTCAGATGAGTAAAAATAAAGGGGACAATAAAGGGAAAAAAATGAAACATCCACAGCAAGTTAGTTAATTAAATATATCTTGGAAGTTTCAGTCATATTTAAAGCCAACTTTGGCAGATTTACAGGCCTCTATTTGCTGCATTTCTGTTCTAATAATAATGAAACATAATGTAAGAGTATTGCTTCACTGAAGTATTTACTACTGAAGAGAAAATTGCTTTTATAACTATACATCCCAAATAAAATTTACAGAAATGTTGAAGACCATAAAAAAGTAATCAACAAATTATAAGGTTTGAATTCTCCCAGTCACATGTGTACAACACTTTCATTACTGTTGAAAGGATTTAGGAACCTACACTGAAGGATAAGCATAGCTGATTTGATTTTTCAGTGTAATTTGCATTGTAGTTTTTCCTGCTAAGGATTTTCTACTGTAAAATTGTGTTTATTATAATTTTCCATTTTTAATGGTTATAAAAACAAAAGAGATATCAAGTTTCTGTGATAGAACATACATAAAGGGCTCCCAAAAACTTAATTTCTCTCTTAGTTTATTCGCTCTATATGTAAAAATCAGTATTCCAGCCATGTGATAGATTTTCTAACTCAAAGGAAACTGTTTCTGCTATATATATATATACACCCTTAAACTGTTTTGATGCTTACATTGTGTCTCCTTCTGGAATTCATCTTGTCTTTAGAAACCACACTATCTTCTCAGCCAAGGAAACTATTTTTCTATTACAACAAAAATTATTAATCTAACTCTTATAAATATCTCTAAGAATGGTTTTTTATTAACACTTAAATGTACATCTGTTATCTAAGCCATATTGTCCATATAGCTTAATAACAACTTAATAATTTTGAAAGTTAGGACTTTTTTTTCAGGAGACCAAGTCTCAATTTAGAAAGCTCTGCTGTGGCAAAAAATATAAAACTTTGTATCATTTGCATCAGTGAGAACTATTTTATGGCAGCAATGGCTAAGTTACGTCTTCTGCTAGGAAGGGAAAATGTAAGCAAAGCACTGTTTTAAACAGGTATTTTCAGACAAGGATATGCTAAATCTTCCTCCTATTCTGAAGCTGGAATAGCAATGATATGCAATTTTGAAGAGGATTATTGATTAGTGACAAAAGAATATTTCCTGGTTGTGCTGTTTGTTATATCCATGCAAAGAAAGGGGATTAAGTGCCACATTTGTCTGTGATGCAGAGGGATTACTGTGCTCTGAACTGTAGATCTGCTAAGTATAGAAAAGGCCACTTCTTGAGAGACATCTGTTAGTTTGGATGTTACTCAGCTTCTGTTTCCCACCAAGATCACTGCAAATGAGAGAATGGGTAAGTCATTGGCAGGAAATACTCTGCCTGAGTTATTCTTACTCCGTTGAGCATATGGCTCCATTATCTGTCACCGCTTAGACCAGTACCAGTTTATTTTGTTGAAACAAACGGAATACGTCTTGATTTCTAAATGCTCATGGGATACAAATAATTCTCATGGATAAATTTGAATGCGAGAGTTCTGTTTTGTGGGCTTCATAAGAATAATTTTTTTCTCTTAGGGCCATGAATTCAAATTAAAACAAGTATAAGAGATTTTTAAAGAATGTACTATGCGTAATGCCATTAATTCTATTTTTTCTAATGAATGTCTCTAATTAACCTAGAGCTGCCCCTTGAGATAAAAAAAATTAAAACTCCATTCAAGTACTTTTTCCCTGCTTTGCCAATTCTTGCCTAATTTTTCATGTGTTCATGGATTTATAAAATAAGAAATGAACTGCATTTTTTGACCCCCAAGCATCAAGGCAATTCATTCCAGAACTAGCCCTGCAAAGACTGATCTGAAAAACAATTGAGCACACAGAGTGTGAAATTTTAAAGGACATTAGAAGAACATTCGTTGCTTTGAATACCTTACTGAGTGGTATACAACAGTGAAGAGCTGAAGAGATGATTAAGTCAATTAATCACAGAGAATTACAACATATTTGCAATATGTCATCCTGACATGACCTTATGTACTCTTGTATTGATACAACATCACAGTGAAAAAATTGCAAGGAATTATCAAGGCACCTTGTTGTGATTACTTTGTTGTTTTCCATAACTATTTTACACTATTTTTCTTATCTTTCTTCTCTTTCCTTTTAAACATAACTTCTTAGAGGAGCCAAATTGTTTCACATTGTATATCTCTTTCCCTCTTTTTATAACCCCTTTTTTACTATGTTTTGGGGTGGGTTTTTTTGTGGTTTTTTGTTGGTTTTTTTTTCTTTTTGGGTTGACTCTTTCTTTTATGGATGATTATCAGTAACATGGTACTGTTTGTTCATCATTTTATGACTTTACTAAGGCTATGACAGAGATCTTACTCTCTGGGTATTTTCTGGTCATAAAAGAAGAAGAGCTTTATAAACTCTTACTGAATATTTAGGAATTATAGTCAGGATCAAAAAATATACAAGTCCCTGTATTCCAGATTCAGCTAACTCAGCCCTTTGTGAACCTTGATAATATAATTATAATTTAAGGAAGTATGTTGACTTTTTAAAAAGTCAAATTTCAAGCCTTCAGTATCTCACATTTCAGCCCTCATGCAACATGTGAGAGGTATAGATTCAACACATCATATGGCTTTAAAGTCGTTATTGCAGATTTAGAGCATAGAGCCATTTCCAGTCCTGTGAAATTACTTCCCATGAAATACAATCTTACATTTGCATTTTTTCTGGTTTCCACCATTATTTTATTCTCCATTTATATTTTAACTCCCACAGCACTCCCAACTGGATAATGCCAGGTGATGAGTCAGCGTCATGAAGGCAGCACAGACACTATGATAACTAAGTTTAATTCTCTACTCTCTGAAGAGGCAGCCACCAGATTGTTGCAAAGAAAAATGACTTGTATTGCACATAAGATACGTGGGTATTCAGAGTGAGTTTTATATGATGTTCAGTATGAAATTAAAAGGTAAATATAATGATTTTATCCCACAGAAGGTGTGACAGTAGCCAAAGTAGTTTTGGGAGATTAATGGTTGATAAATATGTAAATAAAAAGTATGGAAAAATTTTATTCTCTCTGTCGTTTCACATGGTAGCCTGAAACAGTCTAAACACAAAGACAGGGGAAAATTTATGGACTGTGTGGGCTATGAGTACCCTGGATGTGTGTCCGCTACATGAGTGCTGTTAAAAGGTCAAGACTAAACAATGATAATTTTGAACTAGGAAGGCTGTGGTTTGCATTCTAGGAGATTGGATGCTGCAAATGAAACCTTAGCTGTAGTAAAACAGGTTACATTTCTGATCAAAAATAGTTTTTATAAGAGAACTGTAGAAAGGCAGTGGAATTATATTTTTCAAAGTCATTCGCATCAAAAATTGATGCATTTCTGTCAGAAACTAGAGACACCAGAGTTTGAGGCTGAAATTTGTCTGATGTAAAACAGCTGACTTCTAGCTTAGCTGGTCATCTGCAGTTCCCTTTACTGTGAATGGAGATGAATAAGAATAACAAATTCATCTCATTATAAAGTAAATGGCTAATATAGATTAGATTAATCACATAAGAAAAACATGAATTTATCTTTTTCAACAAAACAGCCTCTCTAATTAGCTATTCTCTGCATGTATACGTCACAGATGTTTAATGTTAAGCTAGATACATCTCTTCAGTACACAATTCTTCCATGAACTTTTGAAAAATTACAGATTTTTTTTATACCTATAGCAATTTACAAATTGACACTTGGAAGACCACAATCTTTAAATGCATACAATTTTTTTATACAATGCAAGAAATAATCACCAATGTAAATAACAAGTGGGACAAATATTCCACAGATATATTGTACCAACAATGAATCCCCAAAACACTTCAGAATGTTACAGACAAGCAAATTAATAAATTATTATTAATAATGGTAATAGTAGTAGATGAAAAGCTACTTTCATTTAAAGTAAGAAAATCTGATTAAAATTTGCCGTTTTTTAATCATTTGCTGAGAAGCAGAAAGTGATAAAATCTGTTGCCTGCATTCTTCTCCTCCCTTCTTCTACGACATGCTGTCACTCCTTCTTTGTTTGCTGAGTATTTCTGTAACAACAGAATAAGGGGAGCAGCAGTCCACAGGAAACCCACAGAGAGGGAGTAAAAATGATAAAGAACTGGGGTTTTTTTGACTAGATGGGAGAATATATCACAGCTTTATCTTCTGGTAACATATCGAGACAATCTATTACAATACAATGTTAAGTACAAGACATGGCCATTAATGAATTATACTGATACCAGTCAACTGATCTGAACAATTTTGTCTTTAAGGGTTAATGCTTTAAATTTGAATATTCTCACAAGGGTTTGTTCCCAGGGTTTCTGAAAACCAAGGGAGCATATTTTAATTTAAGCTCTGAAAAGTCCAGTTGACAAATGTTACATGTTTTAGCCAGAGTATGAAGACTCAGAAGCCATCTCAAGCCAAAAGGCAACAGAAAGACCTAAGCTATGGCATGTGTGTGTAAAGTGAGCAAATAAAAATATTTTGTTAGCCTTCTGTTTTGAAGCAGCTGTGCAGCAAAGAATGCTCATAAATTAGCTTCCTAACACTTGAATTTAAAAGTCATTGTGATTCAGATCATACTTATGGAGTTTTCTTTCTTACTCCCTTATTACTCTCTTTCTTTCTTATTAAATCTTTGCTTACTAAGAAAAAGAATAATACTAAGGTGTTTTGAAAAGTATTGAAATTGTCCAGATGTTTAATTGTATAATCATGAAGATGGATTTTTTAAAAGAAATCTGGCTCTTGATTTAGCAAAGATTTAAACTAAGAAGCATAATTAGAAGTGCTAAATAATTGTTCTTGATACATGAGAATGGAATATTAATGAATGTTGAATAAAATTTTTCTATTACCTAATTAGTATAGTTGAAGTTCTGCCTTGTGATTAATTCACAGTTTACTTGCTTTACCCTGAAAGCAAACAAACTTTGAAAAGTCTCTTGAAATCACTATTTCCCTTTGCTGTTGATAACTGACATCAGTTGAAATCTCCCCATATGCAAGACTGAGCAAGAGAGCCCTCTGGCCTGGCAGGGGTTTATGGTATTTCCTATTTTCCATGGCTTAGCTGAGTCTACCTCTCCTTTCAAGTAAGATGTGACTGTTTTGCTTTTTGCTGCAGAGAATCATCTGAAATGAATTTTAGGGATCTTCTAGTTTTGTCTTCCAAATCCTTTCCTTTCTCCAGTATGCTTCTTTCATAGCTGAAGATAAAAAAAAGCTTACAACTATGGTGCATATTTTTGCAATAGTTTTGTAGACTTCAGTTCACCTCTCATCATATCTAGAGTAGAAATGAAAGAACACACAGTCCCAATGCTATTACTTTATCCAGAGTCATTATGAGGGAGGCAAAAATAAAAGAATTCTGTACTTTACATGAGAAAAACGTAAAAAGGTTTGCTTTTCCTAGTAAGCTATTTCATTCTTTCATTGTCATGGGCTAGTTTGCTCAACAGAGCAAGAAAAGAAGATGGAAGACCCAGAGATTAGTTCAATAAGTCAGAAAATACGAGTTAATTAACTTGGTAATATTAACCATTGATATTTTCTAAGGATAACTGGCTCCTTAAGATTTGATAATATTCTGGCTCAAAGAAATAGGGGTTTTAAGCTGACCCCAGTTTTGGTGTCCCTTGGTTTTAAGTGTTTGACAGAGCAGCCAAAGATCTCTCTCCCTCACAGCGTTCTTTCCGACTGTACAGAAAATAACACTTTGCTGAAAATTCCTCAGATCAAAACATTTTTTTAAACCATAGCTAATTGATAGCAGTGAGAGGTAGAAACAGATGAAGTGGAAAAAAGTGAATGAGAAGATGAGCATTGCTCTAATTCTCAGGGAAGGCAGCAGCATTAGAGGTAGTCCAGGCAAGAGGTCTGTCTTGTTTTCCAAATGGTGTTACTGCCGTGCAAGATGAGCAAAAAACAGCTGGATTTTATTGTCACTCAGTTTTCTTATTTAACATTTCTTACTCAAGGGAACAAGGTATGTTTAATGCACTAGTGTTACATGAAAAATGGTAATCCAACTGAGAGGCATTCCTAAAACCTCAAATTATAATACTTTCAAAATTAAAAAAAATATTAGGTAAAAAAAAAAAGCCATGTAAAATCAAGAAAAGAAAAAAGGATAAAGCTTTCTAACAGATCTGAATCTGCTGGGTCAATATATTATTTTGAAAAGTATATTTTGGATTCCATTCTCATTCATAATTTGACATCACATTGTAAAAGGAAGTAAAGAAGTCAGATAGGGAAAAAGAAGGCCCTAATAATGATTTTTCTTAAAAGTATAGTAGGCTGAAGAACAGAATGAGAGCAGATTGGAAGTACTCTCTGAGAAACTAGATGATATTGTGGTTGAATGATGAAAAATCTGCAGACATACATAACTTGAGAAAACCAGCCTGTTCTTTCCCTTTGACTTTTTTTCCAGTGATTCATTTGGAAATGATCAGAGGGGCTTTTTTTTTCTTCTTCTGTTGTACAGCTTTGAGGAACAAATTATTTTTTACTTAAACAGTCATGTAGCTTTCACAGAGTGCAGGTTCTTTAATTGAAAAAAACCATGGAACAAATTTGAGTTAGAGGAGCTTTTGTGTCATCACCACATAATTGATACTCCTCTGAAGACACCAAAGAATGGGAGTATTAATTTAAGTTTCAAAAAGGAAAAGTCAGGATTCTAATGAAACTACAGGACCCAGGTGCATTTCTTTTCTTTTTTTTTTCTTTGTCTTTTATCATTAAGGCAAAGACTGATGCTGCAAAACCAATTTACAGAGGAAGAATATGCTGTTGATTGGAGAAGCTGGTTTCTTTAAAAGCTTAAATACAATCTTGATATTTCAGTGTCACTTAGAGTTGTGTCAAAGTCCTGAGTTATTGTTCAAACAATGGAAAATATGCAGAAACATATTTCTGGGAGTACTGAGCTATACAGCTGTGACAATAAGCAGTTTTATGTCTTTGGTGTTTAGTGATATCTAAAACATCCACCTTCTCCAGAATGGGCTCCTCTCTCTACAGGCCTGCAGGTCCTTTCCAGGCCCTTGTCCCAGCAGGAGTTTCTCATGGATTCACAGTCCTCTTTTGGGCATCCCCCTGCTCTGGCACAAGTCTGCTCCAGGGGCTGCAGGTGGATCTCTGTATCCCCAAGGTCCTCCGTGGGCTGCAGGAGCACAGCTGCTCCACCATGGGCCTCACCATGGCCTGCAGAGGAATCTCAGGCCCTCCCCCTCCCTGGCATCTGTAGACTTCTTTTTTTTCACATGTTCTCACTCCATTCTTCTCTAGCCACAATTACATCTGCATGATAACTTTTATTTTCTTCTTAAATAGCTTATTGGAGACTTTCTCAACATTTCTAATTGACCCAGCCTTGACCAGAGGCATGGCCATTTTTGGAGCTACCAGGGATTGGCTCTGATGAACATGTAGGAAGCTTCTGGCACCTCCTCACAGAAGCCACCCCTGCAATGCCCCACTGGCCGTGCAAACCCAATAGGAATCTTCTCCGGCTGGGATGCTAAGGATCCTAGAAGCTATAAAGTATCTGAGTGTACACCTGGAAAGGCAGATGCACATCACAGCCCATCACAGCTTTGTCTGCTGAGCAGCTGGGTACTTGGGGTTGGAAATGCAAGTTTGGGGGAGGTTCTCAACTCTCCACCAGGCAAGCTGAAAGGAAGCCAAGAGCCTTGAAGCCTTGGCTAGATAGAGCAACCTGGCAGCCAGGACTCACAGCTCAACAGCATGCCATGTGGATCCTGAAGAGCTGGTAGTCTGGAAGTCCACCAACATCCTTCAAAAAAGGCAGCTGGGTGAGCTAGCACTGTGGATTATTGCTGGAAACCTGCCCCTTTCTGTCACTTCTTTGTCAAAACTGAACTGTCTCCTGCAAACACTTCAGTTTTGATGAACTTGCAGTCTCTGCTCCATCTAACAATTTCCAAAACTCTGATTCTGGAGTCTATAATTTGGGAGGTAAGGCTCTTCAATAGGAAAACAAATGTTCTCAGGAAACACATACAGTTTTGTACAACTGGCAAACAAAAATCCACACTAAACTAATTGAGACATTCTTTCATGCATGACGGATGAAAGCTGCTTTGCTTGGCTTCTTTTTAACATTTTTAGTTTATTGGGTTGATCAGCTACCCTTTTGAAATGGAGAATATTGTTGCTTGCTTGTGCACTTATTCATCAGATAGTTGTCTATTCTCAACATTTTTTTGGAAAGAGTTGCCACTAGTGAACATCAGTGAAGTAACTCAGCTAATGACTTCATCATTAAAATGTAGATATATCTGTAGATAAAAAGCTCCATCTATACTGCAAGGAGAAAGCTCAAGTGCATTAATATTAATTTTTCTCTTTTTTAATAGTCTACATAAATATGGGATTTATTTAATCTATATTGATTTTTATTTAATCCAGTGTTTCTGTAACTTGAAACACCAGGTGTAAAGAAAGGAAACTGTCTAGTAAAGTCCTGATTTTTGAATTGTCATATTTTTAAGAATATTTTTTCCCATAAAAGTAATGTCATTTTTTATTGCCCTTTACGCAATAAATCTTTCTATATAAGCTGAGAACAACATAATGTGGTAAATAACTTTGAATGACTGTGCTAGTCTACATTTAGACGCATAATGGCATTGAGATTTTGTGGAGTTTTTATCTCTGGTCTCTGTAAACACTCTTTAAAAGATATATTCTGTATCTGTAAAACAGATTTCAGATAGTTCACAAGAGCATAAATGAATGCAAATAACACAATGGAAGTGTTTCAGCAGAGGTTCAGCTCTTCTCAAGAGTATCCTTCACACAAATGTAATGTCACTGCACTAGAAATGTCTGGCTATTCTGGATTTCAAAAGGATTGTGTGTTATTCATTTATTATGGCTGGGATTTCAAAGCAACAAAGAAACTGAATTCAAAGTCAATAAGAATTGCTGTTTTTTTCTTATACATTCTCTCTTACTCTGTGCCTTTTTTTTCCCCCAGAAATTATCATTTCTGTGGGAACTTGTTTTGTTGGAGCTTCGGGGTTTATTTTGTTTTAGCTTGACTTTTTAAATTATGTCATTTGATCTAATTTGGATTTCACTATGGTTTGTTTGCCATAGCACTGATGTGAGCTTAAATTTTATAGTTACTGTTCATTAGTACCTAATTATATCAGGTGCCCAACAACAGAGATTATAACAGATCTCTGAAAAAAAAGACACCAACAAATGCACAGATTCATTTATGTTATTTCAGTGAGATTGTTTTGATTCTATCAAATACCCTGAAATCGCCAGAAATGTTATCATTTAAAGCAATCTGAGGGCTGTGCTTTTCCGGTGCAGAAAATCACAGTACACTCACATAACTTCTAGTTGCCAAAACTTATTGAAGTCAAAACTATGCACATTTTTTCTCAGAGAGTGGCTATGGGTCACATTTACTTTTCAATTGTGTAGACTGTCCATTTCAAGACGGCAGTCAAATTACCTGGCCATTCCAAGTATCAAGACCTTTCTTTCATGGTTCAAAGCACCCTTCCCTGAGAATGTAACAATTTGGATTAAACTCTGAAAAGATCATAAATGCTGTGCAAACATGCTGCAGAAACTGCAGCATCAGTTTGATATATGAGTACTTTAACGTTAGTTTCTTGTGTCTCCTGAAATAAGGAAAAGAAAAATGAAGGAGGAAAACAGGGAAAGGAGGAAAAGCTGTGTAATACAAATATATTGACCTTGTTTCATGGGGAACAGAGAGAGAATTGGACTGTTTAGCTCCTGTATCATGTAAGAAATCAAAATTTTCAACAAGATTTCTGTAAAAAATTATATATTCTGATCAAAAAATTACATATTCTGATCAAAAAATCTCCTCTTCCATTTTTGATCTTTGAACAGTGAGGAATTCTCTGTGCAGGTAAAAAAAACATTGATTTCTTTCTAGCGTCCATTTGAATTTGATCCAGAGAATATTTTTTTGAAATATGAGTAATAGATTTTGAATGTGGAACATTTTGAAGCATCAAAACTGAGATAAAACTGATTGATTATTACCCATTACTATAGGCAGTAATATTGGGAATCCCAGTTTCAGGGCCAGAGCAACAGACAGGGGTATACCTTTTTCTATTTTCAAGAAAAAAATTGAGGTATTCCATGGTCATTAGAAGAAAGCTCCTTCCTATCTCTTGTGAAGTTTCCAATGAGAATAATAAGGAAATAATTTTTGCATTGACAACATCAAAGGAGTTGTTAAAAAGATCTCCTTAGTTAACAAGTTCAATGTTTTATATGTTTACCAATACTCATCTGACTCTTTCACTTTCTACCACACGGGCAAGCTTTGTCACTAAGTTGCACAGATCATATTATGTAAGAGTTTCCTAAGAGTTTTTACCTGAATGTGTCAATAAATATTCTTGTATTCTAAAATAAAAAGAAAAATACCTTTTTGAGTGTAAATTTTTAGTTCAAACTTTTTTTTTCTATCGCCTCCTCTCTTTATCCTTCTGAATAATTTCCTTCATAAACTAAGCAACTATTCAGTTGTTTAGTAGTTCGTAGACAGGTTCACTCTTTTTTTACATTTTCTTGGTTTTGTTTAGTTTCTTCAGCTTTGGTTTGGTTTGGTTTGGTTTGGTATGGCTTGGTTTGGTATGGTTTAGTTTGGTTTTAGTCTGGGAAAATTCAGGGCTGGTTTTAGGATTTAAATGATGTGAACACAGGGCAAGGTAGATCTTGTGATAAGTCTTCCGATCTAGACTTTATAGCCTATATGAATATACCAGACCACACTGAATAATTTAAATAGTTTTGATAACATTTCATAATAGTTGTTCTTTGCCTAAGTTTCCACTGCACTTTCAGACTATGAAATGTTTTATTTCACGCTTCTCCCACAGACACTATATATTTCTCCTGTCCATTCTATTTCTAATTTGGCACTCAAAGCTAAGTCAAAGTGAATGAATCCTTCCTTTCCTAGCTGAAGAAGGATCTGTTACAAAGTTCTTAATAAGAAAGAATGCACAGCCTGACTTTCATGAAGACCTTTCTAAAGAACTTTCCAAATTATGTAAGTGCAGCTAAGGAATTCCTTATCTGTTATTGAGATGTGTCTCAATGTCTGTAAACCCATTTGCCTAAATGTGTCATCCTATGCAATCACATCTCTCAGGTTCACACAATTCAGCCTTACAAAATGATTGGACTGTTTGTACAGCTATTGGCCGTTTTGAAGGCTAGAAGATATCTGTGATATTAAAGACTAATTTTTCAATGCAAACAAGTTAGGTCAGCATTTCAGAAGATACTGACACATGGTTAAATACTCAGTAATCAATTGGATTTCTCTAAAGGGCTTAGTAACCAGTAGCTCATGGATCCAAACTGCACATGCATCACTATTCTCTGAAAAACTGCTTCTGAAAAACTAGTATCAAAGAGCACCATTCTGCTAAAAAGCAGATGAATTTCTAGTCCACCTTTGGAGTGTGTTGACTTTATTTTGATTACAACTTTTCTAAACTGATCAAGAAACACATAATCTTAATAATTGTGAACCTGTGCAGACAATGATTTCCATATGAAATGATTGATAAATTACTGAATAGTTGTAACAAAATTTTTGGCATAGTATCTATATGAGAAATATGCATATGACCTTGATTTGTTATTTTAACTTCTATATTTGTTTGTTTTAGTTAAATGTAATTCAGCTACTAATTCCACCCCACCCACCCCCACATCCCTGACTTATATCATAGATTCTGATTCACTTCAGTTCTATATTTTTTTTTAATTGTGTTTTATTGTATCCACTGCATATTTATCTGGCTGATTGATCATTTCAATTTTGAGGCATGTATTCTACTTCAGCTTTCATGAAGAATCTTCTGCTGTAAACTATGACAAGTTAGCACAAGTAAATAGAGACTACGTTTCTGAGGTGAGTTCTATTCTCACCTTATATACCATATATTCACATGAAACATTGAACAGTACCAAGCTACAAAAAAAAAAAAAAGAAAAATCCTGCATATATATGCTTTTAGTTCTAAATACCTATTCTTACACATTAGAATGAAATAACCAATTTTCATTTTCTTCCTAAAAGACAGCGCAATGGATCAAAATATGTTCATGCTTTTTAAATGTAGGTGGTCAGATAAAATTTAATGAAGAATTCCTTTCTCATTGTGAGAAATATGATTATAGAAAATATTTAATAAGTTGTGGTGCTGGAAAAAAACACTGCTCATTTCAAGTAACTAATGGTAAATACAGTAGAGAACATAAACCAGGAATGAGTTATTTCCAACCTCAAAATATCCTGAACTTGTTTCAGTCTTACATGTTTTTGTATTTGTTTAAAGTTGGAAGTTGGACTTAAAGGGACTTAAAAAGGAGTAAAGCCAAGGGGAAAAATCCAGGAAGAAAACCAGAAAAGATAGAGAGCTGTGCAAACAAATGTAAAAGTTGACCAAATAAAGGCTTAGATAAGGTTGTTTAAAAATCTAATAAAAAAGTCAGATCACCTTTTATCACAGCCTGGATTATTTGTTTTATCTATGAACTATGTTTCATCTATATATATGGCTTTCTCTTTCCTCTAGCAATCTGTAATATTAACTTTAGCTTTATTGACTTCCCCAGTGGGAAATTAGGTTGGTTAAAAATTTAATCTTCCTTCTTCTTTTTTTTTTTTTTTCTGGAAAACAAGCAAACAAATAAATCTAAAGCCCAAACAAGTTTTCATAGGAAGAGAAATTCTTTTGCTTCACTAGTAGCTTAAAATTATTTAAGAATAAATATTCCTAACTGTTATTTGATTAAGGTACAAGTGGTGTTTTCCTCTTTCAAGAAAAAATTATGCATGTCACACATGCTGACAGGTATATATTTTAAGGTTTATCAGTAATGTCACAGAATGCCCAGAGTCTTAAATTTCAATTTTGCTCTCTAAGTGAGAAAGTACCAAACTACCTTATTCAGTGCTGAGAACAGATTAACTGATTTTATTATCTTTCTTGGAAGAAAACCAGAATGTGTAACCTAATCAAAATATTGTAAAAGGTCTGTCTACACAGCATATCTTCTTACCTTTAAGAATTCTTCAAAGTCCTCTGATGAAAAGAGTTTAATGAGATTTTTGTGCTTCCTTCTGTCCACTGTACGAGAATCTCTAACCAAACATTCAGAGCTCAGTTTAGGATTAGCTGAGGGTGTCCATCCAGCTGCAGGATGTTATAGGTTATTTAATTCTTTAACTGAAATTTTTTATTATCTTTAGCGCAATGAAATCTTTTTAACAAAAACAAGGGCTATAAAATCATATTACACAGATATTAACGATGTCCAAAGATTTGGATTTTCTTCCTAAACTGGAAGTGTGTTAAAGCTAGAAATAAAGATTTGCAAGAACAGAGTTGCTCATTTTAGAGTTGCTAACAACTGAATCCATATTTCTATTACTGCTATTTGAGAGAAAAGAGTTGGAGGTTTTCTCTGAACTTATTTCCAATGTTGAAATGGAATTCAGCAATTTGTGCAAATCTGATTCATAAAGCTTTGCCTTTCTGCCTGAAGTGTTAATTTTTTCCAAATGGGAAGTGCAGACGAGGACTTCAGAAAGGACAGAGAGGTAACTGAAGGGACGACTGATATATAAAGTGATGAAGCAATAAAGCATTAAAATTAGCTTTGGTCTAATGAGGGATAATATGGATTAATGTAACAGCATGTCAAAGGCAAGTGGGAAAAAAGCCTGCATGAAAAACTCTATTTACCAGTAAATAATTCATATATTAATTCCTTAAAAATAAAAAAAAAAAAGACTGGGAAAAAATGTGGGTGACATTGTGCTCCTAGTCACTTCACCTCCCTATCTCTTTCATTAACATACTGAGTTCTGTCTCATAAGTGGCAAGTTTTGTGCCTCCTCTCAGTCCCAACAAGCTGTTCCTGAACATCTGACTGATCATTATGAACTTTCATCTCACTCCAGATTAAATTTTTCATCACCAGTTTGCACTTCTATGTGATGTGATAGTCACCACATTAGAGCTCTTGTACTCTTCTGCAAAGTCTGCCATTTTCAATAATTAATATTTAGGGACCTTGAATTACAGAAGCCCAAACTAAACTGGACACCACAAATGTTGCTCTTGTTCCTTTCACTGTGGCAATGTGGATAGAATAACAGAGCAAATGCTTGAAAAAATGATGGAAAATTATTTCAAATGTCACATAATATTCATTAATCAGAATCTTAGTGTGACAAGCCAAATTTTTCTTTCTGTATAACGTGTGTTATAATCTATTTTATACAGAGATGTCTGTATAATTGGAGTTCCAAACTGTATTTACACAGCCCAGGAATCCAGATCAAGAGTTTCAACCTTAACTTCTTAGCCTGTTTCAATATGATCTAACTGTTTCAATATGATCTTTTGAACTAGATGTATATAGGCAGTAGCTAAGCAGTAAATAGATCTTACTAGAAATAAATACTTTTCTTCAAATCCACTTCAGTTTAATTGCATGTTGGCTTTTGGGTTATTTTTCCCCTGAATAATCTGTCAAGGTATACATTACCTAACATTTCTCAGCCCTCTATAGCACATAATAGATAAGAGTTAGCCACTACATTTAGTTTTTCTTATTTGCTACACTGACACCTAAAAATACTTCCTCAACATGAACAACTTTGATATTAAATTTTTGATATTACCTTTGATATTATGTAATCAGGTAACTTCTTAGCATCCTTAGCTGAATTTTAAAAGTCACATTCTTTAGCTTTCTGTCAAGCTTCTGAGTGTCTTCCTTGGCCTTCCTGTCCTTGCTTCATTCTGAGTTCTCCCTTCATGAGCATCATTAACAAGAGTTGTATATGCATTCTGCAAGAAGACTAAGCTGGCATAAATTTACAGTGAGATCATTATCTTCCTGCCTTCACTGGAAATCTCTGGTCTGCTTTACTAAGATTTTTTGGTCTTTTTCACAGCTACATCACGTTAGCAGCTGGAAATGATTCTGTAATCAACAAGCAGCACTAAAGTCCTTTCATTGTTTTTCTGCAGATAAGTTCCTAGATTGATGTCACAGAAGTTTATCTTATTAAACCTGAGGCTTATAATCCTGAATGTTTACCAATTGCATTGCATCTTAAAATTCCTGTCATCCTAATGGTGAGTTCCTCTTTATATGTTAATTGGTTTTTTTGTAGACAACATATTCTAACTCCATTTCATCACAAATTCTCTGAGGCAAATCTTGTCCTTTCTGTTTTAGGTAAAAATACTAAATAAATCTGTCTTAAAAATTGGTCTTGTGAAATACCACTGAAAAGATCCTTCAAAATCTCTTGTCATCTCCTCTTCAAGTTGTTTTTTCTTTGCTTTTTCCTTTGCTTTTTAATTAAAGCATAATCCAATCTCAACTACTTTTTACCAATAAAGAATTGAAATAGATGCTCTCCTCTGGTCCAAGTACGAGAAGTACTGCAGGTCTCATCTATCCAAAAAAAAACCAGAAAACCATAGTAATTTATATTAGAATATATTATGATTGATAAACCAAGATTGCATAGTTCATTTTGAATTTGTAAAGCCTTCACATATTAATAATTTGTTGTGAGACTATTCAAACTAGAGAAGTCATAAAGCTTCTTACTAAATCTCTTATTCTCAGATGGTAAAACCCAAATTTCTCTACTAAGCTGAACTAAGTAATATTATTTTTGCTTCACCTGAATTTCCATTAGTCAACTCACTTTTTTATTATATTCAATATCTTCCTCTTTTTTTGAGTGTAAATACCAAACATTCTTTTAATATGCATCTACACCCTAAATTTGAAGAAACTTAATGATTTTTCCAGTTTTAATTGCACAAGCTACAACTTTCAACTGATTCGATTTGCTGGTCTTTCTAATAATTAGAGGTCGCATTTTTAAAAATTCATTTTGCACACTGCTAGCTTGTTTTATTTTTCTAGCTGAATTCGAGTAATTTATGAAACTTAACAATTATTCTGTCTATTTTTTATTGCTAAGTCATGTGTCTTATGAACCTGTGGAAGACAGGTTTATGCCACTGAGCTTTGAGACTCATCTGCAACATAAAATTTTCCTAATTGAGATATATTTTTGAAAGCTAATCAAGCCTGGATTCTCCAGTAAAACTGGGCTACTTGTTACTGAGAATGTATTGTCTGGATTTTAGATTGCTAGAAGAAAATAGCTATGAATAAATTTGTCTCTGGATGTCTCAATTTCCACTTCAACACAAGAGAAAGATTGTAAATGGAAATTTAGGCAGAGTCATTGGAATGCCTGTAAAACATCCCTGTACAAATGAATCTGACATCTGTTAACTTGAGCATATATCTGGCCCTGTATTCATGTGCAGAAGAATCTACCAGCGCACTCTCTAAACCACCATTTTTTAAGAAAAAATGTTCCTTTTACAGCCAGCAACTTCACAGTTGTGAATAAACTTCATTTTAACTGTTTTAAAGACTCCTAAATTACAGTTAGTCAGACATATGTTTTTTGATCTATGTGTCCCAAAGGACCTTCAGGATATGCAACTTTACATTTTAGACCAAGGATTTATAGCTAGGCAAGATTTTTGGGAAGGAACTATTTTATTTCACACTCTCTGTAATAAAAGAAAACACATGCAAGTGCACAATGCATATTCAACATCTTCACTAACAGTGTCCTATTACAATCTACTTTAAACTTAATATGACACAGAATTATGAACTGAAATTTGAGCCAATTCTGGGGTGCCTGTAAGATTAAATAAAAACACAGTATGTGATGGTATGATTATTTTAGAAGAATTTGCACATATCAATTCTATTAATAATGTGATGTAAAATATCAATATTTATTTTTCACTTCCCAAGAATGTGTAACCCTACACACATTTAATAACAGCAGAGACAACTCTCTATTACTGCAAGATGTAGCCCAAGCATCAGGTAAAGAAGTGTCATGATTTAATCCCATCCAACAGCCGAGCCCCATGCAGTGGTTCATTCACTCCCACACCAGTGGGAGTAGGGAGAGAATTAGAGGAGTAAAACCTAGAAAATTTTGGGTTGAGATACAGACAGTTTATCACGGAAAACAAAACACACACACAAAAAAAGCAAAGCAAGGAATTCTTTCACTAGTTCCCATGGGCAGGCAGGTGTTCAGCCATCCCCAGGAGAGCAGAATCCCATCATGCATGTGGTGACTTGGAAAGGAAAGTGCCATCACTCCAAGTACCCTCCCCTTCCTCCTTTTCCCCCCACATTATGTACTGAGCACGATGCAATATGGTCTGGAATATCCCCTTGGTCAGCTGGGATAACCTGTCACAGTTGTGTCTCCTCCCAGATTCCCATGCACCCCCAAGTTTTGTGCCACTGTGGCTGTACAAAAAGCAGAAATGACCTTGGCTATGTGTAGGCCCTGCTCAGCTATAACAAAAATGTGTCTCTATTATCAACCCAGTGTTCAGGATGTTTAAACCTGAAACGTAACCCCATGCAAGGTACTGTGAAGAAAATTTACTCATTAACCCAAAACCAGCACAAGAAGACAAACTTTTCTTGATTTTAATTTTAGTTTTATTATTAAATCAGTTCCTCTAAACAAACTATTTCTCCAAGAAAGAACTGGCAGGTAGCTGGAATAAGGAGAAAACACAGACTGTATCCTGAGGCAGATTTTTAATAATGACTCAATTTTTATTATCAAGTGATTTGTTTACTAATTTAATAATGATATTGTGAAAGTAATGTTTATTTTCTGGACCATATAGTCTGTATTGTGTTTTTCAATGAGAAAAATTACTTCCTAAACTATGACAGCTTTTCTTTAGAGAAGAGCATCACGCTATTTTCAGAGCTGTATGTGAAAAACAGCCTTTTGCTATTAGTGTTCATTAAAATACAGAATGTCTCACACACATCCCAAATGATGGAATCAGTTCTACTGAAATGCAACAATTTATGATACCCTTATATTTGGCTCTTCTTTTGAATGACCAACATTTTTTCTATACTCAGTATAGGAAAAGAATTTTAGGGGATAAAACTCTAATCAAAATGAGGAATTACTCAATTACAACACCTTGCACTATTTTTTTTATGTTTTCTCACATAAATTTTTGCTTTAAAGCTTTTCCCACACACCTCACAAGTTCATTCTCCAATGGGAGCTATTTCTGCAGCCCCTTTACATTGTGGGAATAGCCAGGGACACTGATGATTTCTAATTGTTTTCCCACATTTCACACATTGAAACAAAATCTCCCATGGCATCTTTATAAATGATCAGTTAGCCCTGGTTTCCACAGCATGGACATGATGGATTTTTGTCCAGGATCTTCTCCGCTGTTGTCCTCTGATGCCAGATCTGTGCTGCTCACCAGGGTGGAGGACGTGGGCAACAGAGAGTGTCCTGTCCTTCCTTGCTACTCTCACCCTCTCCCTCACCACAGCTGATGTTTCTTCCCACGGCAGGTTTAGAGGTGGGAACCTCATGTACCTTGGGATACCTGACCAAGCCCACCCACCAGATGGAAGGATGAATATCCCTCCGTATCAGCTTCCACAGTGTTATAGAACTCCAATCTCATCAAAACATTTTTTTCTTCCACCAGTTCACTGTGGATTGTGGTTGAATGTGTAGCCAGAATATCATTCCTGTCTCTGAAGGACTGGTCTGTGTGGCCCTAAATGCACATATTAGATTGTCACTTGGGCCATTTTGTCAACTTTGGTCAAATCAGTCAGTCAGTGTGAGGGTAGAGTAAGCCAACAGCATCACTTCAGGAAATGTCGAGCTATGCCCAACTGAAAACCCATGGGCCAGGCTCTGCGAAACAAACACATTAAAATTGTTACCATAAGTTTGTTTCATCTTATTTAGTGCCATCTCTGGTCAGTGATTGCAAGCAAAAGAGAGAGATTAATTATAACTATGTAAAACTGGGACAGAGATCAACTCAGTTACCCCTGGGGACATTTTGTGGGACTACAGGGGGGTGTGACCTCTGCAGCTGAGCCCAGTTACAACCACAGTCGTGTCTTAAGAAACTCAAAGTTATGTTATCCTGCTATCAAATGGGCTCTAGATGCAGTCTACAGAGCACCCAAACCACTTCTCTGTTTATCAGATTACCTCACGTTTACATTTACATAGGGCCTGAACCCACTAATTAAATTTACTCAGCTTTTGCTGGAGATCTGATGCAGAACAGCTGTACAGCACCAAAGAATCTGTCAACTGATGCATGTTACATTAATCTTATGGGACTCTGCTGCCTCCTCACTCAAGGAAGTCCCCAGTGTTAGGGATCCAGGTGGAAGGTGATTATACAACATCCCATTTGTTGTACGATTATTCCCTCGTCTCCTTCATTTTTATTTTGGAAGGAAAGAGTAGGCTCAGATAGACAGATAGACATTACTTCTTTATCTATTTTTTCAGCTTCAGCAACTCATCCCATTCTACCATATGTTATGACCTATATCTAGGTCATATCTCTAGAGAGCCCAGCTCTGAATGATTTTCTAAAGAACTCGGATTACAAATTTAAAATGTTTTGGTATTGTTTATAGAATAAAATCAATTCAGGACTGCTTCAGGAATGATCTTAACATGAATACATCAGACAGGAAGAGTCCCAAGACCTGCAATACTGTAAATGTCTTTGTACCTTTGGTAGAGGGTCATCCAGAAATAAAATCAAATTTATTATAATGGACCTCAAGATACTGTCAAAACCTTTTAGAAAAGAACTTATGTGTTTATCTATGCAATTTAAAACATTTTACTGGTGAGTGAGAGGTCTTTGCAGATTCTAGAAATGAGATCTCAAAATGCACATTCATACTATCAGCACACTAGACTTTTAAGGAAAGTAGTGGTGCTTTTAGAACATCATTAACAATAGTGAGTATTTTTTCTCTATTTTCAAGGGGGTTGGGTGTCTTTCCTTCCCTGTCTCCCCCTTGGTAAATGAAATATTTTTAATAACACCATGTTATACTTTTTAGAAAAACAAACAAACAAAACAACACCCCTCCCCCCAAAAGTCTCAGAAACAACCAAAACCAAAACAAAGATAAAAAGTCCAAAAACCACATTAAAAACCCATATCCTTTTGAACCTCTGACTAGTTTGAGTCTTTCTTTTTCAGAGGAATATAAGTCACAGAAACAAAGGAAAAAGACTTGATTACAGCAAATTTTGTGAGAACTAATGGCTAAATACTGAGAAGAGATACACTAAAGCTCACAGACAGCACTGCAAGACAGAAAAAGCTACAGTAGTCTCTTGAGGATCCTCACAGAACCTCAGTATAAAGAAACAAAACTTGCAGTAATCAAAGTATTGTTGGTTCCACTACTGACAGAGCCATTTTGCAAAGCTTCCATGTATGTATTGTGACAGGAATTCAGAAAGTCAAAAGTGTGGACATTGAGAAAATAAACCACATAGTGGTCTTTCACTATTCTTGGGGATTTTTGGTTTTTATTCTTACTAGATTTTCTTCTCATACACGTGAATATTTATACTTTATATTTATATTTATCATATATAATATTATCATATATTTATATTTATCTTTATTTGAAATAAAGATTTGAGTGGATTTTTTTTGACAGCCAGTCTCTCAAACACTAGAATGAAACAATTTAAAACTGAGACATCAAGGCTGATGTGTCAAGGTTAAAGAGTTCCACCATTGTAACTATGCAGAGTTTTACATGAGAGGCTCAAAACACAGGAAAAGTAATGTCATGCTCTGTACAGAGAAACTGCTATGTCAATTGAGATAAACTTTTATTGTGTATTATCCACAATAGGCTAAATGCTTCCCTGTTTGCTGTTCTTAGCAGGAGAGGTGATTTCATCAAGGTAGCACTGTTTTTCATGTTTTCTGATGCACTGAAAAATATCTATCTAATTCTATCCAAGTTTTAAAAAATAAATCTGCTTTGTACCTGGTTTGTATAGATTCCTTTTCTTTTAAATCTCTATTCATTCCATGAATAGTAACAGAATGAAATAGTAATGTCCATGAAAAGTAACAGAATGTCAGCTCATTTTTGATATATCCAAAGCAGAAATAAAAATAGTTTATTTTGCACTCAGAATAATTTCATTTTATATTTTATCCATTTTACTTTACACTGCAGTATATTAGTATGGTAGTTAAAGAAATTACATTTTCACTGAGAAATAACTTCTTAAACTGTTCTCCAGTGGTCACCTATAAATATCCAAATATCTCCTGATGTTTATGGCTATAGGTTATTAAATACCTGATACTTTGTAATAGAGATTTATTTTGATTCTGTAAAAAAAATTGTCGCATATTAGATGTTTTCATATGTATTTTTTCCTGTCTACCCACATATCAAATAGATAAACTATACCAAGTCAAAAGAGCATGTCAGCATATGGTTAATTTTGTTTAAGAATATGCAGCAATAACTTCAAAATAAAGTATGTAAAGTTAAATGTTTTACTTCATAAACATATTTAATTTATATGTTCAAATATCTTGACTTTAAAGATATTTTGCAGCTCAGAAAGTACTTCACAATTCATTGCTTATTTGATTATATTATCTTACTTTTCTCAAAATTAATTGATTATTCTCTAAAGATCAATATTCTTAACATTTCTTTGGAAATAATATCTTAGAGAATTAATGGCTTTTGATTGGTATTTGATTTTCTATTCATGCAAACACATGTGACACTGTTTCTTATCTATAATAAGTTAAGCTTTATCAAGAAAAAGCACATTGAGAATTCATTGCTCATTAGTCAAAAAGGGCAAAACTTTAAACTGCTCTGTCTGTGATGATTCAGAACACTGAAATCAAGTCACATGAATATTGGTGAATGTCTTGGCTGGTGATAGGACAGACACTCAAAAGCTGCATATGCTTTGCACAGTTTCCACCACCAGGCAGAGCAGAGAATGGAAGGTTGGTGCCATGGGCTCTGCTTTCAGTGTCTCTTTTTTTCTTTCTTGCATTTGTGCTGGCTCCTTTTGACTGACTCTGTGGATGGAAAGTGGACATTTTAAACAGGATTAATCTGACCAATGCAGAGTCTAAAATAGAGGCTGCTGTGTCTGGAACTGACACCTGAAGTTCCTTTATAGTCAACAGGAACACTTTAGGATTAAATTAATGTAATGTCATCTGAATTTACTCATCTGTCAGATGGCACCTTAAAAGAGCCTGTTCTCTTCAGTGACTTTGAAGGGTGCCAGAAGTGACTTTCTTGGATGCAGACACTTTCTAAATTTAGGTGAGTTAAGATCTCTATTTGAAAATGGAAAAGAAGAAAAAGTACTTTTATAATGGCTGAAAATTGTTTAATTATCATAAAGGAGCTGCAAGCATATCATTCTGTAACAATTTACAGCATATTTCATCTGTCACATGGGAAAGGCCATACTTCTAAACTTCGATAGAATAAAATAACTCACATTGCAAGAACTGTATTGAAAAGGAAAAAAGGAATGGAAATTCCATCCTTCTTTTTCTTCAACAGACAAATATACACAAATCTTTAATATAACAAGAGCGCTGACGCACATTCACTAATGAATTGTTAGTTTTAGAAGAATGTGCTGTGGCAGATTCTTGTACTTGTCCTCTCAGACCAATAAAATGTGAACAGTCTTAGTCAGCACATTTCTCTATAGTTCAGTAGGAGAGGGAACACAAGAAGGTTTTTTGCCATTAAAATTAAAGTTCCAAAACCATTTTTCTATTAAAATAGTACCTGTAATTCAGGTTCTCAGCTTATTAATTGATGCATGAAAGACTTCAGACAAGGACATATTTTGAGGCATTTCTTCCCGTGTATTTAGTGAACCACTGTAAGCCTACCTATCCTTCTGTTATTTTAGCTTTTAAAGTTCTGAAATGGAAATGATTTTCTGTCATGAAGTGCTAGATACTATTTAAAGTCAACAAAATATGCCCAAGGACATTGAGTGTGATGTGTTCCTCTGTCATCTGTTTTACTCATGCAGCAGAGTCTATTTGACTAGCTTGCTGGATGGGAAGAGCAGAAATAAAATAGAAAAAAAAATGAAGCCAATATTATTCTTTTTTACTTCAAAGACAAGGTGCTTTCAAAGTTACGTAGAACTTTGTGATTCTGATGCATACACACAATGCAGAATAAAGACTAAGAAAATAAAAATAATTTTATAGCCTACTTTGAGGAAGCTGTGGTCACCAGCCTTTTTATGTTAAGAATGTAGAAATCATTTTATCCAATAAATGAAACTTCCCCTATCAATAAAAACTGATTTTTAGAAATAAACAGATATTTAATTACCCAAGAAAGATACAACTGCACTTCAACTATTGTCTGGATTCTAACCTAATTTATATTAGTTAAAATGAGCTGAAGTCACTGATGCTGCACAGCATGCATCTGGGGAGAAACAATATGTATATAACTATAGGAACTTTATATGCCCTCCAATACATAATGATCACAGCATGCTATTGTTTGAAGAGACAGTGTAGCTGTAAGATTTTGGCAATCTATAGACAAAATGAATGCTGTTACTATGTACTTTACCCTTAAATGTCATATTTGGAATTAGCTGCTGCTGAGGTACCTCACACTATTTTCGTTGTTTTGACAACTATTTTATGTATTGTGTGCATATATATATACACTATAACACAAAACAAAACCAAGAAAAAAACAAGTTCAGTTGTATATATATAGACTTTATATCAGTCTACATATATATTTATGACCATATATAATTATATACATAAATGTAATAGTGTTTTTTCCCCCTAAAAAAAAAAATCGGGGGCCATAATCAACTCTAGGATGTTTGTATAGTGATATATACACATGTGCGTGCCTCTGTGTGTGTGTGAGACTTGTTTTTAGAAGCCCTTTAAAGGCCTTGGATGAATAATAATATTCAGAAAAGTCAAACAGAAGTTATCTAGTCGAATTTAGATGCTTTTTTTGGGATCCAACAAATCAAACTCTGGAGGTATTTTTCTCACTCTTCTAAATGTAAAGTGTTTGTGGGGTGACTTGTTTAGCCTTGAATATCTACCCATTAAACTTTGGGAGAATATCCAAAACCATTATCAATGAATGAATTCCCCAATTACATGTAAATATCAACAGATAGAGACAGCAATAGAAACAGAGAGCAACAGATTCTACAGTGGCTAGAGACAGAAAATATATAGATTTAGACATAGATATAGATAGATATAGATATAGATATATCAGCATAACCACCAAACCATTGTAATCTGTTCTGGGAACAGAAATTTTTTTACTAAAATTTCTTTGACTACAACTGCAACAATATTTAGAAAAAAATGTCATGCTTATTTACACATTTGAATTGCTGCCTAATTGTCGAGGAACTTAAAACTGACTCTTCAAACTGAGAGCTCTCTAGGATTTATCTGTTTGGGACTTTTAAAAATCCTGGTCTGAAAGCAACCACCTTGGCAAAGCTTTCTCTCATCTAAACACACCATAATTCATTGTATGAGTAATTTATCAGGCCTTTTCTGTCCTTTCCTAACAACAGCCACTGCCAAAAGTTCAGCACAAAGGACAGAGGATATGGATGATTTCGTCAAGTGGGATGAAAGATCTGGGCACAACAGCCTTTGGTTTGGTTCCTCCCTCTGAGGAAACAAGGGACAAAAATAATCAGGCACAGAAAGGATTCAAAACTAGATTTCCTAAAACAATGATCTGGTCTAATATTTTCACTGAGGAGGGTTGATCCCTTAGTATTGAGGCTATCCTTGTGGGATAAAGATATTATTCTATAATCTTTGAATATATCTATTTTCAAAAATGTTAAATATATTAAATATTGCAAGACCTGGGAATTGAAGTCAGGTTGCCAGTGTATGGTTGAACATTTGGTTCCTAGAATCCAGAACTTACTTTTGTTCCCTTATTGTCTTTTTTTATACAGTGTCATATACAGGACTTGTACTGATAGCCTGTTTTCTTTTATTTATATCTAGAAATAAAATATTGTAATTACTGTTCTGGAATGCAGTTCATGATTGATTTGAAAACCCCAAATTTCCCATTTCTTGGGTGGTATGTAAAAAAGTGAGTACTATTATTATTATGCTCTGCTCAAAAAGATATTTATTCTCCAAAGGTGCTTCAGTGCTCTGCATAGCATGTGGCCAAGATTCAGTAATCTAAGCTCAAATCAGGGTACAATTTAAGACATTGCTGTGCCTCGTATACCCTATTTGTTACTGCTCTGCTGGTTTTCCATATTTCCTTTCAAGCACTTTCAAATCCCTGCTGCTTTGACAATCTTGTGTGTGAAGTCTGTTTTTTCACTAACATCCAAGTTAGCCCTAAACCAGATTTAAAAAATGTTTTGCTGTATTTCATAAAGAACTCTAAACAAAATATGAATCATTGTATGTATTTGTGAAAATGCAAACAGTACTGAAAATGTAAAATGAGAAATTATTAGAGGGGATTTGTGGATCTGTATAGATAAGTATTACCAGTTGCTAAACTCTCCTTTCAGTTATGATGAGCGTGCCTGTTACTAGGTTCTCTCAAAAAAATACAAATATCTGTCAAGACATGAAAGCCTGAACCTGAAACAACATAATCAACATTGCAATGCTATCCTAGTCATAGAGCCATAGACTGTAAGGGTTGGAAAGGACCTTTACAGATCTAGTGCAACCCCCAAATGTTTTCAAAGTTATGAAATGTAATTTATATGGCAGTAAAAACAGCATAATTTTTATGGACTTGCACTTTGATATAGTCTCCTCTTTACGGTCACATTTTCTCCAACATATTTTCCCACCTAGCCTCTCATTCAATTAACATCATAGAAAGCTACATTTTATTAACACTAAGCTTTTAAGGCTAGGGATTCTTCTGTTGCCCAGTATCCAAACTATGATTTGAAGAAAGAAGAAGAATTTCCTTACTACTTTTTATGCTGCTCATCACTTGCTAGCATGCTGAAGTTTTTTAAAGGCATCAATACATCCACTTTTATAACACCACTTTTCCATTATCTCTCCAGTAGGTAAACTGAGATAAATGCTAGAATGAACAATGCAATGTTCTGTCCTTATTTAAACAAATTATGCATGGTTTTTTGCACCTTACTTTTCTTTAAATATAATACATAACTTAAATGCATTGACAGAATTTTTGTGAGAATTTCTCCAGAAATATGCAGGGTTTTAAGGCACTCATAAGCTGCATATAGATTGTAGGGACCCACAAAAATTCAGATAACTATTTTGCCTAGCATACCATGGAGCTTCATGGCGCAGTAAGTTTAGGTCATTGTTCAACTCCCCAAACTCCATTCTTAAATTCTTTGTCTTGCTTACTAGAAAAACCACTAGAACCTCTTTTACTGTAACCTTATTCTGCCAGAATTTGTTGAGCTCAAACTTGCAGAGAAATGTGATATTTCCATAAGACCTGCTAACAAGACAAATCAGTTTTGAAGTTCACTTCCTACTGTTTTTTTACCAGCTCTCTTGCCCTTCTTTTTGCTTGTTAGTTTTAGGCTTGTTCACACCCTTTTCTTAGGAGTAGGACCACAAAATCCTCCATCCTTGAGTTCCCAAGAACCTTTATTTTTCAGCTGCCTCATCCCAGGCACCCTGAACTAGGAGACTGAGAATTTTCCAAAATCTGTTGTCTCCACTTTCAAAACCATTTCATTAAAAATTTTCCCCACACATTCACCTGGACATAGATCCTTAGCTCACCACCAGTTTCGTTACATACAGGTGAAATCTTGCAATGCTAGTCTCAGACTAACAAGTTTGTTGCCTTAGGCATGGAATTCAGCCAGTTGGGCTCACTCCCCTCCTGTTCCCAATTGCTGGCATTTTCTGTAGCAGCCATGTGGCAACCTCTGCTCTGTTCTGGGCGCCAGCAAGCCTCTGAACGCCCCCAGGTGCCAGCTCCTGGAGGAGATGTTTGAGGGCAGCAGAGATGACCACCAGCTCTGGGGAGCTCAGCCAGGAGGACTGGTCTCCAGGGGCAGCCCCAGCTCAGCGCACAGGCTGAGGGGCCATCCCTGTGCTCTCCCTGGCCAGCAGCCACATGGACAGCCAAGACATTTGTGTAGATAGGTCTAGAAAGTATGGAAGCAATCATGTGCTCATGTTCATAATGAGATTATCAAAGATTTGTGCATGAACAAGCAAAAAGACATGCATTGTACTCTATCACACTTCCTGAGAGGCAAAGAACTCTCTTTCTTGGTGCCATGTGAGTTATCACCTGCAGGTATTCATTTATCACTGGCTTGAACCTCCTTTCCTTGGAACTGCAGTAGAAAGGTAATTTATTAGTACAAAAACTTTAAACAGCCTATTAATATGCTGTTAAAAATATTATTACTGTATAATTTTTTTACTTTTTCAAAGAATCTATTTCCTGGAATTTTTTAATAGAAATATTATACCGAAGGAAATGTTTTAATAATAAATTTGTGAAAGACCACTTATTTTTCCAATCAACATTTTGTTAATTATCTCCTAAATGTCACTAATATTAAGAGTTTTTAATCAAAAAATTTCTTCTGACTTGTAAGTGTTCTTTGATTTATTACTCATTAAAAATAAGTCACTTGTACCTGCAATAAATGAATATGAAACTGATGTATATGTATTTACAGTAAATAACTTTGCTCTTGATTTTGGTTTGGAGTTTTGTTTCATTTTTGTCTAACTTCTTTATTTCTTCCTGTTTATTTTTTAGAACTTCCATTTTATTTATATATTTTTTGTTTGGTTTTTTTTAGTCAATCTCTCAGTTTCTGTTTGTTTGGTTGAAATCTGAGTTACTCACTGTCATGCCCAGTTAGCCACAAAAGAAGCTTACAAGATGTGGAAAAAGACAGCCATTTATACCTTGTAAATTTTCATTTTAAATGCTGGAAATCTGTTAGAGAAAGTGACAGAAATTAAATTTCCCTGAATGATTGCACCTGAAGAACATTCGCAAAAGTCATTGATTGCTACAGAAAAGACAACATGATGTGTTGCATGAGTTAGTACATTTATTTGCTGTATCATTTCCAGTCTTGAAATCCCCGTGTAAAAGTATCCACTGGGTGATCTTGGTATTAAGATACAGAGGATATAGATAAGTGGTATTTGTGCTTATATTCAGAACATGACATGGCTAATCTTAGAGGTCATGTCACCACCCTCTGGAAATTCTTCACAGTGTAGGGCTAACAAACATGGTTTTAATTTGTTTTACTAAAATCCAATAATTTTTAGTGGATTTTCTTAGGGGGGAAAAAAGTATTTTCTGAGAAAATGTTTTTCTGTCTCTCTCAAAGACAAAAGACAAAACGAGACAAAAAAAAAGCTGCAATTACAGTTTACCTCTAACAAATCAACAGAACTCAGAAAAGTCAGCCGCAAAGTAGAATTCTCCAATTGGTTATGTTTCTCATAACAGTAGAGCTGTGTGACATTGCTTTTACTATTCTATTCATATATTTTTGCTGCTAAATCAGCTATATTACATCTTGAATTTCTAGTCCTTCAAGAAGCGTGATTTATAGAACAACATAGAGTGGACTGAATTACAGCTTCTGTAACACAAGGACTAAAAAAATACGCTCTAATAATTTCTGTTCTTTTGCTAAACTGGGGTATTTGCTTAAATTGTATATTTAGGATTATGCCCACGCAGCAAAATATTCTCAGGTCAAATATACTTAAATAAAATAAAAATAATAATAATTATTTTTACTTTCTTGTCATTTTATTCTTTCAGTCCCAATACATATATTTCTATATACACACATATATATATGAAGCAGAAGTTGTTAATTTTTTAGAATTTACTATTTTTATAATATTTTAGAATATTGTGAACTGAAGGATGTATTACAATAAATTACTTGGTTAAATGCTCTACACTAAAAAAACACAGACAATAAGAATTTATATTTTTTTTAGTTACATCACTAGAAAAAACCCACAAAACTATCACTCTTCATGGCTCAGCAGAGTACAGACATGTTAGGAAATCTCTAATCATATGTCCCAGTGAGCACTGGAACCTAGGGCTTTCCTAAAATGTATTGGGAAAATACAGAGCCCCGTAATCCTCTGAATGTCTAACTCCAGTTCTTGGTCAGAGCACCTGCTTATAAGCAGGAAAATGTTGAAAAGGGAAGAAATGCTGGCATGGTAATTCTTCATTTATTTTCTTAAGCATTTCATTTAACCTTAAATTTATAACATGTAAACTCATTTTTAGCAAGAGTGAGTTGCACTAGGACATTTTTTCTTTCCTTTTTTTTTGTGTTGAAGCCATTGGTTCACATAGAAATCAAGTCGCTTGATTTACCTAGGTAGAAGTAATACCTTTTATACTGAGGGAAAAAAGGTGGAATTAACTGGTGCATAACATAAATGACATTTCTGTATCTTTCAGATTTTCATACACAACCAGCTGGAAAGCAGGCAGACAAAATCCTGGGAATATTGGATAAAAACAGTAGTTGATGATCTGTCACAAAATCATTTCCTTTTCTCAGTAAGATGTTTGTTAGAAGGTGATATAAGGAGATTAAGATGATGGATGATGTTACTGTCACAGTCTAATCAGTACTGGTATTTCACTGGTCATATGTGCAAGGATGAAAGTCACCTGGAACAACTTCAGTTTTTGCCTCTGCAGTTTTGATACATTTTGTTAAAGCCCAACACACAAAAAAATAATCAACCTAAATTAAACCAGCCATACATAATAATAATACTGATTCTTTTTTATCTTTCATATCACATCAGATATGAAAATCTGATGGACAAGTAAAGATCCTGCTTCCGAATTATTTGCTACACAGAGAAAATGCTGTTTCTTATGAAGGCACTTCTTTTTTTCCATTTTTCTTTATCTGTGAAAAAAAACACTTTTTAAAAAATATTTTAACCTTTGTGATGAAGCGCCTTCATTAATGACCTCAGTACTGTGATGGAGGGCTCTCTCAACGAGAGTCTCTCAAACTTGACTGGGTGGAGTGCTGACTGAGCTGTAGGTTCCGAATGGCTTCGCCAGGCTGGAGAAATTGTTTGACAGAAAAGTCATTAAGTTCTACAGAGGCAAGTGCAAAGCCTTGTGATGAAATTACCACATGAACAGTAGAAATTGGATAGGAAACAGTGCCAAGGAAAATGAGCTGATATACATGATGCATGAGTTGAACCCTTCTGGCAAAGCCAAGCTGTTGCCAGTAGCTGAAGGGAGGTGGACCTTTCCATATGTTCAACACTTGTGAGACCCTGTCTGGAATATTGTGTCCAGTTGTGGTCTCTCCCACACAAGGAACACATTGTCATATTGGAACAAGTCCAGTGGAAAGGCAACGAGATGATTGAGGTTCATTACTTGGAAGGAAGGGATGAGCGAACTGAGGTTATTCAACTTCAAGAAAAAAGGCAACCAATGAGGGGTGAAGAGAAGACAGAGCCAGACTCTCTGCTCCAAGTGCACAGGGACAGGAAGAGAGGTAGTCAATAAAAGTCGGAGCAAAGAAGTTCTGACTGAATACAAAAGGAATTTTTTTTCTCATAGGGATGGTTAAACACTGGAACAGGTTGCCAAAGGTTGCTGTGGTATGTCAATCACTGAATTAAAAACTGATCTGTACATGTGCCTGAGCAACCTGATTTGATTGGACCATCTGTGAGGGGAGGGTGAGACTAGGAAATCTCCAGACATCTCTGTAACATAAAATACTCTATGATTCTGAAAAAAGAATCCATGCCTTTTCCTTAAAAAGAAAACTTTTTTCCTGTGGTAAGAGTCAATACTTTTCTAAATCTGGGCATAAAGATCAGACACTTGGTGCCTCCTTACAACTTTTTTACTTCGGCAACTTATATTTTTTTTCCTCCATCATTTAATCAGAGTTGCTAAATAGTATGTAAATTCTATTTGCTAGTCTTTAAATAGCCAACAACTCTTCCCTTTTCCTCGTTATATCAATCTCAAGCCTTCTATGCTGCAAAATAATGAAAATGGAAGGGAAAAAACTATAACATGACAGCAATATGAGATCTCTGACTCCTGCTTACCGTAAATGTGTATCTCTATGAAAATTGGGATGGTAGTCACTTGCAGCAGAAATAGTCCAAAACATGACATTCATTCTTTTTACATTTTAATAGACAAATTTGATTTGTGGAATCACATTGCACTGTCCTTTTACAGTGTAGAATCACATACACTGTCCACTATCAGCGTCCTTATATACAATCAGGTCTTTGAAATTTTGTAGGCAAGGAATCAGAAACCTGATTAGAATAAACAGGTTTTGATCTTGCCATCATTGTGGCATCACTGGTTAGTTACCTCTAAACTGCTACTGCTGCCTCCTATTGTACTCATATATGTACACAGATATCAATGTTAGATGTGCCTGCTGATGCACTTTTCTGTTCTTTGTCTGACTGGACTTGATGGATTTCAGTCATTGGGTGACTGCTATTGGCTGTGCAATGTGAATATGAACTGTTGGTAAAGAGATGCATGCATGGGCATCAAGGACTGTGATCTCAAGTCCCATTAGAATCAGTGGGAATTTGTCATCTGAAAGCAAGAAAATTCCTATCAGAACTAGGTCCTTAGAGTCCTAGGACTCAGACACTTTTTGTCTCATGAAAAACTGATATAATTTCTCCTCAAACAGACAAAACCTGCAAAATATGGTTAACAGTACCTGGGCAGAGATATTATGAAGCCATTCTTTCTGATGTTACAAGAAGCAGAAAAAGAAAAGATGGGATAAAACTTTTGCAGTGTTGGTGGTGCCCTGTGGGAGAGAAATAGTGAATAATAGTAGTATACTGATAGCACTAATAAACTAGGGCTATCAAGATACTGAGTGATATAGAAGGAAAAAAAATATTGAGGAAAAATAGAAACAAGGAAGAACAATAGGGTAGGAAAAGAGCTGAGGAAACAGGCAGAACTGACATGGAACAAATTATTTTTCAGGGACAAGAGTGCTTGAAAAAATTTATCATCTTGAAGGGAAAAATAAACCATTGATTCAAAAGCAAAAAAACATGGTAGCAAAATTTGATTGAACATATGTATCCTCATAGAGATGAATGGAAGCAAGATGAAAAATGTGAGAAGAGAAAGAAAATTGTCATCTTCAAATTTCCAACTCTCCAGTGATACAAGGACACATAGAAATGGTACAATAATAGTATTTTTTTTCCCCAGATATACTAAAATAACTGCAAACCTGGACAGATTTTAACAGCAAAGGCAGAAGACCTGGAAATCAATGGATGGCAACTCATGCACTTTTAACTAGTTTCAGCCATGTAAATGGCAGTTCCCTACAGATATTGCTTAGCCTTGTCTGCACCTTTGGGTGTCTAAGCCAAAAATTGTATTTTAAAATTATATACTGGTAAAATGTTACTGTCTGGAAGGAACCTTTAAAGTAATCTAGTCCCAGTTCCCACAAATGGGAAGGGGCACCTCTCACTTGACCAGGTCCTGAAGTCCTTGTCCAAACTGGCCTTGAACACTTCCAGGGGTGGGGCATTAACAACCTCCCTGGTCAATCTGTTCCAGTGTGTTCTCACTCTCACAGTTAAAAAATTTCTTCCTAATATCCAGCCTGAATTTCCCCTCTTTCAATTTGTACCCATTACTCCTTGCCCTATTATCCAGAGTGTACAATTTTTCTGTTTTGTGATATTCTTTCCAATTAGTAGTCAAGCTATGTTAAATTTTATTTAATTGTGAGAATTTAATGAGAGCAGCTGTAGTCACATACATTTCATCAGCATTTGTCTTATCATTATTATGATACTAAAGTCAGGACAACCTGAAGTGAAAGACTGAAACATAGGGAGGTTGCAAAGCTTTTCTTTCTGGCTATGTAATTGAATTACTGGGAAAGACAGGTTCAAATAATACAATATTTGTGTTGCAAAACAATATATACTCCTGGGGTTTTATCAGTTTTAGTTTGGCTCTTGTTAAAGGTCAAGGTATGTTTCTCTGAATAGAAAACAGCTGAGGATCTTCAGAATGACACAGCATATTTTTCATAGATTATCTTACAGTACTATACGTACTCGTATTGCTAAGATCTAAAAAAGCTTTGAGTAAATTTGAACATGTCCATTTTTATAAATAATCTTATAAAAATGAAAACATGCAAAGTAACAATAATTTTCAATTAGCTGTTATTTAGGTATTTTCTTGAATGATCCCTCATTAACAGAGTTGATAATAAAAATAAATAGATAGAGAATGGCTTTGTGAAATACACCAGCTCATACTGGTACATTACTATTTCACTACTTTGTTTACTTCACATAGAAATCACAAGTGAGTGAAATAATGCAATCTAAATATAAATAATTTTAACTGTATGTTAGCTTGGACACATGGGTAGGAGAATATGATGTGTGGGAAACATTAACTACAGGATAAATAATGCAGAGACTATAAAACTTAGAAGGGAGATGGACATGCCTCTGTTGGAAGTGGTCACACCTCACAGGTCATAGTCCAGAAGCAGGTCTGACATGTTAGAAGTATATTTCTAATGAACAATATTCCTCAACTGAGAAAATCACTTCCTACTGAGGCCAGAGCTTTAAAGCTAATTCAGCAACCAAAATAGTCTTTCAAGTAGTTTACATGTTTTGATTTTCAAGTTGTTCAGAAACTCGGGTACACTCAGGCTGTATTTGCTGGACTTCCAATTCTCTCAAAATAATCAAAGAAGGAAAAGAGTTAAAAACATGAGATTATGCATTTACTATAGCATGGGTTGTGCTCACTCCTCACCCTGATCAGGTCTGGTTCAAAAGCCAGTGTTTCAAGTCCAAAAATAATTGTCTGTTACCAGTTCCCCATACAGAAGATTTCCCTCTCTCATAATTTTGGAAGGAACAATTTAATTTGCTGTTGCTTCGTGGTTGATCCCAGTGAATACTGGAGGCAGTGCCTTGTGCTAGTACCAATGATTAAAGTCATCAAAGAGTCTCAGGTTGCTGTGACCACTCAGTTGCTTGAGACATCAACATATTTGCATTGTTGTCTTCTGCAATATAGAGAAATACATTTCAACAGTATTTGTTTTTTACCTATGCTTTTCCCTCTAAGACTGTATGGTCATTGCTAGTGTGAAATACTAGCTAGTATGAAATATTAGCATTTTCCACTAAATCTGGTTTTCTAAGAAATGCAGTACTCTAGAAAAGAAAGGGGGTGAGGAATCAAAGTGCCTCATTATCATTGATCAGTATCTTGCATATGACTGCTCTTTTGCAGAAGCATATGTGTGCATTTATGTGTATATAGATTATTTATGATAGACGAAAAAATTTATTTATATTTATAACTCTATGCCATTATGAAACAACAGCTCCCCATCTTAAAAACATACTAATACCAAATGTATCAAAATATTGTCCTGTGTATTTAAGATACAGTTTAGTGATGGACTTGCAAGTGTTATGCTAATGGTTGAACTCAGTGATTTTAAGGGTTTTTTTTTTCAATTTGCTTGATTCTCTGATTCTATTTCAGTGTGTTCCTGAGAAGGCAGTTGAGAGAAATATTACATTCCAGATTTTTCACGGACAGCATAAATGATTCAAATTTACAGTAGCAAAATCTTGCTCAAGTATTTCATAAGCAGCAGGAGCTGTATTTCACAAAAAAAGTGAGTTTCATCAAGTTAGTGATTTCAGGTTTCAGGTTTTATTATTATTCTCAATTGAGTTTTGTGGACATGATAATGATATATATCAAATTAATATCCATGCAGCAAAAGCTATTTCTTATTCTTAGGAACATATTAATCCTTGAAATTGTCTTTAGTATTCTGAACTTTATTTTTTAGTGATTTGTATTTTCCAACAAATTTTTGTTAGTTTGCAGTCTTGAAAAACAAATGCACAGAGAAGGCTTCTTTTAATATTGAATAATATTTTCTTATTGATATATGTTGATTATATCTTTGCAATATCTGAGTTTTACTTCTCTCCTTGTCTATAATATTTAATAAATCCCTCTAGTTTTATTAAATCAATGAAGTTAATCAGTTATAGAGAGTAGGATTCCATTCCAGTAAACAAATATCAAATACAGGGGAAATATCAATCTGTCAAAATATCTATTGATCTAGCTATCCATAGGGCATAACCCATCTGGTTTAGTTCTACAGTATAAATCACCTTGTCATTTATAAAAACTGGAGCAAAAACACACAACCAACCTTTAAAAGTGCTAAATTTCTTTACTAAGTTGAAGTGTAAAAGTGCATATATATAGTATATATATCACACTATACATTATTAGGTAGAAAAATAGATTGCATGCAGGTGAAAAAAACAATGTCTGGCAAACAAAACAGAAGAATTTCTGCAGATAAATAGTGGTATTGATGAGGCATACCATCCTTAAACCAGGGGCAGTGCTAGAAATATTTATATTTCCTCTCCTTTTTTCTTTCATCACCCATTCCTTCATCATTTAACTTCCACGTCATTACCTTTGTTTTGACAGCATATGGGGTGATTTAAATTTGCTGCATGTATGTTTTTGTTCTCTTCATTACTCTATAAACCAGCTCTGCCCAGCTTTCAAAACTGCTTTCTTCCAGTGATCAGATATTGACTGTTTTTGATTTGCTGCTACATGTCCAGAGCCCTGGGTTCATCTGTTCCTGTATTGTCAAGGCATTTGATGTTATCCTGTGCTCACACAGTTCAGGTACCATGTTGCAACCTGCATTGTATCTATCTTGATAAAAATATAGGCTGTATTTCTGTGCATGTGAAATTGCAATTATTGTAAGGTTTTGCCAGGGTTCATCTTCTATTCTACCACTCCCTGCTGTCACAAGAACTTCTGGGTCTAAAACTGAGGCTTGAGCAAAAAAAATCATTAAAAGAGAAATTCTCTCTGGGGTTTGAACGACGAGGAGCAGAAAAAGAGCTGATCTGCAGCATATGTTGAAACAAAGACAGAATTGAAAGACTGGAGGGTTTGTTGTGGGCATGCTCAGACTATAGAGAAGGCATGCACGTCAGCACTCCCCCTGGGATACTCGGAGGACCCATCAGCCTCTTCCTGCTTATGGTTTTCTTTTAGCAGAGAACTGTTTATGTCATGGAGCTGGCACGTGGTAGTGGATCCAGTTCCATGTCCATGATCACAAGCCAGAAAATACTGCTCTGTCTCTCTGCATATACAAAGAGTGACTGAGCAATTGCATTGTCCTGAATTCTAGACTGACTAGAACTCTCTCAGAGAACAAAGATGCTTACATGGTAAATAAAATGCAGGGGGAAAAACCCCAAACAAACAAACAAACAAACAACCCCCCCAAAAAAAAACAAAACAAACAAACAAACAAACAAAAAACAAAACAGGAGCTGACAAAGCCCTATTTTAATGGAGGTTCTGGAGCTATTTTGCCACTGAGTTGCTTTACACACTTCAGGAGAGGGCACCAGAACCTACCTGTGAATGGACACTGGTGTTGTATTACTCCTGTCCACATGCATCTGTATAATCACCATGTTTTTTATAGGATAGGAAGCCAGACATTTTTAATAGGATCTGGTAACAAGACTATTAGAAAAGTAAGAACTTGAAACATTATTACTTTACTGGATGTGTTTTAAATCTGTAGGAAAGACATTAATCTCACTTTGCCTCACTTTCTTGTACTTTTGCAAATTTTGTTAAACAGCAAATATTAGGCCCAGAATGACACTGTCTAAAAATCAATTCAGGGTTGATATGGAGAGGTTAAAAAATGCCACAATCCATGTAGAGTTCCAAAAAGAACTTTGGCATTGGTATAGAATATTACAACATATAATTTACTGGCAGGTGGTCTGTAGAGCAGGGTTCACAGCTCGCAGATGTCCTCAGGAAGTGTTGACTGCATAAACACCGGACAGGAAATGACTGCCTTAGTTAACAGTTCTTCAGAAAATATTTTAGCTCATGACTCAACAGTATCATGCTGTTGGGGAATAAAAAAAGCAGCACACAGATGTATATGAACAGGGAAAACAAATTAAAACAAAAAAGAGTAAATAAATGAAAGAAAAAAAATAACTAGAGGAAAGAGAGGAAGAGAGACAGAGAAAGAAAGAAAAGAAAAGAAAAGAAAGAAAGAAAGAAAGAAAGAAAGAAAGAAAGAAAGAAAGAAAGAAAGAAAGAAAGAAAGAAAGAAAGAAAGAAAGAAAGAAAGAAAGAAAGAAAGAAAGAAAGAAAGAAAGAAAGAAAGAAAGAAAGAAAGAAAGAAAGAAAGAAAGAAAGAAAGAAAGAAAGAAAGAAAGAAAGAAAAGAGAAAGGAAGACAATAAAGAAAAACTTGTTTTATGCAACACACAGAGATGACTTCTAACCCTGAAGATGGTCTGACTTCAAGAATGAGAAAGACTTTTGAAAAGTAAGAGAATAATCTCTCATGGTAGATGGGGAGTAAAAAAAAAGCTTAAATTGCAGTGAGACAGTGCAAATCTTGCTAATGATTAAACAGACTGCCTGGCAAAGTTCTATCCTTTGTCACTGAAAATCTGTGGAACAAGTTTGTAGCTGAGCGAAAAAAAAAAAAAAAGCCTAGAAAATATAGGGGGAAAAAAGGAAATTAGAGGTTTTTAGACCATATTAATTTTTATAGATAAGCATCTGAATTTTGTTCCAACTTCAAATATGTATATTTCAATACTGTATTCAGTAACACTATATCCAATGACCATTTTCTAAAGAACATATTACTCTGTATTTAGCATCAAACAAAAAGTTTGATGATTTCTAAAATAATGTCCTAAGCATGATCACAGAAAATAGCTTTATGTCTATTTCATCTCTGTGGTCAAATGAATCTGTAAAAGTGTTTGCTTAACTAGTGTGTCATGTGTATTTCCTCTCTATAGCCCCAAATCTGGTTATTATGGCCTCATAAGGAGGACAGAGCTTTCACCTTCCTCCTTCAGCAGAAGAAGATACTGAATATGGTCTCCCAGTATCTGAAGTGTGGATGTATGCTCTAGATCAATTTGGGATATTGAGTTATGCAAGTCCCAATTCTTTTATCTTTACTTTCCCATTAATTTATTCAGTATTACTGCTGTTTCAAAAACACACACAGACACAGAAAAATTAGCACTAAAAATCCTATTGAAATTACTGTTATTTTCAATGACATATGCTGATATTACATTGATATAGTCAGTCTACAACTCCTATTAAAACTTGCTGAAGTTATAGATTTTTAATCCAAAATGGTTTGACATCATTGTCAATAACTATTCTTTACAGATGCTTGAAATTAAAATTTAATTTTAAAAAGTAAAGATTTCAACAATACTAATTTCCATTAAATGTTGGTGTTTAAACAGAGTGCCATTTTCAAGAATAGCCTTAAGCTCAGCTTTAAAAAGAGAAAATCTTTCCTGTTTTTCCTGTTTTCTGTGACAAATGTGAAGAGTTAATGCTTGGGAAGTGCCAAGATAAATGCTTATTGATGACTCAGTTAACATCTTGGAGTGAGCAGAGTATAAACAGGCAAAATACGTCTTCTTTTTTATAGCTCAACAAGCAAGGGAATGCAGTCATAAAAAAAGGAAATGTAATGAAATGAAATCTAAACAAACAGAAGACAAACTCTGAGACCGTGGTGCTGATGACTCATTTTCAATGTCCTTTTCAAATTGTCACTTTATTTTCTAGGGTTGGACTCTTCACCCGCGACTGCTTGAGTGACATTTATAAATGAGAATGTGGGACTTAATTAGGTAAGCACTCCTAAAGTTCTACGTGCATCTTGCATGCATTTAATTCCATCTTTGGATGTGCAAGATGAAGTGTTTCCAGCTGAGGTGAAGAGTGCCCGATGGCAGCGAGGCGCTGAGTCACAGGGCGCAGAGCTGGTGCTCCGTGCCAGGACTGGCGCCCACCGTGCCCACCGTGCTCAGAGCCAGCCCAGGGGACGTGGCTGTCGGGAGTTTGCTCCACTTGGACTCGGGCTGAGACACACAGTAGCTGCTGAATGAGTGAAGAGGACCATCAGCTCCACAGCAGCCCAGCAGCAGCCGGCATTGCAGAGGAATTTCAATTAGTCAGGTGACAATCAGCTGCAGTCCCCAAGGAGACAGCTACCACCTCTTCTGCACAGCCTCTGTCACTGCTACAAAAAGCTCTCTTGTGACACCACTTACAACATCAGGTGTAAAAGTAGCTACTTGGAGGCACTTGTCCTCTCTGCATGGTTTAATTTAAAAACTGAAATCTATTCCGTGTTTGAATATGAATGAGTCAGTCGTAAACAAAGAACTAAAATAGATGAGTCTGGTGTGGAGAGGTAGCTGAGTCATTCTATAAATGCTGTCCCTTAAATGTAAATGGCAGAGGTTTTCTTTTTTGACACAATAATTGCTATTTTAGCTTAATGAGCTATGTGGCTTTTGCAGCGAAATGGCTCTGTAAAGTTACTGTCCCATTTGATGCCTCGACTTTTAAACTTTTCTATCCATGATTTTACTTCTTGATCACTGCTAAGAGAAACTCAAAATATTTACTTCAGAACCTTTATTTTCATTTTAGCTATTTATTTAAATAAATAATGTTTGAATTTTCTGCCTCTTTACCTTATGAAGATAGCATTTCTTCATTGCACTATGCCTCTTACGCCATTTAAAAGGGGTACAGAATCAAATGTTGGTATTAAATCTTTGGAGTTTTGATTCAGAGGAAGAGGTTAGCACATAAGAAAACTGTTTCTAATGTGTATTAAAATAGCTAAAATAGTACTAGAAAACATTACAGGTTTCAGCAAACATATGCACTGTTTGAATGAGAAAAACTTTTTACAAAACATGAAATTAAATTTATTTTCCTCCCTCACTACAACTTTGAAAAAATGCTATATTAAGAAAGCAATATTATTCCACAGAAACTGATAAAATTTATCTTCTTTGCATTATACTTATACGTGATATTGTATGTATGCTTTAAAATAAAAGAAAAAAAACTATTTTCTTAAGATACCTTACCTAGCTAGATTTACTGCTTTAAAAGGCTAAAGAAATTGTAATGACATCTAATAAATACCTGGAAAAAATTAATACTGTTTTGGATGCATATTTCCACTAAAAAATTTACTGCAAGCAAAATGAAAATTAAGTCAGAACATGTTCCTCCTGTTGCCCTTGATAACATTAGTAGTAGCCCCATAAGACAGGATATTTAAAATCGCCAGAAGAGGTTGCAGGATTAGTTGGCAAAAACTATTCTTGGGTCCACAAGCAGAAATGTTGAGTATAAAACAGCAATTTTACTGCGTTCAGAGCTGATAAATCCTTGGCATTTCAAATATGGGCCAATGCAAGTTCAAGGGAATAGTTCAGCTAAAGAGATCCCCAGTGAGAGCAGAGGACTTTTCAGAGGTCTGGAAAAATCAAACACCAAAAGGAAGATTAAAGGGTTAAATATATTTAGGCTAAGGAAAGGAAAATGCAGTAGGAGTGTTCATATATAAAAGCCATAGCTTATAAGGAGTTCATTCCTTCTCAAAACTCATTTCAGATCAGACAGTGAATAGCAGAAGGGAAGGTCTGTGCTGGGATGTGCAGCAGTGAGGACTGTGCAGTACTATAGCTGTTTGTTGGGAGGCTGTGGCAACACCCTCAGATCCTCTTCCTCGGAACAGGCTGTAAAGGTCTTTGTTCAGAAATGGCACAGATATAGCTGACCCAACATTTGCAAAGGAATTGGGAGTAAAAACTGTCTTCTGATTTTGTTCAGCCTCAATTTCTGCTATTTTGGTGATTTTATTATCCAGCTTCATCATACATATTATTATGCAGAAAATAAAATAATGAAATCATTAATTCAGAAAGCTGAATTCAAAGTAAAATTTTTGGAAAAACTGAAATGCAGGGCTATGCCCTGGAAATTAGCTACACTGTCATTTAAAATTTGCAGCAAATATTTTCAGATTGAAATAATATTTTATCATCAAATGTTCTAATTTTCCCATAATTATTAAATTGTTAGTCTATATAATAATGTCATTGCTTGCACACTGGCTTTTTACACATCATATATGTAAATACCAGTATTAAGCATTGACAACAAGGTTGATAAATATAATTTCATCGTGCCAGCTTGGGTTAGTGACAGGTTTAGAAATTTCATGCCAATCCAACTAAATACTACAAAATACAGCTGTGAATTCTTTTTTTTTTTTTCAATCTCCTTAAAAATTTTACACTGCTCAGTGAGGATGAGACAAATTATAAGTTAATTTTAAGAATAATAATAGACGGCAATTACATCTGTATTATTTCATATTTTCATTATTCTAATTATCATTACAGTAGACATTTTGCCTCATTGTTCTCATGACAATTTGCCAGTTTGCCAGAGAAGTGCTGTATCAGAATGCTAATAACTTGCCACATCCCCTCTTTAACAGTTTATAGTAAACCTCAACTATATGATTTTACTGATGTTCAATAGATTTGTTCAGCAGGTCCATATCACTTTAAAGTGGTAGCAACCCACATTTTGATATACATTCCCTCTAAGAATGGAATAGATATCAAAATACAGGAAAGGTTGGACCATGCTTTTTAAATTAAATATTTATTTTAAATACTAAATATTGCGATTTAAGCATATATTTTAAAACTAGAAGATTAAGGATATATGAGACCATTTTTTAAATAAACCATTCCCAGCTGTAGTTCATCTAGGAAATTTATGTGTGCATACTGAAGATCCTTATATTTTATCTGATAAATATTCTTTTCTAATATTCAACCAGCTAAACATCACATGTGTTTTTGATCAAAACCAATTCAACCTTTGTCTTGCCATGTATTTCCTCAATAATCAAGTAGATTTTCCTTGGCTAAATTTTGTTTAGAAATACGGTTTCTTAGTAAAACATAATTTGCATATTTAACATTAATATACTCATGTACATAGTCCAGAGCTGTATCCATCCCTGGGGTACTCAGCAGGGGAAGGACATTGAACTGTTGGAGCAAAACCAGAGGACAGCCACCAAGTTGATTAGTGTAATGGAGCATCTTTCTGACACAGAAAAACCAAGATAATTGTTCAGCCTGAAGAAGAGAAGGCGACAGGGTGACCTCATTGTGTCCTTCCACTACCTCTAGGGAGCCTACAGGAAAGCTGGAGAGGGACATTCTACACACGCATGTAGCGACAGGACAAGGGGGAATGGCTTCAAACTGAAAGACAGTCGGGTGAGATTCAATATCAAAAAGAAATTCTTTGCTATGAGGGTGGTGAAGCACTGGAACAGAGAACTGCAGCACTGGAACTGGTTGCCCAGAGAATTTTTGGATGTCTCATCTCTGAAAGTGTTCAAGGTCAGGTTGGATTAGGCTCGGAGCAACCTGGTCTACTGGAAGGTGTTCTTGCTATGTCAGGAGGGTTGGACCCAGGTGACCTTTTAGGTCCGTTCCAGCCCAAATCATTCTATGATTCTAGGGTATCAATTGCCCAGCATAATCTTGCATATTCATGTCAGCATGCACATAAATGAAGATAGCGGATGATCATCCCCCTCTGTAAAATATAAATATTCATTTGATTTTAAGTTCACTGTCTTAGACATTCTGGCTTTCTTAAATGTGAGAAGATGTTTAAGTGCTATGCAGTGATGGGGCCCAAAGTGTTTAATGAGTCATTTATTCAGTGTGAAAGATAAAAATAAGAAGCATGTCGCTAATCATGCAACCTTAATTTCTATGATTTGCCAAACTCCTAAATTCGTGAGAAACAAACTTAACCTTGGAACCAGACTGAAATTAATTGTTGTGAATCAAAAGTTGATTCTGTGTTCGGATGAGAATAAATTAACTGATCTCTATGGAGTGGATTATTATGGTTTAAAAGCAAACAGCTGAAGGAAAGGACAAAAAGAAGGATTCAGTTAGTCTTGGATTTTACAGAAGTTACTGAAACAATAGAATTGGCAGGAGAAATAAAATTCCTTGCTACTTTATCAGTATCCTTCTTTAGGGAAAATTCCAGCATTACTTATGGATTTACTAGAGGCTGTTGCCATAAAACAGAGGGGTTGCATAGCAGTGTTGTCTTGAAGAATTGAATTCGAGACAAGGTCAGGATATTCATCCACTTAATTCAGGTCAAGATACTGTTTTTGATGGAGACATCTTATCAGTCTAAACATTTGGCACAAACACTTTATTTTATTAATTTAGTGCTATTTGAAAACAGGAAGGAGTTCAGGGCAAAAGAGGACATATTTACACTTTTACAGACCTGGGTCACAAGCCTATTCTCCTTCTGTTTCTTGTTCTAACATAATTTAAATTGGAATATAACTCAATAGTACTAAATTCATCCTACTGAAGCACTTCTGCCTGTTGAGTCCTAGATATCAGATGAAGCCAAATGTCACAGGAGTATGAATTAATCATGTTTCTGCACTCATGATCATCATGAACCTGGAACTCTTTGAAGCAGTAGTAAGGAAATAATTCATCTCCCTGGTCCCTTTGTCAGTTAATTCAAATGTCAATGGACAATTAGAGTTTCTGCACTCCAAAGTTCCTTACTATATCAATCTTCGTGGCTCTTCTACAGCCTCACCTGACTGAAACTCCAAAAACTTACATTTTGTGAATTTTTAATAAAAGAAATTGCCCAAATACTGAGATAATTCACATAATAAAGTTGCATATCAGCCCAATTAAAGAGACTATGTTTTATAGTCAGTTACTAGATCCATCCTTTTTCTTGAACAATGATGTTAAATCACCTGTCTTCAAAAGTTATGGAAACATCATGATATTGTCACCTAGGAATTTTAATTGTGTATGTAAAACTCATTGATTATCATATGGATGTTGTGTATGTATATTATTATGTGTATGTAAAACCTTAATGGTCATCTTTCAGTTTGTTCTATCTTTCACTCTTCCCCATTTATTGTGATGTACTTAATAACTTGGAGTAAAACACAGCCCAAATCAAAATATTCAACATTTTCTACATTTTATTTCTGCTGTGTGTCTGTCTGTGTAGGTAAGGTGTCTTTATATATTTTGGAAATGCAGAAACGCTGAGACATTCATGCTACCAAGCTTAATATAAGAGGTGCAACAAAGTTAAAAAGACTTACAAAAAGCTCTGAATAAGAAAGCCTTCATGATCTCTTGCTTAGATTCAGTTTTGTCACTTTTTCCTAAGATGCTACTTTTAAAATTAATTTTGGAACTTAGCTCATAGTTTTCTGGAGTTTGAAATTTTGTGTAAAAATTGTCCCAAGAAGTCTTCAAAATATTTTTTTCTGAAGGTGTTAATGAGTGATGAGTTATTACTATGTATGACAACAGCATTGAAAGCAAAAGAAGTCTTTATACATGACTTGAAAATAAAAAATACGAGTTTTAACAACGGTCACTGAAAGTTGCAGCACTAAATGCAGAATCCTCTGTCAAAAATCACTTGAATAGTTCCAAAAATATACAGTGATATTTTGGTATTTCAGTATTTAAGATTCAATTTCATTTAGGCAACCTAGTGTAAATGCGATGATTTTTTTGCATAAATTTCTAATGAAAAGAGAAGATAGACACATTATACAGTCCTACTCTAAGTGTCATTTTTCATCATTTTATGTTTCATTTCACATAATCTGCCAAAGAAAAAATATGCATAGGCTGTTATCAGTGGTGCTGTTTCCTTTCTTCTGTTCTGTGTATTTTTGTTCTGCTTCTCCTTTGCAAAACTGACATAACTAGTACTGTAATTATGATTTTTAAAGAGATATATGAGTATTTTAATTGAATAGTCAGAGTATTCTTACAACCCTACTCAACTTTGTATTATATATTATTTAATCCACAAGATGCTTTAGGCCATTTATATTAAAAGTCAGTTCAACTGTTCTAATGTCTGGAACAAAGGGATAAATACTTTGTTTTAGTTATTGAAGCAAGCCCTCACATGCAAATCCCCATTTTAAATATGAAAGGCAAAGCAAATGCATTCCTTTTTTATCATCTATATAGTAGAAAAGGGTGAGCTGTAAGAGTTGTGAGTCTAGCCATCAAAATAAAGTAGGAAGCTTTAAATATTTTAGGTTAAACATTTTCTTCAGAGTTAGAAGGCTTAAGTGACTCTGTCAGGCAGCCTGTTTCACTCCTTGTTCTGGCTTTAAGTCTTTTATCCTTTTCTGTACAGATCAGCACACATTGGGCAATGCTTGTTTTATTTTCATGTCTGGATGTCCTAAGGCATACACTAAGCCAAAAAAAAATCTCCCCCCAGAAAATACTAGAAGGCCTTCCTGCATGGACCAATCTTTACAAGAAACATAATAACCAGTCAGAAAAAATAAAAAATCTTTAGTGAATTTCAAGGAGGCACTTTTGAGGTAAGGTCTAAGTAGAGCTTAGGAAGCAGGCAGTTACTAATGGAATGCTGCCATTGAAGGTAATGCTGGACAGCACTGCTCACTGTGCTCCTGTGGGATGATTCCTCTCTGCCATTAGGGTATGTATGCATTGCACAAAGAAAACCTTCTGCAGTATCTACTAATAGTTTAATTAAGGGAAGTGAGAGGACGTTATGAGCACTTATCTGTACAGTAATTGCAGAAGAACTAAGTTTTATCCTGATAGCTTGTCTAAAAGTTACTACCTCAGTTGAGAGGCAGATCTTAATTGTTTAGCATATGACCACAATCACACTGGATAATGACCATGTAATGAAAAGTCAATTTGCATCACAACATCTCTTTTCATCTGGAAAAATTTACTCAGAAGAGGTAATTTAACAAGATTTTTAATTCTTCTTGGGTCAGAATCTTGTTCTTATCCTGCTCTCAAATCCCCTTTGCAGAGAAAAAAAGTCTCTCCGTTTTCTAGAGATCTGAGACTGAATGCTGAGAAGAGATGAATAATGACCATTAGTGCCTCTTGGGGAACGCAAAGAAATTTATAAACACAATTATTTGCTTTTATTCCAATCATTTGTATATTCCTAGGAGGCTTTTTGCTTTTTCAGAATATCACCTTTCTGTTCTGGCCATACTAACAAAAGCAATCACAAACATTTAGACTATGTGGTTATTTAATAAACACATTTTTATTACAATATTCTCCTGATTTTAGTTTTTTATTTTATTGAATAAAAAGCCTCATTTTTGTTCAATAGAAGTTTCAGTTCTAAGTAATTCCAACAGCAAATAGCTTTAGCACAGGCCTTCTACTAATCACATAATCACAAACCTTGATTTTCAAGAAAACCAATTTATTAACCTCAGTCCAGTTTCCTCTATTTTCTTGGACTTTATTTATTCCTTCTGAAAAGAGGGGAACTCTTGATCCATATTTCCCAGTATACCTGCACCCTACAACAGTAAACTGCTCTGCCTGAACAAACTGTGCCAGAGCTATGCTTTTGAAAGGTGCAAGTTACAGAGTGCTAAACTGAAAAAGAAGAAAAAGAAATGCTGACATCCATGAATCACAGTTCACCTTAGAGCAAACATGACAAAATTATTCACGGGAAATAAAGTGGTGCTGAGATTCTGTGTGAGATGGCAAAGATGAATCATCACCAAATAGAGAGCTTCTGTGCACGTCTGTTCATCAGGAGAGACAGCTGAATAGAGCACACTGCAAATGTAAGGCAGTGACATATAGACCTATAGGTGGAAAAATGAGCTTTGCAACCAAGGCTTAAAGCTCCCTTTGGTGCCATAAAAGAGCTGTTATTTAGCTTTCTTGTGTTATCTTTAAGTGTTCTGGTACAAGTTTTTTTTTTTTTTTTGGAAGATTACACGTTAAGATCTCAATTATGAAGGATACCATTTATTCAGTTGGTCTTTTCTGATTCTCTGGTATGTTTCATATATTTTAATTTTTTGAGACAAGCAGGTTGCCAAAGTATATTTTCCTCAGTAGTTTCACTTTTATAGTGGCAGTTGGGAGCCACAGAAATGTTTTATTCTTTGTTCAGTGTATAACACAGGTTATAATATCAATATAACACATAATATAACACAATATAATACAACACAGGTTATAATATCAACAACATTTTCTACTCACTTGAGAGACCTATGTGAAAGAAAGATGAAAGACACATTGAGTGAGCAGTAATGCAATAGAACTAGCTCCCAGCAGAAAATGTGGAGATTTGTCTTCAGTGATTTACAAAAGCTTTGAAAAAGAGGGCAGATCAAAAATGCATGGGTATATATGAGGACAAATTATACCCAAAATACACATATGACTGTTCTCGAAGCAGTTTGTACTCTTGTAAATTTGCTGGTTTACTGGAAATATTTTGGTATAAAGAATATATTTCATCTTCCATATGTTTATTAAAAAATATATTGCTTCCCAACAAAAATGGTAAAACATATTTCTTTCAAAATAACAACTGAAAAGACTCACTTTAAATATGCCTGAGTGAAAACGTTTGTGATTTTTCCCCATTTTTTGAACCAAATATTGACCAAATCAATGTGGGTATAGAGATAATTTCCACAAAACCAGATCTTTGCATTCTAAAGGACAAAACTGGTAAATAAGACCTTTTTCAGCAGATTATAATAGTTGGTACGTGTCTGCCTTGGTGTTAAAACATGCCTGAAGTCTATGCTATTGAAGTTCTTTGCAAGAGCTACAAAAGAAGTTTGTAAAGAATTAATGATAAAAATATAATTTAGGAATTTAGTAGCATAAATTTCATAAAACAGGTTTCTGGAGGAAGGAACAACATTTATACAGCAGGTAAAAATTAAATCCTATTTTTTATTATTAAAGGGATTCTGTTGTTACTGAATGTTCAAACATGATTGAAAAGAGTTGATGAACATGAGAACTCTCAGCTTTACACAAGAAAATTTTCCAATTTTGTTTACCCTCTGAAATGAATTCTTAAAATGCTCATTCAATCTCTAAAAAAAACAAAAAAAACAATACGAGAAGCACGAACTCAAAGTAAAATTTTGCAACTTGCAAACAGATAACAGACTGAAAACAGTCATGAAATCAATATATGTGAATAGTGAGTATACTCACATGGAACATCATGGGATTACACATTTGTAATAACATTAGATATCCATGGACTTGTAAATTTACAAGTTCTAAAATATCTATTTTGCTGGTTTTTCTTTCAAAATCCACATATATCCAATGCAGCTTTTATATGCAACATCACAATGGATCCAGTAATCAAAGTCTACAAAAGCTGGTGAAAATGATTATTGCTTTCCATAAAGTCTTGAATCTAACTCTGTAGAAGAACCAATGTATTCATGCATGATAGAAACAGAAGGTCTTTGAAAGTTTAAAAAATTCTTAAACTGTAGTTATTGTATTTTTTTCCTTTCTCAGTTTTATAATTCTACAGCAAAAGTTAGCTTTTTAAAAGGCTTCTTAAGTGTCTCTATTCTACTTATGATATTTACTGTTGGACTGTCTCTGGGATCAACTGTGGATAAGTTACTCTAAGAAATAATCAGTCTCCAAGTGAAAAACAGATTCAGTTATTAAAAATGATTTTTTTATTTGGTTTAACATTTTATGTTTAATATTATTTTTATTTTTATCTCTCAGATATTTATATTCTTGGTTTTTATTCCCAGAAGCTACTGTTCATGAGCCTGCAAATGTTGATATTCTTATATCAGCCCAAATGTTTTTCATACCGCCAAATGTTATAGCTTAAATGTGCAAACCTAACATTGCAATTTCAATCAAGCGTGAACTTTAATAAAAACATACTACATAGATAAGAAAAGTGCAAAAATGTCTCTAATATGTTTTCCTTTACAAGCAAACTTAGGTGATTTCTTTTTCTAGCTTATTTTCTAATTGGTCTATGATATACTGCTTTTGACAGGTTTTTTACCATCCGTTTTCTGAAGTTGTTTTAAAACTCCTGCGTCAGGGATTTTGAACCTTTATCTGAAGTGAACACCATGTATATACTTTCATTTTTGACATCTCTCATTAAAGGAGTTAAAAGAGCTTTTGCACAAACAGTTCTGTCTTTGGAAGCTGAAAGCAGATTTCCATCATCCTGAAACCTGAAAATCCAGAAGTTGCTCTGTAGATGCCTCCTGAGAATAAGGACTGATACTATCAGCAAAGGCTACCAACATGTCACAATGTGTTTAGTAATCAAAATAAGTTTAAAAGAAGTAAGAAGAACAATGAAACTGCTGCACCATCTGTTTTGCCAGGGTTTGGCATCATCTATTGGAAAAAAAAAAGAAAAAAAGAAAAATTCTGCTTTTCTTTTCTAACTGTCATTTGAAAAGATAAATTCAAAAAGTTTTTCATGTTTGTCAGCTAAATGCACCTTAGAAGTCTGAGAAAACATTTCAAAATAGGAATTTACAAACTGAGAGAGAAAGAAGTAAAAAATATTATACTACAAAAAGTAAAAAAACTCTAAGCAAAAAGTTAGTTTTTTAAGTTTCACCTGAGACATTCATGACAGAATGAAAGTAAATGGAGAATAGATATTTGTATTAGCAACTTTGCACCACAATGACATTCCAGGTAGTGACTCAGAACAGAGAGCAATATCACTGTAAACAAAGGTATCCATTATTGCCGGTGACTACCTAGATGGAGAGGAATTCAAGATGATGGTGGAGTAGCAGCAAGCCCTTCAATTTCAATGAGAGACCTTCTAAGAGAAATAAGCTTTCAGAGCAGTTCTTTTCCTAAGCTAGCCTCAGAAACATAGAAAATTGTGCTCTGTCTTCAGTTCCTCTGTGGTTTGCTCTAGCAGTTGCAAGTTGCAAAGTTCAGGGATCATAACGATGCATCAGTACTGCATTATGCGTTCATTCCAAAAAGAAGTGACGTCATTCTGAATTTATACAAACTCTGGATGCTATTTATGGATGAAGTTGTTGTTAACATTCTTGATAAACTGTTTTTAGCCCACATAACTGCAAAAATAGAAAAGAAATGTATGTTATCAACTAGTCTGTTTTGCCTGTCCAAGAAATAAAATGTCTAGAGGAAGATGGCTAAAAATTACTAGAAAGAGATAATTAAAGATGTTGTATCTTGCAAACAATTAAAACACAGGAACAGTTTTGTGGTGATGAGAGAGTTGGGGCTCTTGAGCCAGGAGAAGGGAAGACTGAGGAGACCTCATTGTTATCTTCCAATACTTAAAATGGGCTCTTGAAAAAGGAGGAGTGATTTTTACATGGGCAGATAGTGACAGGACAAAGGGAAATGGTTTTAAACTCAAAGAGGCCTGGATTAAATGTTAGGATGGGTGATTTGCTCTGAAGGTAGTGAGGCACAGAAACAGGCTGCCCAGAGAACTTGTGCATGGCCCATCCATGGAAGTGTTCAAGGATAGGTTGGATGGGGCCCTGAGGAACCAGATTTAGTGGGTGGCATCCCTGCCCATGGCAGGGGAATTGGAATCAAATGATCTTTAAGGTCTCTTCCAAACCAAGCCTTTCTCTTGATTCTGTGATTCTCTGAAGCTATTTTTAGCTCAAAGTACGAATCAACTTGATCTCCATTCCTTCTGGTATCACAACAGAATTGTCTTCCCACATTGGCAAATGACATTTAATTTCTCTACCCATCTTCCTACACTTGCATGCTTTCATGTTATTCTGCATTTACTTTGGAAATAAAGCAATGCAAAACTTCTTAAATGGGACATGTATTAATCATTATTATTTTCTTTTTTTTTTCTTTAATCATGTAATTGCCACACCAATTGGACCACCATGGGATTAAGATATTCTCAAGGTTTTTTTAAATAATATCTTCTATTTAACTAGGATACTGAATGTCCCCTTGTGGAAATACTTGTTACTATTCTGCTCTAGAAGTTCTTTTCTATTCCAAAGGATGAAAAAATTTAAGACTTGTGTACTACAGGGCTTAAGTTTTATAATAAGCACTAAATTAGGTGTCCAGGATCTCAAGACAATGAAGAATTAGGCACCTATGGTAAGGAGTTACTGACATAAGCAAAGAAGGTTTTACATTGAACAATAAGAAATGTTGAAATGCTGATATTATTATATTTTTAAGAAATGTGCCCCCTGCACTTCATCTTTAGGAGTGAGCTAAGCTTACATAGAGATTTAGGTACTTCTACCAGTCCAACCAATGAGATTGACCATCAACTGACTAAAAGGTGTTCATTAAAATCCTTGCAAAGAAAATAAATTCTGTCATCCATCAGGAGTAAATTATTAGAATATGTGGGGATTGTTCAAATTCAGAATGTGATGATGAGTTTTTTACAAGCAAAGTAACTTTGGATAGTGTATTTGAAAAGCATCTCAATAATTGTTAGTACTTCACATGTAGGAGATATTAAAATATGTGTTTCTGTGAATGCGCCCATTTATCATAATTTTAAATATTTTAATCTCTTACTTCTCTTACTTCAGTGCATAAAACACAAATTAAAGCAGACTGTTCTAGACTTACTGCATTTATTCTCCACTTTGTTTCATGCCAGTTCTCATTGTTAATTTTCCTTCACCCATAAAAACTGATCTTAAGGAAAATTTTAATAATCTTCATATAAAACTTGGCTCAAGAAGCATTTCACAAAACAGAATAGTATATTTATTTATAAAAGTCATAATGGACTAGAAATCATGGGAATAATAAGTTTATAAAGTTTGATGATGTCCATGAGAAGCTGTAGAAAGATTTCTTAATAATTATCACTCTAATGCAGATGACATTCAGCGCCAATAAATTACAAGTAAAGTCTATGAGGAAAGAGTAGTTTGAACTGGATATTGCCTCCATAAGAAAACTAAAAGAGAAAAGTTATAATAATTCTTTGAAGACTGTTCATTATAGATAAAGAAAAATAAAAAAGTTAGCAAAAAACCCCAAATATTGTGCAGTTAATACAGCAAGACAGAGAATGAAACATGAAACATCATTATACCAGAACATAAATTAATAACAGATATAAATATTTGGCAGCTAATCTCTGAAAGTAAAGAATATTATTGGAAAGGTATAACCATGGAGGGCTTTAACTGGAAGGAAGTGGGATAACTTCAGCTATAGTGTGAGTTCCATGCAAATAGAAGTCACACAGATTCTTTGGCTTTGTTTGTCAAAAAAGGGATGCATCAAAGTCTTATTTGCAAAGAGAACGAGAGAAATTCCTTATTCCCACTTTCTCAAAAAGTAGGCAAGAACGTGGCAGGTTGCAAACAAAAGGTGAAATCTAGAGTTCATTATAGCAAGATACGGCAAGCATGAAAAGTTTACATGGGTTTGAAAACTGATTGTACAAATTCATTGAGGACATTCAGAGAAACCTTTGTCTCAAGCCTATCAGACACAAATTTTAAAAGGTTGTGTCAGAAAAATTGTAACTGTCTGCTTTCCTTGTCCTGCTCTTTTTCCTGGATATTCACCTATGACTCAGTGTCAAAAATATTGGACACAGTCTCTGACAGAAAAAATTAATAAACCTCTTGATACCAGAAATATCGTCTATTTTTATTTGTTTAGCTGTGAGTCATCTGCACTGTGATAACTGTTGAGAATTGGCCTCATGGGCTCTTTTAGACGCCACTCAGGATATAAACTTAGCCGTTACTGAGGTAAGGATTTGTTGCCAGGGAGCAGTAAGAACCAGCAGCTCCAGCAGGACAGGTCAAACCCAGCTTGTCCTGTGCCCCCACCAAGGAGCACAGTCCCACAGGGTATGGGCACAGCAGGCAGAGCCAGATGTTAACAAGTTCAACAGATGCAAACATATGCTAGGGATGATCCAGGTCCAGAGGACGTCCAAAGATCCAAGTTCAGAGCAAAGTAGTTGAGATTTCTGGGACATAAAGGTGAGGTAATGTGACTCAATGAGCCTTAGGAAAAGAATTTCAGGCAATGTCAACTTATCTCCCAGTTCAGGTGTGATAGGTGACAACTCATAGCATGGCCTCAGATGCTGGGTCTACATATTAGCTCAGCCCTTTGTCCTTGCAAACCTGTGCATCTCACTCTGCTGTATGCAGAGTCCATAAAAGAACAAAAGGCTGGATTTCTGTCTTGCAATGTGCATATGCTAAGTATTTGTCTGAACACCCCAAGTATATAAAAGTATGAAATCACAGTAGCATTTGGCATTGATGATATAAGTTTACTCTGAATTTAAAAATTAATCAAAAAACTTATTCTGCAAACACATGGAGGTATTAGTAAAACTGACACTTCAAAGACTACTGACAGCTAAAATTTAATTTCGTTTCTATAATGTCAAGAATGAGTTGCCTTACATCTAAATAGACCATAAGAAATCATCTTAAACTTGAAGGAAGCCATATGTAATCTTTTTGAGAAGAGGAAATGAAAATCAAATTTTCAGTTCTAGTTCAATTGAAACATCCTAGGCAAAGGTGACAGAATAGATAAAACATTTATATTAAAAAATGCCATGTTGCCTGGAGCTTATTGATAAATGCTTCTTTATTAGACTCAGCTATTCCTGAAGATAAACACATACAACTTTCATTGATTTCCTTCAGCTTATATTTTGATAATCATTCAGAGTACCAGTACAACGTGACATTTCATGCTACTGAGTCAAATTGGTCTTACTGAACAGTCATAAAAACTGTGGAATCACTGAATCATTCATACTGGAAGGAACCTTGACAAGTCACCCAATCCACCTTCCTTCTCAAATAGAGACAGCGCTAAATTCAGACAAGAAATTTAGACCTTTTTTTCAGAAGTGCCTTGAGTTACTCAGATTTTCTGGGCAACCTATACAAAAGTTTATTAAATCAGAAAGTGATTTTGTTTTGGGTAATTTTTGTTGGTTTGGTTTGTTTTATCCTAGCTAGGCTCTCAGAACCTCTTCTGTTTCAATTCATATGCCCTCTCTCTCGTTCTTTCTTTGGGTCCCTGAGTAGAAATCTTGGCTCTATCTCTTTGGCTACCTACTAGGAGGTATCAGAAGGCTGCTATTTACTGTTCCTGTACATTTTTTTACTTCTTCAGACAAAAAAAAAAAAAGCCCTGAATAATTCCCAGTAAGGCAGAATAACATTTCTTATTTTGACCTATTGAAAAGTCCTGCTAGCTCAGGAGCTGTTGGCCATCTTTGTTGCCAAGGCACTTCTGTCTCCTGCTCATCCTGCTGGCCACAGGAACACCCAGGACCTTTTCAACAGTGGCTCAGGAAGCCTGCCCCAGCCTGGGCCACTGCTCGGAGCACCACATCTGCAGTGCAGACTGCAGAGAAGGCTGTGGCTGCCAATTTTCCTGGAGTACTTTCTCCAGCCACTGATAGGAATTGAGCCCTGTGGTGTATTAGCACCTTTGTGATTTCAGAATTTAAAATTTGGTTTTATTACTCTTGTTATTGTTACCTAACTTTCTCATCTTTATTCCTCATTTTGCCAAAGTCAAATCAAACAAAGCATGTACACTTAGACACACAAAATATTTCTTAATTTCACCTTTAAAACCCTAAGATTGTATTTTTATAGTAGTCATTAACATTTTTTGGGATTATTGATAAGTGTAATAAAATGTGTGCCTCATAAGAGGAAATGCAGAAAAAAGACTGTTGCTTAAAATAACAAATTATCGGGGAAAAATTGCCTCAAAATCTCTTGAAGAAATGTTATATCTAGTCAGGAAAATGGTAAAACTCCTATTAACTCTGATGATGGTCGTGATTCTACTTCATCCTGCCACATAAGGTCTGTGTCAACTCTTTGGCACAGTAAAATATTATCTTGGGAAGCAGCCAGTAGAGAGTTTTCTTCTGCCTAATGCTCATAGGGAAGGACTCAATAAGCTAACCCAAACAATGTGCTCACATAATGAGGAGCAGCTGGACCTTGCAAAAAGGTGGCTATACTTCAAAAGCAGCTGTGGTATATGGTAGAGATAATTCATGCTGTTTATGTATAAAATATTGTAGAATCCAAGCTATGTCTTTTGACCACCCTAGCTGGGAGCAGGCTTATTTGTATTCAATTAGTTCCTGGAAGACATTCAGATAATATCAGGTCTGTTAACATATGAATGGGACCTTCAGGGCGCCGCTCTGCTACGTGTGAATGCAGGCTCTTCCAAAGCGCTCTGACAACCATCTAGACACCTGGACCCACTTTTGTCTATTCCTGCACATGAATGGCCCCAGTTCTACATGTGAAGGGACACAAAGGAACATTCGGTCATCTCTGCCTCAGGCAGAATAAACTGTACATAAGGTCGCTGCATGAAGCAGTCGGGGTGAGCCACTGGGGAGATGCTGACACTCTGTATGTTGGATCCAGGTTCACCCAGCGCCGATCTCGGGTTTGACGCTGCCCGAGGTGTGGTGGGGTTTTTATGAAATTCTGTTTTGCTGACGATCTAATAAATCATTACTAAAATTTCTTATAAATTTGGCTTCCAATTTGATCATTTATAACACAGCCTTCCTTAATGCAGAAGTTATGTCCCTGTACCTGCCCTGAGTATGCCATCTGACAACAGCCAGAACTAAAAGTTCAAGAGGAGAAGGCTAGAATATTTTCAGTTTAAAAAAAGAAACCTGACTGGCAGGAAATGACATTAGCTTAAGGTCAGAGTTTCCATATATAATTTATTTATTTTTGTTGATGCATTTTGAAATTTTTTTTTTAAATTCTTTATTATTACAGGCTTTGGAGATATGTATTTGTTTATGTAGATTATAACATCCACATTAATGCTAGGAAAGGGAAAAATATCAAAGTCAAGAGAAAATTAAAAAAAAAAAAACAAAACAGAGATAATCAAGCTATAAATGAAATATTTGCCGGTGATGTTTTACCAGATAAGAGGCAGAAGTGTAACTTCACTTCCCATTTGGCCTCCATATTTCCTGTTAAGCATCCAACCATTTTCACATAACCTCAGAGGTTCATCATCCTTTATGAGACCTTTTCTCTTTGTCAGCTGTTACCTGTTATTGCTGCTATAATCTATATAACTAAAGAGAATGATAACACAGCTGCTGCAGAAAATGGTGGCTGCAGTGATTATGTTAATGAGATCACTAATTTCTTGCATAAACATTAATGTTTCACTGCTTTATGTGTCACTTGCTGGATTGATAAAATGTCTTGAACAAAATATAAAAATGTTGTTATCTCAGTTGTTATTTATTTGTATTTAAGTAGCACCTACAAGCCACAAAAAGCTGAGACCTCGGCCAAAAATATCTTGTTTCCTCATAAAAACCTGTATAATCAGACAGCAGGACTTTAGTCCTTCCCTCTCTGTGCTCTTCTACCCCCCTATCTCATTCTTATAAAACCCCAACTGGAATACTGCTTCCAGCTGAGGTCCCCAGTCCAAAAAAACATAGACCTGTTGGAATGGGTTCAAAGGAGAGCCAGAGCATCATCAAAGGCTAGAGCACTTCTCTGAAGAAAAGATGAGAGAGTTGGCATTGTTCATCTTGGAGAAGGCTCCAGAGAGAGAATTCTGTGAGCTTTCATTAAATAAAGGGAATTATAAAAATAGGCAGAGAAAGACTTTTTTCAAGGACCTGTAGTGATGGAACAAGGTACAATGGATTTGCTCTGAAGGAGGGTATATTAAACATAAGGAAGATATTTTTTACAATAACAATGGTGATACCTTGGAACGGGTTGCCCAGACAAGCTGGTCCATCTTTGAAATTGTTAAATATGAGGTTTGACAGTTCTGAGCAACCAGCTCTAGTGGAAGGTGTCCGTGTTCATGGCAGGTTGGTTGGAACTAAATGAACTTTAGGGTCCCTTTCAAACCAAAGAGTTTTTTGGTTCTATGATACTATGAAAGGGAGAGAAGGGTCCACAAGTATATAGAGATATAATGATCTCATGTACCTAAATACACCATTTAACAGACCATCAATAAAATGTTGGAAGCCTCTTCACTCGTAAATTTATTATGTAATAAGGAAAAAATATTTTTCTCAACAATAACAAAGATACATTTCAGGATGTAAGGGGGTCAGTTTTCCATGAAGCTTAATTCCTCAGTCCATGAGATATTCACCATATGTTCCATCAATCAAGATGCAGGAAAGACATAGGATTAGTTCATACATGCGCTGACTCTGGGACTTAACAATTTTTTTTTTTTCATTTTTGCTGATAATATCAACTTTTGTGTTTGTTACCCTCCCATAGACAAGGACTTGAGTTGCCTACCAGTCCACAGGACCACTGCAGATATCACATAGGCCTGTGATTTAACTCCTACTTTTAAGACTTTCTAGAGTTGGCCACATATAGACATAGTTTGCATATTCTTGAAGTACATCTTTTTTGATGGCAAGGGTTTGTCAGGATTTTTGCCATTGACTATAAATAGAAGCTCAATTTGGACAGTGCACAGAAATGTGTCTAAAGGTAGGTGACATGATAGGCATATCTGCCTTTTAACAAGGGAGTGTACAGGTTTTTTTATAAGCACACTCCCCTGTTAGTATTTTTGATATATTCACATTAAAAACACAGACTCAGCCTAAGTTCCTTGGAAGATGACAGCAGTTCTAATAGACCAAATACTTATCAATCTAACCTGTAGAAAAGACTTCCAAACCTTTAGAACTTTTACAGAAATATCCCTTCCAACTAAGCTTTCCAAAAAATGGGCAGGAAGCCAGGATAGTTCAGCCATAGCCTGTCCTCAGCTAGAAATGTGACTTAGCTAGACAGCACTCCTGGTGGGCATTTTGCATATTTTGAATATGCACACTGTGATGTATTTGCAGAGAACATCAGAAACTTATAGAGCAAATGTGACAAGCATGGATAAATAAAGGCAATTTCCATATCCAAAGATGAGCCCAACAGAGATTAAAATCTTTATTCTGGCAACTGCTGATTCTTGCACTTCTAAAAGCTTTTAGGCTTACATTATACAGTGTGCACACACAAGCATGTGTACAGACATAGTCTAGGGGGTACCATTACCAAAGCACCTCTTCTAATTGTGACTCTTTTCTATGTGCTATCTGCACTTCAACTTTGGCTTTTAAATACTTCAGTCTGCCTCTTCAAAGGTAAGCTGTGATATTTTCATGGTGTAATATCCTGACACAAATTTTTTTGCAGCAGTTTGTGGCACCAGTAGTGAGGAAGACATACACGTAATGCCCAGTCTCAAAGTAAATATGGAAAAATGAGAAGTGATAACTTAATGGGTTCTCAGCCAAAAATATTCTAGTAAAGAAAAAAAAAACAAACAAAAAAAAAAACCATAAATAAACAGAATAAGCAAATTAGAAGATTTGGTTGATTTTTAAATTAGTTTTTTTTTCAATACTGAGCTTATTCAGAAGTATCCTAGGTACTTCTAAATAAGTTGTTTGAGTGTTGAAAAGTATCTGTTCTTCGTGGAGTTTTTCTAAAGTTATTTTACCTCCACCCCTCATTGATCCCCATGGGAATACTACCAACAGTATTTGTCAACACTCAAACTAAGTATTTTAGAGGTAGGCCAGACTGTTCTTTTTTACTTTGTACTGGTCTATAGACAGCATCTTTCCTTATGTATTTAGTAATTAATTCTTGGCTACCCTCAGAATTTCAACCATTAGTGAGCCCCCTGGGCTAGTGAGCCCGCCCCAGCACTAACTGCTCTTAGGATGCACACTTTTTATTAAATATTTTAATTAATTAAGTTATAATCACTAGTTAATTTCCAAACTTCTCTTTGTTTTCCAGAATTGTTGGAATCATCTGAAGTAAGTCCACTTGTACAATCTCTTCTGGAACTCTGCTTCTTTCATCTCAAGTCAAAATCTTTTGCTGGCTGGGTTCCATTTGAACCAGACGTGAAACTTGATTTGCCTGTACTTTTACTAAAGGAATGTGGTTTATGTTATTTCTTCTTTTGACAGAGGACAAGAAAGTCACTTTATCAGAAGGATCTTGACTTCAGTAGACCCTAAATCACTTTGATATGAAATTCCCTTTTATTTTGGCAATTTATAATACTGGCATTTTTCAGACCAAAGCACAAACAGTTAGCAACTGTAATTCATTCTGCTGCAGCTATAATTTCTATTTTTACCTGTGTGTAAAATTTTATTTTTCATATTTTACATTTTTAAAATGGGTGGATTGGTAAAATTCTTGCTCCTTAGACAATTAAACATGAGTTTGATACATATAAAGCTGCCAGCCAAATTGGCCTGCTATGGAAAATCACATATCAGTCTCAATTGCTTAAAAACTAGAGTTTTGAGTACATTTTTCTCCTTGTTCAGGCTTGCTAATGCCTTCTTTTTTTCATCCACATTCATGTACAGAATTTATGTCTTATTGTACAAATATCCTGTTTGTATTCCAGGCATTCTTACTGAGATACATATATACTCATCTACAATTTATAGAATCAAATCAATGAAAAATCTGAAATTATTGAAGCATAGTTTCAATGCATATATTTAGAGGTATTGAATACAACACCTTATCTTTAAAAATAGTATTTTAAAATAAGTTTCTGCTTACATTTCCTTACTTCCTTTCTGGTACTTAAATTTGATTTGTGAGCCCTGAAGGTGCTGTTCTACAATTTCAGAATCACTATGGGTTTAGACATTGCTATGGGAGAGTTCAAGGTCTTTTCCACTGTTTCCTCCCTCCTACCAGCTCAGTCTCGAGCTATATGAGATTTTATTTAGAGGAAACTGTAATAAACAGATTTTGTCATTTAGGATCATAAAATTCCTATTTTGTCCAATTTATATAAAGGCAGCTGAATTTTAAAAAATTAAAGTTCCAAAGTGCTCTTTACATCTACAGCTAGTATGATTAGCAATTTTTCCCAGCTGAGACTCTTTCCCTCCCTATTAAATAATTGAACATTCAATGGGCCTGAGAAAGAGAAGGAGAAACTGCAAACCTGATTGTACAGCTTGTTGTTTAGTGTTCTCCTTTGGGATATAGAAAAGTCAGGTTACAAGTTTCTACTTCAAAATCTGGTTTAATTTATTTATACAAAGAGAAATAGGTTCAATTGTATACTGAGAGAAGTTCACACTAGGACATCCAATATCTTGATGATTAGGGTACTCCCATGGGATACTGGAAACCTCTCTTTCCATTCCTGTGCCAGTGAATACTCAATTATTTATACACAATAAAATTGCTTCAAGATAAACTCACAAAAGATGATCCAGTACGGCCAAAGATTAGAATACTTATTTGCAATTAAGACAGACCTGATTTCAAACCTCTCATCAAATCAGAACTCCAAATCAGCAAGCACAAATGTTTGGAAACAGATTCTTCTCTCCTAATGCTTTGAGCTCTGAAATGCAGAGTAAAATAAAGAGGTTTTGTGGAGCACAGGATTTTTGAGACAGCTGAACTGGAACTGGATATTTTTTCTCCTGAAGAGAATACTTTATTGTGAATATATTATACCAAGTGTTCTTGATACCTGTCTTAGAGTGTTTCCCATATCTTGGCACTCTCATTTTGTGAACAGCTGTTAGCTTTGTGTGAATCTTACTTGTAGACACCTTGTTTTCTATACTATGCATAAGAAGTCTGGCCTCTAAATTTAGGACCCAAGGTTGTAGCAGATTGCAATATGCCTAAAGGTTAGAAATACTAAAATTCAAAACTAATCAACTTCATTTCTAGGTATAGAGAAGTGAAAATATTAATTTGCACCCGAATTTCTTGTACATCTATATCGCAGAAGAAACATGGCTACTTCAAAATGTGTAGTAGCACAGACAAATTCCCAGTCAGCCCCCAAAAGAAAATTTTATTTAAATCTACTCTTTTTGTAATGATATGGCAATGTTTAGCAACTAAAATTACTTTTAAAATTGTGTAAAAATAGAAATAACTAATAGAAAAGCTATGCTTGTTCTGACCTGTTATGGCTCACTTAATCCTTACAGCCTTTATAATGTGGATTTATTTATATATTATTTGCATATTTATATATTCATCTACATGTATTTGTTAGCATATAAGGTAAATTAAAGCACCAATGACTTTGTTAAACACTGGAACCCTAAATTAAAAAAAATTTCTTCTTGACTAGTGGTGAAATACATTTCTTTTCTTTAGGGAATATTAACTTCCTAGTGTCAAAGTAATAGTATTCTCGTGTCAATAAAAGTCAGGTAATTGTATAGTTCATAATATGCTTATTCCCCTTCAACATTTATATTTCTTAAATAGAAATAAGGTCTATAAATTTTTTGATTATCTAAATGAAGCTATTTAATAAGCACTCAGAGCAAAACAAGAAAAATGGAAACTTTAAGCACTATCAGAGTGAAAAGATTACTTCAATTTCATAGAGAGGACCTTGGATTTTGCTTTACACTACTGCTACAGAAAAAAATGGAATTACATAGAAAACTATTATTCAAAATTATCACTATAAATATCATTGTAAATAATAAAAGGAATAATAAATATAAAATGTGCATCATCATGTTTTTATTTCTAGTAGGTGTATCTGAAGACCTAAGTGAAAGAGAAAATGCTTAGAAGAAATTGCCAATTTTAATACTTCCCTCGAGCAATGAAATTATTTACTCAACAATAAAATTTGAAATTTATCACCATGAAACAAAATGCATAATCTACACTGTGAAAGGAAATAATTGTAGTAGTAATAATAGTAGTAGTACTAATAATATTTCCATCCATAAAATGTATTTTCCCCTTACAACCACGGGAAAAAAATATGTAACACTTGCTTATAGGGAAAAAAGTGTTTTAATTTAGCATATTTTCCCTTTTACATCCCTACTGTGTTATGTCATAGAAGTGTACAGCTCATTTTCTTTCCAATTGGTCTGTCACACCGTTTTCAATCTTCACATATATCTCAGGCTTTGATCAGCATAAAGGTAAAAAATTAAACTGGAGTATACATATAATTAAAGATGGATGTGATCCCAATGCTCACTATTATCACATCAATTTTCAAAGAAGGCTATGTCAGAACATATTTAGAACTTTTAGTGTGTGACCTCCTCCCCACGCAGAAGCTATTCATTTTATTGTCACCTGCCAGGCAAACAGTAATGGAAATACCTAAAACACCTGTTTATCCATCTCATCAATATGCATTCAGAACAGCCAGCAAAGGGTTGTCTTAACTGGACACATTCAGTGTGAAACTGCCTGGAACTAATTGATGAAGAGGAGGGTAAATATTGGCATATTATGACATTTTATTAGCATATCCAGGCAGACAAGTCTATTGCTTTCTCAACATTCTTAGAGATGTGAAAACAATCCCCTGAAAGCTTGTCAATATTTCTTTTAAACTTTTGAATAAAGCCTGAATAGAGTTAAAATACGGTCAGTAGTCCATACTACCCTTACAAAACCCCTTAATCTTATACGAAACTTGAAGGGAGGTTTATATCAAGTAATTGTTAACCATCTAAAACCAGAATGTATTAGTATTATTCAAATAAATCACTTTTACCACTCTTCAGAGTTTCACAAATAGACCTACTAGAGCAAGGCCTTAGTGGTGTCTTTTGTACAGCTCAAGACTGATGTCAATTATTACTCTATGGGGAAGGTGTTCAATAAGTGATGTCTGCCTTTAAAAAGAGAGACTATAAAAATCAAAAATTTCAAATACCAAATACCATAGTTTCAAATTAAAAATTGCCACAAACATTGATCTTCCTTAGTTCCTTCTTCCTGCCTTAATGCAATCCCACAGCATTCTTCAATGACAAAATTCTTTTTAATATGTTTCTACCTACTTGGTCACCTGTCTCCATGAAAGTCTTGAAGCTCTCTGAGATATGAGAGCTCATTGTGCATGACAGATTTCCTCCAGAGTTCCTCAGTAAAGCAATGGCTATGGCTTACTTTGGCTGGGGAGTACTATTAAACAGCTGTTGGAATATGAGCATAGCCAGGGGTCTTTCTGAGCAAAAGCAGGTAATAAAATCCTTATGCTCAGTCAGGTTAGTTGTGCTGAGCAGTGTCTCTGCAACCCTATCAGGCAGCACAGATAACTAAAGAGCAAGACCTAATGACAAATGGGGAAGCATAAACAGAACTTTTCAATCCAAAATATGAAAATCAAAAATATTGATTTTTCTTATGACAGAATATTCTGGGTTGAATATTTTGGAATTGGACAGGTAGTTTATATGGAATTACATTTATATGAAACACAGTTTGGAAAATGAGCATCACTTGGAAATGACAGCATCCTTCTCTGTTTGTGGCTAATGATGTAAAGCATGGAAGAAAACCAGTCTTTTACTTTCCCAGGTTAAGGAAAGGGCAAACCTTCATCAAGTAAAACTTGCTTAACTCTGTGGTTTGGCAGAGACTGGCTACTAATAATGTTTAACAATCCCAATCGTGTTAATTCTTTCAACAGTCCAATACAAAATGTACTTAACATCTTGAAGTAAAGTACATGGGAAGCTATTATTCAATAAGAATTGATGTCCAATGCACAGTTCAAAGAGTGGCTTGAACTTGAGTTTGAGATTTTGATTTTTTTACTTGAGGCAACTTTTTTCCATCAGTAAATTGGTGAAGTCATCAATTTAAAAAGAAAATGAGAGAGGCAAATGGGAATTAAATGAAGAAAGCTCTTATCTAAAAGGTAAGATAAAAAGAAAAAAAGAGAACTTGTAGAGAATTTAGTAAACCGTTTCCTGTTTTAAATGTTTTCTAAATTATGTGTCCTAAATAATTCCTCTAAAAATTCACATTATTATATATACACACAGACTGAAAGTCACAAAAATATTGAAATGAAGAATCTTAAGATCTATGACTCATTTTATTGTTTAATTACACAGGAAGTTGAAATGGACAGGAGAAATACTACAGTTAGTGGCTTTTAACTTCAATGACTTATTTATTGATTGTGTTATGAAAGTTAAGGAGACATCTTTGTTCCAAAAAAAGTCTACACGAAGACATGTTGAAAGGTATTTTCAATGGCAATTTCAGAAAGATTCTGAAATTTATCTCATCATATGAATGTTTAAACTGTTTCTATTGGGCAATCTCTCTATTTAGAGATCAGCATACAAAATATCCTCCCTTGTGTCTGGAGAGAAGTATGATCATCACAGCTGCTGCTACCCTTTATGTTCTTTGGGCAATCTTAGCTGGTTTCCTTCATTGTGCTTCAAAAGGCCCAATGCTGGACCTGTGCAGATTGATAAGAGAATGCCAACTATAGTTATGTAAGTGCTTAACAGTTAATTGTTTCACAAGAGCATCATGTACTTTGATAAAGTAGAAGTTGGGCATTTTTTAGGTGTTAGGGTAAGTACTCATAAATAAGACTGGCAGAATTCACCCAAATGATCTCCTGAGACAGCTTTGCAAATGAGACACGATCATATTTCATCCAGCTTGCAGATTGCTGTGGTGTGAAGTGCTAAACCAATGTCTAACAAGTTTAGGAGTAGACTGTGTATCACAGCATTTTATATTGCTGAATACATGTACTATTAGACACCACCTTAAAACTCCTTATTGAATCAGTGAAGACAAAGAGACGAGGTAATCCCATCTACTTCGTGCATTTAATTTAGGGTTTAAACTACCTTGTAAAGCTTCTTTACTCTCCAGCAACCAGAGACAAACATTCCACAACTAGATTAGATGGGATACTTAGTATTCAGCAGATAAAGTTGTTTCATGATCTCTATGATAGAGTTTTTAAGTTCTTCTTTGATGCAGTAGCTAAAATGTAGTACTTGGCTTGGCCATTTGTATATTTACATTTACTAACTGAATATTGAAAGGAAAATTGCTTAGCACTTAAGATGAAATTAGATTGAAACTATGCATTTGTGTTTTATTTGATAACACATCTCATGTATCAGTAACATTTTGTTTTAATCATATTTTATAGCTCTATATAAGATAAATTTCTGTGACCTATTTTATTGTCCCAATCATTTAAGAACCACTGTGAAGAAGGATCATGAACTATAAAAAACCATTTTTGTAGGTGTGTTTTCTGTGTCAGATGAAAGCTTTTGGCATGTCTCATGTGTCCAGTATAAGTGTTACCTCTCAGTGTGAGAACTGAATCAAAATCAGCAGGAAACAGAAAACTTGCAATAAGAAACACTGTCAGGAACAAAGGAAAGCAATAACAATTGACCAGTAGCTAATGAAAATGGATGGAAAAAAGGAAAAGAAAGAATTGAAAAAAGAAGATTGCTCATACTAAGGATAAATAATGAAGTAACACTGTTTATCTTCATTTGGCTACCTATCTTAAAAGATAAACCCCCAGTGCTGACACTGTAAAGAAAGAGAAAATGTGCACCCTTTCTAAAAGGGTTCTTGCTCTGTATGCAACATTGCCTCCTGCTTGGAATCTTCTACTGTCCTCTCTTCTTTTTCCACGTTAAAAGTTATTTTTTTTCCATATGTGTTACAGACACCTTATAAAAAAATTCCAAAAAATCCAAAAAACCCAAACCTCAAACTAAAAAACTAAGCAAACAGGAAGATTTTCTGGGTTTGTTTTGTATTTTGCAGTTTGAAAAAAACATAAAGGTAGTTCAGCTCAGAGATAATCTTGTAAATTTTCTTTTATCTATTCCATTTTTAAACTTTCTCACCTCTCTTATCTTTCTAAAATTTTAATGATTATAATAAAGTAAAAATATGTTTCCTTTGTCTTCTAAACTGAGCATACTCTTCCAAACATCTCATTCAGCACTTCTTCACTTACTTTGGGTGCCAAAATCCACAGGAAAATCTGCAATTTTGTTTTTCCTTGTTTTATAATTTTATGGCTGCAAAAGTAGAAAAGGTAAACAATTGAATCAGATACTTTTATAATCTACCAGCTGCTATAGGAATTCCTGTAGCACCCTTCCGTTATTGCTATGCTCTTACTATTCTTTCCTGATTTAAAATGACAATCTGTGATCACAAAAATTAAGGCATAAACAACATTTGAAATATGTCACCTATTCCTCAAATATATATAAGAAGAAAAAGTGCACTGTGAACTAATATTCCTGTAGAAACAGGACATCTTCCTTTAATTACTCTAAAAATGTAATCATTCTTGCAATGACAGGAAAATACCACTACCTAGGATGTATGATCCATATCTAAAGACCTGCTGGACAAATCTCAGTAGTTTATGCTAGGTGAAAAATAGGTCCAAAACATGGTTTAATCATGACTTTTTCTCTAAATACCTTAAGGGTCTTGTCCTTTGTGCTGATTTTTGGCTGGGATAGAGATAATTCTCCTCATAATAGCTACTGTGGTCTACCAGGGGGGATGAGTGAATGTCTGGGTAGTTCTTAGTTGTCAGCTGGGGTTAAACCATGACATCCTTGACAACCCAAAAGTTAATCAGGTTTGCCTAATAACTGTTTTGAGATCATAATAATTACCACAAAATGCTTCTGCTTAAATACAGGATAGATGCCTATTCCCAGTGGAAAACTGAAATCACAAAAAAAAGTTATTTTTGACATGCTGGGAATATGTTATCAGTTAATATCAAATCTTATTTAGAATCACTTTTAAAAAGTAAAAATAAGCATCTGTTAAAATATGTCTACTCTTGATGTATGATTCATCCTCACCTAGATTTTGCTGTTAAAATTCACACATTTTCTGCTCCTAATGCCACAGTGTAGGTTATTCCAGTCCCTCAAGAAGCTACGTTCAAAAGATCTTTCATCCTACCCAAGAGACATAGGTTAGAAAATCATGAATCAAGATCTGGAAGTACCTGTGTGGCTTTGTCTACTTTGGAAGGAAGACAGATAAGCAGATGACACAGCAATGCAATGGCTAAAGACGTGACATGATGCTGTTTCAAGTGGCTGTTCGACACTCCCATGAGAATCAGCCTTTGCAATGTATTTTAGATGATGTACACATACATGGGTAAACCCCTGTGTCCTGGTTTAAGGAAATTGATTGGTTTTGATTTGAAATCCCCTCTGGATGGATCATTAGGTAATTTATATTTAATTTACCATTTAATGTTAATGCTTGCAGCTACTGACTTTTCAATACGTAGATTTCTTCTTTCTCAAATTCAAAAATGTATATCCTGATCATTCATATGCAGTTATAAATGATGCAATTTTGTCCTCGATTTATGCTTCAAAGTTTAGTGTTTCATTCATTTGCTTATGACTTGCATTACTTTGTATAGCAACTGCTGCTGTTTTTTAAAAGAGTAATCATTAAAATCATATTACCTGGCATTATTTGAAGAAGATAATGCTATTAATATGGCAAGTTATAGTTTGCTAGCAGTAATTGAATGAAAACTGATTTCCTACTTTATTTCTGAAAGATAGGTCTAGGTTTTTGTTTATGAAGATAAATCAAAATATTTCAAGAAATCCATGAAAATATTGTACTGTAAAAACTTCCTAAAACCTAACACAAATAGTTTTCAGTTTTCCTAAGTCAATAAAATAGTTTTCTGGTTCTATTCTGATCTACTGTATCAAGACAATAAAATCTCACACAGAAATTCTCTCACTCAAGCACTATCTTCTGCTTAGCTTTAGGGCATAGCTTTATGACATCCAGCTTGGATTTAATGTGGTCTGACTTACAACAAAACAAAACAAAGCAAATCCCCAAAGATATTTAACTTTAGACTGAACTTCAAGGATAAAATCATTAGTTCAGTGGAATGAACTGGACTTTTGCCACTGATGCATTTCAGATTATTATATATATGAAGAAGATTTTGACATGCATAAAACCATGTCCCAAGTCTGAGAATCAAACAATGAAACTTTCATGGTGCAACCAACTTGGTTCAAAAAGCTGCTTTCTAATTCCTTCCAATTTATATATCAGACATACTGATAATTCTTCTGTAATACCCTCTTAATCACTGAAATTTTATTATATCATGAAAATTAATAGTGGCTTTTAAAACTCTGCAGAAGAACATCAGCTTTTACTAAATTTCATAAGGCTTTACTATACTAGCTTACTTATACAACACTGTATTTTCAGCTGCTAATGAAATATACTCAGTACTTTTAAGCAAGATGCTTTGAGACAGATTTTTTCTTTGCCTTTCTTGTGCTCTGTTTAGTGAAAATAGATTTTCCTCTACAGAGTTTCTAATGAACTGGAAGACAAACTATCTTCCTTTATTTACCTTTCTCTTCTATATAGTACATTAGCATTCTCAAATTACATGTATATATATGCAGTGCAAAATATTATTTTAATTGAATTCAGAAAGGTTTGGAAGCCCTTTTTAACAACAGAAAATAGACACAGTAACCCCTTTCTTTAAACATAATTATTCTAATCCTATATTAATTGTTAAAATTCAATGACTACTACTTTGGATGTAATGTTTTTATTCCCTACATTAGCCAGCATTAAAGGGTATTTTTGCTCTGTACCACAAACAATTCTGTAGTGCAGACATATGAGTTTATATTGCTAACTCAGATATTATTTGCAAAACATCATGAGCAGTCTGGATCTCAGTGAGACACAAATGATCAGACAAGCTACACAAGAAATGCTGAATCCTGAGCTGTCACAAAATATAGAGAGATGCATCCCAGCTCACTATTTTCACTCTTGCCTTATATATTTATTTCAAACAAGCAACGTGGCAAGGGCAAATGGATGTAAGGAGATAACAAGAAGGCAAATCTTCTTACTGGTGTTGGATCTGTATGAAAATAATCTGTTGTATTATATAATCTCAATAGTATTTTTAGAAGTCAATGCTGTCAAGAAATACAAATTTTGTCTATTATTTAATGTGAAGAAAACACTGAAATTTCCAGAAAATGGAAATTCCAAAAAAGGTTAAGTTCATAATGCAGTCAAAATTTTATGTATTTACTGGCAGGACTTAGTCCTAGCCTGAAAATACGGACAGACATTACTACCTGAATTACTCTAATGATAGATAAAATCAAAACACTAATAAATATTAAATGGAACAAAGAAGCTTCAAGATTTACTTTTAATAAGCTTCAATATATTATTCACCTCAAATAAAACGAAAAAGTGGAGATTGGAAACCTAATTGTATTTATGTATTTTGTGTTTCAATAGAAAAAAGAGAGATAAACTTCAAAGCAGAAGAAACATTTTTGGAGACAAACTCCAAAGAAGCAAAAAATATATTGCTAAGGAAAATCAGAGTCCTGAAGACAGGTACTGCTGTGTTTGTTTCACGTGTACTTCAACATTCAGAACAATACCTGATAGAGCATGTCAGTGTAGGAGATCTTCATGATACCAATTCCAGGCACATAAAATTGTCATTTTTTAATAGAAAAAGTTGATCACAAGTACTGAATTTTGAAACAAAAGAAATAGATTTATTTGCATTTTAGTTGGTTTTTCTCTATTTTTCTCTGCTTTGGACAGTAACAGGAATATGAATATCTTGTACATTTTTTATGCTATTAACTACTCACTTCAAGTAAAGAAGTGACCATGCTTACCCTCTGTGTCTATCTAAAAAGCATGTATCAAGCAATTTCAGAAAATGGCTACTTGAACTTTGTCTTAATGGGACGTTTTTCTATGCAGAGAACACAGTTTTAGGCAAACAGGAGCTTCCTATTATTGCCAGTGTGAAGTCAGTGCTGCGCAAATGCAGGAGGAGTACCTTTTAGCACCTTGAGTATTTAAAATATTGCCAATGTTGTGCAGTGCACACAGTGTGTTGTGCAGTGTACACACTTCCACAGGCATTTTTTTAAGGCAGTAGACATTGTCAATATTACAGAATTAGCACTAAGTTCCTGAGGTCCCTCTACTTCTTTTGTCAGTCCTAATGCTTGAAGAATTAATTACTAAATTTCCTAAGGAAACAGGTTAAGATCTTTAACTTGAATTTTAACTTTCAACACATGCATGAGGTTTAGTTTACAGGTTTTCTACTTAATTAAAAAATCATCAGTATATGAATTCCATTATGTTGTACTTAGATTTATTCAAAAAGCTTCAACCAGTCATTAAAAAGTGAAAAGACCAAAATTCCAGTCTGCAATACATTTAGAGCCAGGAATTCAAAATATGCCATTACTAGATCCAAGGACAACTTTACAAGGTTAAAACCCATGAATCACAGCCATAGCAGGGATCCCATGTCCATCAGAATTTGCACATGGAAATGATAATTTGGATAAGCATATCTAGTTATAATATTTTAAAAAGACAAAAAACTTTTGTAAATCCCCTTCCTAGAATTCGTCAAAACACTTCATATGTGTTATATGAAGAATAAATTCTTTGGAAAAATCACATATTTAGCATTAGTCCTCATATTAGTGACTCAAAGCTTAAGACTACATGAAATTGTTCACACCATGAGATTAATAACTAAGCTACTTAGATGAACAACTGCTCTACATATTCACCCATTAATGCACTTTCCATTTGGCTGTTCAGAAATAGATTTATTGTAATTAACAAAAAATAAGAAAAAAAAATTGTGTCAATTTTCCAATTAAGAAAACAAGCACTCTTCAAAACTCCCTTTTTTCTTGAAAATGTTCTGAAATTCTGTGCCATAATCTTCTGTAATCTTAGTGATGGATACAAAGTTGTCAAAGATAAAGACAGACAGAGAGTAACAGGTTTGGAAGCCTTACAACAGTGTTTTCACACCAGCATCCATGGGGCTTTTGTCCCCAAAATGAATGAGAGCTGCTTGCAGTATTTCTACCAGCTTTGCCAGAACAGAGTATAAATGTGCTTATGTTACACTCAGGCAGACAAGAGGTGAGGTATAAAGAAAAAACTTATGTTTTATTGGACAACATGATTTATTGACTTCTAGAAAAAATGATAAAAATAAGAAAAAGGAGAAGCAAAAAGTAACGAAGACTCAGAAGCTTGGAAAAAGGTTCTCACTCTCTGTCGATACAAGAGACTTGTGACTGTCTTGCTATGAGGAACTTTCCTATGTGTTTGGGTGAATAATCTAAAATAAATAGTCACTGGACTAACCACTAATAGTTGTTTGGATTTTTTTTTTAAATTCAATACAAACTTACACACTTTTTATTAATTATTTAAAAATCTGTCAACATCACATCCATGTGGGAAATATCTCTGAAATCAGGACAAATTGCTTCACTCAGTCCTCTTCTTTCTTAGCATTTTGTTTTGTGAAACAATATCACTGTCATATAGTATCACGGACTACATAAACAACATACCTGGTTCCTCCTCTTCCATTATAACATCACTAACAACTTATTCTACTATTTTGATATTCAGAATTTTGATTCTAAAAACAATTGCAACAGTTTTAAGTTCATTCTCTGAGCATTATCCAGCAAACAAATCATTGGAAAATTGAAACAGAAACACAAAGCAGTTTACAAATAGTATAATGGAGTTTATTTAGGAATATAAATTAAAATTTGATCTTTTGTAAGTGTGCAATTTATTTTTTATATTGTGTGCACAATTCGTTTTGAGAATTACACAGCAGTTATGAGTCAACATTTACTAACTTTTCTATTCTTCAGTTGTTTCATTGTAAATCTTAGAGAGTTTCTTGCGAAGAAAAAACAGTCTGTTTAATTTTGGTATAGATGGTTCTTTTTCTAATGCTCAGGAACTTCAAGTGCTAGTAACTAAAACAAAAAAATATTGTTTTTCTGCACAGTAATGAGACCACTTCATTGAAAAAATACCAGTGTGTTGATTTTTTTGCCTGTTTTGGGGACAAATTTAGTATTTGTTGTTACTTTTCTAGTTTAGATTTATTGAACAGGGTCCAATGCAAAATGTTTTCAAACACTGAGGCTTGAAATTCTTTGTATTTGACAATATTGAAACTGGTGCAAGAAAAAAATAATGGATATACAGAATATTCTCACAGGCTACTAAGATATTGGATAAAATATCCTCCATGAAGCAATATGAAACATATTTTTTAATTCAGGATCCCAGTTGTTCTGTTATTCCCAAAGAAGCTTTATAAGGTCAGATGCCTTCAGCAATAATCATTGCCTGTTTCAGTGTCAGCAAAGGCTGCACAATTCCTGTGGCCATAAAGACTTTACAGTATCACAGTTAACAGGAAAGGTTAACCACAAGGTTTTAACAAATTTGCTATAACCATTGTGTTTGCTGTTGTACATAATCGAATACTGAAGAGCTTTCTACCCAAGGCAATGCTGTTGGCAGATTTGGGATGACAGACAAGTGACTTGAGTGAAACAATAACATCACGCAACATGAGTGACCTATACAACAGAAATTTAAAATTTGTAAGACAAAAGTCTTTTGCTTCACCAGGCTTTGGACTCACTGAAGGACACAATGTAGAGGCTATCATGGGAAACAGAAACAGATCCGTGCTGCAAATAGTGACACTAAACAGTTAAACATTTACGTATTTTTTTACTACACGGATATGGTACTCTTAGCTGAAAAATATTCAGCTGTCTATTCCGTTTATTGAACATATCTGTGAAATTTAATGTACAAATACTCAATTTTATTGCATATTTACGTTAACAATTATTGCTTAATTCTATATTAATCAATACACTAAATCAGTCTGGCTTAATCTTCATCTGTATTTCAATGTCTTGCCTCATGAAGTGCAAGACAGAAGCCTGCATGCTACTGACATATTCAGTTCAAAGGATCATGCTAGTCCTCTTCAACAGCAAGGAGTGCTGATAGAGTTAAGGGTTAATCATTAACAGCTTTTTTATAGGGTTAACTGCATCTACGGAGTGGGAAGAAGAATATTAGCTTATACTTAGGGGATATGACATTGCAATCAGCCACGTATTAGAGCATCAGCAAGGGACATTAGCCAAAGTGATTGAACAACAGAATTTTGCTGGTGTCCACAATTTCTTCTATGCAGAGGCTTTCTGATAAATCCTTAGATCAGTTTGACCCTTGACACTTCTCACTAGAAATTGCAGTTTATAAGAAGAATACTAAACATTTTTTATCACTTTCCATTTTTTTTTTTCAGTTGAAGGTATATTAGTTTAACATTTGAGATGCAATCTTGAGATGCCTGCATACTTTTTAGCATATACTCAGAGAATGGAAGGATTTAATTTTTTAAGTATTTAAGACTTTCCATTTGTTCAGAGTTAAAATTTATATCAAATTGATGAAAATGGAGAGCCGTAAAAGGAAGAATGAAAGGAAGGAAAAGGGAAAATTTAAAAACTGAGCTCAGTTATTATTTTAGCTTATTTTTTCCTCTTTTCCCTTTCATCTTATGAGAAAGAATGCATTAGCAAATGTCTCTAGTGTGTCCTTGGTTTTGTGAAAAAGTTACTAAAAATAGACTGTACTTCGATATTGTTCCTGAAGTTGAGGTTGATACATTAGGTTTTAAGTTTTTCTATTCTGCTTCAGTGTGCAGCTTCAGTTTTATATTAAGTGTTACTAGGATCTTTTCACAAGGTGGTGAAGACAAAACAATCCTATTCTAGCTGGAGACTCAAGGACAATCTCTTTATATTTCAGGCCAAAAGCATAAACAGCTTGAAAAGAGGAGGGCAGGCAAGCAAGGAGTATGAAACTTCATAATTTGAAGGTATTAATTGGACAGTTAACTCCTACATGCAAATGGATTAAAACTTAGAAAAATGTGAGATCTCATGACCCAGCCCTCTTTTGCTTCCATCTTGGAGCTATTCGGGCAGACTGTGGCTCTGGTGCTGCCAGGGTGTGGCCTTTGAAGTCACTCCAATAAATATCCACTTTATTCCTCTTAACTCTGTCTAGCATCTGTTCCAGCTCCTTAAGGCACCAAGTTCATTGTTCATTCTAGTGTCTTGCAGGAGAGCAGTGTCTGCAATGGCTCTTTTAAAGGCTGTACTGAAGAGTCAATGTCAGTGATGTGCCTTGGGATGTCCATAAGTGCAAAAGCTTAAATCTGCAAAGTGCTGTGGAAGAAAGGACCTATTTGTACTGTAATAATGCTTGGAGCACTCAGCACATGCCAATAAGTACTCAGCACCTTGCTGGATTATCCAGTGGTCGGAAGATTAAATAGGATGAAAAAAAGCATCATCTAGCATATACACTGTCTGCAGCACTAAGTACTACCCAGCTGCTATTACATAGACAATTTTGCTCTTTTGTTTTGGAAGAAAATGCAGATTTGTTTTGATTCTTTCAACTCTCTGCTGTGTTTCTTTGATATAAATAAGGCATTAGCAGTGTAATTCTTCTAGCACTAGACAAATTAGCAAAATTAATTCTCTGTTCCATTTATTTCAAATAGAAAAATAATTGAGTCTGTTTTTGCTTCTGTTATATCCTCTGTTATCTAAAATATTTGATAAGCATTGAAAAATCCAGATAGCTATATATTTGGCTACCAGATCAGAAGAATCTAGCAATCTGTTTTACAAATTCTGGATAACTGGTTAAATGAGGTCATTGAGTACTCCACTACATTCTTGGGACTCTGTTCTCAAGTTCTTATTTAAATCATAGACATTAGGTAAAAAAGTAAAAGTGTTTATCTGTGCTACCTTTGCAGTCCTATGCCATTTACAAGGATTATTCAGGTAATTAAAATGCTGCGTGTTCTTAAGTAACATGTAGAGTCTGAGTTTAATCTTTGGTTTCAATACTCAAGTGGCTGCTGAAAGAAGATTTTGGGTTTACATTATTCTAAAAAGTAGTGAGTAGTGGCAACTTTAATCCTTGATTAATCCTGAATCCTAACTCAAAAGAAAAAAAAAAAGGCAAAATACAGGCCCACAATGCTCTTGATATAACTGTCTTGAAAAATAACTCTGTGCAAGATACCAGATCCACGCAGCAATCCATTCCTCTGTTTTATCCTTTTGACTTTGCAGGTGAGGTTAAGCATTCATAATAACTTAATCTGCTCTTGCAGTTCCTTTTTCTTTTTTTTCATTCTTTCGATAAGCAAACTGACTAAAGGAGATTTACAGTTAGGTAGTCTTGGTCTCAAACTGCTGAAAGTTATTAAATATAAACTTACTTTTTTCTATCCTCTTTTGTGGACCAGTGATCAGAATAATTGAGCTTCATGAGCAGAAGGTGTCTGTATTCTTGTCTCCTAAATTTATGGATGTTCCAGCTAGTAGAACATTTTTCATCAGAATACTTTGGACACTAGTAGTAATCAAAGAACAATGGTTAATTTCAAAATTTATTACTGGGAGTGTGTGTATCCTAAAAATATTGTAGTTTAATAAGTAAAGCTGTAAAGGTTGGAAGACAGAAAGTGGGAAGCATTGGTTTAACACAAGTGCAGTAGCTCCCTACTAAGGAAAGGATTTTGTAGGCATTAAGTCAGCAATGTGTTCCAAAAAAAAAAAAAAAAAAAGAGAATCGTTACTTTTATATTTCCTAGCCATGGAAGGGTACTTCTTTATAAAGAATAACAGGCTGGAGTGCTAGAGTAATAAGAGAAGTGAAAATGCCTGGGATTAATTAAATTAGTTAAAAGACAGTGCAATGATTGTGTATAATGATATCTGAGGCAATTGGAAGTGACCATTAAAATGCCTGGAATAACAGATGCTTAAGCCTGAAAATGATCAATAACATGACTCTGAGACAGCTGGTTTCATTAATTGAAGAAATTAGCTAACTGGTTAGGAACTTGCTTCAGTTAGATCAATTAAGAACAACTAATTGAATAGAAGGAGAATTGTGCTTCATTGGTTCAAATAAAATAAGTTTAGTAAAAGATTTAAGAAATCACAGATGGGTGTTTAATTAATAACAGCAACAATGACAAGAAAGGTCTTCAGTGGTTAAATGAAGAAAAAAGAGTTTGAGCAGACATAAGGGATTGAGTGCATTGAGGGCAGATACCTGAGGACCTTAGGGTAAGGGTTAGGTTAATTGAAATCTATTGGATCAGACTATAGAGAAAGTGAATGATTGTCTCATGTGCTGCCTTTGGGGTAGCTTATTCCTCATCTACTTGTCCAAGAAAACAGGATTTGGGAATATGCATCAAAAAATAATGAGAGGCATGTTTAAAACATCTGCTAGGGTGCAAAAAAGTAAATGTGGACACCATCAGTCTCTAACTGGAAAAATATGATCCACAAAACTTCATGCCTTGGATTTCCTAGGAGCACCAGAGTCAAAGAACAATTTTCACTTTGGTGTGAAAGCTGTTTAAAACATAGAAAAAGCTCCAGTAAGAGCTTAAAGGAGCCTGCCAGTACCTAAAGAGGGCTACGAGAGAGCTGAAAAGGGATTTTTTAAAGGTTGTGTAGCAACCTGGTCCAGTGAAAGGTGTTATTGCCCAAGGCAGGAGGACTTGGAACTAAATGATCTTTAAGGTCCCTCCCAAACTAAACCATTCTATGACATTTTTAATGTAGCTGCCTATTGTCCTTATGAATAAATAGTGCCTGTGAGATATGAAAGTGTTTTCTAGATATTATTCAAACATATATAAAGAATACAAATAAAATATAGAATATGTATAGAATACATTTTAATATATAGAGAGTTTAATAATATGTTTTGAGTATAATATGTTTTGAAAATTTGCCAATTTTTTTTTCCATTTTCTATGTGAAAGAATGACTAAAAAATAAAAATAACCTTTTAAAATTAGTAATGTGTAGAAATCTCAAGTAGTTGTTTTCAGCTTGTTGTCTGAGACTGGAGGATGGAAAAAGGTGCACAAGTTTATTACTCCTCCTACTCTAGAAATAATTATACTAATTAATTTAACAGTTGTGGTATGCTCTTTTGATGGCTCTATAACCAGCTTCCATCTGCATTGATTCTCCTGGTAATTATGTTTATTGTAACATTATATATTTACAACAGCATTACAAACACCCATCTCCAGAGGCCACGCCAGTATAATAAAGATGTAGTGGTTTTAGTTTTGCCACATGGAGAATACTTGACTCCAGACCTGACAAAAAGCATTTTGTATTCAATTAACCCTAATGATGAGCTATCAGACCTGTAAAATGCTGCTATATGTTACATTACCTAACGCAACAAATGAGTCCAAATAATCAGCACTAGTGGGGTCTGATTCACTAAATTTGTTCTACATTGGAACTTAATTCTGATAATTGTTTTTTATACAGAATAACCCTATAATGATATTCTGTGCAAACCTGGTTAGATATGAGTATTCCATTTTTAATTCCAGTCTTGCAAAATCATGCAAACAACATTTCTGCATTTGTACCTCTGAGACAAGACAATAAGCCCTATGACTCACTGATAAATTTTTAGGTTCTAATGAGGTACATCTACAAAAGGCTGGAAAGTATTCGCCTTGACGAGCATAGAACGTGTCTGCAAAGCAAGAACGGCAAATCTCTTCTACAAAGAGAACTTTTATTCCTTTTTTGAAGGCAAAGGGAAAGAAGGAAGATCTTCATTCTCCTTGAGAATTGCTGTGACACCCTGTCTTTCGTATCTGCTTCTAGAACCAGCCACTCCCTGTTCCTATGATAAGGACAATACTGTATTGATCCCTTTTCAAAAAATGTCAGCAGAAAGAGAGGAAATTAAATGGAGGGTCTATACTCAGAAAGTTGAAGTCAGCACCAATTAAACTCATCAAAAGAGAGTTCTTCCGCTCTCCTTAGAGGAACTAGAATTTCATTCCACACATTCCACAATTATAAAGCCCTAAAGTACAGGTAGCTGTGCAACAATGAATTTCATCACAGAAAGTGAATTCTTTTAAACAGACCAGAGATCCCATGAATAGGAAAAGAGAATTTAAAAATCTGGAATTTTGAAGCTATTTAAAAAAAGGCATTGTAAAAAAGAAAAGACATTATTCTCAAGGAGATTTGATTTGTGTTTTCTATATATCTAGATATTCCTCCTTTCTGTTCATCATCCATGCCTTTTTTTGCCATCTGAAAATAATTTTAGTTTTCCTACTGAATTTTCAGATTATCCACCTATTGTTTTAATTTGCAGGGGCAAAATACTTTTATGACTGAATTTATTTCCTCCTTGCCATGTATAATGGCTTCTTCACTCTCCTATTTCTCATTTTGAGGTCTGAAAACATTTGAAAGAGTGGAATAACTCTTCTGCCTCAAGTGTTTAATTTTTTTTTCCTTTTTTCCTTTTTGTTATTTTTTGGTTTGGATCTTCTAATCCCAAGGGGGATTAATCACTTAGATATAAATATGAAGAACATTATAAATTTTGATTTCATATGTATGATATTAACAGGTTAATTTTTTATTTTACTTTCAACAAAAAAGCATTAATCGCTGCTCTAAAGTTAATGTATTCCCCATGTTCTGTCTGTTCTAATTTGTATATCTTAGCTGCATGTCCTCAGACCACTCTGGATACCAATTTGAAGTGTTGTTCATTAATTAATATGAGGTACTAATTACTATTGTTCCAACTAAGTTTTCCATGTGCAAGTTTAAAACTTTTTGCATATTGTTTTATGAGATAGACCAGGTGAGGGATGAAGAACTTATATTATAAAACATTTTATGACAAACATTTCTCTGACACTAAGCATACAAAAACTGGAGTACTTTAGATCTGCATAACTTCTGAAAAAAGTCATACATTTTTGACTATATGATGCCATTTTGATACACATACATGTAGTTCTACAAAATATACTGAACTGAGGGTGTTTTGCAATATGAATAGAAATGATATAATCCAGTTTCTAAATATCAGTAAAGATCTACTGTTGTCACAGAATGAGGATAAATAAAATTCCCTTTCTGATGTTCAGATATGTTCCTGATACTGCAAGAAGAGATCTGGTGGAAGTTTCACAGGTCTCAGGCCAAAAATATCTCTGAAATCTTATTGGAAAAAATCACATGTGGCCTGCTTGTATCTTCTGACTTGAAATTAGAAACTTGAAGTTCTTACAGTAATTCAGGAGTGTAAGATTTTTTAGCTCAACAGCTGTAATCTATTAGTACATTTAAATATCAGTAATTTCCACCTTGGAAATTTGTGATGGGTTTTCTCTGCTTTCTAAGATATATAACTGAAATAAAAAATATTATTTTGATTTCAGCAATCATTCTGTAAAAGCTCCTTATAATGTGCATGTGTATCAAAAAGCAGGCTGCCCCCAGCGGGGAATAATTGGCATCTGACTCCATTGATTCAGAATGCTAAACAATTGCTTTATTAAAATATATCATATTACATTATACTATGCTATATTAAAGAGATACTATATTATACTAAATTACATACTAAAGAAAACTTGTGACTGTCTCCCAACAGTCAGGACACAGCTTCAAGTGATTGGTTAGTCAATATAAACAACCATCACCAGAATCCAAATATCAAATCCCTTCAGGTAAACAATCTTCCTAACACATTCCACATGTGCAAAAACAACAGGAGCAGCAAGTAGAGATAGGAACTGTTTTCTCTTCTTCTGTGCTTCTCCAGGAAAAAACCTGGAAGACAGAATTATCTCTCTCTCTGTTCAGAGAATTTGAATGCCACACATATGCCCTCAGTTTTTCTAGTACAAATATTAGCAGATACTAGCCTGGATTCTACACACCAAATATTCGACCCTTTTATTAGCTCACACCAGCAACACAGATATCCTTGGAAAACAGCAAGGGAAGTCCTGCAGAAACTTGCAGATACATGTTCTGAAACATTATGGTAAAGGAACCCACACAAACCCACTTTTCTCCACCTTTCTCATTGAGTGCTTAAACGTCAGAATTACCTAATGTTCTCTAAGCAGGAAATATAATATACACTAATAGAATTAGATTCACCTAGGATAACATTTCTTATTAAGTAAGGTACTGGGAAATCCATCTTGAGAAGATATATTAGGATTGGCTTTCATGGATGTCTCCCTACCTGTTGGAACTATTTACATGAAATTCAGTATGTATTAAAGGATTAATGACATTATATGAAAGAACCAATAAGAAAAGCTCTTCAAATATATATTTATTTATATAGGGTTTTTAAAATTTCTGTATGTCTTCATAAGAATAATAAGATGTATTTCAGCTGGGATTTATGTACAAATTGCACCAGCATCTAGGTGGAAACTCCGGAAAAGGAAAGATGGAGACCAAATTCTCATAAGTGCCATCACAGAAAACTAACTGCATAAAGGTTTTTTGTCACTCCAGATAAATTGGCATATGACCTCCTCCTGGGAATGACTGAAGAAATATATCTGACTATCCTGGTAGGCCAGACTGTGTAACGCAATTCTGCTTAGCCTAAACTTTCTATCTTTCACAGTCCTTTGAAAAGCAATGCAAATTTTGTCTGAGTAAGGAAAGCAGAATGGATCTCATAAGTCCTGTAGTCACTTTTATTCTTCCAAGTGATAACACTAAACCAAATATATTTTGAATGCGCTGTATTGCATTTAAAATAAAATAAAATAGGATGATTACTTTTTATAAAGCAGCTAACAGCTGAACCTAGCAGCCTCATAGGATGGTACGAAGCTTCTAATTTTTAAATGTGATTCAGAAAATGGAATATTAATCTATTCTAAGGTTAAAAGAGTAACTAGCTATAAGGATACTCAGTAAAAATTCTTTGCAAGTTATGCATAGCTACTGTGAATTAGCTCCTAAAAATCCATTTATCCTCATGGCAGAAATTATGATTTTGATCACATGAAGAATGAATGATACCAGTTTTCTATATAAACTGATCTAAGCCCTATTGCACTGCAAAAATAATTATATTTTAATAATGAAACATCTTTAATTTTTAAATTTTTTTCTTCCTATTTGTTGATGAAGGACCTCTTTATGTACAACCACTGGTCTCAAAATCCTTATATGCTTTCATTCAGGCTTTCCTTACTTGAACATTCACTGTTAGGGACCTGCTAGTGGGTTTTCCATCTCTTTCTACTCCATGTTCTTGGGATGTGCAAAAAATTTGACTGTACCACAAAATATCTGTATCCCAGTGTTACGATTTCTAATGCAGAAAGTGGCCAGCAAGCTTTCAGATGGGCCTAGAGTTCAGTGCAGCACTACTGGACACTACAGTCTGCTCACCACTTCCAGAGGCCACAGCTGGGAATATAATTTCACCAAACGAGATTTGGTTTTCTCGTTTCAATATCCTAAAATTCACTAAGCAGTCTGACTCTGTCTTGTTTTCCAAATTGTGGAGGTGAAGTTAGTTAGTGATTTTTAAAAATACTCATGGTACTTAATAATTATGGAATGTATCTCCATGAACCAGATAGAAAATTTGTATTATCCGGTACCCGCCTACCAGACTGACCTGTTGATCCATCACCATTAGGTAAGAAAATTCATACATAAAAGACTTTTGTATTTATTCTTCATTTAAGCTTTTTGATGGTACAGCAAAATAATGTTATTATAGCTAGGGGTCTTGAAATTTTTATCAAGTTTACATCTCTATTATAGAGCTTTGCTCAAGTCATATTTAGTGAAGTTTATAAAGTACTCAGGATTTGGCACTGGAATGCAGTAAGAAGAGTATGAATTGTATTGATAGAAGAGGGACCATGCTATGCAGAAAGAAGCGTGATATACTTTGATATAGGTGAAATCGTGATTTCTGTGACTTATGTAACTCAATCCCCATAGAATTATAACATTCTTTGAACAAAATAGGAAATCAAATGGAAAACAGGTAATAAATACACTATTTCATTTATTGACAGTCATTTAAATCTGAATTTCACACTTTTTTTTTTTTAATTCTTACTACAGAACTGAGTTAAGCCATAGGGTCTAGAAGTTGAATTAAAGGCCCTGATTTATCCATCACAATCTAAACACCTTTTAGCTTCTGAAGTCCAAGCCTCTAATTTTCCTTCTCCAGTTGAAACCTTTTCCTTCAACTGGAAGAAAAAAGAAGGCACCAAAAAAAGATCATTCCACAATTACATCTGCTGTTTCCTCTGTTAATGAAACAAGATCTGAACCTGTTTACCTAAATACCACCTATTTTCCCAATGTTTGGAAGTAGGTTAGGTTGCAATAGAATAGGCATTGTTATCTGTATATTTAGAGACATACAAAAGGAAAAGAGAATGTGATACCCATGACAAAGACATTTGATAGCCCTTGGGAGTACAAAATAATATATACTGTTGCAATTATAAAATTAGTATGAATCTAATGGATTTTTATGTTATAGAACTATATATATATATATATAAATGTTTATATACATTGTCCACATTTTTTTCATTTTTACCTTCTGCTCCTGGTACAAAGTTGCACATCTTATAATTTCATTTTTATTTAATTTTTCACACATTTTATACAATAATTCTGGTTTTAGAGAATAAAATCATTACATCCATAAGCAATGATTTCAAACAATAAATTTCAAGAAGGATCTAGGCAAAAAAAGGTATCATATGCAACAGATGGCATAAAACCTCTGGAAGGCCCTCAAGTCCTTCAGGAACAGAAAATTATACTACCAAATAAGCTTGGACAGGTGCCTGAATGACTGAGCATCTTCATGCTGCAAAACGTAGACCTCATTGATTTAAGGCGTCATATCAGGCTCTCAATATTATATAGCAATATTTTTGATATATCAATACATATTACTTTTAGGTGGTTAAATTAAAAATATACCAAACAAATTTTTTCTTCAATTATGTTTATTTGTGATATTTAAAAGGTCTGCACTAACATATGTTGCAGTATTTGGTGTAGACATCTTCTAATGTGTTTCTTAGATGTTTTCCCAAACAATTTTTGGTACTTGGGTCACCTATGTTAGAATCATGCAGTACTACACAGAATAAGGTTGACACCACCAGAAACCATAGGTTTAGGTCCTGTGATTCATTCTCTATAGATGCCTTTCTCTTTCCATGTGCTAGTCATACTCGTCAGCGTAACTAGAATCTTAAAAACACTAGATTCTTACTAAGAGAATCCTTAATAGCAGTATATATGGCATACTGTAGGTGAAAGAGGTTTACCCATCTCTAATTATTACTATAAAGCTTCCTCAGAGTTGATATCTGTTCTAGGAAACCAGAAAAGACCAAACATATCTTTTTAACATCATGATGGCTGAGATTATTGAACTACATTTTCAGTTTCCAACTTATGAATACAATTCGTCGAGACTTAGAAGTGTTATTAGTTACATTAAAATTATTAGTTACATTAAAATTCAAAAAAGCAGTTCCCCTGATTTGCCCTTTTACCCTTTTTCTCTCTTCTGTTTCTGTTAGCAATAAAATGCAAAATACAGCACTGAAAGGTTTTCTCTGGCAGAATAAGCGTTTTTACTCACTGGAAAAACAGTATAGGAAAAACAAGTTGAATGTTGATTTCTGTTTTCAGACAAAATAAAAAGGATGCATTTGCTTATGTAAATAAGGAAGAAGTGATACAGTATTAAGATTTTATCCCATTAAGTCAAAAATCCCTGATATTTTAGTCAAGAATCATAAGGCAATTACCTTGGGAGCTCTTTGCACAACTCAGTTTTAACAAGTCTTAGCAAAGCAGAACAATGCTAAGGAATAAAAGCCTAGTAACATATGCCTAATCCTATAAAAAGATAAAAGAGGATAAACCAGAGGACAGCAGTTTGGTGTTACTTCTGTGTAAAATAGCCAAATGGTTGTTTTTACACTGTACTAATAAAGATTTAAACCCAGCATGGTTTCATGAAAAGAAAGTCTCAGTTTTTTCATAAGTTTTTTTTTTGCAAAATTGCACATTCATAAAAGTAATTCTGTTGTTTTGACATACCTGCTGCTCAAAGACATTTTAATTCTGCATAACATTTTTATTAATAAGTTTTCATTAGGGATTAATCAGTAACACATCACCGGGACTGAAAATTGTCTCACTGATAAATCTCCAACTATAATTGGAACAGGTAATAATGACCAGGGACATTTCTGCTGGGGATCCTTAATTGACAGATTGTAAGTTAACTCCTTAATACTTCCTGTTATGATCTAAATAAATATAGAAAATTTTTATTGCAAAAGTTTGAAAATTGCACACTAAAGGATATAAAATATTGAGAGGGAAAAGTTAATAATGCATACTGTGTGGTCATTGGATTCACTGGCATACTCATATTCTTGCTAGAGCCATATAACTTTGTTCTCAATGTATATCTCTCTCTGAAGTGCATGGAAAATGCTGTGAATTACTTACAATTTTATTTATACTTTTTCCCACCCAAGAAAGAGAGGACTCAAGTTTTGAGTTAAAATATTTGTACAATATTGGGGTTGGAAGAATTTTTGTGTTCCTGATAGTCCTTTCTGTCATTCAGTACTGTGAATGGATTTGTGTCCCCCTTATGTTTCTCTACAGAGCCCCCAGGGAGGATATCATCACCTGTGCTGTCAGTAAGCATAACATACACATGGCTATAATCAAATCTTGTGTTTCAAGGCTTCAGCTTGGTTCTTGTAGGAGTCAGGATTACTTTTTCCTTCTTTTCCTGCAGAACTGAATTGAAATACACAGTTTTTCTTTCTTTCTTTTCTTATCCCTATGAAGCATTACAGATTTTAGACTAAATAAACTATCCCAAAGTTGACAGAGAGAGAAGACAACAGTGTCTCAAGAATTTAATTCCCTTGAATGACTCAGCGAGTTATGAACAAAATTAAATCTCAGTCTGGAAATGAAAACAATTTTTCTTTAGATAGGCAGAGAAATCACCATTTCAGTGACAAAATTTGGTTCCTTTTCTTGAATTTTTTGGCTGTATATTATTCTAAAGCATGATTTCATGGTCCTTGATTCTCTCTCTCTATAGTGCAAACTAAAATTTGAGCCTAGGCAGTCTTTAATCAAGAAAAAAGCTGTATTGCTTTTTAGCTAGCAACATACCTGAAATTATGATTAAAATATCCAGATGTCCTATGCTTTTAACTCTATGAAATAGTTAAAGCCCTTCTTAGTCCCTAGATCCTGTAAATTACCAGTCTTACATTTAATTGAAGTTTTATGGTTCCAAAGAACGATATATTAAAAACGGGTTTGAGAATAGTTAATTCTAAATAATTTCTAAAAATTGTATGGCAAGTTTTAGTTCTGCAGAATATTAAAGTTTGCCATACAATCACTAGGGAGGGAATTACCCTCTTTGCCTGGCATATCTAACTAGAAGCCACTCTCTGAATAGCATATGAAATCTGATTTCTACTCCCCACCTGTTCAATGACTTTGGCCTCTTTAGATAATCATTAAACTGCTGTCAACTTTACCTCTATAAATGGAGTATGAAGGCAGTGGTATTTATTTTCAGAAGCTTTATCAGTACAAAGGATACCAGTCCTCACCATCCATAGATCAGTAAGCAACCAATAAATTAGAACCTAACAGAAATTAAAATTTTTTTGAACATACATGGAAATAACTCTTAAAATTTAATTCAGTATGATGCATAATATGGATGCCAATGTTAATGGATAGAAAATCCTAAACCCACATTAGGCAACGTAGCAATATATTTAAATTTTGGGAGCATCAGAAGGAGCTGAATCATAAGGACACAATATCTATCTATCTGTCTATCTGTCTGTCTCTCTATCTATCTATCTACTTGTCTGAATAAGTCTTGGGTTCAAGGTGAAATCAAAGCTCTGTGTAAGATTTTCCTACCTATCTGAGTTCTGTGTAAAAGGCAGAAATTCCCTCCCTTCTGATCTTATAGGATACATTGCAACATAACATCAAGCCCTGCAGTGCTTTCATGACTTAACATTTATACAGAAGTCTGAAAGTGCAAAGAAAGCCTAAACATAGCACACTTTTAAAAAAAATGTAAAGCATGTAAAGCACATGCATTTGTTGCTTTCAGCAATGCAGAGAAATTTTTTCTTCTGTTTTGCTGTTGTACTTTTTTTGCATTATTATCAAATCAGTTTCTGGTGACAGAGTACTTTTATGTTTGTTTGGGTTTTTTTTCTTGTTGACAGTACTAGATGACAATATTTGGTTTACTGTAATACTCTGAGGAAATTAAAAAATAAAGTAGAGCTTAAAATAATATATATATTTCTCCCACATATTGAGTGTTCATAAACCATCAGTATGGAAAAATTAATTATTACCATACACAAAGAAAACCAAAACTAAAACCACAAGAACCCCAAATAAGCCACCAAACAAACAAACCAACAAAACCAAAACAGAAATTGCATCTCCCAGGATGAATCCTTCCTGCATCCTTGGATGAGTGCTGTGTGTCCTGGTCAACACCTCTGAACTGTAGTCCCCAGCCTTTGTCCATCCTGGGAGATATGTCACAGCAAGCCATCACTCCCTCCCTACTGCCAGTCTCTGTTTCCTTCAGAAGAAAATTCAGGGACATCATGATGTGATGCTCAGGGCAGTCTCTTCTCACTGTGCACTTGGGATTTGCTGTGTAATGTAGTCACAAATACAGTTCTGAGCAGGAAGACTCTGCTTTAGAAACCAGGAATGCCTATTGCTTTTAAATATTATGATACTTTATACTGATTTTAAATATATATATATAATATTGGATTTGTAACAGTTTTCCTAGGACAGGACAGAGGTCCGTTTACCATATTAAACGTGGGCTAATCTGGCTGTATTTTTTCTTCTTTTCTGCCTAGTTCTACCCTAAAAATCACAAAAGTCAGTATTATATATCAGACTGAAATATACTCAGCAACTGTCAGTATTATATATCAGACTGAAATATACTCCTGAACTGTCTGTTTTGTGTTTGAAATAGTAACACAACTCCCAGAGAAGGGACTGGGTGGAAAATCAGGCAGCACAGTATCATTAACACAGTGCCATCACAACTGAGAATTCTTCTGAACATGCCTTAAACTTCAAGTTATACTCACTTCTACATAGCATTAAAAAGTACTAAAACATAATCTTCTACTTTTTTTAGCAACAACAAGAAGACTTGATTGAAGTTTGTAACATATAATTATCTACTGCATGTTACAAATCTAAGCAAATCGGATTTTCTCTTTGTTTGGTTGGAGTTTCCTTTGTTTTATCTGATTGGTTTCTCTCCAAAGTGATCATCAAAAAGTGAAGACCCGTTAATCTCTCACAAGTGACCTCAAAGTGTAATACAGTGTATTTTCCTTTTCTACTTCATATATACTGTTCTAATTGTCAGGAAAAATAGACTATGTGATGACAAGTGTCATGTTCTAGCTACACCTTAGGCAAAAGGACAGCTGAAAAAAAAAGTGTCACTAAGTGATTACAAACCAGAATGCCTGCAGTAAAACCTTCTCTTTTTTTGTTCTTGACCCTCATGAGTCACCTAGCTGCCAGTACTGCAAATCATTTATTGATTTTGTTGTATCCAAGGTTTTTCTTTTCTCCTCTTTCACCTATATCAGAGAGATCTATGATACGGCAACTGTTATTTTGACTAACACTGTGGAGACACATAAAAATATAATTATTGAACATCAGGTATGTTTATTACAGTAGGAACAAATTAAGTGAAGACTCAGCAGTTGAAGAAAAATGCATTTCCTTGAAGAAAATAAATTTCATAAACAGTGAAAAACCCTCAAACATTAGCAATATCAAAGAGCCAAAAGGCTCCCTATTCTATTTTAAATGTCTAGTTTCTCAGTGGAAGTAGTACTTTATGTTTCATTTTTCTTTTTCTAATGCACAGTTACAAATGCAAAACATTTATGAGAAACTTTAGATATTGCAGCTTGTTACAGTGCATACAGTCATTGCTACAAACCATATACATACATCACTTTACCTAGGCTGTTCCCTATACGTATGCCTACCTCCAAAGAGCATTAAAACTGTTTATAGCATTTCTTCTCTATAGATTTAATAGATTTTAATTTTTACAAAGGCATGGCAGATTTTCCTCAATCCAACTCTTTTTTTTTTTTTTTTTTGAAAAATGGTGTCCACAGTGTTACGCTTTATTTCTGAGCATAAAAAGCCAGCACTTTTATACAGATGCATTTTAAAAGTCTCTCTATCTATCTTCTGATTCCACAGAAAGAAGGAATTTAACACTACATTTTATTGTGAAGCTAATGCAGGCTATAGGTAGCATTTTAATAAAGCCCACATTATTAATTTTAATAAAGTCCACACCTGGGTGTCAGGATACAGAAATACAGAGTACTATGCTTTTAATATCTCAATCAAGATAATTACTCTTATTTCTGTGATAGTGTGAATCTCATATTGCTTGGCTCATGACACAAAAACCCTGCTCTCAGGGTGTTTAAATCATTTATTGGCATATCAGTACTATTTTATTGATCTTAGTACAGTAGACTAGAGACCTATAAATTGGCATCTGTCTTCTTTGTTTAATCAAATTTCCAATAATACAATGTCCAACCATTTTAAAATGGTACTTAGAAACAGTACTTCAAAACAGTACATCATTTTGCTTTTCATAAAGTAGTAAGGTGCTTTGTGTCATGAGACTGAATATATCCATCACTACCCCATATTTATGTTTACTTTAAAAATGAAACAATTTCCTCTTCATGGTGTACATTAATTTTCACATCCACACTTGCAAATTGAATATATTTACTAAGCAACCATCATTTATATTTTAAACACAAATAATTTGTCTGGCCTACAGTTTCTGCCTTTAAAAATTAACACTTAGCTAGTTTTAAGTGTCAACCTTATCAATTTTTTCAGTGACAAAGAAACAAAATGCAATTATTTAATTCTGCAATTCTGTAATTTGTTATAACTGGCTTCCTTCATAAAGCAAAAAAAAAACTTACTTTCATTAATGTCAGACTGAATTTCAATTTTGCATGTATGCAACAAGGGCCCAGAAAATATAGTCACTTTGATGTCAATTTGGACAAATGGATACAGGAACTTTCCTGGCTATTGCTATAGATATATGTAAAAAGCCAGTCAGCCTTTTCAAACTCTGGTGTAACCAATCTTTTGCTTGCATGCATGTCATTGTCCATGCAATGGAGTATTACATTCAAGTCTGTAATAGTCCATTGCATTCACATGTGTCAGTATTTTATCTGGTAAGTGTTTTTGCAAATAGTGGTAGTACATCAGATTCTGCTCCTCTTAAGAGTGGAATTTCTTGCAAAATTGACAGATGAGGAGCTTTGAGGAGAAAGTGGTTATTATGCTTACAGCTCATTTGCATTTCCATGGACGTTAAAGCTGCCATGGGATGCTGTAAGGACCAGCAGAGGACCAAGGAATTCTTCCTGCCCAGGTGTTGGTGCCCAGCTTGGGTGCCCTGAAGCTCAGGGCTATCCAGAGCTGGATGATGGGCACAGGTGCTGCAATCCCATTTACAAGTCTGGCCAGCAGCAAGGCCGAGTGTCCCTCCCATCCATAAGTAGAAGACACTGACAGAGCTGTGTACCTCACTGCCAGGTAACAGTGGCATTTAACAACACCCACGTGCACTGGGGCTATGTCAGTCACCAGAAGCGATGTAGCACACAACTTTACACAGCCCATTTCTGTGCTTCAGTCCCTCAGTCAATCAGGCCTGAAGCTCACACAAATGTTCCTGTGCTTTGTATTTACACACACACATGCACACTCATTCACAGATCCCTCGAGCATCACCATCCTCTGTCTGACACTACCCTTATTGCTTTCCAGACATTCTAACCTGCTCCACTGATCTCCCACCCACTGGCTTGTCCAGCTTGGTGATGTCTAGCAAACACATGAACTTGTAGAATCGGTGGGAGAAAACGCAGCACTCCAATATGGGTGATCAGCAGATCTCATTTATTGATCAGTAGGCACATACATTTATACTGGAGTTAATGAAGTTCATACATATTGCAAAGCTGAGCTCAGGATTGGTTAATTACTTATCATCCAACTACACCTACTTCTACATTCTTGTGGTTTCTTTATTGCAACTATTGAAACTATTCTTCATATTTTTTGGTAACTATTTTTTTCATTGGACACTGACTGCTGACTCCTAGGCCTGTGTCCTTCTTGCTTCACTAGTGGTACGTGCCCTCTCTCAGCTAACCAAGCGTCTACAAAGCTCTCCACAGAACTCTCCCACTTGTCTTAGTCTCCATCCTCATTTCCCCCCCCAACACTAGCATGGACCCTCTGCATGGTCCTGACACCCCCCGTTTGCCATCCAGCCCACACCCACGTACACCAGCTCAGAGGCAGCTCTGCGGTCAGGGGTCCCTGTGCCTGCTGGCCTGCAGGTACGTGGGTCCTATCTGTACTCCCCCTGGTGCTGGGAGCCTCCCTTGCTCCAGCTGCCTGGGCACAAGTGCTGGGATCCTCCCTTGCTCCAGCTGCCTGGCACCATGGGCACAAGGGCCCTGTGGCCAAAGGTTTGGCTTTGACTTCTGGCACTTGTACCAGTCACTGCAAACCTCTAGGTGCTCGACAGCAAACATGTGGAACTGTATGACCCAGACGCCTTCCAGCTGCTGACTCTAAGCTCCCCACTCCTTCCAGTTGCAGAGGTTTCCTCCAGGCTCTTTTTCCTGTTGCTGGTACTTCTCAAGTGTTCCAACCTCTTAGACGCTGCAGTGCTCACACATGGATTGAAAAGTGACCATAGAAAGACGATTAAGAATGGGTTCAGAAAGAAGATTTGATGGCTGCAGCTATTGAGCAGACTGGCAACTGTTTACATGATAATCTCCCTGAATATTTGCTTCTCTCTCTTGTTCCTCACTAGTTACTGCACCTATTGTTCCTCACTAGTTACTGCACCTTAAACATTTCTCAATAAGTTTTGTCTAGTGCCACAGGCTCCACAAATATCCAAATCCTCACGTTCATATTATTTCTGCCTTCTTCTCAGTCATAAATCCCAGGTTCTTATCAGTTTTAAAGTTCAGGCTGGCCTTCTCTAAGCCTATGTTCCATCAAATGACAGCTGAACAGTTTCTATTTTGGTTTGTGACTCTGTGATTTTGTTTATTACTTTCCCTTTCGCTTATTAACCCACTGAAAGTAAAAGTTCCTGGATCTGCCAATCCTACTGAAGCAGATGGACCACACATCCTTACATAAACATTTTTTCAGTTTTCTCAGGTGGGGACTATTCCTATAATTGTTGCATGGTCACCTGATGTTGTGAAGCAGAAGTGCAACCATAGCAACTATTTACAGTTTGAATTATACAAAACCTAATTGCTTTGATATATTGTAGCCCACCTGCAGATTATGGTGGCACTTTTTTCTTATTAATAAAGGATGAGGTCATTTTATACACTTATAGCAACAGTAAGTTGTTTCTGAGTATTCAGTAATTTAATATATATCATAGATTTAACGTTTGTCAATTTTCAGGACTTCAAGTATGACAGAACAAGCTTGAAGCATGGAAAGGTCTGATAACACTAGAAAGAAACTAATTCCTCATAGGAAACTGTTTTACAATAAGTACTTTTAACGTATAATTTGGAATCCTTAACAGAAAGAATCATCCAGCATAAAGACATTTAAGTGAATATTGCACATGCTATGGCAACCATAGTATTTACAGAAAATGCATACAGTGTAGTCAGTTCTGTAGAAGTTATGACTATTAATTTATATGATTATGTTATTTTGGAGCCAGGGAAGTTTCTTAAATATAGTTGGATAGAAAACAGAAATTAATTAATTTTTATCTATGTTGCTGTTCTTTTCTGTCAGTATCAGCAGTATTTTAACTGCACTTGTTTTCCTTTCTGTATGTCTTCCATCAACATATAAGCTATAAAATTCAATAAAATATCCATAAGTGAAAATGTGGATGTTAATTTTGTGAAGGGACATTTTAGACCTCTGCCTGGTATTGTCTCCATGTGCTTCCTATATGTAAAATGTGTATTTCCAAGAGTTCGTTTAAAAAAGGAAAGGGCAGAAACAAGAGAAACTTGTAAAAGTCTCCAGTCCACACAGCTTTGCTAATACACAGAAAGAAATTATCCTCCCACACATAATAGTGACGTGGTGACTGCCTGTGGAACTGCAGCTTTGCAACAGAGTTTGGGTCTGTATGTCCCTACAAAATTCTAAACCAACGACAAAATAACTTGGTTTTGATGAAAGCATATTGTTAGTTACAGAAGAAGTGCAATAGCAGTATTTGTTTTTTCAGGTACAGCTGAATAAACGTCAACTTCATAATATTTAACATACATATCAAGAAATAAAAAGGTTATTTCTTTTTGGCAATTCTACATTGAACCTATTATTATTTATCATCTAAACTGTAATATTTTTTCTTCTCCATAAATACTTAGGAAGCCTCTAATCACAGCCTCCTGGAAAGAGTTATTGCTGTGGTGTTTCAAAGCTTGTGATTATCTTTTGGCAAAGATAGTGTTGTGTTTATGCATACCTTATTCTGCTGGTTCATAGACACAAAACAATATTTCAAAATGTCAAATGGAACAATTTCTTTTAAGTTGGAAATCAACACACAGGGTCCTTCATTATGCTGTATGGAATATATTTGATTTCTGGCAGAGAAAATAACATGTTACTGTAAATGTTTCAGGCAAGACCAGTGTGGAAACAGCACTGATATAACATTTTAAAATGCAGTGGGAGAAGTAGACTTTCCATATTCAAGACTCACACTGATTTAGAAATGGCTGGAGACATATGGTATGAATGCAGAGGGTTAAGAATGATCTCTTTACTCTATTTTTTTTTTTTTTTGGAATGATATATTCTATAGGCAAAAAAAAACCTAAAAACCCCAAAAAAATACCAAGTGGTTGCAAACAAGTAAATTTTAGTGTAAAGACTTCTCTGTGTTGTACAAGATAACGGAGAGTATTTCTATTAGTGTCAGCTGCGAATATCTATTTTTAAGCATGTGCATTATGATACAAGATAATTGTGCAGACAATTATGTGCTCACTTATACACGTCATGAAGTGGGAAAATACAATTTCTTGAACATCAAAACCCACTCAGTGCTATAACAGGGGTAAGGAAAATGTTTTGTTTGAAGTTATAAGAGAAATTTCCAAGAAAATGAGACAAAAACTGACTTCATCAGCAATAAGAAATTAAAAAAAAAAAAGAACATCTGAAAAGTTCAAAATGCAAAAGTCTGAGGGAAAGAAAGAAATTATATGGGGCTTTTCTCTCACTTGTATAGCAAGTGAGAGACCTTTAGACTACTGTCTAGCATATCCTAATACAGAAAGTGCTAGTAAAGATTAAATGATAAATCATACCCGTAGAATGTGAAGTGGTAACAACATGTCGTGCTGTGTAATATCATAACAGTTGCCATTCGACCCATGAATTATGCAGAATTACCATTTGATTGTTTGTTCCTTATATACAGAAGGAATAATATTGCAATTACATTGACCAGAGAAGCTGGGCAGGTTCCAGAAGTGGATGCCCCAGCCCTGGAAGTGCTCAAGGCCAGGCCGGGTGGAGCTTTGAGCAACCTGGTCTCATACAAGGTGTCCCTTCCCATGGCAGTAAGTTGGAACTAGGTGATGTTTAAGGTCCTTTCCAACTCAAATCATTCTATGATTCCATGAGCAATACTTGCTTTTTAAAGGTGTTCTTGGCCACTTTACTCTTTTCATGGGTAACACACTGTTGCACAGCTGATGCAAGAATTGCACTTAAAAGCCCAACTCCCATAACTTCTGAAGAAAACTAAAATTTAAATTTAGAAAGGAAATTAGATACGGGAACAGAAGCAAAATCCAGAGCCCTGAGCTACGCAGTTTATACACTACAGAGGAGAAATCATGTATTTCAGAAAAAAAAAAAATCCTGCAGAGTCAACATGGTCAGCAAGTGCTGAAGAACATGTTCTAATATGGTCCAGCTCATGGCTTGAGCTGGAGCCTGACAATGTTTGTGCCTGGATGACTCCATTCTGCCTTCCTGCAGAGGGGCAAAGGCAGAAAATGCCCTGTCTTCCCCGCCTGCTTTACTGTGTGGTCAGAATCCTACCAACCCCTGTTGCGTCCATTTGACAGGAGAACCTGAGGTGGCACAAGGGAGGTCCAAATTAACCTTCTTGGCTGATGGAAATGGGCGTCTCTGAGCTGTAAAGGCTGCACTACACTCACCCCTTAAATTACTCCGGCCTCCAGTGAAGGGGGCAGCCCCAACTCTCCTGCGACAAAAGAAGAGGTGAAATGTTCCCTTCAAATCAAGGCCAAGTGATTTTAGTCAGCAGTTCAACAGTTATGAGATTTAGATAGGCAGTTGTATACATGCATCCAAATTGTTTCTGTTTTTGACTGGAATTAAATTCCCATTTTTGACTCAGAAAGGTCAGTCTAAAACCATTAAGCTATAATATATTTTTAAAAAGAGATAATGCAGTTGTTCATCATTGCTTGGCATATTAGGGGATTAACTGGAATCAGAGGAAGAATGAATGCTCATAAGGACAATTGATTCCCTGACCTCATGATGAAAGCATTTTTTGGAGAATGAACTATGTTCTATTCCCCATTTTTAAGAATGATTCAAGCTTCTTGTAACCCGTCTCTATTTTTATTCAATAAAAAGTGCATTAACTTGTTATACAAAGAAGCATAATACCTACATATTGAAACACAAATATGCATACCATTTTATTTCCTTACCAGGCACACTGGCTGAGCTCTAGCTGACCCAAAGGCATGAAAAAAATATTACTTTAACAAAGTGGTGGTTCACATTATGATTACAGAGGAGTATGCAAGATTCTTGTAGTAAGAATGGACATTCTGTGGAATAATCATCTTTTTTATTTTGAATCTTGAGCCATTTATGTCTCCTCTGTGGTATTTCTGTGCCACGTATGCCTGATCTCATTTCTGAACTATGCAGATATAGCAGGCCATTTTAAGTATCTATTGCACATAGTCCCCTCATTATGGTGAAAATGAGAAGAGATACAATGCTCCTGAAATGCAACTGAACATTCTCTCACTCTTAAGTCAGTTGTTTGCTGGAAATCAACCAAAATACCTACTCCAAAACAAGGGCTTCCACACTAGCTTTTGCTGAAATAGTGAATAGACATTTCCACACCTTGTCTGATGCAGAAATCCTGAGATATATTAATCCTAAATTTCTCGCTCCCTCATTATTTTTTTTAATCTTTACTCCCTGCTTCTATCCCTATTTTCTCCGAATGATTTATTGATAGAAGGCTTAATAGGATAATAGAGGTCTACAGAAATCTGCAAACCTGCTCTAAACAGTAATAACTTCAGGTTGTTTTGAGTTAGGAGGAACATAGGAATGCAAAGAATTTAATTAGCAAGTTTCTTAATAGTGCTAGCAGAATAAACTACCTTTAAAAAAAATCCATCACTGATAATTACTTTCCAGCCTGAGCAAAAGCTTTGTATGTTAGAAAAGGTAAAAAGAATTATCTATAATGATTATATGGAGAAATAAAAATATTTCCAATGATAGCACTAATCACTTCTGTACAGATAAAAAGGCAGAATGAATGAAAAATAATAGAAAATATGTGGGTTTTCTTCCTGAAATAATTGCAGCGAAGAGTTGACTTTAGCTAATAAGCTATAACACAAGTCATAACTAAAGAGAGAAAGGAAGAAAAAGAAAGGGAAAAAAACCCAGAAATCTGTGATGTTAGTTGATAACAACAGAATTCAGACACTCAGTTTTCTTTTGTGCTTTTCCTAAACATGTGTCAGTTATATAGAACTGAACTGTGCACAAAAAGCAGAGAACTTCTAGGCCTCATTACATCTCAAGCTTCCCAGATGCAAGGACACATATTCACTAATGCACCCTTAAAAAAAGAAACATGCTTTTTCTGTTCTGTTAATTGGAGCCACTGGCCCTTCAAAGAGCTATAAGGTGATGGCAGCAGCACAAGTCCTTTGGAACAATTCTTCCAGAGTTGTGTTCTCTGTGCTCTGTCTGAGCAAGTTGCAGAAAACAATGAGGTTGCCTCCTGAAGCCTATTTTCTCAGTCTAGTACATTCTCCAACAGCTACAGGTTTGTGATTTATTGGGAATCTCAATTCCATCTGCTTTTTGAATTCCAGCAATGAGATAACATTTTTGTGAACTTTTTTCCTTTATTAACTCTTACAGTATTTATTTAATCAGTACTTCTTTCACCCCTCTCCTCTATTTTTCAATTACTTAACGAGGAACAGTTTGCTGCCTCTGAAACTTACAGGTGAGCTAGGTAGAAAAATATACCTATCCCTTTCCATCTGAATCACCTATCCAGAGACTAGTTCTTGTAACTCAATTAGTTAGTGTTGCTTCTTAGTGGGTTACTCTTCTGAATTCAAGACACATAAGAATTTGATGCATTTTAAGCCTCCCTAGAAAAGAATTTGGAGTGAGAGGGTAAATGGAAGGAGAGTCAATTTCACACCCTTAAGTTCAACATAATAAAGAAAAGCAGGAAGTTGGGAGTTTTAGCAGTGGTAGATTAACAGTGTAAATAGCCATCCTTAAGCAGCAGCATACACATCACCTTTAATTTAATAAAAATAAAAATATTGTTTACTAATTTTAAATCATAACTCAAATCCTTCTAAATCCTGGTACTTCTCCTATTATTTCTACACAGCAGCAATTTTTTAAAAATTAAATTTGGACTAAGTAAATCTAATATACACCATTTTTGAGTGTTTTTCTTGCTGTTTGCAGTACCTGCTCTGCCACTCAAGATTCTCCCTGTGACCTGAGTGACTGCCTGCCTTTGTGTCTGAGCACCAGCTAAGCTCTGAAAGTGAACCACAAGATGTTGTACTCAGGGAACTGGGCAAGTCAGGACTTTTCTGTTATAGCCACTACTAAAACACACTTTTGATTTGTCTTGTGTACAAGTCTGCCTAGTGATACACAACCAGAAGGTGCATATCTCTGCTAGAGTATCAGAACTGGCTCTTCTCATAAGAAGATAAATAAAATATGCTGTTCTGCCACTAGTGTTTTGGAGCACAGACAAGAAACAGTTAGCAAGAAAACAACAATTGGTGAAACCCTCTCTTAGAGATAATGAAGGTTTAAGATCTCCCAGGAAAGACAACTGCTATCTGGAGGTTTATCACAGTAATTAATTTTTCTAGGAAGAAACTAAGTCCAAACTCTCAAACCTGCTCCACAGAAGAGATGACAGATTATTCTTCGCAAAGCTAATTGAAAAAATACTACATAGCTACAGCAACAGGATTAGCAATTCAGAAACAAAGTTGCGTGAATTGATGAAGTAACCTATATTTATCAAGCTCTTTACAGAGATTGGAAAAGCTTCTCTTCAGAAACAGTGTTGTGGACTTTCCTATTTCTTCACAGTCAAACCAAATTAGCTTATGGTTAAAAACATGAGAACTAATAGGCTTTGCTGTATAGCTGTTCTTCTGCTGCCTAGCATCTTATAATTTGCCACATTGCTTAGGAGGAATCCCTCATGGAGTTCTTTATGGTAAGAAATACTAGCAGAAATGTGAAATGAAGGATTGCAGCACACGAAAGGAGGTATTTGATTTGCTGTATTAATTTGTTGGACAGACTTGTAGCAGTGTTCAGGTACATAGAAAGTGTTTAGGTACCTAGAAAGCATGGATAATGTATGGGATTTCCAATAAGTTTCTGATTTTCACTGATTTAAAGGAAAATTCTCTTCACAGGTTCCTTTGAAGATACATTTTTTTAACTCCAACTGCAATTTAACACTTTTGAAAATCCCTTTAGATACCAGTCTGACACTTAAGACATTTAATTTATTTTAAATTCTTGGTCTACACCTCTAGCAAACTGCAAGGAAAAGGAAGTTGGAAACAAGGAAGGAACAGTCACCAGGAAATCCAGGCTTTTCCCAAATGTTACGTTGTTGTATCTAGAGCCAATGTGCTGGTGTTGGGTGTTGAAATGAGGATAAGCATTGACACCACTCAGTTTGGGCCATCCAAATTGTCCATTTGCTGAGGCATTCTCTGTAGCCTTTACCATCATCAGGTTGGAGTAAATTCCTCTAGAGAGTGGTTCAAGGGATCCTGGGGTGGGTTCTTTTCAGCGCTGGGATCCTGGCTTGCTACCTTACCTAGCTAAAGCAGGTAGTGAAAACTCCACTAAGTCAATAAACCCTATAATATATATATATATATATATATATAAATTATTAGGTTACAATACAAGACTGCTATTGCAATAATAGAAACCATTTGAGAATTTCCAATTGTGGGCAAAGCAATTCAGCATAGCATGGTAATTTTTGATGCATGATTTAATTATTAAGGAGAACCAGCATTATAATACTCATTAATATAATTGAAAGCTTATTTTGACTTCCTCTCAAAGTAGGAAAATTCATTTTCAATTCCATCAGCACTAACCTAGTATTCTCCATTCACATTTAATATATTTTAGATTTAATATAAATTCCCCTCTGAGAAAATTCAGAGTTTATGATAGGGTTCTGTGTTTTATATAAAATACACAGAAGCCTGTTGTCTTTCCATGGTTATAACCATTCTATTTCTTCTTAATCCAAATTCTTTCATTGCAAATTAAAATATGGACAACATTTTAATTATGAGTTTAAATGCATAATGAACTGAAAACCTAATCTTACTTCTACAGCTTTTGGCACAGAGTCCTATACATTTCTAGAACTTCATTACAGATAGAAGTAAACAGCCTACAAGTGACCCTGTATTTGCCTTTGCTGAATTCTAGTAAATTCTTTTAGATTTAGTGTCTTGGAAGCATAACAATTTCATCATAACTAGTGAAGTGAATGAAAATTGAAGACACTCAAGCCCTGAGTAGATAAAACATGTTGCTGAGAGATGGGAAAGGAGAATTTTATTTAAATGCCAGTAATATATACAAGGATCCAGCCAGCTTCCTACAGGTATCAGAATGACTATTTAAGTATTTCCCAGAATAGATAAAACTCCATGAAGAGATTATTAAGGGTATTCTCTCTCATAATGCTCAACTCATTTTACTAGAATATAGACAATGTAAGAAAAAATATATTCTGCTCCTTCTCCTGCATTAGAGGGAGAACAAATTTGAACTTAGGTCCTTTGCTTCAGGTGAATGGCTTAACAGTCTTTCCTTTCAGAAAATTTCAAAATAGTATGTGTGATATGTCTCATATGGAGCAGTGAACTACCCTGGAAATTAGAACACACACGTAGAAAAACTGAGTTCCAATTTTTATACATTCAAATTATTTACAGAAAGCAGAAAATCAATGCCTTCATAGAACCAACAGAGATGTAGGAGCCACTAACTCAATCCTTGCACAGAAAAAGAAGAGCAAGACAAGGTGGGACACATTTGGGTGAGGTTGGTGGGGTGGGTTGAAGTATTGATTAAAAATGTAATTTTTTTTTTAATTCTAAATTGAGCAAATGTGCTGCCTTCTGAAATGCTGTATAAGAAGCATGAAGTACTATAGCTTCAATCCCAGCAAATTTGAGACAAGCCAAACTCTTTGTTTGATAGGCTGTGTTTTGGTGAATTAACCATTCACTAAGGAAAAAACAATCATTCAACACTGCTGTGGCTGCCTAGTATCCCAAGAATACTGATTTGATATTTTCTAATACTGGTTAGCTGCCATGTCTTGGGATAGTTTTCAGTGAGTGATGCAACAGTGAATTTTGTAAACACAAATGCAGTAACAAATGTCTCTTGCTAATGTTGATTGTTTCTTAGTAATTGTATGTATAATTCCTGTAATTAAAATGTTATTTATTATGTTAATTTCCTACAGGTTTCCCATTAATTATTTCTAAATGTGATTGGACAGCTTGCTATTTCTGACACATTATGCAGTTAGGAATGACGTGGACCACATTTTAATTAATGTTGCTCTTATTTTTTATTTGCTGTACTCTGCGCTGCTTATTTTACAGGTTTTTGTGGGTTTTTCTATTTTTATTTCCTGCTTTTCCTGGTGAAATAGCTTGTTGTAAAGATGCAGCATAGAACAAAGGCATTTGCCAAGGCTTTTTTTAAAAAGCAAGCAAAGAAACAGATGGAACCTTACAAATTGCATACGTAAATGTACATAGATCTATTTATCTCAGAAACCAGATGTAAATTACATATGTAAGGTCTTACTTGAGTTTGAAAATGGTGAATTAACCTCTTGGGGAAGGTACTGGAGGTGTTACTGAGCACTCTATTGAAAGGGTAGGGAGGCAGTGCACATCTTGATTGATTCTCAGATAACTGGGAAAAGAAGTAAAAAGAGGAACTGCCTAAAGGCATTGCACTTTTCCATGTCTGATCCTGATTGTTCTTCAGGAAGTTATCTGGACAAGAAAGGCATTTAAAAGATCAAGAAAGAAATCTGCAAGGCTGGACAAGCAAGGATAAGTGCAAGAGGTGAATGACAGCTAAAAGTAATCTGAATGACTACAAATGGAAGTTTTAACTTGAAGGATCTTAAAGTGTCTTACTAAGCACAAAATATTTCTGGCCTCAAAAGCCCCAGAAGACCATCTCCATGGCAGGCCAACCTATTTAAACAGAAAGGTCAGACTGTCAAAGAAACTGAACTGCCTCACAGAGCTGTAGAGCAGATGATAAACTGGGAGGTAATTTAATGAACTCCTCCAACCTCCCATCCTTCGACATTTCACACTTGGCTCCACAGCTAGCAGTGCAACAGATATGGGCTCCCTGAGCTCCAGGCACAAGTAATTATCCTGAGAGGTACAGGGGGCAAAGCAAGCTTCAGCCCCTTGGTGCCATTAGGACAACTCTAGTTTCATAAATAGTTTACTTCCACAATCTGTTCACCTTTTCAGAGTTGTCTGGTAATCCCTTTGAAAATAATGACCTTTGAGGCTGGATACTGTGTTTCCTGCTGACACACAGGGAAGAGCAGAGTCCTTGGGGTAGAACCTTCAGCTTTTTCTCCCATCCCATAATTTCCCTGGTCAGAGACTATACCTGGTCACTTAGGACAATGAACATTACCCTGGCATTTCCAGATACAGCTCACAAGCAATCATGTTTTTTAGCTGACTGCCTGGTCCATTTCCTCATAAAAAACGTGCAATGAAAAACACACAAGTCATTACTTTTTGTACAGAAATTGAGGTCAGTGACCAAATCTTATTTTATGTTTTTAACTCTCTCCTGTGAACTCTGATACTTCTTTTCAGATTAAAAATTTCCATTTCATCAAAAGTAAAAATTATGAAAGTTCAATTAAAATGCAGATTTTTATATGCTACCACACTCATTCAATGGGCACAAATATACTTGAAAAATATGTATGATTATAAAGAATTTTTGATCAGTTACTACTATGAAATTAGCATTGCCATATCATCTCACATGGACTAAATATCTGCTAGAGTGCAATAGGTAGCTACTGTGATGAAATAAAAAGCATAGTTAGGAACACAAATTCCAAATACTTTCAGCAATCTCCAACAATGTTACAATCTCAGAATCTCAGATCCCTGTAGAATTTAAAATATTCAAAACTTTTATTGAAGCAACTGAAAACATGTATGTGTTTGTTTATAAACTGACTCTGCATATCCTCTCCTATTTATTGCCTGTTTGTAGATTTTAGCCATTGTGTTTGTTTAGGAGCTATTTGTTTTCTAAGTAAAAATATCATTAGTGCTACATTCAAAATGTGAACTGGAGAAAAAAATAAAGAAACATGGGATTGATTGTGTTCTGAACCTTCTGACAAGACCTAATCATACATGCTACAAATATTTTGGTACCTTCTGAAATTGTCTAAAAGCTAGAATTCAGAACAATGAAGTAGCATAAGAAGCTGAAGCTTTATATTCTCCTCCAAAATTTATACACTTAATAAAATTTGTTAAGAAAATAAAAACAATTTATATTTTCTTTCATAAAATAGAGTCAATATGTAATTAGAGGTGACCCAAACTAATAAAGGTCATTATTTTTATTATTTCATGTGTATTAATGTGGGTTGGGACCCTGATCAAAACTGTAGCACAGTTTCATGCAGTCACTCATGTCAAAGCAATTTTCACCATATAAAAAAGCATAAGGGTATCTAAAAAGAAATCAACTGCAATTAGAAATTGCAGCATTACCAAGGTCAGAGCCACCAAAAAACAAGTTAAATGTTATATGTTTCAAAGCCAAACTGGCCCTGGAGTACAATGGGATCTCCTGCCTTCTGGAAGAGCCCTTGTGGGAAGCTAGAGCTTCATGTCATGAGACTAAAAGTTTGCTTTCTGAAGACTGCCTGGGCTGCAACTCATCTCTGTTTGTTCTTCTGTCTGCTGACAGAATCTTTATGAATATTTTGATCAAATAACCAATCAAATAATACAAATTATTTATGATTACGAGATATAAGTAGAAAACTGTGAAGTATCAGGCCTAGAAATATCAGGAGTGCTGTGTTTGGAACGTGTAACCATAGAAACCTTGCCAAGAAGTTACTGGACCTTTATGTTTCAGTTAAGAAACTATGGAGATCATCACATTCACCAGTATGCTTCTTGGAAAACCATTACCCTTCCCATCTTGATTTTTATATCAAGGATCCCGATCTGTAGACCTCAGAAGAAATAGCCAATGATTGTTTTAAGATAAGAATATTGATGAAGTTATTAACTCTTAGAACCAATGAATGTAAAGCTTAAAGAATGGGCATAGTATGCATAGTATATAGAAGAACTTATGCAGCAATGATTTACCATAAAAAGTATATAAAAGGGGTGGGTTTAGTGTCCCCAGTGCCCACATGAAGTATCTGCTTATTTGCATCAAATTTGTATTGAATTTCTTTGGTCCTGTTTGTTGACAGAGCTGCCTATGAAACAGTTGCCAAGTTCATAGCCAAGCATTTTAAAACCAACCAAAATAGGTGTGCTGCACCAATCTGGCCCCAGAAACTCAACTTCTCCTACTTGCTAAATCCATTAACTAAATTGCGGTTCACTTAATTGTTGCAGTTCTAAAGCTACTTCAGGAGGGCTAACAGGTAAGGATAGAAATGCTATTATCCACTTCAGGGCAAGCTATTCCCACCTGCAGAAAAAAAACTCTATAGCAATCTGTCTGCATTCTTCTTTTCATATGGCATGATGGTTATTATTACAATCTGTAGGGAAACAGGATATTCAATCAGCAAATTCAATTTTTCTACTTGCAGGGAACAGAGGAGGGAATTAGGCAATACTTGCCTGACATAGTGTGATGGCTATGAGTTCTAAAAGGATTTATTGGTCCTGTTGGCCACTCCTGCTGAATGTTTTGTATGAGACACTGATTCTGCAACTACAGGTTCCTCTAAACACGTTAACTTATGCTCAGTTCAACATGACCCTGCTGCTTATCGGTTTTCCTAAGATTCTGGTTGTAGACTTGCATTCCCTAAGAGTCTTTGCAACACATCACAATCCCACCTAATCAGTAGGAAATAGTATTATTCACACTGTGCTGTAGGGTCTGAAACAACAGACCACAGAGCAGCAAGGTACAGAAGAGAGGAAAACTTACCTTGTAAAAATACCTCAATTTAATTTAACCCACATTATTATATAAAATAAACAGGGGGGTGGGAAGGCTGCAAGAAGAAGGAAAAATGGAAGGGACAGTTGGCTATCCCAGGTGATTGGCTCTCAGCAACTCACTGATATGCATGCAAAACCCATAAATTGTGGCAGCACCCCTTGCCTCCCTCAGTTGGCTGCTCTGAGTCATGAGCACTCTCAGTGGTGCTCAGGAAGGGGGAGACTTCTGACAAGGCTTCCAGCTTCTGTAGACACAGTAATGGCCCACTGACATGAGCTATCTTGCCTTGCTGTTTGATTAGGATAGGTTTTAGGACAAGATATTTTTGCCAGAATGTCTTTTTGATAGAAGATGAGATTAAATGTTACAATAAGAAAATGTGCAACAGGAAACCCTCCCCCACAGTACTAGATTCATCATAATATGGTTTATGAGATTTTCTTCTATCTTTGCACCATTAGTGTCTTCATAGAGCTAAGTACCAGCCTCAGCTGTATTGTATGTAAGAGAGGTCAATTTAAGTGACTAATTTATCACAGAAATCTTGTAAACTACAGATGCTAAAAAATAAAATGTCTCTTAAAAATTAAGCAAAATTACAAACAAAGCTCTAAGATATTGTAGCAAGATCACTGGTAGATAATGAGGAAGGTACTTGTTCTGTCAGATGCATTTGTTTGGTTACTTCTTAATAAACATGAAAATTGCTTTATATAGAGAAGAGAGTGCTCTCATACAGAGCATGTGGAAAAGCAGACATAGAATTTTCAGTTCACATGTAGGTATCAATGGTATACTTCATGTGGACTATAGAGTTTGGGCAAGCAGTAGGCAACAATACATAGCCTACAGCTGGTCACTTTACAGGAGGTTCCTCCTACAGGCTCTCACCCTGGGCTCTGAAGCATCGGTATCCTCCTTTCAATGGGTGGAGTGGGGACTTCCTCTCTCTTGTATTACCTTATTGCTTTGTGTTTAAACCACTTTAAAACTGGAATATGGACTAACATTTAAGCTAGTATAACCCCCACCCTCATTCACTAAAAGCTATGCTTGCTCCAAGAAAAGATTTTGCACTCTGATGGAGATAGAATGAGTCCTGTCTAAGCTGCTGAAGCAGAGGAAGAATTTGCCCAGATCTCATCCTGTGCCAGTTGTTTCCCTCTGATTGGCTCTCAGCAACTCACTGATATGCATGCAAAACCCATAAATTGTCCCATGCAGGCATTTGGCACCGTGAGGGAGGATGAGGGAGCCACCTGCTTCCTGCATGGCATGGTGCTGTGACAGTGAGCATCTGGAACTGGCTGGGCTCAAGGATCAGAGCTCAGCCCAGGAGATACAAGAGGATGGTCTGAACAAGGCATAGTGCTTCATACATCAGTCTGGATTCCTTAATGGAATGGATTTTGTTGCATTTCATGCATCCTGAAAAAGAGATCTGTAGCTAGATAACATGGAGCATTGATCAGTATTTGCACCAACTGACAAGAAGAAATCTGTGAATGGCAGACACAACTGTATCATTCTTCAAAACAGAGGGAAAATGGTGGGAAAAAGTCATCAGGCAGAGCAAGAAGGAAAGTAAAAGCAAGAAAAACCTTCACTAGGATATATTGATATCCTATATGTATATATATCTATCTATATATATATAGATATACATATCTATAGATAGATATATAGACATATAGAAACATAGATATATAGATATATAGATATATAGATATATAGATATATAGATATATAGATATATAGATATATAGATAGAACCCCCCAAAAAAAAACAACAACAACAAAAAACAAACAAACAAACAAAAAAAAAAAAACCGAAAAAAAAAAAACAATCACCAAGAACCCCTCACAGAACCCAAACCTTTTGGTAAGTACCAAGGCTTTGGACAGTCTTTAAACCAAAATAAATAATTTTATTCTAGAAACCTATATATGACTGGGTAAATTTATTTCTAAGTTAGGGGGATTGCAGGGAAGACCTCTGCCAAATCACAGTGAGTGGATTTGTCATAAAACCTTTCATTTAAATAGTCTTACTAAGCAGGGCTGAGGTTTTTTTCCTTAAAAGTAAGAAAAAAAGTAATGGAGGAATAGATGCTTTTAGTGAAGAGCTGTGTTTTAAGAGAGGAATAAGATGGAGGAGGAGACAGACCCTTTGATACAGGATTTTATGTGTATCTAATGTCCATGTGAGACATTTGGACACATAAATCTCCATTTTTCTGCTGTAAAGCTCCTGATCCCCTCCTCCCCTGGAGGTCATGTGAGGAATAAAGCATCCATTATTAAATGGTATGTGACCCTTATCTATGGTGCATGTATACTTTACATATCTCACAGTACATTTAAGGGAAAGAGCTTTCACTCAGTTGTATAAGACATAATTTATGCAACATAAGTAGTGCAAGAAAAGAAAAAAAAATGCATGGAAAAAACCCATTCTTACCATGTGAACATAGGATCCTCCTTTTGACATATTTTCATCAAAGAGTGTGACAGTGAACAGCTAATGTTTGAAATATCAATACTTTCTAGCCAAGAGTTCAAAACAAAAATTGCCTTAAATATATTTTAAAAATGCTAAAAGCATATTAAGTTACTTAAAATTCAGAGTTTAAGACCAGAAGGGAGAAAATAATGCAAAACATTGATTTTTCAAGCATTGAGGCAAAAAACCCCCACTATTAAATCAGAAGAGATGATCACTAGTAACTAAGAGAAGACAACTTACTAAACTGATCACATAAAAGTATATTTCTGTCTTTTATCATCATTAATTACCCAATAACCTGAAATATATGGGTGAAAGGTTTCACTCTTTCAGTAGGCAAATACTTCTGATGCATCATTTTCTGAGAATTTAACAGTATCGCAGCTCTGCTGTTCATTTCTGGCAGAGCATGGACAGACTACAAATGGAAAGAGGGCTTGAAGGTAAAAGTTAGAAAATGCAAACAGGGCAAAAATAGAATTGTATCTAACTTGGTTTAGTGGTAATTGAACTTACCAGGTGTAGCTCTTTGGGCTTGTGTTTCTTTCAATTAACACAAATGACCTACAGAGCAGTACTACATGAAACAAATCAAACCTGCTGATAATGCAGAAGTCCTTAAAACTGAGAGCCCAGGCTTTTTAGCAAGCAAAATTAAAAAGCAGCAGCAAACAAGCAGGTGAGGCAATTTACACTGAAGTGATGAACATCAGATTTAAAAGCAAGCAAGCTGACATCTGTAAGTGGTCTAAATCTATATTCAAACCTCAGATATGTAATTTTATTGCTGTACAGATGAGGGAATATCCAAACGATCCAACAAAAGGAAAAAATTCTTGCTCTGGGGGCAGACAGTTGTGCTGGAGGTAATTTCATCCTAGATGTGCAAAATGATGATGTTCTTTACTTGATGTGCATAGTTAATGGATTTCTTGGAACTCAAAATCCTGAAGCTATGGTAGGAACAGGTTGCTTTCAATTTTTTTCCTTTGAGTGGCAAAATCTCCTCTGAATGTTTCTCTTCTGAGCATATCAGATAGGGAGCAGGTTCATCACAAAATTATTTTAGCCTTTGATGAACATGAAGAAAAAGCAACTTTCTGACCCCTCTTCAACAACGGTGGATTGTGGCAATCTTGGTATATACATCAGCTCTTGTCACATAAGTTGACATAGAACCCCATGCACTTCAATTTCAAGTGACTAGAGTATTTACTGCCATAAACCAGTATTTTCTGTGTCTGGTTTCTTTATTTGATATCTCAATGAACTATAGTAAACTCTTATATCTTTGAGTGTCTGACAATTTACCAGAAGACCTAATAACATGACTGAACTGCTTAGAAAATTGAAAATGTTATGCTAAATGATAATAAAATAAATATAAACATTCTGTGATAAAAGCTAAATAAATGTTATTATTATATATTCTTAAAATATACAGAGAACAAGGATTTGATTCTGCTTTTATCATGTTCTACCTTTAAAAAGGAAGGCTTAAGAATATTAACTCTGAATGAGGTCGATAGAGTATGATTAGATAATGAGTAGATAGCTCGGAAATAACACTTGTGATCATTATTGGGAATAAAATGAGAAAAAGTACAATGCAGCTGCTCTTCTCACCTTATTTCAAAGCAAGCGAGGCTAATACTCTGGACCTATTCATTTAACAACAGCTAGAAAATGTTCTAAGCCAATTTTTCCATTAGACAAATAGCTATAGGCTTTAACACAGAATATCAGTTTTCTCAATAGAAGACTATAAACTGTTCTCTAGGCAGTGTGTGAGATGCTGGCTGGAGAAGCAGTAGGATTTTAAACTTTTACTGGAACTTCTGTCTGGACAGACAGACCAATACCATTATTGCACACACAAGAACTGGCATGAATGATTTGAGATTGGGAATGTGCTTTCCTTGTCGAATGGCTTCATTCCCAGGGGTCTGATTCCTTGGTTCACTCTATATGTAACTTTGTTCATTCCTGAATTTTCTTTGGAAGCAAACCTACTGGTTGCTTTTGGATATAATCTAGATGTAGAACTCTTATTACTTTGCTCCAGGCACTATTCATTGTAGGGAAAAAAAGAATGGAGCTGCACAAAATTCTGCCTACTTCACCCTGCCTTAGCCTATAGGGAACTCTGATTCTTCAGATTTCCTTCATGACAGGAAAATCGGTACTTATATTCTAAAAATGCTTAATGTTATCCCTGAAATACAGAAATATCACTACTTACTGAAAGCCAATGAAACAATACTAATTTTCAAGCACTGCAGCTTCATCCTGAGGCCAAGGGTGTATCACAGAAAATCCAGAAAATACGTTAGTGCAATATAGTAGCAGCCATCCATGATGAAGGGTTCATCGCTCATACAGACACAGGAGAATTTGCAGCTCCTGGCTTGGAGGCCTGGAATCACTCCTGGACAGCACATCTGGAGCAGTTTAAGTATAGTCTGTGTTTTTTTTACTGAGACTATGACTTCCACAGCTTCTGTCTGCCTCCATTCAAGAATAGTCAAGATGATACTTTTCTCATGGCAGAATTGCAGGAATGATTGAAAGAGTAACTAAAAGTCATATTGTGAAAGACTCCAGAAATTCTATCTCTTCATCTTAACAAGAAGGCTAAAAGGCAACCTCATTACAGCCTATAAGGAGTCACAAAGAGACCAGAGATGTCAGCATGCCAGCATACCTAAGCAGAAAGTAGAATATAGATACATTCAGGTTAGTAGAAAAAAACACATTTTTTTTTATTTAATAGTGAAGATATTAACCTTTGGAAGATATTACTGAGAGGAGTGCTAGATTTATCATCACTCAGATTTTTTAAACTGAGATAAGATTTTATTTCATTTTTCCAGATGACTTGTCCTTGTTCAAACTGGAATTAATTTAGGAAATTCTTTCCTTCACAGAAGGTCAGACTACATGACCCTTTCTTGATAGGTAATCTATTAATCTATTAATATAACAGGAAATAGTGCTGATGATAGAACTCAACCGACCATTTGTCCTGTTGATAGGATCCATCCCCTATAACATTTAGACTTATGATGATAGAACAACATTTAATTTTAATCATTAAGGTTCTTCCTATTGGGCTGAATAACCATCTCTTTTTATTGTATAACCCACAAAATAGCAGCATCCTAGTTCTGTCATTCCTACACATAATCCATATTTATTTCCATTTAAATAATAAATTGAAATTACTGAGACTTGTGATATAATTACAATAATAAATCTCTTTTAATAGTTTTCTACTTTTTTTTTTTTTTAGCTCAATTGACTACTTATCACCTTCAACATGCTACCCTGTTTCAATTCAGGTTTCTGGCCTACTTCATTGTGCTAGTTATGTTTTCCATTCAATAACACCCTTTTAATCACTTCTGCGTAGATCTAGTCTACCACACATAGAATATGTATTTTCTCTTCCTTTTACATTTTCCTCCCAGCTTACTAATTTCAGATTGCTACTGCATGATTGAAAATCATCCTATTGCATAGAAACAGAAGAATTTATGTCAATATCAGATTACTACTTAATCTGGCATGTGAAAACAAGATTTTTATTTGTATATATGTATATATGTCATTATTCATAACTTCTCTCATCTCTCAGGGAGAAATTAAAGAAGAAACAAGTCTTCGTTTTCATGATTTAGAAAGGCACGTGTAAAACTGATACAGAGACATTGTTATCCTCCAACTGTCTTTCATTTCATAACATGTTGTGACTACAGCAAATCAATTTCAGTAGTCTCTTTACGCATCTCTTTGTTTTCATCTGCCATATCTCATAACCCTCTATATAAAGGACATTATATATGAATTACTATTCTGCACATGGATTTGCTATTTTCTCAACAAAATATATTAGCTTTGCCATTTACAAGTATCAGGGAAAACAGAAATAAGTTTTGTCTGGCTAACTTGAATACCCCCTTCAGTTCCTTTTATAAATACAGCAATCAGACTTGACACTTCAGAAACAGGGATGGAGTGACTGGATTTTTATATTTGTTTTTCTTATTTCACATTGTTCTATTCAAATAACCATGGAAAGAGGGATCTAAATTCTTGCAGGAACAGCCATTTCTATAGCAGAGATTCAGTGCATTTATGTTTTTTGAGTTTCTGATTAGTTTTCAGTTATATTAGTTTTGTCAATTTTTTCACCATGAAAAAGAAATAGAATTTTAAATTATTTTGACTTTTTTATAAAATATCTCTTTTTTTCTCTAAACATATGCAAAGGGTCCACATCACTCAGATTTTTCAGTTATCAGTCTAGCCCATTCAAATGAGCATTATCTGAGATGCTGATTAAAATGATGCCTTTTTTTATTAATAAAGTTCTCTCTAATTTTGACTGAGCATAACTTACAGGATAGCAATATCATTAGAATAAAACAATTTTTTTCCTCAGATGCACATTTTGAATAGATTTCTCTTGTGAGGTTCAGAGATTTTGTATTGCATTTCACCAAAGAATATTATCCATATTGTGAACCATATTCCTTCTTTCCATTGATAAACACTTCTCATCAGATGTATTTTGGATCAGTGATGTCTTGCTTTGATTCCTATATTGGTTTTAGATTGATGCCAATTCAAATGATTGTGCTTTGGCCTTCGTCTGTGTTCCAATGCTAGTTCTGCAAGATGGAGACAAAGACCTTGTAGGGATTTATGAGCTTATGGTCTCCATCTCTTTTTGGTATGGAAATAGTACTGAGGGACTGAACCTGAGAGCTAAAACATAAATTATGGTTGATACTGGGCAAGTGTGGAAGAAAGGTTCTCTCTGTCCTAAACCAGTTAACAAGCTGAATAGCAAGCAGAAGACAATACAGGATGTATTGAGAAAATATTTTTTGAGAAATTGAAAATGAAAAAAATTTACACTTCAAGGTTCGTCTGCATGTAATCACTGTTCTTCATTGTATAAAACAATTCATTACTATAAAACAATTACCTACTCCCTAGCCACATACCAGATTCCAGAAGACATTGATTTGGAAGGGTTTCACAAGGATCATCGTGTCCAACTCCTGTCCCTGCCCAGGACCATCCCCAAGAGTCACACCACATGTCCCAGAGAAGATTAACTGCTAGGTTAGTTATTACCATATTCTTGACTCCTTTGCCTGACTTTTTGCTTATCAGAATGCATTATTCTTGAGCTTGGAAAAAGTGAACCTTATCAACCAACTTATCAACCAATATCAATCAATTCTCTTGGACGTAGCTTCCCTACACTGCCTCTTCCCATAGGATTCTTCCAAGAAGAGCCCTGACAGTACCAAAGTTAACTGTCCTGAAGGTCATGGTTACAATCTTGCAACCTTGCTTCCTCCTTGCGCAGTACTGAACTCAACAACCTCATGGTCATTACAACCTAGGACTCCCCCAAACTTTACATCTCAAACAGGGCCTTTCCTCTTTGTGAATATGAGGTTGGGCAGTACACATTTGCTTGTGGCATCCTCCACCACCTGTGTCAGAAAGCCATCATCAGTGCTTTCCAGGATCCTCCTGGATGGTTAGTGCTTTGCTGTGTAGATTCTCCAGCAGATGCCAGGGTAGTTAAAGTCCCCCACAAAAACTCTTAACAGTGAGGCTGCTTCCAGCTGCCTGCAGAAGGCCCCATCCATTTCCTCCTCCCACTGAGGCAGCCTGTAGACTTTACCCATAACAAAGTCACCATTACCAGTCTACCCTTTTATCCTAACATGCCAGATCTCAGCTCATTTGTCAGACATCCCAAGACAGAGCTTGATATCTCAAGTGTTGCCTCACATAGAGGGCAAGACCATGCCTTCATAGTCTGTCTCTTCTAAGCAGGCTGCAGTCCTTCATGACACATTCCAGGTATGGGAGCTATTCCACCATGTGTCTGTAAACACAATGGAATCCAAGCCCTGTGACTGCCCATAGATCTCTAGCTCCTCCTGTTTGTTCCCCATACTGCACACATTGGTGTACAGACACTTTATAGAAGCATTTGGTTGTCTCAATATCCCAGCAGAGTGCAAAGGGACGCTCCATAGAGCGTCTATGTCTTCTGGTTACATCTGTAGCTGCTTTTGTTTGACCTGAGGCATTCTGTAAAGTATTTTCTCTCTGAAACCCAACAATTCTGTCATAATTTTCTTAAGAAACTTATCATGCTTCCTTCTCTCTCTTCCCTACCCTCAAGTTCATAGCTCTCCATAGCCTAGGAGTTGTTACACGGTGTGAAGAGGCACTGTGGAATGGAGTGCTTCCAAAGACAGGATCTTTAGTTCACTGATAAGTGTGAGTGCCTCAGCACTGACATCTTCCTCTCATGTCTCCCCGAAAGACAAATGTTAACTAGATTTCCATATCTTGGATTCCTAAAAAAGCGTGTCTGACTAGATGCTAGAGCTGTAAATCCCTGGCAGCTGAAAGGTCCCATGCTGCCATGATAAGGATTTTGTTAACCCTCTTGTCTTATGCATTTCCTACTGGTTAATGTAGTCATGCTCCCCACAGGACCCTGTTTTTACAGGGCCCATTCAGTGACATTCACCCAGTTCTGTTCTTGAGGAATCTGTGTAGCTGATTTAGGTTTCTAGATTCTTCTATAGAGACAAAAGACTAAAGTGACTCCTATTATATACCATTTCATTGCATGGTTAATCAATCCTTACAGAGTTGCATGAATACAGTTCATTGCAAATTATAATGTGTTTTTAACCTTTATTTCCTAGCTGTGATTATTATCAAGGTTATGTAACGTATTGATCATGTAAAAACAGATTCTACATGGAATTTTTTTTAGTGTTTGATTTGGATTAATTATATCCTGTACCCTTTTAGTATCATGCTCTTATCAACAGCTACTTAGGTTTACAAGAAAAAGAAACCTCTTGTATTCCCAGATGTTCAGTTCTTCTGCCAAAATAAGAATTGAATTAAGAAAAGAGTAATCAAAATATTACAGAACAAGCAAGTTAAAGTTATAGCAACACAATAGTCTTGAAGCCATAAGAAATGACTTTAACATTCTATACAAGATTTTAACCTAATAACTTTAAACCTAATAACTTTAACCTAATAACTTTAAACTTTAAAAAGATGACACACTTATTACTATTTCTCATTCAAATTTATGATATCTTTAATATTCTTAAGTATTAAGTGTTTGAGACATTAAAATGTACAAATTCAACCGTATGTTGCCAGCTAGACTCGCAATTAACTGTTTGGGTTATTTTAATGAACATATTAATGTTTCTTAGTTTCAAAACATCAGCTCTAATAGACAACACCTTCCTAAATGTTCACAGAACACATTTCAAAAAGCTTAGAGATAAACCTGACCCACTTCCTATCACCAAAGAGAAATCAATCCATTTTCCCAGAAGAGAAAGGAGAGAGGGATTGCTATTCAGTAGAGAAATAAGTGTTATCAGTGCAACCAACATAATATAAAGAATCTGCAATAAATAATTTAATTTCTATCAAGTTCTTGCTTTCACATATAATTTGAGTACACAACCATATCTTCTATGATACTGGAAAACATAGTGCAATTTCTCCTGTTTTGGGCAAGCTTGTGACTTCAGCTATTTTACTCAATTGAGAAATAATTCTGCTGCATCTTTTAAGTGAGTTTCCTTGCCCACTTGCTATAGTATTAGAATGTCTTACAGATTTTATGCTTTTGCCTTGGTTACATCCATATAGAATAAAGAAACATGACTCTGTCCATTCTATGGTGAAAATTCAGCAGATAGTTCCACAAAGGTTTCTAGGTTTTTACAATCATATTGTATATCACAATAAAGCAAAGTTAGCGTAAGTATTTAAAGACCCAAGGTCGTATTCTAATCTCTGTGATACGTCCAAATCCAGTTGCACTTGGCCTTTCTTCCCTTTGGCATTGTGGACATCTCAAGTACATGATCATGTCCTTGATGAGGCAACGGTTTATGTGGTACAGTAAATTGCAAATGTGCAACCCCTAATGCCTCCAGTGGAACAACTTGCCTCCTTGAAGTTATGTACATATAGATATAAGAAGTTTACACTATTAATTTATTTTCCTTTACACACTTACTGCGTTTCATGGTCACTTTTATCCACTATCAGCCAATTAGCTGCTTTCATTCTCAAAGACTTTTCTTCCACATATAAAAGTTGTTCAGATTATGATCCTTCAAGGTTTCTAAAGATTTCATAGGTACTGCACATAAATAAATAAAAATAAAAAAATTGGTATGTGAAGAAGAATAAAGAAAGTTTCATTGGGTACTCCATTTTATTTTGGTAAAATCTCTCAGGATCAAGGTCTATTAAAATCCCAGCTTTTAACCTGAACAATTTGAAGTCAGTCTGTTACTGGTATTAGCTGTATATAATGTTGTGCTTCTAAGCTTGTCAATAGCCAGAAATATTGCTGATATGTATTTTTATTGGTGGGATTTTAATATTGGTTTTAGATATGAATTCCTGCAGACTATATAAAAAAATAATTCCCATTACTTTCTTATCTTTTCAGAAAAATTCTCTTCCATACTTCAATTCATTCTTTCATCACAACATTCCCTAGCAAAACCTCAAAAACTGAGGTGAAGTCCAAAGACTTAAACCAGTCTTAAGCTGCCAGATGTCTGTTTTTCTGTTTATATCAGAGAAAAAAAATGAGGATTAACAGAAAACTTGCCAAAATTTTATAAATATATACTAAGCTTTAAAGATATTCACAATATATTCTTCCCAGGAATTATCCCATCACACTTGTACATGTGAAATGACATTGATTTTTCCAAGTAGCTGTCTCTGTAGCCAGTTGTTTAGCTTTTAAAAGGCTGTTTTTGTGTTGAAACAGATCTGTAAAAAGTTAATAGGCAATGTTTCACTGAATCACTGAATAGCTGAGGTTAGCAGGCATCTCTGGAGATGATCTGATTTACCCCTTTGCTTAAGGAGGTGACCCTTGGCTGGTTGGCCAGGAAGATCTCTAAGGCAGGAGGCTTCACAACCTCCCTGGGTGACTTGCACCTGTGCTTGGTCACCCTCACAGTACAAAAGTGTTTCCTGGTGGCCAGAGGCAGCCTGCTGCGTTTCAGTTTGTGCTCATCGCTTCTGCTTCTTTCACTGGTCACCACTGCCAAGATCCTGGTTCTGTCCTCTTTGCCTTGTGTTCAAGTTGATCCTTTCTGGAACTTCTAGGTTCCCAGTTTTCTGAGATATGTCAGAAAAGTGGATTATGGGATGTTGGGAAGTAAATAGAGCATTCCATTTTACCATGAATTTTAATAAAACTGAACAGAAAAAATGCTAAAGCTAAGCTTTTAAGTATTTAGCAGCAAATAAGCAAATATCTCTAAGTAAAGTAAATGTAGATTACTAAGAAGTTTTTGGTTGTGCTATTATAATTATCATTATTTTAAATGATTGCTTTCATCTTTATTGTTAAAGAAACATTTAGACAGAATTTTTAATGAACATTTTAAACAAAATGATAACAAAGAGGTTGTTGAGAAGGTGGGTAATTCATTGTGTAATAGCCATGAGATTTCAGATCTAATTGCAGATAATCACCTTCATAAAGAAAGACTCTGTACACAGTGTGTAATTTCGGGGGTTTTTAGTTCATTATGCATTTTTGTAATTTATATATTTTGTGTAACTTTTTTGTCCAATGGTGCTTTTAGTTTGTCATTATTAACATAGTTGTGATACATTAACACACATTGTAGGCATGCAAAATGAATCAATTTCTCGATTTTTGTTCTATAATCAAAGTTCTTGTCAAATTTAAGACTTTCTTATCTATGTTTCACAAGCTTTATGTTCTTAGCCATCGTTTTATCATGCAGCATAATTATGATATCATTTTCTTCTCCTTATGCTGCTCATTTTACTGAAAGAATATCTTATTCTATTCCAAAGAGATTTTTTTTCTCAGACAAGTTCTATATAAATTAAAGATAACTGTATTCACAATGGAAATATCTGTCTGCAACAGATTTGCTCTCTGCATACCTCTCAGTCTACAAGTATCTATTTTTACTGAACAAAAGATATTTCAATTTTGTCAGTGTAACTGAAAAAATGCAACTATTTGAGAGTTGAACACTATTTTACAGTTTCTTGATAAGATTTGAATTGCTGAACTAGTCACAGGGTTGATAAAGGAACATCTACACAAATTTTTGCTTGTGAGAAAGGTTTTCCTTATGGAACAGAAGTGCATATACACACAGAGAAAGCAACCAAGCCATTTGCCCTTGGAATCATTATTTTTTTTAGCAAAACTATAATACTGGAGAATTACTGCAGGTTTAGCTTCAGTTTGTGTTCATTGAAGAGCTTCACTCCAGTTCAGAGCTATTTAAAACCAAGTTTCAGGCTGGTTTGAACTGGGCTTTAGCAGTTTTCAATTTTCAACATGATCTTTTGATTGCAGCATGGTAACACCTAAATTGCTTTGTGCATTTACCTCAAAGCAACAGCAACTCTGTGGCACTGCTACAGGTACCAGGCACTCTGCCCAAGTCATAACCTCCATCACAGCTCCCAGGTATTCATTCTCTTCCTATTCCCCAACTCTTCAGAAAATATCGCTTCAGGATTGGGATGTGGCAGGCAAGCTATTGTAACAGCCAGGTTTACTTTTTTAGATGCTGATAATTTAGTGACCTGGAAATTATACCCTTCCTATTAAATTTATATCCTGGACATTTCAGCGAGAACCAGATGCCTTCATCTCTCACAACACACCAGTATCTTACAAAAAGCCTTGGATTATCTCCACAGAGAGAAGAATTCAATTTTTCATAAATGATAAAGCTAGTTGTATTCTGGAAAACATATTCCCATCTATATAAGAATTCTCAGTAAATCATAATCAAAAAAGTGACATATACATAGAATCAAAAGTTTCAATTTTTCTTAGCTTCTAGAAATAAGCTTCTTAAAAAAAGCAAACTCCAAGCAGAAACTACAAAGAATTTTTCATGGAAAAAATTATAAGTACATGGAGCATCCTAGCGGGCATTTCTATTAAAGCAAAATCACTGAAGCCATCCAAAAAACAATTACATTGAATGGCTCCCTGGGGGAGACTGGAGCTCTGAATGGGAATAAGTTCCTGAAGGATGAAAAGGCTTCAGTCTCTCAGCTTCATGTTGCATATTGTAGTTAAAGTTAGTGTTTTGCATTATCAAAATACAGGCTACCATGACAAGGTCAGTTAGTAAAAGTCAGCTGCAGATAGATCACCGTGGCCTGACAAGCTTAGGTTGTTCTAAAGAAAGACAGGCAGACAGACAGACACCTCTAGCCCAAGCATACAGTATTTCTTTGGAAAAATTCTTTAGTCCTGGGTTGTCTTGGAGTTTCTGATCCCAGACAAGCTAAACAGATAGTACTGTTACAGAATGCAGCCAGTCACTTCTTTCCTCTTTGCTATGAATCAGTCACAGGGAGTTTTGCAAATCCATTGTGTCTCAGTTGCTAGCTAGAATGCTTCCAAAATCAAGTAAAATCACAGATTAGCCTCAGAAGTGAAGAGAAATCAGCACACTACAGCAGTGGTGAATAATGGGAAATGATCTGAGAGTCTCAGTACTGCCACAATTATCTTTAAAAATAACTCACCAGTTGTGCAAGCCCATCAGATACTCAGATACTCCAGATACTGCTGATAAAATACAGATTAATGTATAAACAATGCTGGTGAAATATGGATTATTAATAATAATAATAATAATAATAATAATAATAATAATAATAATAATAATAATAATAATAAATTCTGATAATTAGAATATATCATTCTGCCAAAGTGTGCCAACGATGAGCACCAACATCAAGAAGTTAAAAGATATACTTTAATGGTACAAACAGTACATGCTTCATTTGAAGCTCCTCTTCAACTTCTTATAGGCTGTATTTTCTAGAACAGATTCTAGGGATTTCTGTGCTTTGGCCAGCTTCTGAGCATGCAGACTGGGGACTTGTTTCCCGACCAAAACATTTTGAAGTGGTGATGGAGACCCTTTTACAGAAAGCAAGAACCAGCTTCTGATATCCCTAAACTCATCTGCTCTTGGAAGTCTCTGAGGGCTGACTTGAACATGCTGATTTATCTTGATCCTTACATACAGGGAAGTACCTGCCTGAAATTTTTCAGCTCCATATGGATCAACTTCTGCTTATGTCCCGGGCCTATATTAGTGTCAGTACTGGCATTTGCTAGAAGTTTGTAAGTAAGGAGTAGAACTATAGTAGAAAAAAAGTTGCTATTTTATTGTGATTAAAATATTCATCAGGTTCAGCAGTATTTTTAATAAAATATGGAAATTACCATGTACAAAATCCCAACAGCTAGCAATTCTTTGTAGGATATTCTAATTATTTCACAGAATGTTGGATAATTTGTTTTATCTTACTGCAGGAGACTTTATACCTTTTTTTTTCAGGCTAGTACCTCTGCAGATTCATTTAATTTTTAAGCGAAGACCTGGCTTACTGAATACTTTGATCTCTTTGCATGTCAGCACATTTCCAGTTGCATTTAATATTGGAATAGCAACCAGGGGATACCTGGTATGTCAGTCAACCTACATTTTTATATTTTTCACTTTCTTTATGAAATCCTGACTCATTCTACTGAATGTAAAATTTGCAACCCTGGCTGTGTGTTACAAAGCTGATTGTGTCGAAATTCAGCTTTCAGTGGAAAACAGATAAGAGTGAAGACATTGCTGAACCCTGATGACTTGTTACCAGTCTCTTCAATTTAGTGTCTACAAGTAATTGTGAGTTATTTATTGTAAAATTAACTTCATAAACTCCCCTGTGAGGTTAGAGGGGCTTATCTATTGGTAATTTCATTATCCCACTGAAAGAAAACTCATGATCCACACGGTACTGTCACTTTTCTTGATAAAGAGTAACATCTACATCCTGAGTCAGGATGTGTTGCATGTCCCACATTATGTAAATGTTTTTCAGATGACTCGTGTGGTTTCCCCACACCAGAGAGCTGTGAGTCTCATTTGCATCAGTAGCACACCAGCCCTTTGGCCCTGGCAGCTGGTAGTTCAACTCCACTGTACCAGGCAGGAAAGCTGATATTACACTTTTACTCTCCAGAAAAGATCTTGTTTTGATCCCTGACTCTGTGTCTATGGGAAATTCACCCACATGGGAAATAGTTGCAGTGATGTTTTCCTGCCACAAAAAACATTCTGCTGTCATTAGTGCTGCTCAGGGAAAACCTGGCTTTCAAGCAAACCTCATCAAACAGGTTGTGAGTTGGTCAGGTGTCCTGGTGCTAAGAGATAGGATGCAGTAGGATGCAGTGAGGGAAAAAGTGCAGGCACCTGCATCAACAATGCTACTTCCTTCAAATGGGCACACAGGGCTGTCTGCATGCAAACAGCTGTCCCTCCTTGTTCTTTAAAGGAAAGCATGATGTATTCTAATGAAACTTATTACAAGGGGATCATGAGCATGATTTCTTCAAGAAAAAAGACAGGGAGGATGTCATAGGACTTTAGTATGTGTAGTTCTGCTCTGTGTGTAGAACAAGCTGAAAGCATGGGGTGATTATTTTTCATGAGCATATTATCTATACTATCTCATTTCTGGTTTTGTGCAAAGCAATACACGTAATTATAAAATTCATTGAGTTAATCAGACTTTCTAAAAAAACAAGTGATTCATTTCTTTCACCTGTAATGTTTATGGTGTTGCCAGAGCTGTAGTTTCTCCCTTTTCTGGTTTTATGTGTGGTCTGTCTCTTGAAGTAACAGCTCATTTTTCTTAAGTGAAACAACAGGTTCTGAAACACAGACATTTGAAACTATCTCTGGAACACACTTTCAGGCATCTATCCTAAACTTTCAGTGTTTTAGACAGTTATTTATAAAGTATCCTCAGTCTGGCATTTGAAATAATCGTATTATTGTTATTATATCTTGCAAATTGTGTGTTCCATAGCTGTCATTCAGTGAAGAATATCCTGAATTTTGTATAAGACTAATCTTTCTGTCATTCCTTGTTCAGTGTCACACTGCAAACAATGACAAAGGATGGAAGCTCTCACCAGAAATGATAACCTCTATATCAAAATGATTGCAACTCCTTCTGTTCAATTTTCAGGTAAGTGTATGAACCATAGAAATGAAGAAATAAATAACATTTTTTTTTCAGAAGTGTTTAGCTCTTGTGATGAAAAACTATGTGAAGCTAGGACAGAATATATGGATACAGTTATATTTACTACTCTGTATCCTCCCAGAATTATGCACATAGTAAGAACTGAATTTCTGATTTGAAAAGAGTAGACAAGTAATATTGAGGTACTCTTTACAGCCTGTAATATGTGAGAGATGTAAACAAATTGATATATAAATAAAAGTATTGATAGGTTCATCTCTGATTTACTATTTTAATTATTTAATCTCTACTCTTCTTGTAACAGGCAAGTTTTCAAAAATGTGGCAGTTAAATACCTCTTATGCCTCTCCAACATTCATTTTCACCTGTTCACTCTTTTTTAAATTTTATTAAAATTCCATGCAAATAAATGCCATTCTAATCCAGTTGATAAGGTTTTCTAAGAAAATAGCCACTGAGGAAGACTTCCAGCTGCAGCCTATGGAAACTGTCTTTAGATGTGGATGGGTATTCTGTTCCTCAAAGAAATCAGTTGTCTGGAGTTGTGTTACCTTCTTCAGCATTTTCTCCCTTTTATTCCTCATATTGCTCCTTTTCTTGACATTTATTTACTCTATTGATATGTCTTCTTCCATAATCTGAAAGGCAATACTTGAAAAAAAACTAATTGGAGTAAGATAAAAATACTAGAAGCTGTATTGAAGAAAGATTTTGACCAGTCATAAATCAAACCATATCTGTTGAAAAGTTCATCAAACTTTCAGGCAAGATTAGGAAAAATAAGACTTGTAAGTTAAATAAATATAGTTTATTTAATTAAAGGCAATACTTGTTCAATATCGGTGTGATAGTGATCACAAAGACAGTAAAAACACTGCAGCCAACTTGGGGAGTACAGTAGGCTTCCAGAAACAGAGCAAATTATGTATCAGATAAGCAGGAAGCAAAAAAAAGTCTTTCAAACTAGCACTGTATATAGCACTTTTTAAGAACATCAATCTTGCAGAATTTTTTTCAGAATAATGTTTTACTTTGGCTTGTCACTTATTCAAAGAACATCAAAGACACCTGTGCATGAAGCAGGATGTGATACCAGCCATGCAATTTATATTTTCCTTCCTCTGAGATGAGGATGAAGTTAGTGCACTTGCAGTGTTTTTCAATATATTGGTGACCTGGAAATTTAAAGTTAAGAAAAAAAAATCAGTTTTACAGAGAAATTTTCCCTTTATTTTGGAAAATGTCATTCGGTTCCTTCTCAGACTAGGTTATGATGGACCAGGAAATCTCCAGAGTTTTTCTGAAATCCTGGCACTGAATTAGTCATTGACAAAAGAAAGTGAGCTAATTCATTGGTGGAAAGACAGGTGCTGTCTTATTTCTGATGTTGCAACTTTTGATCACAGCTTACACCTTGTGAAAAAAAATGTTAACACACTTGTATTTGCAGGTCTTTGCAGAAGTTGTGCATATTCCTTGGGCACCATCATAATATTTGTTTGAATTTTAATGAAAAATGAGTCTGTTGTGTTATTTGCTACCTTCTCCAACATTAACTCTGATAGCTTCCATTGATTATTTTGTCAAGTTTCCTCACTGCAGTTCTGTGGATGTAAGATGACCACCCACTCTGGGATGGAGTGTGCCCTTTACAGAGGACAGTGTCTGGAGCTGGTACAGTCCTTCGACACTTTTCAATACTGGGACTCTGTCACTGTTCTTTTTTTCTTTCCTTTCCATACTCCTCTGCATGCCATATTACTCCACTTCTACCACAAGACAAGGTATTTGTTTAATACAAACAGGAGCTTGGTTTGTCATTAAGGACACTGTGCATCTTAGTACTTCCAGCATTGTTTCAGAATTTGGGACAATGCTGTTTTCTCTTCCCTGCTGCTGTACCACATAAAATAATAAGTTCCTGGCAGTTAATGACCTGCTGTCCCACTATAATGTCAAATGAGAAAAAGTGTTGCTCTCCATTATTTTATGTTTCAATGTGACAGAGGAATTTACAGTTATCAAAATATATGAAAAGTGCAAAGACTTCTACAGCAACATTTTAAGACAACCTGAAAATCTTCATAAGATTCTGCTGAAACAAGCTAAGCACACTTATTATTTTTAGTTCATTTCCTGATAAAGCTTTTAATATACTCATTAATAAGTTTTCCAATTTCCTTTACGTTATTACCAAAATGTTTCCAGATGAATTTGTCTTTCATGTCAGCCAGCTTATTTTCATCGCACAGATGCAACAGATTATTTCCACCAAAATATTTTTCAGTTCTCATGATCTTACTAGTAAATTTAAGCTAAGAAAGAAGCTAAATTTTAAGCTAAGTTGGAGGCAATATAATTTACATATATTCAGAAGTATAGGATGCAGTCCACAGATAAGATCTGTTCCTTCTTGTATTTGCTGTAACCTATTAGTAACAATAATTTACTTGCCCAGGAAGAAGAATAAGTGTTAGTGATACACATACCTTACTCTCCTATTAGCTACTGAACTTTCAGGAGAAAGTCTGAAAGAAATTACTTCTTGCTAAGAAAAAGACCTTTTCCCATTTAGACTGCAGGAGATAATAATCCACAGCAAATGAAACACGCATGTAAAATGGTGTTTTCTGGATGCAAAAAATTGCAGTATCACAAGAGCTAAAGGTGCCATTACATTAGATACTATCAAAACTGGGAAAAGTAATGTTTCCCTCTTCTGACATTGAATTTTGTTCTTCAAAATTCAACCAGAATATGCAATTTCCTAATTATGCCACATGGCACATAAGTTAATTGAAAGCGCAATAAGCTATCATTTTATTTAATGGCTGATGTGAAGGTGAAATGTACTGGATCATTTATGCACATTTTCAAAACAAAGCCTACTGCTCCCTACACCATTTTATGTCTTCTGCTTTCACATTCTGCCTTGAAGTAGATGCATAAATTAATAAGTTATCTTCCAGTAAAATAGATTTACAAACTGTATCTCTTAGTGACCCTTTATTTGTTTTTTTGTTTAGTATTAAAAATTATCTATTAATTGGAAGAGAGGTAATGTTATTAGTTAAAAAACCCTTTTGTGGAAATTGTTATTTGGGCATTTCTGGAAAAGGAGATTTTAGATGCCGTGGCTCATTACTCTCTATAGAACAGTTAAAGTATTGTATGTTCTGTTTGATTCCTGGTTCATTGACCTGATACATAGAGTCATTCAGATCTCATTGTATCTATCTTGCAGTCACAAAACAACATTAAGGACTTGTTTCTGCTGTCAGTAAAAATAAGTTGTGCGCCCTGATGGAGTCACTTCAGCATAATCACACAAAAATTATCAGTAATAGCAATTGAATAGCCTGCTTCTCCATGAGCAGAACTAAACCCTAACTTTGTAGAATAAAAACATTTTATAGTTTTAGATGGAAAAAATTACTGTACCTATGCAAAAGCTTAGTTATTAAACTTCAAGATCTCAGCTACTGAATGACTGTGCAATCTGAGTAGAATATTCTGTGCATTATCACAAACTGCACATAAACACCCTATTGAAGGAAAACCTGTAGACCAGCGCTGTTCTGTAATTTATACTGTGTGCTCACTTTTCTGATTATTTACATTAATGCCAGTGGGACTTACAACCTTAATATACTCCATGTTTCAGAGAGAATTACACAGAAATGTATATACTAATGTGGTGGTTTCACCCGGAAACAGGATTTCTGGGATGCTGGGAGATGCTGTGGCTAGGGCCAATGAGTTTTTAGATTTTAATATTGTCACCTGGCCCAGACACGGGGCATTCGAGTCACCTCTGAGAACACAGCCTAAAAGCAGGGCTCTCCTCCTGGCACTTCCTCTTGGCACATCGGCGGGACAGAGAACACAGCTCTCCCCTGTCTGGCGCGGCTGCGGACGGGGGAGGAGCAGCCACGCGGTAGGCCTGGCCCCCCCAAAGGGTGGAAGGGTGGAAGCAAGGGAGACACCAGGAGCCACTGGGAAACCTTCCCCTTCCCCCCCTTTGGGAGACGGAGGGAGAGAGAGAGAACGAGAGAGAGAGAACTGGTGCTTGGGACTGGACTGTTCCCTTGAAATTTGATATGGGCTGCCCGCATGCCCGGCCTGTGGAGAAGGGGGGGGGGAGGATGCACCGAGGAGGAGTCCGGCCACCTGGAGGAGCTTTTAACCCTTTTTGGACAGTGAAAACTTTACAGAACATTAACCCTTCCTAGATGAGAAATAAGAGTAGAAGGTGAAGAAGGAAATGGCTAAGTGAATAAAGGTTCTGGACCAGAGAGAGAGAGAGAAAGAGCGATGTTGGAAGAATGGAGAAGATGGAGTGGCATTTTATGCTGGACTCTTTTGTGTAGCCATGGACAGAGCCATGTTTCTGTGTGATAGAGAGACTGAGTCCAGGGGGGCGCAATGCCCCAGAACCAAGAGGGTTCAGTGGTGGTGCCCCTCGGCCCTAGGGGGTGAAATATGGGGGGGACAGGTGTCCCAAAGTTGAGACTGCACTCTCTTCAGAATGGGACAGAGCATCCTTAAAAAAGACAACCCTGGAAGCAGCCCTGATCCATTCAGGTGGTGAGAGCACCTGAAAAAAATGGAAAAGGCCACCATGACACATGGAAGGACTCCCTGTCCTCTTGAGGAACTGAGAATTGATTATTCTAAAGGGTGGTGCTGGACCCAGAATTGGTGATTTTAGAAGATTTACTGTAGTGGGAATTTAGAGGGGAGGAGGAGGAGAGTGGTAAGGTTTTCATTTTCCTTGTTTGTCTTTTCTTTTGTGTGTAGTTTAGTTATTGTTTTGTAGTTTAGTTAATAAACTTTTTTTTTCTTTTTTAAGCAAGAGCCTGCTTTTTTCTTATTCCTGGTCAAAAATCTCACAGCAGACACCAGGGACAGTGTATTTTCATGGGGCATTGGCATGGTGCCAGTGTCAAACCATTACAACTAATTTACACTCCATTTTCAACATACTATTCAACCAAAAGAAAATATATAGCTGATCCTTGTAAATCTGTTCACAATAACATTTTCTTCAGACTACTGTGAAGCTGGGAGATATTTATATATCATATACTAATCTTTATGCATATGTAACATATGTTTATGTGCATACGAAATGTGCTTTAAAGGCAATTCCCATGTACTGCTTTTTCAAATGCAGAGGGTTATGCTTAAGTTAATAGGTATAGATATTTGAAAGTATCTGAAACTTTTTTTTCATTGTGTATTGAAAATTAAACTTTTCAAAGGCTTCTTGAAAGAAACTCTGTCAAAATATTGCTTTTCAGATAAAACAGATTTTCTTTCTCTTTTAGCAAATCCATCCTAGGCATGAAAATCTGTCTTGTCAAAAATTGATCTAATCAATCTATTTCCACAAGAAAGCTTCGATTTTATGAGATATTGGCTAACAAAATAGAACTAAAATGGTTTCATTATTTTTTGCAGGTTTCACTGCATTATCTGCATCATCTACATGCATTTAAGTAAGCATATGTTAGTTTATAGTTTTGGCTTTGATGTGCTTGTGGCATAGTCACCAGAGGAAGTTTCACACAAAATATCACTCATACCAAGCCCACAATGCCATATAAACCAAAGCAATCATCAGATAATTCTTCAGATGTGCAATTTCTGGGAAACACTATATTTTATCAAATACTTTGAAAATGGACACTCATTGTCATACAGTTGCCAGCTACACTGAAGTTTAAATACAGGCATTTTAATAGAAAGAGATTCAGTTTCAGATACCTCAACTTTCATTCATGTAATTTAGGACCCACCACAGCTCCCTTAAGGTATGTTATAAAAATACATCTGCAGTGAGGATAAAATCACAAGGAGCCATCCAGGCTAAGTCAGGAGACATAACATTTAATAATGAATTGCATGTGAAGACCCATAGACTTGATGAATGGTAAGTACTGTATGGAGCAAAAAAGTCTTACAGAACATCCATCACAGGTGTAGTAACACAGGGGACAGTTGCTATCTGTATTTTCTAAATCATTTGGAGGGGTTCATTAACACAATAGATATAAATGTGATTTCCTCTTTCTCTTTGCATAGTTGTTTCTAACCTCACACAATGATGGGAATTAGAAGATGTGAAGAAGATTAGATTGTAGATTGGCATTTATTTCTTTGATTTGTAAGTGTTTATAAGGCAATAGTACATATATTCACTAGGCTACTGCTTTCCAAATTCTCCATTGATTTCTCTTCTGTTATTTCAAAGTCACCTTTATTGAGATATGCATCTGCTACGTTCTCCTGTCAGAGACAGGATACTAGGCTGAATAGACTTTCAGCTTAATCCAGTCTAGCTGTCATAAAGTCTTACAAACTGTAAGTTCCAGAAATGAAAAGGATCAAAATTATTAGTGGAGACTCAAAAATATAATACAATCATACAAAATAATTACTATCAGGACTCCTTTACTTTACAAACATATAAAATGAACTTACTTTGAGGGTAAGAAGAGGGAAAAAAATTCTTTCATTAGAAAATATAGTCACAAAGCTTTGAACAAATAAATTCACACACTGCAGAGTACGCACACACACGCATGCAGGCAGGCATGCACGTATGTACACACACAGGTGCACACATACACGCATACATACACACATGCTTAGAGTTTACACTGCATTCTTCTGATGCCAGGATTATTATTTTATTTGTACACCCACCTTTACTGCACATTCTAAACAAACAATAGACAACAGTGTAAGGACTTTTTTTGCTTAAAACTGCAACAAAACAAGTCTCAACATTTGCAAAACATTCCTTTATTATTAGAAATAAATTATTTTGTATAAAAATTAGCATGCATTGACCATTGCATTTATTTTAGCATAACCCAGGACTTAATTCAGTCAGCCGTCACAAGAAACAAACTCATCTTCTTTTACGAGTTGAACAATGTAGGACAGGAAAGGAAATTGTCACAATCACAAAAAAGTACTTACAAATATAACATCAGACATGATTTATTTCAACAGCATTTTTTTTTTCACAAGCTAACATTTGTTTTCCTTTTGTGATTTGCTTCCATTTGTGATTTGCTTCCTTTTGTGAGTGAACAGTTCAGAAGCTTGACACTCTGTCTCTATGTTATAAAACTGGACTTTTCCTTCCCCTGTCTCTTTTTGCCTTTTGCTTTTGTTTAATCCTTGTTCTTTAGGAGACTGACTATTGATTTGCATGTAGACTACTGATATTTTCAAGACTGAATTCTGGTGGTGGTAAAGTCTATGTTTGCAAGATCCAGTCCTGCAGATCTTCCAGTGAATTTCATCCCTGCTCAGTTTGCCTGATTGCTGTAACTGACATAAGTTGTCTTGGTAGAGGAGGCTGTAAATCAAAAAAAAAAAAAAAAAGAAACAAACCAAAACCAAACAACAACGACGACAAAAAAAAAAAAAAAAAAAAAAAAAAACAACAAAGTTCAGGATTTTTAGAATCAAGAGAGGAAGAAAAAAAATCATATTTAGCATTTGAATTCAGACAAAGTCCTACTATATTTCCAAACAATATGGTCAATGTTCATGGAATAAAGAATGTTTAAGGATGTATGTAAGCAGTACATAAACTGGATCTCAATTTCTGTGTTCATGACGATTTATTTTTTCTATGATTTGGGAAAGCAGAGGTCAATAGAAAGGAAAAAGGATGAGTGGTTCCAGCATACACACAACAGAATTTCAACACCTGGTATTATTTTGTCTGAATTCCATATAAAAATTTTTTACTTTAGAGACTGGATTTTTCTTTCTCTTCTACTGTTTGAAGACAACGCTGCAGTTAGTGGTGGTTTGTCCATTCAAAATGAGACTTATGCTCCTTGAAAGGAGCAAAGCCTAACCCTTTCCGAATTAGAGAAACTGAGCAGATAGTCCCTACAGAACATATTATCTGGAGGAAATTATGGTCTCCTTATGCTGATGGCCAGCTGATCATGTCTTCTTTTGATCAAAGCTGATACATACTCCTTGTTCAGAATGAGGCAATATATTGAGAGAATTAAACAGCTCTACTATTGCAAAACTGAATGACTAGGAATTTTTTAAGAAAATTTGTTTCAGGTTCTAGCCCTTACATCCTTGCTATTAAGAAATATAAAAAATATGCTATAAAAATATGACTCAAGTCATATCACTCAAGGTTAATTTAATGGTTGGAGAAAAGTGATTACATCAGGTCTCATAGTTCTCTAATTTTAAATCAGTTGGGTACATGGTAAATCAGGCTTATCTCTTATTTCTCTATAATAAGGTCTATGTTACACTGCATAAAGAGGAATTTGACTTTCTAAATATGTTTTATAGTCTGACTGCTACAGACATGTTCTGCTTATGATAGTGAAGATTGTAGCTGGCAAGATGAAAATAACGGGATGGCAAAAAAAGTATCCTGGTCTATAGATTCAAATTTTCTATTTCCATACCTTTCTTCAATTTGTTTCTTTTTTCTTTATCGAGTCTGGTGAGAACAGCTGAGATAGATAGGAAAAGCATTCTTCATGCTAACTCCTAAATTCAGCCCAACAATCTGATGATTTGTGAAGAACACACTACAGAACTGAGCAATGACAGCTACTCTCTTCTCCATCATGGATTAAACTAAATAAAGGATCACTAAAATGGATTCAAATAATTAGTGGTTAGTGTAACTAAGTTTACTTCTTGTTTTTTTGTGATGTTTTCTTAGGTTTTCTGAGCAATTTGAATCTAATACTGCATTTGCCGTCTTTTAAGACACAATAGAACCAGACTATTTAATTCACTTATCACTACAATCCTTTTCCTATATAAGAATATATATAAAAGCATGAATAATCAAACGAAAGCTGAAAAATGTAATTTTTCTTACTTTCACTTGCACAGGTAGTTCCAGTACTTTGTGTCTAGAAAAAGCTAATTCATGAAAGGACTGCTTTTGGCACACAAAGCAAGTCTTTCTCACAGCTGATCACAATATTCGAGCACCAACATGAAATAGCTTTATTTGCATGTATTGGGACACTTGAAGCAAGTATAGCCTAATTTACATCTTTCAGATCTTTCAAATGGGATGTACTGCTCCCGTCTGAACTCTCTCATGCTCCCACAGCTGGATTTCTGAGAGGATTCTATTTTTTCTTTTGGCCTGCTGAGTTCCTACTCAAAATAATGCAGGATGATGAAATGGCACCAGGATCTTCAAGCATAGAAGGATTTTTTTTTTTCCCAGCTAATAAATAACAGATAAATGGTCATCTGCAAACTCTGCACACATGGGAACAAAAGGATAGAAAGATAAGAGCTTATTTTTTCCCCTTTCCCTGAAAGTAGGGTCAGGTATATGATCAGGTTAAGTTAGATTACCCCATTATCCTGTATGAGTTGAGTTGAGTTCTGTGATGAGTTTACATGTGCATGTTTTTAGCCCACAGCAATGTAACATAATCAGATTTACCACAACTCAGTAAGCTGAATTATGTGAGGACATTTGCAAGAATACAATACAAAATACAAAAATAGCAATTAACACACCTCAGCTGATATAATTTGTTAAATTACTGTAACTTTGTTGTGTATCCGAGAATTAAACAGTTTTGATAGAATTAATCTAGAGTTGATCAAGAAGCAAAAATTATCCAGTTGAGATCTGAGTGTTGGTACTTTAAAAAATTATAATGCAGGAATTTAATGTAGACAGTGGTTTGAAATATATTAAAACTAATCTCATCTCCAAACACTGGTTTGTGTTTTTTTACTTTAAAAATATTGCATGCGTCTTTTTAGTTCTGTGGAATAAGTCTAGAGTTCATGTTTGGGGACCTAAAAGCTTCAGCAGCTGGTGTTCTGCTCTTTAAGACTGTTAGCATTTCACAATAATAATGTGAACCACATTTGGCAAGCCTAGATGGCCAGAAAAAGTAATGGACTTGGCTCAAAATATTGCTGAGAATAAACACTCTTTTATAGCTCCAATTGCGACTTTGCTGTTGAAACAAAAAAGAATAAAAGAGCAATGTACAATGATTATTATGATCTGACCTATATTCATTTAATGTACTTGTCATTGCCTTCTGTAACTACACCTGGACAGGTTTTTATCCTTTTTCCCAGAAATAATTTAATTTTCACTGAATATGGACCTATTCCCATAAATAAACCCATGAACGTATTCATGTGGAAGACAACATAGAATAATGTGTATTACATGGAACAGGACAAACTAGATAGAACAGAGTTGTCTGTGGATGGGAAGCAAAAGGGATTATGTCACTATCTGATCCTGTTTCTCACCTAGTTATGAGCACTGCTATCATTTCTAGTGTTTGTGCTTGGTAAATGAGGGAAACAATCACTGCTCACTTCTGGTATACTAGAAGTAGACTGATATTTTGCAATCAGTTTCATATGCTATCACTGAAAAGAAAGATCTATCTCACATGGAGTCACTGCAAGAAGAAATTTTGTGGTGCTGAGAAGTTTTTACAAGTGACACAGTGAAAAGGTCTTATGCTGCATTGTGCACTTAAAATTCACAGGAACTTTCAAATGCTTTGACAATAACTATTTCAGGGAAGAGAGAAACCCATCTTGAGGCCTAGAACTCAATTACATAGGGAGAGCTTTCTGGAGTGCAGATGACTTGACTGAATTTTTGCTTATGAAGCATTATGGATATACTCCTAGTGAGCTCAGAATTAAATAGATGTGTTACTGTTAAAGTCATGTTTAGAGCACAGTAAATAAGCATTATCCTGTAGTATTGGACTATTTGAGAAGCAGACTTGCTTCCAATAGCATCTGTTTCTATGAATTATGCATAGTCATAGCTTAAGGGATATCAGTCACAACATTTCTTAATTAGGTACAGTAGATAAACATCAGATACCCAAGACTTTCTTATTAACACTCTTTCTCACCCTACTGTGAAAACCCTGCTTTATCCTCTCCTTGGAAGTTTGTAATTTTTCACACTCAGCAAAATCCATTTCTCTTTTTCTTTTTTCCTTCTGAGTTTTCTGAAGAGTTGCAAAATTACTGAGTTTTTCATATTCCTATTCTATTATTTGATTCACAAATAATTTCTATGCCTTTCTTGGTTGTCCTTTGTTACATGTCTCAATCTGAAGCTCTATAAGCCCAAAGCTCACTCTAGCAGTTTTACACATTTTGAAGGGTCATGAGTTTTTCCAGTCAAACAGTTTGCACCCAGTATCCTCCATGCATCAGCAAGCATAGTATAGTATAGCATGGTAGAGTTATGGACTACTTTTATATAATCTTCATTCTGGCAAACTCTGATAGATTTCAATAGGGGGTTCCTTTTTCAGAAATAGGTACAATAGTTTAATGCAAACTTTGTACTGCCTTGTCTCAATGTTCTTAACCAAAAACAGTACTACTTAAACACCAATATCATCCAAAAGCAATAAAAATTAAAAAATAAACCATGTTGTTTACAGTAAAATGACTGAAAAGCTTAGCTGCCACAGCTGCTGCCCATCTAATGTGACATCTAACTTCTCAGAAGAAAAGAGTTCTCAATTTCTCAGCACTTGGTATAAGGTTAATGTCTTTGCTCATAGTTGATTATTATTGTTATTAGAAAGTCCAGTTTATACAGTGGTATGTCATGTGGTGGAATGGGAGCTATAACTTCTGTTTTCTCCTGAACCACAGCAACTTTGAGATGTAGCAAGATTCAAGAACTTTCCTGACGTGGGAAAGAATTTTTTTCCCATTAAAAATCTATGATATATCAGAACATGTTTTAATTAAGCCTCACACAAATTATCGTGATTTTGTACCAGGATGAGTGAGATCAGAACAAAAACCTGGATGGGAAGCATTATGCTGGGAAGTGTTACTCATGAGTTGTGATAAATGAACAATCCAACAAATATGAAGGTAGAAAGGTAAAAAGCATTATTTTCACTTCCATATCTGACTGCAAAATAAAAACAATGCTAGCTGATTTCATTGTATTTTTTTTAACAGCCTTTGAGTTTTGAATATACAATGATGACCATAAATACACCTCATGAACTGTCAGGACATACCACTGGCACAGCAATGTACAACACATCAAAATAGCACTAGCTAAAACAAACAATTTTTAAAGGATGTGGCATTTCAAAATCTGCTTGTGCTTTTTTTTTTTCTATTAGCCTCCTGTGAAAATCAATTTCTTTGAAACAGCTCTAGACATTCCTGCATTCAGCAGTACATGAATTCTGACACATCTCTGGATTCATGCAGAACAAGCAACAAAAATAATTAAGTCTATTATTAAAAGAAAGTGCATTCTTGTGAACGTACATCTATTAAGATGTGCTGCCACTCTTGACCAAGTCTACAGATGACTTACTGTTGGTTTCAAGACTTTCACACAGTTCAGTCTTGACTTCTCCATTTGGTCTGTCGTTTCCTTTCTGTGACAGTTTGCTTTGCATTGTAGCAGCTGTCACCACAGCCTTGAAGCTCCGCTTCCGTTTTTGAACATTCTGCTCTGGGTGAAAAATGATAATATAAACCTTGGGCATATAGAGCATGCCCAGAGACACAGAAGCACTTAAACTCATGGAGATAGTCAGTGTTGTTGTCTGGATGTACATCTGGGGAAGAAAAGAAACAACATAAAAAATCATTGTTGTATTGATTTAATTCAAGAAGGAAAACAAAGTAGCTATCTTAAAAGTACTAGATGGAAAGGGAACATCAAAAGGACCCTTGGCTTTGGTTGTTTTTAATTATAGCCGAGTATGGCTTTTTCCTGTTGGATTCATAACCTTAAGAGTAGGTGGTAGAAACAACATAATATTCATGAAACTTCATTCTCATAAAAGTAACAAAGATGTTGCAGCAAACACATTTTTAGAAAAAAAAAACCCAGTATGTCTGGACAAGGAATGACAATAGAGTTAGACTTGTGTCATCTATTTTAACAGACAGAAGCCTCTGCACCAATATGCCACATGGTGACTCAACAGTGTGTGCAGCATGGCTCAACTGACAGCAGCATAATGCAGAATCTAATGGAATCTTTTATATCGTCTGTGATTTTCAAGCTGGAAAAAAAATTAGTTTTCCATAGTGATGCTTGAATATTCCTGAGGGTGTTGAGGGGTTGATTTTTTTGTTTGTTTGTTTCCCATCCTACTTTTGAATTCTAATCACAATGCTCTGTTGGCACACAATAAAGTTATTAATATGTCATGGTCCTAACTAAGAAATCAGAAAATTGAGGAACCATGAAATTATCTCACTGAAGACCTCAGTTCCCTATAGATAGAAAGGAAAAATCTGAAATCTGGCATTTCAGAGTGAGTCTGTCTATTTTTTCTTATCATCTACAAAAAGAAGGTAATTCTGGTATTCCATAATACTATAAAATAAAATGCCAATAAACACTCCATAAGAACAGCAGACAGAAATTTGTTTGACGAAGTATTTAGCTAGTATATTACAATACTAATTGTAGTTCCGCTGAACAGTTATTTTTTCTTAGGAAATTATTTTTTATTAGCCATATTATGAACAAAAAAATACTTTACAGTTCTGTGTTAAGCAGGAAATCTCTCAGTAATCCTTGTTATATTGAAAAGGATACTGAAGTAAAACATGCTCAGTGCCTTCACAGATGATTCAGTGATGTTGTCAGGCATGATTTTAAGCACTGGCCAACACTATCACATTAACCTGAAGATAAGGTGGTAAGTCTGTCTGCAATGTCAGCTTCAGATCATCATTTTTTATGAAGTGCCCTTGGGTGACTTGGCCCTTGGCAGAAAAGTAGAGATATAATAAACTGTTGTGCACTATTATAGCCAAACAATTTAATGTCTTTCCGCCTACGAAGGTTTTCCATTAGATACTTTTTCCTTAGGGATCACAAATAAACTGTGCTCTCTCATATAAAGCAATCTTAGGTAAGAAAAAAACCTGGATTCTGAATGACCTTATTAAGTAACTGTATAATTGCACAGAAATAAAAATACTATGCCAACTACTACCATAAAAAGAAGCATAGCCCAATGTAGTCTTCAAGAAAACACTAAAAATTCCTCAAAATCTGTAGAAAGCTCAACCTGCTTTCAGGGACAGCAACAGCCTGAAAAGACAATCAAGACTGTCTGTCGTGCTGAGGAAAGATACAGGAGTAACACCTTCCTTCATTTGAATCATACATCAATTCAGTACTTAAGGAAATATACTCTTTTCTCACACCAGTGAAATAATTCTATTCCTATCAATCTCCAAAATGACAGTGGTGTGACTGAAAGCAGAGCTATATTGTGCATGAACATTTCTAATGAAAACATTATATGGTCACACTAATAAGGAAGTTTTTTCAGACTTCTGTGGAAGGACCTTTGTGCAGATGCATGTTCACATGCAGACAGCACCAACACATGTCTTTTTCTCCCTGAACCAAACTGACTGATCTCCAAACAAACTGGTACAGCAGTGGCTTTAGGATTAAGCATTTAATTAAGTGGCATCCAAAAGCAAAAGTATTTTGGTTCCTAAACATGAATCCTAATGGGATTTTCAAAACTGAAATCATTGTAAGCAATACATTTGAAAACTGTATTGTGCATGGAAGTTCCATTAAACATAAAAATTCTCTTTGAAGCCTTAGCATTTTTTAAAATCCAAGTAAGTCATGGCAGTTAAGTGCTACCTAAGCCTCACCCATGCATTCTGTAACAATGCCTGGCATTTAAATATATTTTGGGGTTTTTATTTCTTATCAAGTACTCAAGTTGTAAGACTTTCTCTCATGGTTCAGTGTAAATGTGACATGATAAAAAGGATAAAGCTCCAAAAATGTTATAGGATAAAATACATGCGTTACTTTATTAGTAACATTAACAAATTTATACATTATAGTAGATCTCAACGATCTTTCTAGCAATAAGAGGTGCCACAGTGCCAAGATCTTACTAAAGAGGTTTCTCTTAGTGTGTCAATGTCAGCTGGAAGGTTCACATTCAACTAAGCTACATAAGTGAAACAACTCTGAATCTCATCATACACTGAAAAATTAGGATCCTACCAGTTTCAGCACAGGTATTTTTCATTACATATATCATTACATCTAATCTATTTTCTGTGGACTTAACTGCTGACCAGCACAACAGCCTCTGTTAAAAATCCAAATCACAGTTAGTTTCATATTGCCGATTACAGGTCATATGCAACGGGGTTTATTTCTAATGATTTCTGTGTTTTTGAACCAGCCACTATAGTTATTGAAATATCAACACTAGGGTGAACTGGGAGTTTTCTGACAGGACAATTTTCAAAGAGTGATTATAGTTTTTTAACTGCTTCAGACTCAGGGATCCTGTTTTTCATGGATCCCTCTTACTACTTACTCTCTAATGAAGCCAATGAGAAAGAAGGATTTCAAGACACTTGCTCTACCTTGAGGGAAAGGCTTTGAACATATCCTTACACATACACATTGTGTGTGTGCATACATCTATCTGATTTCATAGGCTAATGCAATTGCATTCTCAGCAGGAGGCTGAGCTGTCCATGACAGTCTGAGTCTGATTCCTTTTCCTACTGTAATCATAGAATAGTTTGGGTCGGAAGTGACTTTTAAAGGACCTCTAGATCAGCCCCCCTGCAGTGAGCAGGCATATCTTCAACTAAATCAGGTTTCTCAGAGCACCTGACCATGAATGTTTCCAGGCATGGGGCATTTACCACCTCTTCTGGCTAAACCGTTCCAGTGCTTCACCTCATTCATCATAAAAAACCCTCAGTACTAGTCTAAATCAACCCTCTTCTAATTTTAAAACCACTACCCCTTGTCCTATCTCAACAAGCCCTACTACTTTTTTAAGTAGTCATTTGAAGGCTGAGAATCTGTTTCTAGGATGGGAATATCTCTTGCATTTAATCCTTCCTTTCTTGGAAATCCCCATTCTTGCAGCCCAATGAAGCCCAAGTCTAGTAAACAGGATACCACACACACTTGGCTTGACTTTTGTCTGACTCTTACCTTGTTTTATTCCTGACAAGAGGACAATGATGTTTTATGGCTGTGCATTCTGGGTACTTTTATTATTCTGGGGACATAACTACCTGTAACTTTTACAGAATTAGATGCTCTAAAAATAAGGAGTAAAGGAGCAACAAAAGTAGTTCAGTTTAATAAGATATGAGGTTTGAATAATTTTTCATGTGTCTCACAGTGGTAGCTCACTCGAAGTTACAGAAGAATAAAGGTCCCTTTTTACAATGATTCATAGTTACAGAGAAATGAATTTCAGCACTCGTCACACCAAAATCCCTTCTGAACTACAAACTTTTTGTCTGATAATGCCTTTCATAAATGTAACAAAGACTGCTATATCTATTCTCCTTGTTCTTGACAGTCAAAGGATATGACAGAAAACTAAAATCATGGTAGTGCAAGGAAGAACACCCTTTAAACTATGGGAAATACTTGAGGCCTAAATACCTTCATGTCTCTATCCTCCACCTCAACCCCACCCCAGAACTGATACAAGACTTTTTATGTACAATTTTTACTTCCACAGTTGACAAAGGATCCATAACAATTGACAATCCCCTGTGAAAAAGATTCAGATCCCTGCTCAGACACATTCCTCTATCCCACAAGTGACCTGGACCTCTTCCTCATCAGAAGGTTCCTACAAGCTTGGTAGTATAGCCTTCAGATTATCCTAACTCAGCAGCTAAAATAGATAATGGCCATTGATTCTAGGAATATGTGTGTCTTTCTACTTTGAAACCCAAAATGTTCCACAGGAAACTGAGCGAATGAAACATGCTATTTTAGTAAAACACTGATACTCTAATGAGTTCTCCAGTTTGAAAGTACTTGAAACTGAATTGCCTCCTTGGAAAGCTGAACAAATTTCTATGCATCAAAGCAGGTGTGCACACTGAATTGTCCCAGTGCAGGTAGCTGAATGACTGCCTCTCAGCCAGGCTTCACTGCTTGGAAATAAAATATCCCTCAAGTCCCCAGTACTGTCCCATCTGTTTGGTGCTTGCTGAGGCAAAGTTCAACACAAAGCAAGTATTTTCACTAAAGGAAAAAAAAAGCAGTAATGTCACAACCTTGTCCAGACTGTTTCCTTGTTTTGAGTCCTTCGCTATTTTTACATATAAGATAATATTCAGAATCTCTCCAGAATTGATGATTTTCTCACGCTATTTATTTTTCTCTTCTACTCAGGTTTAATAAGTCAAATAGAGATCAGACTGTTCCCTAATCTGGTTTTAACAGTATATCCTGGAAAGGCATATGGCTATTGTGATGTCTTGAGTAAATTTAATGTATTTTCCACTTTGGCACAAGCTCTCTAGCTCCCAGTAGTTGTAACACATATGAAAAAAAGTCCAGCAGTGAGGGAAGTGCTAAATCACTGAGGGAAGTCTTGGTACATCTCAAACTATGAGTGTGCCTAGCATAGACTCAACTCAGCTACTTGCAGTACAAAGAGAAGTGGATGGCTGAAAGGACACAGCTGGTCTAATGACTCTCATTGACTAATTCCATACAATTTGCCCTTTAGAAGTCTCTTTCTCCACAGGATAGAGCAATAGCTTTGGTATCAAACACTGGAGTTTGAACCATCCTGCTGAGACAGATAAACACAGGCACTCTTGAACATGTCCCACATTGCTAGTAACAGAGCAGAAGATTGAATTATGATTTAATTTTTCCTTTATCCTTGTTATCAAATTCTACAGGTCTCCTATGTGAATCTTGGCTGCTTCAGCCAGTCTCATATTATAAGGACAGAACTGCAGCAAGCTTTGTTTCTCAATAGATTTTTTTGATATCATTCCCTCCTTCCACTCTTCCCTTCATTCTCAGCTGCTAGAAACCTTACCAGATCATTTCTATCCAGGAGATAAATGATACATCATAAAATGAAGATACATATCATCTATCCACAGGCATCCCTCATATTGGGAAAGACAGCAAAATGGGCCTTCTTTCTTTATGGTGGAGACAGCATGAGCCTTTTTATTCCCAGGAAAACACAGAAAGCATTCATAGCCATCTTCCCTGTGCTGCAGAACACAGAAGGCCTAGAAAAAAACACAGTCCTTTTCTTCTTTTAAAGTAATGCACATGCCATGCACTACAATTACTTTTGTGTGTGTTGCTGCTTGCTGAAGACTTGACTGGCTGACAAAAATTATGTTTCAGAGTCCTGTTCACAAATTAGAAAGAAATGCCATGCAATGGATTCCACACCAAAAAAGCAACAAGGAAAAGCCTGGATACAGACAAATATATATGAAATACATTCAAAACCAGGAGAATGTAAACAGGAGGTAACAATGCTGACAAGGAGCCAAAAACAAACCAAAGGATTCATGCTTCTCTGCAGAACCCCATAAGCCTACACCTACAGGTTTTTATTGCTTTCACTGTGAAACATACTTTTCTATCTTGATCTGTGGCAAGAAAATTTTTGAAGGAAAACATAACAAATACATGTCAGTCATTGTTTGGCTCATATAACAAGAATATTGTCCAGGTATAAGATAAACTTCACAGAATGAGTATTCTTCAAATATATGTTCAGTTAGAAAACATGGGAAGCTATGATACTTATATATCTTTTAGCCTTTTGAAAACATTCCTTAACAAACCAGCAATTAAAATGAGGTTTAAGGAAGAAAAGTGAAAGCCTTTTCACAAAATGAAACTACAACATCCATAAGATGATTATCTCAAGTAAATATAGACTATGATTCTTCACACAGCAGAAGAAAACAAATCCTGAGAAAACACATAATCTTTATTTTTATTTTAAATTCTGCTGTTTTCAGAAAGTTATGAGAAAAAAAAGCACTAACAACTGATTTCAAATTAAATGTGTGCCACATTTAAAAAGTATGAACTTCCATTAAAGCTTGGATGTGAGAGGAGCTATAAAAGCTCAGAGGAGTCTTGGTGGAACAAGTATATGCCTGCATTTCAGAAACTGAATTTTGGTAACTATTTCACTTCAGATTTTCCACTTAAGTCCACTCTTGACCTTACCTGCAATATTTGTAAGGGGAGGGAGAGGGGAGGGGAGGGTCCAAGGAGATTTTTTTGTGGCTTTTCAATCTCTAAAGGGGGAGTGAGTTGGGGGGGTGGTAGTAAGAGAGAGAGAGAGACGTTTTACCGAGGCCCATAGTGACAGTGTAAGAGAAAGCGTCTTATCCTGAAAGCAGGTAGATTTAGACCGAACACAAGGAAGAAATTTTTTGCCATGAGGGTGAGACACTGGCACAGAGAAGTTGCAACTGTCCCATCCCTGTAAGTGGTCAAGACCAGGCTGGATGGGGCCCTGATTGGCCTGGCCCAGTGAAACGTGTCTCTGCCCATGGCAGAGGGGTTGGAACTAAATGGTCTTTAAAGGAGCCTCCAACCTAAACTTTTCTGTGATTCCATGATTCATAGTAACATGGTACTTTCTTAGCATGGCAGACAATAATGTCCATTGTCATTTCTATTGGCAAATCTAATCTCTTAGCATAACATTCTAGACAACCAGATTTTTGATTGGTTTAATTCCTTGTTTTTTCTTCTTTCCCCTTTGCTTTTTTCAATATGCCAGTTTCAGATGCTTTAGCTCCTCCAAAACTGCTAATTTCAAAAACCTTTCTGTTGATGTGTTACCCCTGTAGACATTTTTACAGATAACATCACAGAGCACTGGCATCAGAAATTATGCTGTTTTTTGGCAGAAGCTGGAAAAGATTACACAAGAAAGTGTTGCATTATCAAACATTCTGCTTATTGGAAATAAGCAACATTTTTGAAGGGAAAGAAATATTCAGCTTTACTTCATCTGCAACATTTATTACAATGTCATATTAAACTAGTAATAAACTAAAATCTGATTCTTCACTGTGACCCATCCTCAGGATATATACGTCATGGAAAATCCTAACTACTGCCTTGCAGACTTTCAAAGTAATTTAAAATATCAGTATGTAAATTGATTTTTTATTTCTTCTCCTAAATTCTCATTATATAACTCATTTTTTTTTTCTCATATATTACACTATCATATAGCTTGCTTATAGCACAGCACACAATTTATTGCAGTATTATGGTTTTTAAAGTTCATGTGAGCCATACCTTTCATCAACCTTACTGCAAATAGAGTCACAGTTTTCAGTAATTGACCAAAGACTAATCTCTATTATGTCTGTTGTAATGTGTATGTCATTCCTGATATTCAGGAATGCTGAGCTCCAAAAAATCAAATAGAAATTTAGTACTGATTTTTTGTAAAGCTAAGCTAAAATAATTTAAAAATAAAAGTAAAAAAAGCCAAAAAATTGTAAAAACATGGAATGGAAAAAGACTGTGGTTCATGGAAAAACTGAGAAATGAAATAAATTAAATGAGGTCTTATTTATATATTAATTGAATCTTCAACATAATGTACAAGTAGGATTTTATGGTATACTATGTTACACTTAAGACCTTCTTATTGACAAAATGCTAAACAAAGAATTTGTTGTTTATCTAAATAAAATCTTAACAGCCTACTGAAAACCATAGCAAATCTTATTATTAATCCAGTTACAATCATACTAGCTTTTTTTTTTCATATTATTTAATCATTACAGGAAAATCTCATTAATAATATAGCTAAATCTGTATACAGATAAACTTTTCAGTATTAATCCCTTTTCTCTAGTGATACACACCTGGTCCCTGATCCTCTGGTTCCTAAGGCCAACAGATTTAGCCCCCCACAAGACAAATAGAAAGAAGGGGAAATCCCAAGTCCTTGATGTTGACATCTGGTATTCCTTCTCCCTTAGTCTTGGATCTGGCTGAGGTCGTATTCACACATTTTCTAATACTGTGTCCTTATTTCCTCTTTTTAAAAATGAGTTCTCCTCTAAACTCAGTCTATCCGCACCCATTACCTCCTTATTGATCGGAATTAAGTCCCAGTGACTTTGTTAGTGAGTGGGTTTGCAGGTTTGTTATATTGCTGCCATGCCCGGTGTCCAGAGCCCTGAGCTGGAACAAGCCTGGCAGTGCTCTCCCCACTGCTGGACAAGTGCTACCACAGCCATCATAAGCTCCAAATATTAAAAAATATATTCCAAAAGCCCACAGCAATATAAAGTCTGCAGCCTTTTTCTAGTCACAATACACCTCCCGTCCATATTTATTGAGCAGGACATGGGTGTTCTGTAAAACCTTATTTCCAACCTTATTTGATAAAAAATACTCCTTTATTATAAGATTTACAAAGAGGATTCAAATGACTTTCATATCACTTTCAAATACATCAAAATTAAAATTCTCTTTTGTCAAATACGTTCTAACTTGAATAACCTATCTAGTTACTTTTGAAATTTTATCACTTTTACAAAAATTTATTTTATAGAAGTGGTTTATTATTAATTAGGTCTTCAGGTATCTACTTTGAATGCAGATTGAATTTACCCTAGAGCTAAAAAACTAGCAAATGTGGCAGGTAGACTATTTAAAATAAATTCATGCCAATTCAAACATTTTCAATTATAATCCCTTTGAAAACACGGGAGCTGCATTTCAGAACACTTAACACTCAAGGACCCAGTTGGCAATCCCAAAATTGTCACTTTCATATGCGTAATTGTATCGTGATGAAAAAGGGAAAGCAAGAAAACTGCCTTATAGTGAACTAAGGAAAGATGTTGCCAATAAAATAAAACTATATTGTCTGCATTTAATTCAAATGCCAGGATTAAAATAAGAACTAATTGTTCTGTATAACACAAAGGCCATTAATGTTGACTGACACATTCTTATAACTAGGATATGTCACTGAATAGGAATTTTTTTCTTGTCCAGATTTGAAATACATAGAGTATTACAATTCTGTCTCTTTAAAATTCCCAGTGCTTACTGAAGATCTATTACCTATGCTCATAAAGCATAGAAAAAGGTTAACCTTAAGTGGTGGTTTATTATGCTATTAGCTACATTTAGTTTCTTTTTTTCTGAAGTCTCTTAAATATGCATAATACCTGAGCTAAAGAGATAACTGTGTCTAGAAATACTGTAAAACAGCCTCTAACTCTGTAATAATTAACTTGCTACCAGGTTTTGGTTTAAAATATGTTTGCTTATTTAGCGCACATACCTTAAGTGTCAGAGTTTAAGTACCTGATAGAGACAAATATTAAGTGAAGTACACTTGCTCAGAAGATAATTTTATTTAGCATCTTCAAGCAGGGCATAATTAAGTTACTCTGTCATACAAAATGATGGAGGCTTAAATAAGTAACAGCTGGTTACCCCAATGGCTGTACAACTGAAGGGCAGCCTTTGGCAGGAAAAGCTGTGCAAACACAATCAATACATTATGCTAATGGGAACAATGTAATGAGCAAGGAAGCAGCTAAAACAGAATGACAAAAAGAAAAACAAACAATCAAACATGTCCCTGCAGCCCTCAGCAAGCATTTCAATTGCAATTTGTGAACAGAAATCTCACAACAGTTGTACTTAAGTACTAGTCTTATCTAGAAATGTTAGCTGTGTTCATTCCTTATGTCAGAATACATTTTATGGCAGCCAGATGAATCCACTGATGGCTGTTTCCTTGGCTTCAATGAATTTATGCTGTATTACTCCAAGTGATGAATTGATCAAAATTTAAAAACTAATAAAAATACTTTTTCGTTCATTTTGTCTCTGATATTTTAGCAAAATTAACTAAATTGCAGTATAAATTAGACTTGAAAATCAGCATATTATAAAACTATTTCCTCTCTGTTGCTACTAATCTCTAAAGGTCTCACTTGAGCGTTTACTTGCCTTGGTGTGTCATTCTGATTTATTTTATTCTGTAATTGATTGTGATGTTACTCCAGTACAGATTTTCTGATAGATTTATTTGCTGCAGAAGACCCTTGTGAATTCCCTAACACACTCTGGAGCAGGAAAAAACACCCTCTCACCTGAACTGGATTTTAGAAGCAGGCACCAGCGCAGAGGGCAGGTATGTTGCTAAACACAATACATTCTGTGCTACAACCAACCCACAGCCCTTTCAAAGTCCACAGTAAAACACTTTCAAAATAAGTGTTTTCAAATAAGACTTTTGAATGAACCTGTGTTGCATGCTAAACATGTTTTGTTCTGTGCTACTCTGATAAGCTTTAAATTTCTTCTTTGTCTACCTGGAGGATTCTTAAGGCAGAGCAGGATTCTGCTGACTCCCACAGAAATGTGCAATATTATCTTATTGGACCATCTCTGTGCTACCTCAGAAGAGAATCTCAGAAGAGCAACAAGGTAGAGCAGTGATGACATTATATACCTTCCCCTCCCTCACCCCTCTGCCCTGCCCATGCAAACTCTGTTTCTAACTTTCACCTTCTTTTTGCTATTTGTATGTTCAGGATAAATTGAATATAGGTTTTTTGGGTCAGTTTGTTGGGGGTTTTTTTGGTTGGGTGTTTTTTTGGGTTTTTTTGGCTTGGGTGTTTTTTGTTGTGTTTTTGGTTTTTGTTTTATTTTGTTTTGTTTTATTTAACTGCAGCCTTCTCTGGTGAGGTTTCAATTAGTTAATCCCAGATAATAAAAGACTGAATACAGCGCAGTCCTTCCACAATTCTTATATGTTATTATTATTTATATATTTGAACCCTCAGCAACTACAATCTCAGTTACCTATTACAGTGGGCAATACTGCATAATAGGTACAGTAGGTAATTAAAATATATAATGCTGCATACTAAATTCAACATTAGAATATCTCTGATGTCAGCGTCCAACATTTGCTTTTCTTCTGTCATTCCTACCTGTCAAGAATATTAACACTGAAATAAAAACTCTAACATTTTAACTTTTCTGGGAGCAATGCCAGAAGATAGAAACTTATGTCTATAAGGTATGCAGCAGTAAATTTGTATGAATTGCACTGCAGAATCAACAACAAGGGGGACCTGTAACTGATTCAGAGCTGACTCTAGTATGCCTTGGCTGTAGTATACTCAGGGGAAATATGAGTGACCCAAACATTTATGTTACTCTCACAATTGCAGTTAATCATACAAGGTGAATCTGGCACACCGGGATGCTCAGACACTCATCAATTCTTGCTATGGTAACACTGTACAGAGAATATAAGCCAGTGTGTTTCCCTTCAGAAACCTGAAACACTTCCTGTACAGTCACTGTTATCATCTATCACAAGAATAGGAGAGGTTTGTTTTCAGCCTAAAGAGATGTCTACAAGTGCAGAACAGACCTAGATTCAAGCAGAATGTGAAGTATAACTACCAAGAAATCAGTTTCCTGAAATCAGTTTCCAGCTGTTCAAATCTGAACTGTAAACATGGGAATATGTTGGCCTGAGCCATGAGAAGTGGGTGTAAAATAATCTCTTAGCTTTTTAACACCTGCAATACTCTGATCTACTGTGTTATATGATGGTGTCAGCATTACTACTGGGAGGGAAATGGCCGATCCCTTGTGTGAGACTTCTGCTAAAAAGAGGCTTTGTACCAAATCAAGGCCTAGAGCTGAAAATTCATAAAATCTTACAAGAATCCAAATCAGTTTAACTGAATAATTTGATTGCATTCTTTCCAATAAGACTTTGTTTCATTTGTAAGTACAGTTAGCTCAGGGTGGAAGGGTCCTTGGGTCTCTAGTCCAATATTCTCCTCAAAGCAGGGTCAGCTGTGCAGTCAGACCTGGTGTCTCAGGTCTTTATCCAGTCAGGTCTCTCAGACCCCCAAGAATGAAGAGAGACTGCACAGCCTCTCTGGGCAACCTCTTGAACTTCACTGCCTTAAGCGGGAAGAACATTTTTCCTTTTAGCCAGGCCAAATTACTTTTGTTTCAATTTATGTCCATGGATTCCTGCTCTCCTATCACCCCCATTGTGAAGGGACTGGTTCTAGTCTCTCAGTGACCAAAATACAGACACAAGGGACTGCTGTTCATTCCGTCCAAAGCTGTCTCTGCTCCAGGCTGAACAAGCCCAGCTTCATCAGTCTCTCATCACAGAGCAAGGGCTCCAGCCACCAACAGTCATGATGGTCCTTGTGCTGAACTTGCTCCAGTCTATTGCTATGTCTCTTAGGAGGCACTGGAAGGTCAGTATTTCAGATATCTCCTAATGAGAACCAGGTAGAGAGGCATAATCTTTGCCCTCAATTTACCTATCTGCTTCTGTTTACAGATCCCAGGAGGCTGATGGCCTTGTTTGTGACCATGGGTCTGTAAACTCAGGTTTAGCTGGATGTCTCTGAGGCTTTCATGGCCTTTTTTACAGAATTTCTTCCCAGTCAGTCAATTTTCCCCCGTGTACCATTGCAAGGTCTCTAGCTTTCCATGCGCCAAACTTTGCATCATGCCTTGTTATTTTTGTATGATTTCCTGTTGGTTCATGCCTCCATCAGTCTAGGTGTCTCTGTATGAAAACCCTTTCCTTTAGCAAATCAGCAATTATACCCCAGTTTGTTACCATCTACTATTTGGGCATGGGTAAAGATTTAAACAGGTCCCAGAACAGACCTCCTGTGCCCTTCAAATAGAGCATGACATCGATGCATGACTCTCTGATCCCCTTTATCCAAACTGACTCTTACCTGTCTGATGCACACTCACCAAGACTACAACATCCTAAACTTAGGTACCAAAATATTGCAGGACACAGTGTCAAAAGTCTTGCTAAAATCAAGGCAAATGACATCCCCAGCTTTCCCCTCATCCACAAACACTCATGTTCCATTGAAGAAGGCAATCAGGTTGGTTAGGTATGTTAACTATTTCCAATACATTTCTTCTCCTTCATGACACCAGAAATTTGTTCTGAGAGGGCTTGCTCAGTGATTTTTCTAGGGCTCAAAGTGAGACAAATTGATTTTCTTATATAGCTAAATGTTTTTAGCTTTCAAAAATGTTCTTAAAATTGAGTACTACCTAGTTACTTATCTGAAAATGGGAAAAAAATGTGTCACCATAAATTAGATAATAGTAGTAGTTATAATTAGGTGTTTCTTCACAAGTCCTGTAGTAGTAGTAGTAGTAGTAATTAAGACATGCTGCTGAATTATCTGAAATAAAAAAGGAGTAGTGTTACTGAACAATCTAATTATTTTATTAATACTTTTCCTTCTTTCTCTCTGTGGTATATGCTTGACATTTTGACCTTTCTTCTGTCTTCTTGAACAAATGAAGAGCATATTTTAATTTGCATTAATTGTATTCAATTTGCTAATTATGGATATTTAAGAACCCTAAATAAAAATTATCTCAATAATTGTTATTATAAATTAGTATTCAAAGTAAAACAATGAAATATAGTGAAACCTGTGTAAAGTACACAGGATTCTGATCAGTTAAATTAATTATCTTTATTTTTATGGTATATCTTACTTGAATACTTTACATAAATTAAGGGTTTCAAGTCCTCAAAGAATTTTATAAACGTTACTTAATAATGTGAAGTCTTTTGTTCAGTACTGCATATCCATTGCTCAAAGCCAACTCAGAATTCATGAGATTGTACATTTTAAGATGTTGCCAATGTTTTAAACAGAAAATCCCTTTGGTTTATATTCCTATATATTCAGGCTGTTGTTGCCCAGCTGCTGTAATGATTAAATAGGACATTCAATCTCTGGAGGAAAACCAACTCAATTAAGTGAAAGAACGAAAAAGGTAGTTTTCCTTCCTCTTCCTTAGAATTAATTTTAAAAGGCATTTTTTTGTTTTTCTACTCTTAAACTATAAGTAATATCTGCCATTGTATAAAAAAATTACAGAGAGCAATCACATGCCAAATGGAACGTGACCATGCAATTGCCAGTCACTAGATAGCGATTTTCTGTCGTTAAAGAAAAAAAAAGAACCATCACTAGATTTGTTACTTATGATTCCAATGCATCTAAATACAGGGATCAACACTCTTTTAAACTAATGAGATAATCAATTTGCTTTCAGTGAACCTGATTGGGCTGGAATACAGCCTGCAGCCTGCAAAATGGTGGCCAGACAAAAGGGTTGACCTTGTTGGTTCCCTTAACTTCTTTCTTAGACTATTCTGACTTAAATACTTTATCTTGCCATATCACCCATTTTCAGTGCAAAATTTAATGCTTGTCTAAACTAAAAAGCCTCTGCCACTAGCCAGTCTGCTGGGGCTGCGCTGTCAAATCCCCTCAATGTGTGCCAAAAAGAGACACTCTCCTGCCAGCACAGTTACATCACCTCACTGAGCGACAGATGCAAAACTAACCTTAGCTTTCCTCTTTTGGCATAACCACACATTGGGATTTTGCCAGTGTAACTATATTAGTCAGGTTTGGTATGTGAGTTTGGGTGGGTTAACTTTATTTTCTGCTCTCCAGATATGTCAGCAATTCTTTGTAGATATGGCCTAAGAACACTATTAATGATCAAAATGGCAGCTAACAACTTCCATCTGTAAGGTATTCAACTTACTACAATGTCCTGGAAGATTAAAAAAGCATGCTTAAGGACCACAGACTTCTGTTTGATTTGGTCAAAAACAAACAGCTTACTGGAAATGTTTTTAATAGTTGTTTGATGAGAAATGCCACGGTCTTTATCTGAAGATTTTCCTATATTGGACTAGTCGTAGTGGGTTCTTTTTTCTGCAGTGGAGGAATAATATCCTATAATATCTTGGCAGGTGCAGCTCCCACCACAGCTTGTTTGTCTCTTCCTTAGCTGTCAGTTTAGGAACTCCACTTCTACATAAAAGTTGTCTGAACCAAATTTTGTATTTTTTTTTTAATTTGTTGCAGAAATAAGTTAACTAGGGCTGGTCATATGTAAACTCAAAATGTTTTTGATATACAGCTGCATATATTTTCCATACTTATTCTATTTGGCAGAACCTCACCAATCCCTATGTTAGGCTCACTGATTTTATTGTATTTCTGTCAATCATTGACATAAATCTGGAGAACCAACTAATTGTTGTTGTTATTTGTCAATGGTTAGTAAATCCAGCCTGTATTTCAGGCATCTACAATATTAATTTTCCAAATGAAATGGAGCTCTTTTTTCATGTTTTGGCAATCACCATAAATAGCAAACAAAGAATAAACATGGTGCATGCATGGTACATGTATGTAGTTATTTTATTCATTATTTAGCTCTATAACTGTATAAATAATCTGGCCTGGAGTAGGATCAGTCCAGTCAAATTTAGCAAACCATTGTTCTCATGCAGTAATAGTTTGTGTAAATTGTGTTTTTGACAGACTATTATAATACTAGGCAATATTTTGTGCGGAAGTAACAGAGGACCCATGACAACTCTAACTAAAATATATTTTTGCTGGTGTTACATTGCTAATAAGCCCATCATATTCTATCTATTGAGCTTCACTAAGAGGTAAAATAATACAAAATACATGATAACATATCTATGAAAAGGAAAGCCCTGTTATTTACCAGCTACACAAATAGTCTGATAGCCACAAGTGATCCTAGCCACTGTCTTCCTTGTGAGCCTTTCAGAATAAACCCTCAGCTCAGGACACTTACATTGTTTCCCTGTGTCCTACCTCTGCTTTTACCTCTGAAGGCATTTTTAGATTGTTATTATTTGAAGAGTTTCCTGCATCACTGACATAGTATCCTGCCTTCACTGCCTTCCCTGACTGGATGGCCTAATTTTTACCAAAAGGAGTGCTGAATGAAATTATTAATGCCCTGAGATTGTTCAGTAAAGGCTAAGAGTACTTTAGAATGGAGGATATAATAAGAGACAGGAAGTATGGGAACCCTTAGAAGATTAAAAATAATTTCCTGTCCTTCCCCACAGCCTCTCCCCCCACCCCTGCAACAATACTTTTTTTGCTTCTTTTGGGCTGCAAATAGGAACTCTAGAGTTCATATTAGCTGTGTTCCTACCTTCAAAAGGCAAAAAAGTGAGTGAAATCTAAATCAGATACAATGTTTAGCAAATTTTGCAGACCCTTTTTCTTGTCATTTCTTACCAATCAGTTGCTATTTCTGCCACCATTCTCAGACTTCCTTTGCCAGTGTTTTCCACCCTAATCACTGGCAGCCCCTGGCTTTTACTCCTTGGATATTTCCAAGGCATGTTTAAAGACCAATCAAAAGTATCCATGGAGCATTTGCCCTCAAGTGATGAGCTCTTGCACCATAATGTTGAGGAAAGAGGTAGTATGCAATTTTTCTCTTCACAAGTAATTTTTCTGTTGTTTGTACATACAGAAACTTTATTCGATGTTGCATTGCAGATATTTTGCATCGATCCACTTTTTTATCCATATTACTCAGAATTTTCTTCGACTCATATGAAAATACAAAATCTACAAAAAAACAGGAATGCTAAAGGGAGGTTGAAAGCCCATTTAGTCCCCATGTATATACAACTGCAGGTTTTGTAGTTGTGACTGAAATGTAAGAAAAGAGGGAGAATGCTTACTGAATCACAAGTCAAATTGTATAAATGGAACCATAAATATATTATTCCACTGTTTGCTCAGCTCTAAACCTGACACTTAACAAGGAACGTTTAGCCACATGAGACAGGAAATTGAATCTTCTCACTTATCCACATTCACGCTCTGTCTCTTGCATTTGATTTGTGCCAGATTAACAGAAGAGAGTGAGGGATGAGGCTAAATTGCTCCTCCCTGTGCAGAGGGAATGCAGAGATCTCCCAACAGCAAGTGGCATTCCTCACCATATGTGCTTCTTCATCTTGGCCCAACAGGGCAGGAAAATGAATTTGAGGATTTTTAACACAACACATTATGTAAGATTTAGCTGCAGTACTTTGCTCCATTTTTCCTTTCAGTGCCTTATTAACATGCATTTCACAGAGAGTGGCTAAGCTCAGAAATTGGAAAAGATTTAGCAGTGTGGAAAGATCTATGGAATTCAAATTATTTTGTTACATGAGGGTGAAATTCAGGTTTGTACTTTACATATAATCGTGATGTAGCTCAGTAAGCAGGGCTTTGTTTTGGTCGACACGCAGCATACTTAGTCATCAGTTCCCAAATAGTCCAAAATCAGCCTTGCAAAATGGGAGAATTTCATTAACTTGCTGAAGAGGTGAATCCAGAAAAAAAAACAGTTCAGGAAGCCTTATCCAAACCAGCTCATGATGCCATTGCAAGGACCTAGTCAGTGACAGACCATTCTCTTTGAAAGACTGCGTCTCCACATGAGCATCACCCTCTGCAACAAAGTTCAGCCAGTTAATGGATTCTTTAGTGATAGTTTGCAACACATGAACCAGACACTCCTGATTTTTATTTTATGTGATAGACCATCATGTTGTAATCTCACTCTGCCAACGTACGACCTCCCTAATTTCAGCATTTCAGAAACAGCATTTAAAGTTATTTCTTTAAATGCTGGATGTTCATGTCTAAACTGTTTAGACCACATTGAATGATGGACAGCTTTGAATGAAGCACAAATCAAGTCATGGTCACCCTTCTTTCTTGACTTCACCTTATTGATTTTTGATGATCCCCATTACAGGGGTATATATAGTATTGATACCAAAAGGGATGAGATGAGGAAATGGCTGTGGTTTTGCTGCCAATTGTAAAGTTAATGCAACTCAACCAATGCCCTCAAAACTACATGATGTGCACTTGCCTTTTGGAAAAAAAACTGGAGCACTAGTCAGACGATGTGATGCATTTTACCTTTGTATCCTGATTCAGGACACATCAGCCTGCAATGATAGGAGATGCTGAAGCCTGTAAACCTTACTGCTGATTTCTGAGGAAACAGTAAATTTAGCCACATTTCTCTTCACAGAGAAAAGCAAGGCACAATTCTTCCCAAGAATATTTCTGAGATTCACATTCTCTGAACCTCAGGGAAAGGAAAAACAATTGTTATAATCTACTGTGCCTGTGTTTGTGCAAAAGTAGAATGCAATATGGAGATTGTTTACCCAGAGTGATGGTGTTTTGTTTCCGTGGCCTATCAGGACCAAGTGCGTATGTGTGTGTCAGGACTGTTGGGTGACAGTCATGAGATTCTGTGCAGTTGTGTGCAGGAGTACAGTTGAGTGCTTGGCAGATCCGATTTAGATGTAATGTAATATAGTGTAATATAATATAGACTAATATAGCATAATAAAGTAATTAATTAGCCTTCTGATAAGATGGAGTCCTCCTCATCATTCCTCCTTGCCATGGGAGTCACTGCAAATACTATAAGTAAACTCCTTGCTACCATTTTTTCAATTGAGTAAAGAAAGTATCTGAGAACAGAAGAGATATAAGGGGATCCATAGTTTAAAATGTTGTCTATAGGTATTTTTACATTAGTATATCTCTGTACCTCTTCATTCTTAAAAAGCAACATGTATTTTTTAAGTGGAACAAAAGAGATTTCTTTCATATTTTATTAACAGGATTTATAAAGTAATCAAACATTTGAAAAAGTCTTTGCTCCTAATCTATGGGTGGTGTTGATTCAGACATTTCATTTCTTCATAACAGACTTACGGCTTTCTTCCAAAATTGAGATCTATATCAGATGACCTTTATCACTTCTAAACAGGTCCATGAAACAGAAACAAAAGTACAGTTGTGTTCAGAGTAAAGGAATTCACACAATATATTTGTGAGTTTATGCTTTAAGCCACCAATACTTTAAAAATGATCCCACTGACAATACTTCCTCCCCCAAATAAATAATCTATGTCTACTGATATTTTCACTTCTATTCAGAAAGAGAAACTAAAATTCAGAAAAACAGAAGTACAAAGTAAGGCTTTACTAGCTACATGTGCCTACATATACTGCTAAGCTAACTGCATATACCCCTTCAAGTAGGGATTCTAAAGTTATATATGAAGAGTCTGAAATTTGTTATTTGTGATTCTGGAAAATAAGATTTTGATGGCACTGATTACATGACTGAAGGAAGTGTAAATATAAAAGTTTTTATTTGAACCAATTAACTGAACATTGAAATCAATTTAAATAAAGCAATAAAGAAAATTTATCTCAGAACACTCTGAATCTCAAAGTTTCAACAGAATAATGGGGCTATGTTATCATAAAACTCTTTAAACTCTCAATCCTGGCTCTCAGTGTACTTTCAAATCACAAGTGTCTCCTTTCTTCTCAGTGAAAACCTTGCAAGTTAGCTGTCATTTGAAGTTTTTATTTCTCCTTTGAGTACCACACTGTGAGGGGTTTCTGACAATGCCTGTGGGGGGTGAAAAGTACCCTAATTTTCATTCTGTCAGAATGCTGTGACTGCAGCAGTCAGGCCTCTCTGAATTCACAGGTAGCAAAACTGGGAGTTACCTCCACCGTCACCCTCTGACAACAAAATATCTTCTCAGCGTTCTGCCAAAGCTTTCTCATATTTCTGCCACCAGAATTCTTCCGTTTTTAAATTTTTCTTTTTAATTTTTATTTGCATTTCTTGTCAATACTAAAAAGTGAGATAACTCAGAGCTACAAACTATCAGGAGTTACAGGTTGTTAAAGGACATAGCAATAAAAAGAGGATTTTAAAAGGACAGAATATATGTGTGCAAATATGATTGACTGAAACTGTGTGTGGAATAAACTACCAAAACGCTTATCATAGCAAAGTAATACAGAATATCAGAGACATGCAGACATAGTGATGTCTTCTGGACGTCACATCAAATCATATGTCTTCTAATAATCAAAAAAGGAAAAAAATTGAAATATTCCTTAAAGCTATTTTTTTTCCTGTGAAAGAATTCAACAACCACTGTAATATTCTCTATTAAAAAAATAGAAGCTACAGAGTTGATGCTTATGGCTTATGCAAATGTTAAAAAATTGACATAGCTAAGATATTTAGTAAAATTGTTGTACAATTTAGTAAGTGCATTCCTGCCTAAAGGTCATTATTTCAGACCACTGAAGTCCTATGAGTTCAAGGACTCCAATAATTACATATATATTTTTTTTAAATCCCAGATAATTACTATATAATAAACATTTTAGCAGATATAAAAGGGTAGCTTCTGTGCTATTGGAACATTCATTTCTATATTTGAAAGCTTCCAGACACTGCATGTTCAGAGACACAATGTTTGATAAATATTGCACCTGTAAATGTAAAAGATGACAGACAAGCCTTTGGCAGGTGGACACTGACATTTCTATGGTCATTCTAAATGCAATTTCTAATAAGAACCTGGACTTGGAACTCTGCATATTGACTAGAAACCTAGGGGGACTGTGTTCACATACCCTACATGTCTGCATACTGTCAGATAAATCCCAGTTTATCTGTCTGGAGAACAAGTATTGCCATAAGGAAATCACATTCTCCAGCTCCCTTACAAGGGGGTCACTGTGATTTTGCACACATTTCTTTATTCATTGATCTCTATCCACCAACTCTGTACAAATACCATATGACCATTAAGTACAGTGGGGTTTATCTCATGTACCTTTTTTGTTGAAATACTCTGCAAACTGGTTTTCCTACAGTAATAATACATTTTTAATATTTTTAAAAACCACAGCACTGTAACAGCTACTGAGAAGAAATTAACTTTGCCCTAGCTGAAACCAAGGCACAAGCCCTTTAAGAAATAAAAACCTCTGTGAGGCAGACACAGCCATGAGAAAGGTCAAGTGAGGGAGGCTGAGTGTCCCCATTTTACCTCCAAGGCAGTAACCAAGCAGTCTGTCACAAGCCACACAGCACTTTTCTGCCAGAACAGCCCCCTGTAGATTAGGAGACTCCTCTAAAAGAAGAAGTAATTTTTAAACTGTTGGTGCCACAACAATTATGTCAGATTAGGAAATCTCATGAACTGCATAAAACCTAAAAGCTTCCACTAGGATGAAAAGTCATACATTATGCATTTGAAGGGTTTAAACACAGTGGTTTGCATTATCAGATGAAAGCATCTTGGAGTAATCACAAATAATTGAGCATTTGTTGTCTCCACTTAAAAAGTATACTGTTGCTATGCAAGTGGAAAATCACAGCATGTTTACAGATGCATATTTTTTTAGCTGCAGAGAATACAAATTTCAAACTTCAGGAAAAAGACATGAAGAAATGAAGACATGATTCTATATGAAGGAATATTTTTAATAACCACAGCTACCTAATGATTGTGGGTGAGGTGATGGTGTTTAGTTTTACTATATTATTTTTTGTATGGAAGGATTGATCGGATCTCTGACATAAAGCAAGGCTGCAAAAAACAGGTGGAGAACAAAAATTCAAAAGCTCATAAAAGCTTTTTCAGGAGTTCATAAACACCAACAACAATGGCATATAATGGAAACCAATAAGAAGGGGAAAATGGTGACATGAAAAAACCCCACAGTTCTATTCTACTACAAATAGCTATTTTATTTTTAGAACTATATACTATAAAATGAAACATACCTCATTTTTTTTTTAATGTTGAAGTATGCAGAAGTTACCAGAGTGGATTAGAAGTGTGATCCATGCGGTCAAATACCATGATTTAAAGAGTGGTCAAAGCAAGGTGCTTTAGAGCAAGGTATAAAAGAGGCCTAGTCATAGAAAAAGCTACTCTCTGAAGTCCTTCTTTTCATTATTAATCACTAGAGACTACACTAAGCCTTCAAGTATGATATTTTTTCCCTTAAAATTTTTCTAGCACTAAAAAATGATACTATGCACTTTTTAATTGTTATATATATATATATTTAATATCATTAGATTCTTGATTTCTGACAGATGTGCGAAGGCTTATCTGTGTATCTGCAGAATGAATGGCTGTTTTGCAATCTACCTCCACACTTTTATGACTGTATAACACACCACAGTGATGTACATTGGCACTCAAGAATTTGGCCTCTGACTCCTCTGCCTGCAGGTCCTGTACTCATAATAAAAGTAAAACATTTATCCATTGGGTAGACAGAACTCCTACCACAGTAGAATCCCTTCAGAGTTACAGCTAGTATCCGTTCTGTATTTTCATATTCAGGTACATCTGGGTTCTTGATCATGAAGCTGTATCAAATTGTTGAGGAATTGAACTGCTTGGGAATGCTGGGCAGAGCTGCAGCAAACAAGAACTGCCCTGGTGCCAGCAGGTTTGGCAAACACTGCACTGAATTCTGTGTGGAATCACAGTAGCAAAGACTATTGTCAGACTTCTTAATGTCGCTAACAGATTCAAGGGCAGCCATCATTTCAGTGGAGATATCCTGAGATATCCTTCATCTCCTGGGAAAGGAGTTGTGCAATTTTTCTATGTTAGTCATCAGTTCCCATTAACAAGCAGTTGTAGCTGAAGGCTGTGCTTCCCCTAGGGATGGTGTAGAATATTGTAAATAGCACTCCATGAAGGAAGGATGCAAGATAGTGAACTTGAGTAAATTACAATCTTTTTTTACCTCTAATTTGGCAAATAAGCTATAATTTAAAAATTGGTTGGGATTGAATCAGATGCATTTATTCTGGTTTTTCTCACAGAAAAACTCAATCATGTTAACCATTTTTAATTAATAAGTAATTTATTTATCTCTGCATAATATATTTTCTTTTCAGGCCCTTGAAAGAAAAACAAATTAAGTCAAATGGAGCTATGAGAGACAGAAGAGGTGGTGGCATCCTTTTACATCATAAATATTATTAATATTTTATTGGTTAGCCTCATAACCATTCTTGAGAATGGAGCAACTTGGTCTCATATTTCCCAGAACAGTAGCTTCATGAACATGCTACAGAGCATCATGGAATTATATTTTTCCATAGAGACTCAAAAAAGTGGCTTAACATACCTTGAACCAACATGGAAAACTGCTAATTAAACTGAAATTTCAAAGTAGATCTTCATGCCTGGACTTGCAGGAATACTGTCAACAGAGATGAAGACCATGGCATTCCCATGCTGTGAAAAAAACCTGGGATCTATGTACAAAGCAGCAACATTTTCTGTTCAGTGATCATGTGAAAGTCTGTCCAAATGGCAAACTTTCAGGACAATCACACCACCAAATGTCCTGCCCACCTTAATTAATGTTATAAGTGATCCAAACACCACTTGCTGAGAATTAATTCAATATTCATACAATATGCACACATAATTTTCCTTCTAGTGACAGCTACTTTCTCCTCATTTGCATAACCAAATCAGAACACAGGAATAAAAAAGAAAGCCATTATTAAAATGGCTCCCTATGCAGTCCTAGGAGACCTCTCATAATAATCTTTAGCTAGTCACTCATTTGAAAAAAGTCCAGGAAGGTTGTTCAGTGAAAAAAGAAATCTGCTGCCTCCATAACTTTCCAGAACAGCTACTGGATGCCTTGTCTCCTCTCAAAATTGTTCAGTAATCTTAGAAGACAACTGAATATATCAAAACAAAGACAAGGAAATATGTCATTTTTGCATATGGAGCACAGATAAAAAATGTAAAGGAGCAGGACTTTGCATGAACTGAATATACAATAGATACAAAATTGTCAGAATTAGGAAATCAAGTGCTAGATGGCTGAATTTACAACAGAATATCTTGGGTATATTACATATTAGACTCCTAGGCTTTCCAAGAAAATTAGCTTCTTTTGTTAAAGTTCTCTCCAGCCACAATGGCTCCCTAAACACAACCTGTTTGTTGAAATATTTCCTCAACAACAGTTCTGTATCTCTGAAATAGCTACATTTCCTGTTAGCTGTTTATTCATCTGAAATAAGCAGACATGATATCTGAAACTGCAGACAAGTAGTTTTTAATAGACTGCATCGGGGGAGACTTGTGTAAGAAGAAACAGGACAACAAGGGCCCATCTTTGGAAATTGCATGTACTCTAGTTTCTTTAATGTTCTTTGACAAATCTAAGTACTTGAAGCTTCTAGCATGTAACAGAAGGCTATTTTCCTCTTTTTCTCTTTCTTTTTTTAACATGGATATTACTCACACAGTTAATTAGACTGTGAACAAAATACAGTCATCACCTGAGTAAGAAAACATGCACACTTCAGTTTCAATCACACAACAGTGTGATTCTTCAAAATAAGTAAAATAGGCCTTGGTTAAGGGAAGAAAAAAGAGAGATGAGCTGTGAATATATTGAAAAAGCGATTTCCACAAGAAGTCAATAAGGCAAAAAGTTTGGAGCCCCTGTGGAATATACTTCACCCAAGTGGGTGGCCTAGTAGGAAGGAGAGTATTGCTTGCCAGCACTGAAAAAACTAGAATAAAAAAGGAAAAAATCACGGAGAAAATAAGCACTCTGTTGCTCAGAATCACATCACTGGCTGGCTAACCTGACAGGTTAGATCTAAGTTACTTGCTTATACTCTGTCATTTTAAACAGCATGGTAGCATTAACTGCAGTAAAAAATAGGTCTCAGCACTGGCTCTCAGGCATTACATGTGTTGGAGAGGTGCTGATGGTTTCATTTTACAACTGTAGGGATCTAGTCTTCTGTCAACCTGTGTGCACAACAACTTTAAAAGGAATGTCTCTGTTCACACAAAGGAAGAGAGGCCCAAAGAGCTTGTGTTAATATTCAGATGACAATTAAAATCAGGCTTAATCCTTTCATTCAATAGGTTAAAAGTCTAGTGTAATTTGACAAAAGCCTTTATTTCAGTCATGTAGAGGAGACAGAAATTACTAATTAGGCTTATAGTCAAACAGTGCTCTGAAAGGTATTAGTGAACTCCATAAGATGAAATTGACAGCACTTAAAAATCTCTTCATTGCAATTAAAACAAAAATTCCACTGAGTAGATCTTCAGCCTACTGTTACTGTTTTGAAACACAAACAACTTTTTCCAGCAGTGAGGTGTAGAAACTGCATTAACTTATGTCATACAGAAGAGGCTCAACTGCAATTTTGACATTTCCTTGTTATATTCTGGTGACCTTGAGAGGAAATTAATATAGTCAAATCCTAAAATGTCTGGCTCTGAACCACCTTCTCAAAGCAAGTGCAGCTGGAGCAATGCCAGCTGACAGCGCTTCCCTCTAGCCCCCAGTCTAGCAACTGCCAGCCAAATTATCATACAGAGCTACATGGGTACAAAGAGAAAGAGAAACTCAAAAAAACCCCTGAAAGAAACAGTCAGTCAACCAGATCTGCTAGTTACATCCCTGCCTAGGAGACAGGAGGAAGCACATCACATATTTCTCTCTTCCTTTTATGCCTCCCTTGGGTTTAAAAGCTCCTCCGCTAGAGCAATGTTTAAGGACATAAATGTACTCAACACTTTCCCTGTTTTGGGTGCTTAGAAAACCAGAACTATCTGTAATGTATTTTTTATGCCTTCTCCTTGTGTGCAGGAGAATGCAAACACACATGGGCTATTAAAACTACACAAAAGTACAGGATAGCCAGCTCAATTTTAAGCCAAGTCAAATATGACCTACATTTTAGATAAAAAATGAAAACCACAATGTCAAATTCCACAGTTATATTCTTATATAACACATATGCACAAAATTCCAGCTTACACAGGTCCCTTTAGAAAAGCTTTTAGTAGCTTGAAACATAGATGGGATGCATACAGACAAAGTATTAAAGGAACAGCACAGGCATTAATGTTTTTTGACAGCAATGGCAAGACTCTCACTCACTCGACTGAGGCTTTACCAGAACCTTTCAGAAGTAGAGCACTAAACAAAGGAAATAGAACTTGAACAAATTTGAGAATGCAAGGGGAAGGGAAGGGGAAAATGTTTGTAAAACCATCTAAAGAGTGAAAATAGCAAACACCAATAAGTAAATGCCATCATCTATATCAGGGAGGGAGAGGAGGAAGACACAGAAGATAAGCTGAGAGCTCAAGTCCTAAGTCACACAGAAAAGAACTAGGAATTTGGATACAAGTTGCCAAGGATAAGATATTGGGATATAGAAAGAAAAGCAGCACTGGCTGCAATGACTGCTGTCTCTTGGACAAATTATCAAGTAAGCAAGCAGGGAAATGAGAGGATTTAACAGCAAAAAATTGGAGGTTGAAAAGGACAAAGGTTAAATCTTTGGTGGTGGTTGGAAACAAAGAAATTACAAGCCTCATTGACAAGGCAAATAGTTTGGAGAAATAGCAGAGACATTCCCAACTTGGGATATGGAAGCCTTGAGGTATGTGATCTTCGTAGATCAATAAAATTTTATGCAGTGTGATGGCACAGAAGACTAGGAGGTTGATGCGTTCTGGAGGAAGCTGCTTCAGTTTGTACCATAATCTAAAGCACCCTTTCAGAGATCAGTTCTTAAGGAAAACATATGGTGCAAATAATTCCCTTACAGAGACTGTTTGTAAAGCAGTTTTGGGCTTTGGGACCAATTTCAGCATCATGCCACATTGGTTTGCCTGTGTCTTTTTGATGACTAGATTAGGAGATAGATGCCTTGCCTGCTGTGAGCTCTTCTGCTATACCTCATTCAATTATGACTTCAAACTCTCTAGAAAAGACATTTGCAAAATGCAGTGTGTTCCTCAGCATCAGAGCTAAAAATCTTTTCCTTTATTTTCCATTGAACATCCTCTTGTAAGTAGTTCCTCTCGTCTCTTCTAATCTCCTTCTGACCTTGTTATTTTGTAATTGGGAAGTGTTCTGCAGTACCTGAATGAATGACATCCATAATACCTGTGAATAGCTGCTCTTAATCTATTTCATCTGAATTCAGTGGGGGGGAAAAAAATCAAGTACTTTGCCTTTCTTCCCTTCATTGTTCAGTTATTCTTATTGTACAATTGAAGAAATAAGGATGTTTTCTGTAGAAAATAGAAAATAGATTTATGCAGGTGCTGTGTCATCAGTTCTATCAATAAGCCCAATAACACCACTTCAATCCCATCCATATGCTTCACAATATCAAATTAACATGACCTTTGTAATCACTATGAAAATAATCATTTGACCATTCTACTAGGATCATGTTTCTGGTAAATTGATTGATTATGATTTGATTTCCAGACTTGATTACTCTCAAGTCTGGAAAGCACCATTTTAGTAAAATAAAAATTCAAAATCTATGTACATACTGAAATTAAATGTCTAAGGTTAAGAAAATATTTCATAATTAATATATTTTTATTTTGAGTACTAAACAAAAAAAAAATTTTTGCTATGTTTAAATTTTGACTCTCTTGGATGAGTTTACATGAATCTCTCTATTCCCTTTGTCATTTTATTCCCTGCCAGGAAGATTCTGAAAGATAAACCTAAAAAATAGGTTTATATGACCAATTAAAGGTTTCTGGTTTGTTTTTCTTTGTTTTTCTTAAATAGAAATTTCATATATATGTATTAAAATTGTTGCTTTTGCTGGGCCTTCTATACTAGCTATTCTTGTTTCATGCAAGAAAGAGCTAATAGTTATGTGAAAATAAATATTTGTACACACACACTCACATGCATATTTAGTATTAATAATCTACTGAAATAGTTATCCCGTAACAAAATTAGTTCTGTGTTTTAAGAGTAAGTATAAAGCTCACTAGTCATGGTGAAATCAGAATTTCATAATTTCTTGTTTCTGGTATTTCTATCTATATGAGACATGAATTTAAAATTCACTGTCCCTCACATGAAATTTTAGAATTTTATTGAATCTATCAATTCTGTTACAAAGTTTACTGGGCTTATATGTCATTAGATTTTTCTGGATCTTGTATTTCTTTTTTTTGTCATTAGATTTTTCTGGATCTTGTATTTTGATAGGATGTCCAATATACTGTCATCTTCCCAGCTGTACAAATTATGACAACTCTTTAACAGAATGGTCACAAGGGGCTGAAACATACATCAACCTACTGTACTTAGCAAACACTTTAGTTGAGTCACCATAATTGTCCTTCAAAATGTTATTTGTCTAAAGGAAATACAAGGTAATATGGCTTTCATTAGGTGCTGATCCCCTAATGGGGATCAAAGTCACCAGTGTGGTGTCAAATTCAAGATGTGGTTAGGTGATGGGCTTGTACAAGCATTGCTATTTAGGCTAAGCCTGTGCATGACAATTTACCAGTCCACAGCATTTTGACCTTTTGTAAGGTCAAAATATTGATACTGGAATGAATCCTATGCAAAATTGGAATTCTTGTGGGAGGAGATAAGAAAGACAAGAAGCTGAGTATCTGCTCAGAGCCAAGCTAAAGGTCTTGTTAGTTTGTTTCTTGCATCTTTCACACATGTTTACTTGCTTTCAGTAAGTACAAGCCTCATTAAAGCTACAACAAAGGCTATTGATGTACTGCTTCCAACTTGGCAAGAGCTAGCAAGAACATGAAGTTTCCCAAGAGCATCCCAGAAATAGTTCCACACAATTTCTAGAGAGTGTTCTATTTAAAGATTTTCTATTTGTCTTAACAAGAGTATAAGTGTTAAAGATAGTTCCAATTAACTTTCTCTTAGCCACGGCTTTTTTTTTTCCCAGGATGTGGGTTTATCAAATCATTCTTAGCTGAAAAAAATCTCTCTTCCTGTCTACTTACAAACATTTTTGACTAAGTGATAAATTTGCTTAAAGATATATTCCATATGGTTTGTGTTATCATGGTTTGGTTTTACTTTACACAAATTAAACCAGCCCTTACAGTGCCCTAAAAACCTGAGATGTTTTAAATGCTGGAAGGATTTATCTTAAACTGCACTTGTTGAAGACAACCAGATTTTTAGCACCAAAGAAATCAGATTTTTAGCACCAAAGAAATCAGAGCCAAAAGATCAATATTTTTGTGAAGTGAATCTGGTTCTTAAAAATACAGTAGCTAAGGTAAATTTTTTTCAATATCATCTTTATGAAACATTTCTGGTCTGTCACAAACTTTTTTCTGTGAGTATTGATCCTTTTTTCAACAAAAAGCATGATGAGTTATTTAGCTATCTGTGCTTCACAAAATTATTTCTGCTTCTCAGTAAGAATTAATTACTTATTACAGAAGCCAGCAAGTAGCCAAAAAGATCTATTTAAAGTTCTTTAGCACACAATTCCATCTTCATCTACATGTTACCAACTCTCTGACATTCCCCAGGATGGGGTAGGATGTTGATCACAGGCAAATTTAATTTTTCTGGCAGCTCATTCCTGACTTTGGGAGAAAAGCCATCATTCATGATGGGGCCAGAAGCAAACATGTCAGACAAGAAAAATGCCACTGTTTTCCATTATGTGGCAGGTGCACATCTTTTCAATGTATACAGCTAGGTATGCCAGCTCAGTGTTCATGCTGGAACAGACATGCAGCTTTGCAGAAATGAAAAGGACTTGTAACCCTCAGGTGCACACAGGAGCACCTCACTGAACTAAAAAAAAAAAAAAAAAAAAGTATATTGGAGGAGTTGGCATTGTCTCTCTTTGTAATACATCCTAGAAAACTTATCATAGGTTGGACTAAATGACCTTAAAGGTCTTTTCCAACCTAGTTCATTAGGTGATTCTGTAATTAATATCAGTGCTCTCTGTACATACTCAAAATCCTTGCAGCTTTATTAATAAAATGAATGAAATGAAATGAAATCTTACTCTAAAGGCAATGGGCATGTTTTAGAACAATAAAGTCCAGTCTTTAAAATTACGTATGCTTTAACTTTGTACAGTCAGTCATTCAGCAAGAACACTTCCTGAAACACAGGTACACACTATGATGAATAACAAAAAAAAACTAAACAGGGGCTAGAAATTTTAAAAAATATTATTTTCTAAAAAAGTACTTGTCCCAAAAACTCATCAAAAATCTTTTCGTAGGTGGTTTTTTTGAATACAAGGCTGGTGACAGTCAACAGTCCAGGCATTTTTCATTTTAAGAAAGTGGAAACTGTTAAAAACTCGCGAAATGATGTTCTTGAAGTATCAGAACTGCTCTGCTTCCAAATTTCACTTTAAACTTTTCTAAGGATAGAAAAGGTTGAAACTCAAAAAAAGCTTTGAAAATCCCTACAATATTTTAAATTACCCAATCCATCAGTTTTGTCTCACGTGTCAGCTAACAAGCTTTAAAAAAAGAAAAATATAATCACATTATTTTCCTAAGAAATAACTTTTGGAATGGGTTCCCACAAAGCAACTTTTGGAAGAAAAGGGGATCTCTGTGTTTGACTGGTTTCTCATTACAGGTACCTTTTGGAGGTCATGCTGCCACCCAGGAGAAGTAATGACCACTCCTCTGTCCTCTAACACCAGCTCATGGGAGGCTGGGAGGGAAAGCAGATTTGGGGGCTGCTGAAATGGTTTGTTCAGGCAGTGGGTGAACAAGCAATGACCCAGCAATGGCCATGGCCTGCAGTGCACTGAATGTCTTCCAGCTGGAGGGGAACGTGCTGCCTCAGCGACAAACAAGGAGCAAGGAACTTCCTCTCAGACAGAAAGGGAGCAGAGGAAGATTGGGCAATAAATAAACTGGTTTGGTCACACTCTTGTTCACATCTCTTTTAACACTCTGCTTCTACAGTAGAACAACAAAGTTCTAATTTCTGCCAAGGATTAGGTCAAAAGTTGGAGGAAATTATGAAGCATAGAAATAATTTATCTCATGAAATTTTACATTTGAAAAAACATGAAATGAGAAGGATGAAAAGTTTCTCCATTCCTAACATGATTTCCAGTGAGAGGGAAGGATGGTGAATTTTAACTAATCTGGTGAATTTTAACTAATTTTCCATTCCCAGACAGAATAATACAGTCATTTAGGTTGGAAAAGATCACAAACATCATCAAATCCAACCATTGACATAACACTGCCAAGTCTACCACTAAACCATGTTTCTAAGTCCCACATCTATGTCTTTTAAACACCTCCAGGGACAGTGACACCACCACTTCCCTGTTCAATGCTTGACCACACTTTCAGTGAAGAAATTTTTCCTAACATCCAACCTAAACCTACCCAGCCAGAACATGACACAACTTTCTCTTGTTCTATCACTTGCTACCTAGGAGAAAAACAACACCCTCCTTGCTACAGAAAGCTGTAGAAACAAGCTAAACAAGTCCAGTTTTCTGAGTTGCTCCTTATGAATCTTTAGACATGCAAAAATTCAAGCATTGATAGGTTTTTTATAATCTTGCAAGTACTCCATATTCCAAAACGTCTGAATAAAAAACCATTAGGAGGACAGAAATGGAGTTTTGAACAATGATACACTGCTGAATATGGAATGTATCACTTCAGCACTCTTCTAACTTCTGTAATAAGGAAAATGAGAAACTGTTTAAAATATCCTTTGGATTAATCCTCATGCTATGCACAGTGTTGGCAGCAGATTCCAGTTTAATCAAGCCAAAAATTATTCATAAAATGAAAGAAATGCTAAATTTATAAGTTTCTTTTCTGGACTTTTTCCTATGATGTGTCTTGCACAGACTACCTGCAGAGCTAAGATCTCCACATACAAATCAGGATTAGAAGAGAGTGCTTTGAGGTGAAGAACAAGCTCAGTGCTGTGCCCTTCATTAATATTCAGTCTGAGGAATCATTAAGATGCTGTTTTCTTGCAGTCACAGGAATATATTTAGTCAAGAATTCATAACATAAACACACACAAAAGATGATTTCCACACTTTTTTTAGAAATATGGGAGAAGGAAGAAGTCTCTACCTGAACAACCATGAGTAGTTGTTTTCTTTAAACTAATCAACATGTATTAACTACTCTGATGGAACTAGCTCTTCCTCCCACTGAGAACTGAATTTCTTTATCTTGACAATTACAGCAGTAATTTACAAGTCAAATTAATAGTGGAATACTTTTGGTACTGTTTCTAACTTCTTTAAGTGTTACTAACAAAGATGGATATAAGCATAAGATCCACTGAAAAATAAATACAGCATGAAAAGAGCTGGAATAGTAAGATCATAAGGATAATAACTTATGAGAAAATTTCTGTTATAAAATTACAATTTTTCTATATTGCAGTTATGAAAAGAGAGGTCAGAGTTGTCAGAATAATTGAAAATACATTAAAACTTATCTGCCTTGTTAGATTACACCTTGTAATTGCTTCCAGTTGGAGGAGATGGAAGAAATTATTCAGTATTTTTATGCCCTTTTCTTAGCACAAAGTGAAATATCTCTTCATTCACAGTACAGGGAACAAGTATTCATCTTTTCATTCAAGCAAAGTATTTCTAGATTAATATAATAATTTATTTCTGATAATGATGTGTGATAATAATCTGTGGATAAACATGATTTATCCACCTGTCAAAAATGCTAAAAGGAATTTACAAAGTGCAGTTTATTAAATAGGGTTGTGCTTCAGACAGCCATCTATCCTCAGAAGGTTTTAGTGCAATCTGCCATTTTAAATTAATTTTACACAGGAATTCAAACACCTGTTTTAATCACTCAACATAGTTTTCGGTGGCATTCTGGTCATTTCAGACATCTCTATCCTAGATGATTCCAGTGCTTCCAGTGTTTGGCTATATACATGTGCATGACATAGAGAAAGGCGATATTCACAGAATGCTTTCTCACAGAACTTCTCTCCTTTGCCTCTAAAACACTTCACTGACATTAATGTGTTAGAAAACTCGTGGCTTATGTCTTAGGAGGCCATTTGTCATTCAGTTTAATGACAAACTGGAAAAATTTAATTTTTTCGTAGTAGGTTCTTTTCATGAAGAATGAGCTGTCAAAACAGGCATGAACACGAATGGACAAAATCACGAACTAGACAAAAAAAATCACACAGAACTTAAAGTAAATGTTCATATTTTCTCTGCAGGGCATCTGTAAGAATTACAACCTCAAAATAGCGTGTTTAGTACCATAGGGCATTTATATTCTAATAGTTATACTATTGCTTGAAAATAAAGACAAATGAGTAAATGTGGAGATCAATACAAGCCACCAAGCTTGAATTATGCCAGGTTATTTTGGAGTGGTACTTTAACATTTTTTAGTTATCTGTGTGTGTGTATATATATATATATCGGTAAAATTGCTTCAATAATATGCAGTAGTTTTCTCAATTTTATATTAGTTTCAAACTTACATGTAAACTGAGATAATACAAATTTAAAAAAAAAACCAACAGCATTTCTTATAAAGGGCTGTTAAAAATATTACAAATGTCAAGACTAGAAACCAACATATTCCCATGGCATCTTGTTGAGTGACTTTAACTTTTACTGTGTTTTTTCTTATGTGTATGTCAGTGCATGCAAATTCAGGCATTTAACTCAGCTGCATTCACCAGCTAGAGACCCAAGATTCTTCATGATTGAAAGAGAGCAGTTTCTCATTCTGTGCTTCCCAGCAAGCATGTATCATCAAGATTCCTAGTCTGTCTGCAGACAAGTACTTATGCTTATTTAAATTACCTTCATCGTGCATATTTGAAGTTTGATTGATGCCAACACTCAATTTATGGACTTCTGCTGACTCTACATATTTACACTCCTCTAGACTATTTACAGAATCTCTTAGGAAACCTATGCTTTTGAATTGATCCCCAAGGCCACTAAATGTAAGGGGAAGCTTTCTAGGGTGAGCTTTGAGTTTTGGATCTAGACATCTATTTTCAGCATTGATGGTACATTTTTTTGTTTAACAGTGATATTAACAGTGAAATAAAAGCTGCTCAGTAAGTTTGTTATTTAATTAGTGTTAATTGAATACTTAAGTGTACAACCTCTTTTTCAAGAAATGCTTAGTAACTTCTGCTATTATTGCAAGCACTGCTAATGTCTAGGAAAACTTCAAAACATTTTGGAAAAGTTTTAGGAACTCGTTATTCAAACAGAAGTGTATCTAAAGTTTGCGACTGGAAGTACCCCTGGCAAGTAATGAATGTCATGATAAATTTATTACTGTCAACACTTCATAAAGGAAACATTGCTTTAAAATAGCACTTTAAAATCCCCAGCTTATTATTGCTCTTTTCTCTCTCAGTAAGCTCAAGCCATAAAAAAGAAAAAAAAAACCTCAGGATTCTAAAATAACTGCAATATAAGTAAGCACCAAAAAAAAAAAGTCCATGTAAGTTTTTCATTTGTTTCATCCTCCAAAAAGATCATAATATTAAATTTCAAATAAAATATTCTAGAAAACACTAGCTTGTTTTTAAAATACTAATATGGTGTTATGCATCAACTGAGAAACTGTAAGTTTATTCAGACCATGCATATGTGTGCAGTAAGATTTACACATTTTTATCCCATTCAGAGAAGTATAAAAATTGTATGGAATATGTTAACTGTTATGAAGATGTCTGTAAAACTCTGTGTGGAAGCATGTTTTATTTGCACCAAAAAGAAGAAGCACTTTGGAAAGAATTATTTGAATTACAGAGCTACTGTATTAGCACTTCTTCCCGCCATAAAGAAGAGGAAAGAAAAACAAAGCATTTAGAAAGAAAAAATGGCAGTTAACAAGTGAAATTTAATGTTAGAAGCTGTGTGATTTAGCATCATTTGTGTGTTTAGTCTTGGGCTTCAAAAATGAAATGCAAAAGAGATGTCAATTAATCTTGTCTTTTAAGGTTGAAAACAAATCATCCTTTACTATAAGCCAAGGTGAACTGATGGTCTAAATCAAAGTCACTGTATGGTTACCAGCAGAGAAATATTTCCTATTTCAAGACTCAATTATTTTGGTTCAAGTACTTGCCATAAACCTGACCACACTAAGCTGTTAAAAATACCACACATTTATACAACAAAACATTTTTGTGACTTAAGCCTACAAATACAAAAAAAACCCAATTTACCTAAACATGTTTTCCTATGTCAAATGGGATTTTTTAACTTACTCTACCGGTCATAAGCCATTACCTTGGTACTCACTTTGATGCCTTGCCAAGGCTGACCTAGAATGCTAAATGGAATTAAAGAATAAAGTAGGTATTTATTAAAAGGCTTCAATGGATACACCTTGGGCAATACAAGAGCTAAATCAGGGCTACACCCAAGCTGAAACCCAAAATGGTCACAAAATGGACCACTGGTCATCAGATCTCTCACTTTTATAAGTTCTAGTCCATTTGCATATTGGAGTTAATTATCCAGTTATAGCTTTAGGTTATGAAGTCCGATCCTTCTTGTTTTTCTTTCTTCAGTCCACATTGTTTATGCTCTTGGGCCTGAAATTTGGATCAGTTTTCCTTGGTCCCCAGCTAGAAAAGGAATTGTTTTGTCTAGCTACTCTGTGAAGAGATTTTACCATCCCTTAATATGAAGCACAGAACCACATACTAAAGCAGTAGAGAATCTGAAAAATATAAAGGCTAAAACCTAAGGCATCAACTTCCCCAGCTTAATCCCAGAAGCCATGAAAATAAGCCTGATCCAATTCAGTAAGCCTGCTTCAATTTCTAGGGAGGAAAATATTTTTTTGCCACACTCTCTGCCCCATACAATTCTTCTGCTTGAATTAGAATGTGTTCCATCAAGCTATACAGAACTGTTCTTTAATTCCACAGACAACGGCGCCCTCTAAACTAGATACATGTCAAACCTTCCACAATTATAAGTGAACACATGCTGACTTTTCCAATTACAATAAAATGAATATTTGAAAACGTTATACAAAACCTGCTAGAAGGAAAGACAAGAATTTATGTGAAAGACTGTTAACTTTAATTTCTTAAGAATTTCCATATATCAAATATTTGCAGTTTTGAAGATTGATGCTAGTATTATTCCTTTTCCCTGCCTAACTTGTCATTTTCACCACTGTCACCTCAATAAATACTCACACGGTTGACATTTACCTCTGCCTTCCCATTAAAACAGAGGAGAGTCATATGTCTGATGTGGTTTGCATCAATCATTTCATTTCTTATTAAATTATCAGGAAAGTTTTCTTTTTGCATTGATATAATAATTAGTGAATTATGCCCTATATGAATTTACACACACTTCATTCACCATTCATTTCCTGCTGTTCTATTTTTGGTTCTTTTAAATTTTTAAAGTTTTGTGTGTCGACCAGAGACAAAAGTAATTATTTTCATTCTGCCCCAGCATTTTTCTTCATTATTTTTGACAAATGTAAGTTGATCTTCTTAGACTTGTGGAATGCAACCAGTTCTATCAGATCTGTAGATGATAACAAAGATTGATAGTGCTTCATGTAACAGGCCACAGCATTACTGAAGGGCAATAACAAACGTTGGAAGAAACAGTCATTAAAGGTTATATTGAGAAATTGTCAACATTTTTATGCCAATCACACAACAATCACAATCAGTTTCTTGCATTAATATATAAGAAATCTACCTTTTGAAACATATACTTTATTGTCTGTGAATTCTGATGGTTTGTTTGCCATTCAGAATTACTGATTTTTAAGAGTGAAAATGTTTTAGTGCTGCAATTATTGAGAGATGAAAGTAGAAAAAGAGCAGTGTTTTGATAGGTAAACACATCATCACTTACCTTCTCTGCAGATTGGGCCGTACCAAAAAAGATTGGAATAAAAGCTAACCAAATTATGCAGGTTGTGTACATAGTAAATCCAATAGGTTTTGCTTCATTGAAGGTCTCTGGAACCCCTCTCGTTTTTATAGCATAAACAGTGCATGTGACCATCAAGAGAATACTATATCCAAGGGAACAAATGAGAGAAAGATCTGAAATGTCACATTTGAGAACTCCCCTGGCATTTTCTGGTTCAAGTGTCCTCTGCTCTCCATAGTCTACAATGGTATGTGGCGGATCGATAGCAAACCAGATGAAGACTCCAATAAGCTGCAAGGATATGAGGCTGAAAGTGATCACCAGTTGAGAAGCTGGACTAATAAATTTGGGAGCTGTGACAGATTTTTTACCTTGTTCGAATATTCTGTGAATCCTGTTTGTTTTGGTGAGCAACGCAGCATAGCTGAAACACATGCCAAGTCCTAAAAAGATCCTTCGAAATGAGCAGACCACTGTATCAGGAGCTGCAATCATTAAAAAAGTAATGGAGTAACAGAGAAAAATCCCAGTCAGGAGCACGTAGCTGAGCTCCCGCCCAGAGGCCCTGACGATGGGCGTGTCGTTGTAGCGGACGAAGGTCACAATCACGAAGGTGGTGGCGATTATCCCGAGAATCGCTATGAAGACAGGCACGATGGCCCAAGGAGAATGCCACTCCAGTTTGATGATAGGGATAAGCTGGCAATCCGTGCGGTTGGCGTTTGGCCTCTTGTTGATGGGACAGAGTTCGCAGTTGAATTCATCCACCTGGTAGTGGTAGCCCTCGCAGCGCTCGCAGTGCCAGCAGCAGGGCACTCCCTTCACCGTCTTCTTTCTTTCCCCAGCTTTACAGGGCAGGCTGCAGACAGATGCTGGATGAGTGTGTTCTCCTCTGTTAGCCCACTGCATATCTTCTACCTGTGGGTATAAAAAATTAATGAGACTTCTATTTTCCTTCATTTATAATATCCTAATCCTGGCCACAGGTTTGCCATAAATCACTACTTGCTGACAGCACAAATACAGTTTACCATAATAAGAAACCTGTTTCTTTCCCTTGCACTGACTTTAAAAAAGTGTTAAATGATTGTGTCCAATAAATCATTCATGCCACAGGCTTGATGAGTGTCATTAGTTTCTATTTACCTCTTTACTGCTGACCAAATTGACATCTGTAAAGATATTTATTGACTCCAGGCTAGTTTAAAAGCAAAAAGCCTCATACACAGTACTGTAAAAAGTTAATCACATGCAAATATAAATATCGGTAGTTCTCAAACATTTAATTACAAAATAAGTCTATTTTCAGAGTAAGCTTCAGAACAATTTCTGGTACAGTGAAGAAATAGATTAAAATCCCCACGCATCAGCTCTGGCAAAACAAAGAGTTCCATGGTCTGTGATGCCATCCCTGCCACAAATGGGGATATTTTATACTTTTCCACCTTTGATGCCTTGAAATACTCAAAAATGTTTTGTTTGCATTTCTAGAATATTAAAATAAGTATATACTACTTTCTGAATAACAATGGAAAAAGATGTCATGACTACTGCCTTAGTTCTCCTGATATAATAAGTCCAGGGATCCTTTTGTAGCACAGAACAATGCAATCTTGTTTTAGAAATCCCAGCATTCTCTGCAGCAGCACATTAGCAAAATATACTTTTTTCATTCACCTATATATTCTTCTTGCATGCCCTGCAAATGAAATCTGAATAGGGAACTCTGGGATTTAAAGAATTTCCTACTTAACATTGTCACTCAGTTTGGTGCCAGCTGTCCTTAGCCCCCCCTCACTGAAGCCCTGTTCTGCAGAGGTCACTGAGAGCGAACCAGAGCTGAGGGTAGAGCAGAGCCCCTGGTGGGCAGCAGAACCACTCCTTGTTGCTCCAGGCCCCACCTTTCATTCCTTTGTGAGCTGGTGAGCACTCAAGGACAAAGCACTTCCCTTGTTCTTGCCTATTAAGTACTTAGCACTTTTGTTTCATTTGGAGGCTGCATTCATAAGCGAAACAGCAGTAACAAAACTTCAGGCGTCAGGAATGTTTTCAGTTCTCTCTGGAGGAGGACAGAATGAGGACAGCTTATAAAAAGGGGTAATTTTGGCCCTTAAAGTTTATTTTTTCAGCAACTTTTCAACAGACTTGAGAGGAAATCGCAGTGTAGCACTGCTGGCCTTATATGCCTTCCCCAGAGCACCAGTTCCAGCACTGAGCAGGGTGAATAAAGCAGCAACAAGCAGCCAGACTCCTGCTTTCCTCTGTGCCCCTTCGGTGCAGGACTTTGATGTTCTCCTCTCCAAGGGACCACTGAGTAACAAGGAGACAAGAATCACTCCTAAAACCAGCTCTGTGAACCCTCAGAGTCACCCGAGGATTTCAGTGGGAGGGGATCCTGAATCCCCAGAAGTCGACCAGATTTTATATCAAGGACTGTGATGACTATGCAAAATACATAATCTGGTGACTATGGAAAAGAAAATCATTTAAGCAATTAGCTTCCTTAAAAGCACAAGAATAACCCAGTTTTGTATGAAACAGCTTTGATAGAGCTCCAGCAGAGCACTTGATACACTAAGAAAAAGTTCACCTCTATGACAATCTCCTGCTTTTAATGACTGAAATCCTAAAAGCCCACATAACCCCTTATTGTTTCATCTACTGGATGTGAGAAAAAAACACGCTATGATGAAATCAGCATGATAGTGAAGGCAATTTGCCTTCACGTTGTTGCTAGGAGAATAAATACAAATCTTGTGATTTAGTCACACACTACAATAATGGGGGGCAACAGTAAACCGTGGTCATTAATCCAGAGCTGTGGATAAGTTTGGAATGACTCAGAAAACAACAGGACTACATATTGGCTAGATTATAGCACACAATACAGAATCACCAGGAGAGCAGACACCACCTTATCCAGCATAGATTTAGAACGGCATGGACAGGCAATATCTCATCCAGCAGAAAGCCTGACAGGATAAAGCTTAGCTGTCCCAATTTTAAACACATTTGAATTAGAAAGGTGAGTTTATACCAGATCAGTATTTAATACCATGAGTCTACAGTGGGGGTTTTTTTGGCATTAAGCATCCTAAGGTCACATTTACTGTATTGTGAATCGATGGCTTAGATAAGTACAGAGAATTTCCTTTTGTCCTTTAGAGCTTCTACTTTACTAAAAAGAAAATTTAAAAATTAAAAAAAAAAAAAAAGAAAATCCTTTTATTTTACAGTTATTTACAGTTTCACATACTTTTGTCCTGACAGTATTTTAATTGACTAAAAACATGCCTAAAATCTGTTAATGGTTTGCAAAACATTAAAATGCCTCAGATTATACCTCACACTGGCAACAAGTGATAATAAACTCCTACTTCTGAAGCTAGCTGACAAAGATTGACATATGTCTTTCACTTTGATACATCTGACACAAACTAAAAAAGATATAATTTCCAGCATATAAATTTATATAAAGTTATGAATGTTGAAAAACTCACTGGATAAAGAATTGTTTTCTCTAATAAAGTAACTATTAATATAAACACTATTGACTGGTTAGCCATAGAAAAAGGTCAAACAAAAATGATTATTAAAGCATAAAAAGTCCTAAATCAATGTAGAAAACAACCAGAATGAATGGCTAGGGTAGGCAGATTTTACAAGGTTTAAATCCTATGCTTTAAAATCTTGATTGTCTGGATTGATTTTCTAGGCAAAAAAACCACATGTAGGGTGACCTAGATTTATCAAAAAGCTTTAAAAAATGTTATGAGTTTTTGCTTATTAGTTTTGTACTAGTACAAATAGTAGTACTGTTGTACTACTATTTAAGAAGAAAGAGGACCAATAAACATTGAGATATAGTCCCAATAAACATTGGCCAGAGTTTGAAATTGAAAATTGCTTCAAAATACTTGTATATCTGAGAAAATTCTGTCACTGGGGGATGAAAACTCTGGAAACTTGTGGAAAGATGGGATTCTCCCATGAACACAACCATCTGACAACTCAGTTTATAGCTCCATTAACGAAGAATGTGCCACAGTAAGAACCAATCAGCAGAGCAAAGCTGTTAATTCTGAGGAACTGATGATAACATTGGTCTGTATTTGAAATTAGAGTCCGCAGAAGAAGGTTGTATTGACCTAATTTTGACATAGTTCAGAGGGCTTCACTAATGAAGATTAACTGTCCTTCTGGAAAGTATATTCTGTTTTTGTTTCAGCCAAAAGCTGCCCTGTTCACTTAGCCCAGTGCCCACTTCACAATGAGCAATTGTGCTAAATGGGAATAATTAAGAGATTCCTTTCACTAGCTGACTCTTGGTTGAAACCAAAATACTGATGTGTGTATATCCTCAGACTGCTACTTGGACAATACTGTAGAAGATAGAGCAGGGGAAACCATACCTCAGAATGAGCACTGTGCTTTTATTACACTTGAACAGGTCTGTTAAGGGTTTCTGTACGTGCAGACCTTAATAACTGAAAAGTCATGTTAATTCTGGCCATCTGGCTCACTCCCAGCTATCTACAACCTGCAGCAGTCTTTGCCTGTAATGTATTTTTGAGCTGTTTTTTTCGCATAATATAAAAGTAATAAGTAAATGCAGTACAAAACATAATTACAATAGTCTTAAATATCTATCAGTTTTTTCACTGATTGTATGTATCTAAGATTCCAGTTTCTTGAACTTGTGCAGAAGATTCACCCATGTCATTACTTTTCTCTCTTTATGAGCTGGTACTATTGATCCCACTTCTTCTCCGAGATTAACTTTTTACAATAAATGACAGCAGGAACTGTTAAGAAACTACAAAATAAGGGAGGATCATTTGGGAACATAGAACAAGGGACAATTATCATTTCCAGAATGACTGAACACCTGTAATAGTCAAGCTTTAAAGGGAGTTGCTGGATGCTCATCCTCATCTGAAAATCATAATTTTTTATGTAGACATAAACACTTAGCAGTGGAACTTTGAAAAGTGCCAAGGGGAACTTGCTCAATATAGCTAATTAATTTAAATGAGAGTTAAGTGCCTTGTCTGTTTAACTGCTTTTGAAAGTCCCACTATGCTTCCATCTGCAGTTTTCACAACATAAATACTTTGGAAAACTTGCCCTAAAGTGATCCAGAAGTTCAAATGTTATAAAACTTCAGGAGATCTTAACTTTAGGCACACATTTCTAAAGATTGTCATGGGGGAAAGAAACTGTCAAAGAGGCCAAAGTCAGACAAAAGAAACACAGAAAAGAAGGTGCTTTTTGACATTGAAAAAGGATTAATTTCTGCAACTCTTCAGCTCTTACTGATTAAAATGTCTGGGTCTGCAGCATTCTTTATACTGCTAAGACCTTAGCAAGGCCGAGCAGGTCTCAGATTGGTAAGTAGCCTTGGGTAAACATGGTTTCTGGAAGACTCATTTTGTCACCTCATTTTCATGTGACATCTTCTAGATCCAGTCCACTACAAGGCAAAGTTCATTGCTAAATGTATGTGATATCATCTAGCTCAGCTGGACTGGGATAGCCTAGCTCTGTACCTAGTATTAGTAATGGTTTAAACATTATCTCAATTTTATTTGAGTAGCTTCTCTGAATTTGGAAAATACCAGGCTGATGTGCTAACATGAAATACCTCACCTTTCCCCAAGATGTGGTTCCATTTCCTACTATTCCAATACTTGCCAGTGTGAAACATCAGAAATAGTTTGACAGCATATCTGCAAGACGTGCATTCATTTGCTATGAAATGGATCATGATACAAAAAAAAGAATGGCTTTATTGCAATTTCAACAGACATAAAAATTGTCTCTATGTGAGATATCTGCCTGATGGGGCTGCAATTTGCTTTAATGTGCAGCATTAAGATTCACAGTTCACTAAACTATTAAAATACAGACAAAATGCCATTTCATATCAAAACCAAATAAACACCTCTGTCCTTCATGAACATTGCAAACACAATTCCCTCTAATATCTAATAATAGAGCTAAAAATTAATGATGTGAGAACTTGGCTAAAAGAATACAAGATTGACATGATACAGTACAAATAGCACATTCACATTTCTGGAACCTACATTCTTCCAATTACCAGGCAACTCATTTAGCAATGTCATTTAGCAATGCCCTCAGCAACTGGAGAAGACTGATCAAGAATGCTAATAGGTCAAATATAATTTCTGAATTATGTGTCCAATATATATGTACAAAAGCACTCTGTCTCCTGTTCTTAATTATTGTGGAGAAACTTATCAGTTACTTAATTCAGCAACCCATAAACAATATAAAGACACCTGGACAACCTTCAAAGGATTTTTTAGAGTACATCACTTGGGTAATATTTAGATGTTTCTGATTACACTATATTATCACCTGTAAGAGTTTTCATTTTTCTTTCAAATCTTAGAGCTAGATATTAGTTAAAAAATGAAAAATCAATGTTTAATTTTCTTATTGTAACAAATGGAATTATGTGAGTTCTGGATAGAGTAATGCAAATGGTAATTAAGAGTTGTGGGAGCAGACAGACTGTAGTCAGTTAGCCAAGACTTTCAGCAGGATCAGGAGTCTTATATATAAATTCATGGGACTTTTAATAGATATTGAGATTCTTAGCTATAACAATGACAAAGAACTGAAATAACACCTCCAGCTATCAGTAGGATTTTTCTTATTTCTATCTCAAGTTCCTGAAAGTATTTACCTTCTGACAAAAAGGCCCATCATAGGAGTACAGCAAGAGAGAGAATTAAGGGAATTTCATCCAGTGTTTGGATTTTTAATTTGTCTTATATACCTATTCTCAAAGTAAAAGTTAAAGTCTTTAATGTACCTTGTCCAATCAAGTCATCTGAACCCTTAAAACCCAAAATTAAACTGAAACTGGTTCAACTAAACAAATTCACTTTGAGTCTAAATATAATGATAATTGCATTCTGTCTGCCAGATAGACTTATCCCATTAGAGAAAAGCTGGGTATACAAACAACCATTTAAGCAGGCATGTACAGAAGGGAAATAAGTCAATGATGAAAAATACCATTTATATTAAAATAAAACAAAATAAAACAAAACTGAGAATTACTCCAGATTGCCATGCCAGTATAAGATCACTATCATTACCAAATTTGCCATAATTGCTGTAAATTATTTATATCATTCACCCTATACAGATGTTTTTCCTAACAACTGAGATGTCATTTTCTTTCATTTTAGGCATAGATATTCCAAGAGTTCTGCAAAGAACATGGAATTATATATTTGGTTTTGCCATGTACTGGTTGAAAATTAATGCAGTCTAATATCAGTTTGAGGAGTCTGAGAAGCTTGATGAATATGAAAGGATCAGCCTGAAATACTACAAGGCAAATCATTTTTTCTCTTTTTCTTTAGGATCAGAAGTACAGGTTGTTGAAGGAATCCAGATAGAAGCTGATTTCTCCTAATTGTAAATTCACCTGCCCAAATTTCCTCCTAGGGAAACCAGTTATCTCTCTCACAGCTTTCTTGAAGGAAAAACAGTTAAATTTAATATCATTTTTGTTTGAATATTTACGTTTGAATATTTACATATTATTTACATGTATATATGTATAATTATTTTTATGCAAGTCTGATATAAAATGTTCAGGAAGGAGGGAAGGAAGGAAGGAAGGAGATATTGTTAGTGGTGCAGCTTTAGTCTCTAAGCCAAGACACGGCCTATATGTCTGTGATACAGTCTGAGTCCATGACCTTGGGCAAATTATTTAACCTTCTTGAATCTCAGTCTTTCAATCCACTGGAGAGAAGCTGTCATGCAGACAAGAATGGAGACACTTGATTTGAAAATGTGGGTAAAAATTTCAAGTGGGGATATTAGTGATGTTCACCTCTCAGGTTTAGAAGGTTTTTTGCCCAAGAATTACAGTTAAGAAAATTTGACTAAAACAACTTTTACTTTTAAAACTGAGCAGTGTATTGTCAAAAAATCAATACCAAAAATATCATCATAGTTCTGTGCTTTCTCAGCATGTCATAATCTTTCTTGTCGTCTCCAGCTTTCAGAACTGCAATATCACCAATCTCTGGAATTACTAAAATAAAGAGAATGCATTTTTATTGTTCTGAACATATTAACAAGTCATTCTCAGTTAGAGAAAAATACTTATAGGGAAGGATGCTCTAAGGTAATACATAAAAATTTAAAATAATGCTATTAAAAATATAAAGATTCTTATGTTCATAAATAGAAAAGTTTAAATACTTGTCTTGCTTTATTAATGCAAATATGTTCTTTAGTGGGCTGATACTGTAATTTTACCTCAAAGAAACCAACCTATATAATTAAGTCATGTAATTATTAATGCCTGCTGAATACTTACATAGAGGAACACACTGTGTTCCCCTAAAATGGGGAATAATCATGCCACAGTATCACAATATACAAAGAATGTTTATTAGTGCTATACAGTCTTAAACTGCTAGCCTTTATATGGCTTGGGATCTAGTTTCTCTTTTCTTTTTAGCTGTTCTTGGCTTGTTTTGGTTTGGGTTTTTTTTTTGTTTGCTTGTTTTTGCTTTGTTTTTACTTTACTCCTCCCATGATTTGGTTTCTTCTGATTCTTTCAGAATTGCTGGCCCTAGCAGACACTTGGTACAAAGGTAGGAGGAGCTGCAGTGTAATACCTTCTTCAGTTTGCCAAACAAGAAACATTAATATGGGTGGAATAATTGGGAAGCATAATTTTACTCTCAAATGCCCTGGGGAGTAGACAACACAAATTGCACTGATTAGCAGGTCATCAAAGAAAGAACTACTGTTACTGCACTGTGTAACCACCAAATGGAATTTTACAGAAATCTAGTAGGTACTTCTATTCAATATATGCAATTTATTTTTTTTCTTTACTGAAAGCATGAACTACAATTAATTTTCAAGCCCTTGCTTCTGAAGATAGCTTCTTTATTTAAAAAGGAGACAAAAAATTACCCCCAACCAAATCAAAGAAGCCAAACAAACCAAAACACACAACTACAGAAACATCCCTTTCTAGATGACATTGGCAGACTTCAGATTTTTTGAAAGCCCTTTCAGTGATCTACTTTCCATATTTTTAAAACATACAATTAGTACCAGTGTATCAGACTGAAAATCAGGTTTCCAAAGTTATTTTTTATGCAGACCACTTTCACATAGACAATCTCTCTCGCATATCCTTACCTAGAAGGCCCTGCTGCCCTTACGTGTCCCTGACATGCATTTGAAGACAATTTTATGAGCATTTATAAATAAAACTCATGATGTACACACAGGGATTGAAGTCATTATGCACTACCAAAAGCAGACTGGGCCATAATTTTGCATATGTAATTAAACAGGTGTTTAGGAAAAGACTGGATGTGGCACTAAGTGCCATGGTCTAGTTGACAAGATGGTGTTATGCCATAGGTTGGACTTCATGACCTCAAGGGTCTTTTCCAACTTAGATGATTCTGTGATTCTACATTCACAAGCATTCAGATTAAAAACAAACAAACTAACTAAATTCCCCAACAACTTGTCAGATTTAGATTGTTAAATAAATGGGCTTTTGAGAGGAAATCTTCCACCATCCCATTTTTGGTCAACTGATTGGTTTTGATCATCTCTAGTACTAAGGCTATGTGAACCATCATACTTGAAGTACTTTTTTACTTCCTGCAGTTGATCACGCAGAAATAGCCTGCAAGCATGCCTTAAAAATTTAGTGCTTTGAGAAAAGAAAAGGAGCGTAGTTCTTGCAAAGATTTTTTTAACATCACTTTCTTGTGCCTGGAGAATCTTTTTCATTCTTCCCAAGGCCCATCACGAGTCTAATAGCTTAGCTGCATTTCTTGATGAAAGTTTTAATACCCGTAACAAACATGCTCCCTCCCAAATCCAGTTCTTTTAGCTACAGTTACCTAAATTAGAGTTGGCTTGTCCCAAGCCCAGTGCTCTGTGTTACTGTGTTTCCCTCCAATCTGTGTCACCCAATAGTCCCCAGATTCTTCCCCCACTATTTTTAAATGATTTAATCTACCTCCTGCTTCTTGATCAGAGCAAAAGGCTCTGTGTGCATGAAACTGAAAAATGAATGGTCCCAAATTCCATCCTGCACAATCCTTTCTACAAATTAATACCAACACAGATAATATATTCTTTTTATTCCTGCTCTGCTTAAAGACCAGGATGTCAGTTGCACTAATGGCTATACAAATCTACAAGAAAAAATTATGGTCTCAATCTCAAAGAATTTAGAGTCAAACTATAAGATAAAGGAGAGCAGCGTATTGGCAGAATACAGAACATACCATCCTAAAACTATTAAGGCAACACAGATCAGCATGATAGTCAGCAGCCATCTCAAACAGGGGCTTTTTGAGGAAATTTTGTCAAAAAAGATTTTTAACGAGGCAACAGAAAAAGGAAACCAGGGCAATTTTGTATCTATTTACCGAGCTTTCATCCAAGCACAAGACAGCATGAAGGCATTGGCTTCACCAGTGACCTCTCAAAGAGTAACATAAAACAGAGCTGAAATATCCTGTGCATCTTAGCTTCTAAAAAATGTTTTAGCAAAGCAATGCACTTGAAATTTTGGGAAAAGTTGCCCTCACTCCAGCAACCTTCATTGACTCTGACATAGGAACAGACAAACCCAGCTGAAATACAGGAATCAAATTTATTTACTTGTCTGAAAAAAAAGAGACACTATATACCTAAACTGTTCCTGACGCATTTGTCCAACCTGTTTTTAGGAAAGAAAAGCTGTAGTACATTATACTCTGAAACATATCAAACTCTAAACTCCAGAACACTACTTGAAGATGGTTTCCCACTTCAATGACACATATCTTATTTTCCAGCTCTTCTTCATGAAGAGTCAGATCTTTTCATACTAAAGACTTTTAATTTTTAGCACTACATAAATGAAAGGACTCACACTAGCCCTTTAAACACAGTTCCAGACAGGAAGATCACATACACAAAAAGTGTGAAAGTCTGAACTAACTCAAAACAGGCAGAAAAGAGACTGTATTTTACACTGAGATTTCCAGCAGCAGGAGAAGAACTTTCACTGCCAAGTTAGTGCTGTTGCTTAGAATGAAGAGTCAATAATTAAGTTTAAAATTCTGCAGAGAGACCTAGTGATCTGGAAGGAACAAAAACAAGCACGAAGAAGAAGTTTAAACAAGAGAAAGTGCCACACAACATGTTTAGCTGGGGGGAAAGAAACAAATCAAACCCCAAAATACCTCTTACTAAAGAAATAAGGATGAAGATTTTCAAAATGAGAGAAAGTGAGAGCGTTTCATGTGGACTAAAAATATTGGGATTTATTTTGTAATATTTACAGAATTGAGTAGATAGCAAGCTCTTGAGACTTTATGGGGAAATATGGAGAATTTGAAAATGGAAGGCCTAGTGCTTACAGGCTGAAAAGGGAGGGAATGAAGAAGCCAGGGAATATCAATCATTCATTTTGACTTGGATTCCAAGAAAAATCCTGAAAGAAATAAACAAACACATTTCAAAAACACAGAGAAAACAAACAAGACAAGTAACAGCCAAAAGGGATCTGTCATCAATGGGCTGTCACATTTCCTTCAGTGAGAGGGTAACAGGCAATGTGGATGAGAGACAAGCAGCCAGGTGTCATTTATCTTAACATTAGAAAGATTTTTGACAACATCTCAAATTACACTCTCAGTCACAAGCAACCTAGTGAAACAGATTTAGCCCCTGAGGGCTAGGTGCAAATTATATCAGAAAGCTGAGGAAAGATAAATTTCTAGTTGATTTACTGTCAGAAGGAAAGAGATGGCACTGGGTGTGGTCTAGAAAGGTCTGTTGTTAGTCTGCTATTATTCAATACTTGTAATAACCACTCATTTTGTCTGGATCATAAAATAGAGTATAGGGCGATTAGATCTGGGCAGTAACACTGGGAAAGGCTGAAGCCATGCTGAAGGTCAAAATACTTATTTCAAATGATACTGAAGAGTCTGGAAAAATGAAGCATACAGTTCAACAGGGACAACTAGCAGTACATTATGGGTCAGGAAGGACAGAGGTGGCAGCTCTGCAGAAGAAAAAGAGATCTCAGGGCTCTAGTAGATTGTGATATATTGAACCAATGTCGTCCTGTTGCAAAAGGGGCAAATGCCAGATAAATGCAGATAGATACAACAGTCTTCCCCCTCTACTCTCCATCATGACTACATGAAATTATGTTTCTCCTGTACTCTGCAGTAGTGAGACTGCAGTCAGAACACTTTCTGAAGGCTAGGTCATTGTGTTTCCCTTTGAAGGAGAATCAAATGGGGAGTCCAGAGGAAAGCTGCAAAGATCAGAAGCACGTCTAGAAAACACGATCTATGTGACTAAATTGAACAAACTCCTCTTGTATAGCCTGAAGAAATAACATAGCCTAGGAGGTAAAACAACAGTCCTCAAATACATGAAAAGAATGAGGATGTGCATGATGTACACTGAATAAAATAAGCTTAAATTATAGCAAAAAGGAGTAAAGTTAGGTATTCTTAAGACATTTTGGAGAGATAAGAGTAGCTAAAAAATAATATGCCTTCAGAAGCTGCAAATTCTTCATCCTTAAAACAACATAAGTATAGAAGATGTTAACTTTATCCAAGGGCTAGAGAGTCTCTTGAGATCCCTTTTGCTGTTTTCTATAACACAAAGGCAGATTTCAGGTACTAAATATTTTGAGAACAAATAAAAATATAATAACTAGGCTAAATAAATAGGAAAAGAGAAAAATGTCAATGTACTCTCTTGGCAGCTAAGTTCTTTAGGCTGTCTTTTGTGATTTTACAGAATACCTATTTAGGAAAAATCTTTATAAGAAAAAAGTAAACAAGAAATTGTAATGATCCTACTTTTCCTATGTCTTGCATAATTAATGATGCATTTTAAATATTGTATGGTAAATTGCTTTTGTTTGCAGTAAAAATGCTTCTCTAAGTGTTAGGGAAAGAAGGTCTAAGTAAAAGAAATCACTTTGCACTGCTGCAATAATAAACTATTTCCCACATAAGGGAACTTAAATCAATTTGGGATATATTAAGCATCTAGCATGTAAAAAAAGAAGTCCAAATTGGAGTCCTATATGTGAACGGAAAGCAGGTAGAGAAGTTGTCCTTAACCAGTAAAGTGATGCACAACCTGAAGCAAAAGAAGATGCTAAATAAATAACTGGGTTTATAACTCCATAAATCTTTCATGACTTTCTGCTAGAGCTCTTGCTAAAGACTGCTAAAGATAGTCTTGTATTCAGCACAAAACCAAGTATAGGAGTCCAGCTGCTTCTATGCCTCCCAGCATTTGCTCAAGGGATACAGGACATTGCCTCTGAGGGGATTATTGGAAGATCAAATCCACCAAACAAATGAAAGCCAGAAAACTTTAGAAGTGATGACCCCATCTTTGAATCACTGTGCAAAATCAGTATTTACAGCTCGCCTGCTCCAACCAGCCCAGGGCAGCCCAGTACTTAATTATCCTCATCCTTAGAATCTTCTAGCATGTCTGCATTAGATATCTCTCGCTGCAATTCAAATCCACTACTTCTCCTAATACCCAATTTAACTATGCCTAACATAGTTCTTTTCCAGAATAATCTTTCTGTATTGGAAGAGATTAACACAGCCCCCCTCAGTGCAGTTTTCTTCAGACTAAACAACCCTAGTTTGCTCTGTCTCTCCCTAAAGGCATACTTATAGATGGCTGATCATTATAATTGCTTGCAGCTGGACTCTCTCCAGCTACTTTACTTTTCAGACAGAAGTCACAGTTCTGCTAAGGAGCTCACAGCACTGAAGAAGAGAGAACAGATCAATTACATCACAAGTCTAGGAGTTCCTTGCTGTAATGGCTTCTGGTGATGCAAATCAGTTAACCATTCCAAAGCTATTGCTTAGCCTTATGCCTAAGTTTTCCATAAAAGGGGAGTTCACATCAATTCCTGCAGTTACCAGAAAGGGCACTGCAATCCTTCTTCTTTGACCCAGTCATTTCAAGCATATTTTATTGATGTATTCAACACTAAATCTGTTTACTGCGAGCTAAAGTTACAATTAAATTAACTATGCATTCTTCATTCTCTGCGTTAAGATGTAATATCACCATTAAATCTAGTGATACCATTTTGGATATTCAGAAAATAATTCCCTATCTTTAAATATATTTTTTTTAAATGGTGTTTGGGGGTTTATCTGGATGAAAAGTCCTGGATAAATATTAGATTACTATCCTGAAGTAATTAAAATAATATTAGTGCAAGATGAAGAGAATTGCAGCAAAGCAAACAGAAAAAATAATCATAAAGTACTGTTCTGCTAACTGCTGGTTATTCTCTTTCATCATATAATAACTATTGAAGGCCTTTTTCATTTTCCATTTAATGATTGTTAATTTTGTGGTAGACTTCCATTATGTAACATAAATGAGCAATAATTAATTTAATCATTTAATCTGCAATTTTTGCTTTTAAGGACTTTTAAACAATTTGCTTCAAGCTTTAAAGGGCAGCTCAATTTTCAAATTACAAGACATATGTAAATTTCAGGATGGTGTCAATGCTAAAACTCACATTAGTTTGTACCAGGGGAGTAGCTAACCCTGCTCTGAAGTCCTCTATATGAATGCAAAACTCTCTGGGAATTCATTCAAAAGCTCCTGATTTTTTGTTGTTCTATCACTGCTCACTTTTTTTACTGTAAAAGAGAAAAGAATATTTTAAAACCTAAGTTCTATGCTTGTCATTCCTTTCCAGTTTGTTGCAAAAACAGGAATACTCTTGGTTATGGCTATTCAAAGAACAATTCATTCTAATCATACCACTTTTACAAAGGATGAACACAAAAAGCTATAAAATATTTACCACTCAGTCAACAATCCTGTGACAAATTCACAGCCAAACATACAACTGCAACTTCATGCTTCATTTGAGGAACCTGACTTTCACTCACCCTGACAAGGTGAGAAAAAAGTCACTATTCATCCTAACTCTCAAGCAGAGACTGTTTCACTGGCAATTTCCTATCATTCTAATGAAGAAAAAATGGTTATCAAATTTCAGGACATTTTCCCAGCAGCTATCTTTTATCCATTTTCTTTTTTGTTTATTTTTTGTTTTTCTATAGAGAATCAGTCAAGAAGGCTATTTCATTGAGGGGAAAAAAAAAGACTATTAGGACTAAAGTAAAAAAAACTACAGAAGGAAGACAAGTTGTCATTCTTCTTCAGTTCTTCTAAGGTCATTGGCTCTTGAATGTAGGTTCTGTTTTGATTTTCAGTTATGTCTGAAATAGTTTCTGTCTAATATGGGCACTTCTAAAATCATTCAATGCTATTTTAACTTCTGTATTCAGCCTATTTCTTCTCCATTACAAAGCTTTTTATATCAATACAACCCATAACCTTTCAATAGCATAAAATCCCAATTTTATTCCATGTTTCTTGTATTTTTTGTCTTGTATCCACTTCTCATTTACAGTAGCCTACTGTTGACTTATCTTTTTAATCTAGAATTGGTCCTTAGCAGACCCAATTTTCATATTGACCTAGGACACTAACAGTAGGGAAGAACAAATCCTGAGTCATACTACTTGACCAGTGCTAAGATCAGGACTAGTTTTGTGAAAACTAGTCTAGAAACCATAACAGTATATTCTATTTTCAGCCATATGTAGAATAAAGAAAGATAGCAGTACAATTTTGAGAAGAAGAACCTAAAACATTTTTGCTTGTCTCCTTTAGTTTTAACATGGGATCAAAAATTTTCAGTCAGATGATATGGGTTTGTTAGAGTGAAAGTTTGAACTCTACTGCCTTATTACATTCAGGCAGAATAACACCCTGCAGGCCATATGATTGTCATATTTTGTTTATAGATATCATCATATTGAGCACTAAGTGCTTTTGTTGTGTATTTCCCTGTACTGTGTTCTTTTGTTAAACACGGGGCTTAGGTTCAGCATTTTAAAAACATCTATCAATTATATAATAGCTACCACAGGAAAAGAAGAGGCTTTCTGGCTTCTTTAATGAAATACAGTGGCCTACAGCAAAGCTTGAAACTTATTTAATGCACTTATGGAAAACATCAGAAATTTTTTGAGTCATTTTCTTTTACCACGACACAAGAAAGGGAACTAATGGATTTTGAATCTGTAACTTCAAAAAATAATTGACTAATTTCAGTGTTGATGGATTCCTTCAGTATTAGATACAAGACATGAGGCCTAGAAAAGAAGAAAAATCAAATACTGATTCAAATCTCCTTATGATCTGACTGCCTGAAGGGAAGCTCACTGTCAGTGTGAGGTTCCCAATTTTTACTAGTTCACCAATCACTGTGCTTAAGGCTGATGGTGGTTATGGCTGTCTCTCTGATAGTTCATCACATCAGTGTAATTTTAATTTATAGTTTTCATCATAAATCAAGACCATTATGGAAAAATGGATGCCCCTGAGTAATTTATATCCTCAGTGCATACATTCCATAAATGTGAAAGCTTATGCATCTTATTATTTCTAAGAGAATGTTAGAAATCTGTTATTGTAAAACCTCTTTCTTATTTTAACAGAACTCTTGTGCTCCAGTGAAAAACAAAACAAAACAAAACAAGACACAAAAATCCCAAACCAAACAACAAAAAAAATACAGGTGAATTCTGTCTTTAAAATTCACTGTTTTCACTTGAAACACAGAATCAGAGAAAGGCAAAGCATTCAAAGCAACCTGAAAGATGATCTAGTTCCAGCCCCTCTGCTATGAGCAGGGTCACCTTTCAGTAGACCAGGTTGCTTAGAACCCATCCAACCCAGCCTCAGACAGCTCCAAGGAGACATGCAGGGGTTTTATATGCTTTGGATTTTTCTTAAGGAGTAGTATCACGTAAGTTGATATCCACTCCAGCATTTTAACTGCATCAGCTAAATGTGGGATTTTGAAATCACCCATAATTGTGTCTGCCTGAAGACTCATCTGAAGATTAAAATCACTAACTTGGAAGAATATGGATTTAGTTCTACATGTTTCTTTCATACTGGGATCTTTAAACACAGATTTTGGTAGATTGAAACAATGTATAAGCTTGAAATGCAGTCTTAGATTGTTTCAAATTGTATTTTAAAATATGTGGTTTTTTTAAAAGTCAAATATTAGATTTTAAAATTCTTTAACATTTCAGCTTTTTTTTTTTTTCCAACCGGTACTTAGCTTTAAAACAGCAATTTTAAATGCATTTAGAGCATGTTAAAATAAATGTTCAGAGAAAAAAAGAAATTAACCAAACCAAACTGAATGGGTTTCTAAGGAAAGGAACTGCAGAAGTCATTGTTAAAACTTTAGGACTGGGACTATTTCCATCTACTGCTGCTGACAAAAGCCACCAGTCAACATCTGTGTTTAGCCCTTATAACAACACATGCAATACAAAACACAGTTTCTAAAGGTGAATTCATTATTAATCATAAAAAGAACTTGATTCAAATTATAAGAGCAAGGAAAAGCAAGCTTGTTTCTAACAACTTTACTTGTACAGATATTGCATGGTTGAGAGCTCAAATTTGCTAAACCCACACATCTGTAGAGAACTTTTACGTGTGACCTGGTATGCAAAATACTGTTGCAATATGAATAAAACATAACTTTTGCAGAAAAGCTACCTTTGCCTGAATTTTTATTCATCATAAAAAACAGCTTTTTTTTTTTTTTTGGAAGAAAGCATTTTAACTATCAGACTTCCCTGAAAATTAAGTCATCTTTTTTCTACTGATAAAGAAAATTATGAAAGTAAACAGAAAACACTGATAGTTAATGTATCATCAATGAGCAGAAGTTATAAGGCAGTAATTTCTTTTCTTCCTTTAAAATCATACTAAAAGTTTAAAAGGTCTGGTTGATTCCAGTATATTAAGGTCACTTAAAGTCAGGAAACCTTGGAGAGTAAAATGACTTTACTAAAACAGGTGTAAATTTACATGGTCAGAATCATCAGACAGTCAGATTCTTTGAGATTATTGTTGGACATTTCTAAATATTTGCTTTCAGAGTTTCCTTGTGTCTGTCAAAGACTGAGATATTCAAACTCAATAATAATGCAAAAATTTTAATTTGGAAGATCGTTAATGTTTCTTAATTTAATTTATCTACTGTATCAGCATTGTCATGCATTTGTTTCGTAAGAATTTCAAGAGTAGGACTGATCAGTAGTCATGAAGTGCCTGTATCTGGAAGCTATAGTTGCTTCAGAGCAAATTTAAAAGGTCAGTTAGCCTAAAGGAGAGCATTAATGCTACTGAAGTCTCCATGAAGAAACCAGCATCAGAGCTAGAAGGGTCTCTGCAGCTGGTGAAGCCTGCTGAGAAAGAGCCCCTTAGGGAGGGTGATGCAGAGTCTTTATCCAGCCAGTCAGCACTTTCTGCCCAAAGGGAAACCAGCACTGCAACGAGAAAGGAACGAGTCTGAAGCTTGATAAGGACCCTGCAGAGTCAGGGAAACTTTGAGGAGCCAGAGACATCAGCAGAGCAACCCTGAATCCTGTGGGTGGTGGCCAAAGACAGACTGGGGATGGCTACTAGGGGAGAAGACACCTAGACAACAAACCTGCAGCCAAAATATGATATAAATTAGCAAAGAGCATCTTAAGGAAAAGGAAAATTGAAAAGTAGGGGGAATGAGGAAATCAGAAATAGAAAAGGGAAACCTTTCAATTAAGTTATTTAGATGGAAGATATGTTCTAGTTTGTCTTACAATAATTTTTCCAAGGGTTGAACTGTACTAAAAACCTGATACTTTCAAGATTTATTTTTCTGACAGGGAAAATGAACAGATTAAAAAAACCTATAAATTTTCTGAAGCACAATACCAGCTGCATAGATGAATATAATCATAAACACATCATAGCTACAGCATGTTACCACACAATTTGAGGAAGAAATATCTGTAAAAACCAGGGTAGAGGAATCTACAGAGGATATCTAGGTTACAAATATTCACTAAAAATCATAGGTGCATGTGTCTTCATTAAAAGTAAACTAGAGGAGAAAGGGTATAGGGGGGAAAGTATTGTATTTTAAAAGCATCTCCTTTAAAGAGCAGCAGGCTAAAAATTGTTCTGCCATCTTAATACTGCTTCACTTTCAATAAATATAGATGTTTTCACAGAAACTAATGAAAGCATCCACTGTGTTCCCTATGATTCATTGGCAATCAAAAGCACTTCCTAATTTGCAATATGATGATCTGGAGTATTGACAATCATTCAAAAAGATTGCTTGGTTTTAATATATTTTGTCTAGTGAGAGGAGGCAACAGCTTTGCCACAGCAGATCATCATCTGTCATAACTGCCATCAGCACCTGCTAAGAGCTCAGTGAGCATGCAGGAGGAGCGAGCCCTGTGTGCCTGCTCACATCCTGGGGCTCTGCAGCAGAGCAGGGGTGGTGGAGCAAGAGCAGGACCCTCACACAAGGCTGGGAGCAGAAACCTTGCACTGCAGGGCACTGTGCCAGCCCACCCGTGTGGGGGGATAAAATATAAGAAAATAAAGATAGTGTAGAAAGTTATCTCACCCCTAAGGAGTTGCATCTGGGCTAAAGATTAGGAACAGGTCTGACTTTACAGGCCACAGCTGTAACCAATGAGAAGAGTGCCATAAAAGAATGGGGTGGCTGGTTGAGAAGGGAATTGAAGTCAATTGGCTGCTTTGTGAAGAAGGAGTCAGTGCTTAGAGGAGACACCTACAAGAAACACCAAGAGGGTTTGAATCTTTTGCAATAAGGAGACAACAGTATGGAACCCCTGTGATAAGATGACAACACACCCGTATCTTCACATCTCCACATACTGGACAGAGCCTGCCTGAGAGCTGGAAAAACCAGATGCATCCAGCACGTGAGCTCATGGTGGTGGAAAAAGAGAGCAAAACAACATTCAACACATCCTTAACTAAGGAGAGGTAATGAGGGCATCCTTAGATAAATCCTTTCCTGTTAGATTCGTGGTCAATGTGGTTAGCACGATGTGGTTTCAGTAGTATGAGTACCCATCAATCCAGTCATATTTCAGGGTTCCCTCGAGTACATATACATGAGGTAGAAATAATGGGACTGAAAAACTACAGGCTTAATGAAAAATTTAGAAATCATGGGGGACATAGTTTCATTATGATCTGCCTTTTTCTAAAATTGAAGCGAAATTTTCAGTATCTTGTTTGATATTACTCTATAACTGTTATGTTAGTACTAGCATTTGTGCAAAATGTGTGCATCAGTTTTTTGAGTTAATTTAATAAATACTAACTTTTCAGAAAAGTGTAACAAGTATCAAAATCTGGAATGTATTCCATAATAGTTATGATAAGAATCTAATTGTAGTCTTTTCCAGAAATTAATGTTTAATATTAAACTTGTTTTAACCATTTTTTTCCTTTCATGCCGTCCAGTGCACAGATATCAGGTTAGTGAAGGGAAATAACACTGCCACACAATCTGCAACACGCGGCTTCTGTTGGTAGGATTTTTTTCTATTTGGACAGAATAACTAAATAAATGAGTCCCTGACAAGTAGTTACAGATATTAAATTGTAGATATGCTAAAGTGGTTTAACAGCTGTGGATGAAAATGGGGAGCTATCATATGTGTTATTGTGGATAGCACTCAGATAATTATTGCAAAATAGTCTGAACAGGAGAATAATTTGTAAATATTTACTACACTGTCTTTGTAACTCTTCATCAGGAACCTCTCACATGTAAAACCAAAGATATTTGAAACCTTCTTTTTGTGGTTTGATTGAATTTACTGCATAAACTTGCTTTGGTGTATCTAGTCATCAATTCACACTGTTGCCCTTCTCATCTGCCTTTAGCAAAACAACATGGGTATTTGCAGAGGTACCAAACAGCTATCACAACTATATTGTATATCTAATAAGGAAAGAGATTAAATTGATTTTTCTTCTCTCTTTGCATGAAGACATCTTCTTCCAGAAAGTACCTTGGACCCAAAAATTTCTGAAATTAAACATTGATGCCTATTTGTCATACAAATCTATGTAATATATCCTCTTAATTTTGTTAGGACAGCAATTTTCAACCCAAATATAATTCCATGCACAGATGGAATTTAACTACCCCAAAACTTGCAAAAGAAATTAAGACAGCAATTAAAAACACCCTCTAAAGATGGGTAAGTTGTGGCTTTTTATTCATTCTGCCATGAAGTAATCAGCAACAATACAAATCCTAGTTATTCATGTAGAAAAACACCTAAGTTTCCCTTTATATTCAAGGAACATTTTTATTGAAGTAGTTCATCATCCCTATGTTTTAACTAAATCAAAAGTGGTTAGAATTCAAACTTGTCTTTTATGAAATACATTTCCATCCTCTTATATTATTTGAAATACCTGAGCAATTTACCTTCCACCATAATTTTGTCTTTTTTTAAAGGAAAAGTTATTATTTCCTTGCCTAGTTTATTAATCTCTCTGAGGAATAACAGATATAAAATGATTTGAAAATATCATCTGAAAGAGCTGATAACTACATGACCCATCTGACTTGAAAATATAAAGAATTTTATTCAGGCTATTGTGCAAGCTTTTACTGTCTTCTCAAGAACAGAGGGGAAGTGCTTTGTTCTGCCAAATGACAGAGAATAAATAATATTTTTAAAGTGTTTAAAATAATTTAATACTCAAATGAGTATTCTCCGATTGTTAAAACCATAGAATCAATTAGGCTGAAAAGACAGGTAAGATCATCAAGTCTAGCCATTGGCCTGACATGGCCAAATCCACCACTGAACCATGTCCCTAAAGACCACATCTACATATCTTTTAAATATCCTCAGCAATGGTGACCACTTCCCTGGGCAACCTGTTCCAATGCTCACCCTTTCAGTGATGAAATTTTTTCTAAAGTCTGATCTAAATCTCCCCTGGTGCAACTTCCAGTAGTCCTTCCCTTTCCCATCACTTCTTTCTTTCAGGTGGTTGTAGAGAGCAATAAAGTCTCCCCCAAGGCTCCTTTTCTACCTAACATAATAACTAAGCCCAGTTCAGTCACTCAATTCTCACAAGACCTGTGCTCCAGACCCTTCACTAGCTTCATTCCCCTTTTCTGGACATGCCCCAACCCCTCAATGTCTTGTAGAGACTAATAAAATTCCTCTTGAAGACTACAACTACTTGAAAGGAAGTTGTAGACGGGCAGAGGTCAGTCTTTTCTCACAGGGTGATAGAAATGGTTTCAAGTTGCGCCAGGACAGGTTTAGATTTCATAACAGGAAAAAATTCTTCCACTCTAAGGGTGGTCAAACAATGGAATAGGCTGCCCAGGGAAGTGATGGAATCACCATCCCTGAAGATATTTAGAAGACTTGTAGATGTGGCCTTGGGGACATGGTTTAGTGGTGGTCCTAGCAGTGTTTGATGGACAGTTGACACAACTACCTTAGAGGTTTATGCCAACCTTGGTGATTCTATGATTCCATCAGCTGCAGCCTCTCCAGGGCCAAGTACAGAGGGACAGTCCCTGCCCTGGTCCTGCTGGCCTCACTATTTCTGATACAGCCAGGATTCCTTTGGCCTTCTTGGCTACCTGGGCACAGACCAGCTCCTGATCAGCTGTGTCGACCAACACTCCCAGGATCTTTTCTGCTGGGCAGTTTCCCAGCCACTTTGCCCCCAGACTGTTTGGGCTGCTGTGACCCACTGTATGACTCATCCCTTCACCTCGTTGAACCTCATGTAATTGGCCATGGCAATCAATCCAGCCTGTCCTGAGTGCTCTGCAGAGCCTTCCTACTCTGCAGCAGATCAACACTCCTACTCAGCTTGGGTCTTGTCTGCAAATTTACTGAGGGTGCATATGATTACCTTGTCCAGATCATTGATAAAAACATTAAACAGGACCCAGTACTGACCCCAGGAGAGCACCACTTGTGACCAGCTGCTAACTGGACCTAACTCCATTCACTGTCCTCTCTAGATGGCTTGGCCTTCAAGCCAGTGCTTTACCCAGTGAACATCCAAGCCATGAGCAGCCAGTTTCAGCAGGACAATACTAAGGGAAACAGTGTACTTACGTTTAGATGAAGTTGATTACTCCACTGACCAATTACTTTGTATTCTGTACTCTTGTTGGTGATTTGATACTGAAAAATATCATAGCGTCCAGGAGCATCTCCATTTTCATTGAAAACAACAGGTGTTCCAGCACTCCCTGAAAAAATTATTAAAAGCAATAAATACCTTTAAAGGAATTTTAAAAATATTAAAAACATTAAGGAAAAATTCTAATTAGAAATTGAACAGGTTTTTCATAATGCAAATATAGTACAATAATAAATTCAAAAACCTCCCCAAAACAAAATGTATGATATTATCATCATCACAAAATCTACCCTATGATTCTATGAAAATAATTTTAAAATATAATCCTTTGCTGTCTTTTTCTCTTGTTTGGTTGAGGGTGTTTTTTTGTGTGTATTATAGAACATTAGGAAGTTCTAGGATAAACAGAAATGAAGAAATTTCTTTTGACATGAAGAAAGACATAATTTCACTTTAGGATGTGTAAACGTGGCAGTAGGTAAAAAACAGCAATCTTGTAATGAACTACATTAAAATTTTCCCAGTTAAGTACAAAAGTATTGTTAATATCCTCAACTTAGGAGCCAATACTCATAAAATACCTTGAGATACAAATGTTTAAATTGTGTCACAGTAAGCATGCTGCTTCTAACACTGACCACCTATGAAAAAGTATTTTATCAAAATAAATTAAGTACATCAGCTGTGCTTGTTGCTCTCTCCTCTATACATGACACTGCCTGACAGAAAAGGCCATTGCTGAAGCTGTCAAAAGTTATAAATCGACACTGTTCTTATTCGATCAAAAAAATGTTCAAAGATTGAAAACTACACATCTACCTGGGCAACCAGACCAGCCAAATTAGAACACACTTTGATGGATTCCCTCAAGGTGACATCAAGGACCTGCACTCCTGCAGAGATCTTTCAAAAGCTACTCCCCTTCCCCAAATTTTTATTTATAGGTGAATCATATTTATTGTTGACGTCCATTGAAGAAAAATCCAATGTAATGTTCTATTTCAGTGACTGGAGATGAAATTTATTTTTACTGGGGGAAATACCCAAACCACCAAAAAATGCCCCCACAATGTTTTCATGTTTCTCCATGTAAACACCCAAGAAAAGAATAGCCAGTTCACAGTAAATTCCTACACTATAACAAGTGTTAATGTACCACCTAGAGGCACTAAGTCCACTGTGAGTGGTTTCCAGAGAATGGAAAAAAAAGTTTGAAATTCTGGGTAGCTATCAAGCAGAAATGAACTAGTAGAAGTAGAAGCAGTCTACACACTCCAAGATTTCAACATAAATTCTTCTTGTACATCTGTCTGTCTCTCTCCCATAAAGTATTTTGTTCTCTAAAGTATTTTGTTTTGTATAACAGCTTTCATATAAAATTGATATCCAGTGAAATAAACAGTGTTTTGAGAGTGACAAGTGGCACATTAAATACAGTGCCAATTTCACAGTTCTGCCAGAAAAATTCTGGCTGTAAAAATTGGACGTGAGCAACCATGGAAGAAGAGTATCAAAAATTATGTGTGGTAAAGACTTAAGACCCCATGAAGATAGAAGAGACTCTACAGAAAATTTTGGAAAGCTCTTCATGCTTTGGTCCCAATTATTTTGACAGAATGAAGGGCAAGAAAAATCCCAGTCTATAATCTTTCAAGCAATGAAATTATTCTTCACTGCTCACACAGCAGGTTGATGCAATAAATTTCTTCCACCCAACAAACACATACTCAGCTGTTGTTGGTTCATAGTTATGGAGGTAACCTTCAAAACATAACTGTATAGTAACAATAGAATTCATCTTTCCATTCAGCAGCATTTGAAGACCTCATTGAAAAACAGTCATTTTTATGAACAGATAGGAAATGTTCTTGGTATACCTTAAGACCAATTGGAACTTAAAACATTATTATGCTCAGCAACAAGAGTCTGAGCTTATAATATATGGCTGGCTTTAGAAATATATTCTGGTGTTTTTGGTTGGGATAAAGTTGATTTTTTTCATAGTAGGTTGGGGCTCTGATTTGGATTTGTGCTAAAAGCTGTTGACAGCACAGGGAGTTTTTAGCTATTTCTGAGCAGCATTTACACAGAGTCAAGGTGTTTTCTGCTTTTCATCCCTCTCCATCACTGGGGAGGCTGGGGATGCACAGGGATTTGGGAGGGGACCAATCAGGACAGATGACCCCAATTGACTCAAGGAATATTCTCTACCATAAAACATCCTGTTCAGCATATAAATCTGGAGAAGAAGTAGGAAGAAGGGGACATTTGGGGAGATGGCATTAAGTCACTCACTCTATGTGTGATGCTTTCCTGGGGATGACTGAACACCTGCATGTGGTGAGTGAAGTCCTTTTGCTTTGCTTATGTGTGCAGCTTTTGCTTCACTTATTAAACTGTCTTTATCTCAATCCATCTGTTTTCTCAATTTTACCCTTCCAGTTCTCTCCCAGTCCAGCTGGTTGAGGAAGGAGCGAGCCTGTGTGATGTTCAGCTGCAGGGATTAATCCACAACACATGTACAAAGTGACTGACTAGTCCAAACCAAAACTACCTTTCTTTTTTTGGTCTAGTGCTGTTCTCAGCTAGAGCACAACAGCATCTCATGCTGAGTGCCACAATCAAGAGGGACATAGCAACTTGCTAAATTCAGCAGCCTCTCCAACTGAGTCCAGCAAGATTTTTCCCATGAGGCAAAAGTCAAACAACCTTTGTCAAGTTAATAAAATCAGGCTTGCTAAAAGCTGGAATAAGTCACAGAAGATTTACACTGAGGAAAAAACACTATCCCTTTGTTAAACAGCCGATTTTAGAAAGTACAGTAACAGCCAGAGTGCCTGCTCTGAAGTATATTTGATGCTGTTTTAGCAATGCTGCCATAACTTGTATATTCTGTTAACAAGGTAACTATTGCTTTAATCCATGTCTTATTATATTCACATTCTATTGTGGAATAAAACATTTAATGACCTATAACTAGGAGGTAAGCATGACTGGATTGTCCTAGTAAACCATTAGCTGCATAACAAGGAAAGCAAAGTTAAAGGCTTTTGAAGAAAACCTGTGGATTTGACCAGTGGTTTCCAAAATAATGACTGCAAGATGATAGCAGAAGTCTTGACAGAATTAAAGTGTAAGACAAACTAGATGCCTCAAGGTTATAAACAAACTACCAAGGGTTAATTCATATTCTTTAAAAATGTTAACCTCATCTGAAGAAAAATATACCCTGATGAATGATCTGAATGAAGAGTGCATCTGGGAATAGATGGTCCTCAAATTGAAAAAGTTTTCTAAGAAAATATACTTTGTTGGATAGTCCATCAAATTAAAGGGCCTACTTCTGTGGAAAAAGTGATTAACACTGTAGAGAGAGCAGATAATAAACCACGTGGAGAAGCACTGTAGCTGACCATAACAACTAATCTCATGTGAGGAGGCAAACTTGGATTCATTCAGTATATGGCACTCAAACAAATGCCGTGGAAGTATACAAGTGTCTCTTTTTGTGACAACCAGATATACAGAACTGAGCACTCTTGGTATCTGCTACTGCCACACAGACTCTACCATTGCAGGGAATTGCATCATAGTTCAAGTTGAAGACAGAACTTAAATGCTTCTCTTGTTAATCATCGAGGTGTACCTGCAAAATTTAAATTTAACACACTGTAGAGAGAAAGTAACACAGAACAAAACAAAGACCTGAGGTAGTGAGCCAGGACTACATAAATTCCAGCTTAGATAAAAAGTACTTTGGGAAACTACAACAAACAGTTCTTGAGTAGGGTATTTATACTAGAGAACAAACTTGGCTAGCTTCATGTGGGAATCACATTCGTTGGAAACCATCACAGGAAAAATGCTACTTTTGCTTAGGATAAATGTTCCTATAATGCTAGTGTAGACCACCATAGAGAACAGAGAAAGCAGGGTACTTTTTTAGAAACAATTTCACTGATTTAAATTTTAAAAATATTTTTAAAGGAATCGTTCAATAAAGCAATTATTTAATCATTTAATCATTTAATATTTTTAAAGCAACCATTAAATTGATCATTAATAAATTATCAATTTAATCATTTAAAGAGAAATAAGGGAACTATGTCTTTGAGCCTTTTCATATTTTATTCTACATGCAGTTATGTTGCCTGTGTAATTTTAGCTCATGAATGACTCAGGTAATTGTATTCAATCTGTCACCATTTCAACTAAATTTTTAAGTTATTCTGGATGTCTAGAAGAAAAGTAGCTGGTAGATTTTCCAGACTACATAATAAGCTTTGCTACCTATGGAAAGTTGTATGTGAGCTTTTACATTCTTCATCTCTCCTTCATACCAATCTTTTTCAGTTTGGTTTGGGTTGGGTTGCGGTTTTTTAATATAAACTTCTTTTGAGATCTGTTTCAGAAGTATCTCTTTGCTGAGCAAAGGACTTATTTGCAATTTTTGGGTATAAAGTAATACTCTGATTCTGAAAGAAATTCTCCCTCCTCCTTCCCACTTTGCAGCAATCACCATTAAAGAATGCTGGGTGTTAAATTAGCACCTCAGCTAAACATTTCAGAATGTTTCTGTGACCTCAGCTGTTCATGAGCCTTTCAAAATGCAGGTTGAAATAGCCAGAAAAATTATTTAGAGAAGAAAAAATGGATGACATTTTTAAATCTGATTCAAGTCTGTGATGGACACTTTTGAATTTTCAATGCCTTACATAGCTATCAAGGAGGACCCTTTCTGTGTATTACAGGTCCTTTGTGCACTGGACTTGAAAATTCACGTTCTTCTGAAGAAATCTTTAAACATGTAGCTTGATATTCTTGAGATGCTGCTCAGCAACTACCTAATCCTTCATGTGCCTACTTTGTCAAATTACATTTCACATGATTCTAAAATATCTCCTCTTGTACTGCAGACCATAATATTAGATCCCTGTGAGATTACAGCATGCACTTGGCCAATGCCTTCCAGTGAAATTCTCTCTACATTTCATGAAGTGGAAAAGAAGTAGATTTACTTGTAAACCACAAGTTCATGTGTAGTATTGGCCAAGTGCATATAAAAATGATTAATATATAAAAGTTCCTAAATTAAGAACAGCACTGAGCCTTTTTTTAAAAAAAAATCTTTAAAATTAAATCAACACACTTGGATTCCTCTTATATGAAAATTTTTTTAAATTTTATTTATTGTGAGGCCCTGTTACTTCAGCACATTGACAAAAGTGTAGAAAAGTGTTTTGCTGATAAGTCTCACAACTGCCATTTACAGAATATTCCAACTCTAGTGGGGCAGATTTCATTATAAAGCATGATACTAGATACAAATCTTTTATTTATTAAATAGTATGTCTATGGATTTATATTAATTTCTTTTCTAAAATTTGAAACTATAATTACTTAAGCTGAATCTTCATCCTTTGAGCTGTTTCACATAAACTACTTAATCTGCTATGAATCTAAAGAAGGAAGCCTGGATTCAATGGTAGGCTTAGGAGAATGGAAGTCAAGCAGCTATGTAGTGCACTACAATACAATTAACTATCTCTTAACTATCTCTTAATTAACTGTGCACCATCTCTTAGCATTCAGCTTTATGGAAAGTCTTCTCAGATTTATAGGATCAACTCTTATTTCATTAATTCATGCAAATAGTTTCAAGTACTAGAATTAAGTGTTTAGTTTTTTGGTTTTTTTAATGATCATTTCATTCTAAGTAGGTTTTAAAAGGAAAAAATACTACAAAGATGTATATTAATTAAATTGTTCTCAGGAAAGTAAAAAGAGGGAGAATAACCATTTGAACTTTCAGTACCAAAAGTTCCCAGAGAAGAAAAATGCATAAAGAAAAATTAAGCAAGATGTTAGTCAATGAGACAAATTAAATAGAAGGTTGAAATTGAATAAATGGAAAGAGTAAATACAGGCTGTTATAACATTTAATAGAAAAAAACCCACTGAAAATTATAAACAACTAATCAGAAAATTATAAACAACTAGCAAAAGTCAGGCTGTCAGAGAAAGAATATAAAGTGTACCAAGCTATGTGAGGTTTGTAACAAATGAAGCCATTATCTGCTCAATCTCCACACAGCAGACATTTTAAAACAATGAGCAAAATGAGCAACATGGCTACTAAAATATAAAATTATGACTGTCTTACACCTATTCAAAATCTGAAAAGACTTCTTTTTATGCTTACCCTACATGTTTCAGTTCAAGATTAGGACAATAAAACAAGTTTTCATCCAGTTGCATTAAATACAGACCTTTGCTGACATTTTAAATATCCTGAGATACTGGATACATCCACACAGATATGCAGAATCTGCATATGACAGAGAATCTGTGCCTTTCTGAGGCAGCAGCTGGAGGCCAGATGGATACCCTGGGGTATCTTAAATGGCATTTGATGCCCATGTTTAGGCAATTTATCTTACTTACCACAGGGCAAATTCTGGCTGTTCATGTATGAATGCACAAAATAGAATGAAAGAGAAACTAGGAGTGCTACAAGAAACGAATTATATACAGATTTAGGGTATATGTAATACAAATTATAGTGGTACCCTTTGCAAGGCTTATGGAGAAAGTAAACAATTTGGTATTGAAATAAACTGATATAAATGAATTCCAGGTCAGGCAGCACAACTTTACATTTTTGAAGCTGATGGATGAGAACTTAGGCTGTGATTTTGCACAGAAGCATGTAATTTATTTGTTGTCTTGGTCCTCAGCATAGTGAAAAAATTAAAATTGTGTATTTCTGTGAAAGGAACAGTTCACTCCACTCTTGTATAACATCAGCCAGGGCAAGTACTATAAGCCCATGGTATTTAAAATAAAAAATACCATGTAGAACTTTTTTCCTTACGGAATCTATTAGAGCTTCTTCCCACACCAAGCACAGAGACATGCATCATAAAACCTACCCTGAAATGAATAAAATTCAGAGATGAGACTGAACTCTAGCCATCAACAGTATAGGAGTAGTAAAAAACAAATTTTCCCATTATTAATTAGTTGGTGTAACAGTGGGTTTTAAAAGTAGTGATCTAAATGCAAACTCTGCTTCATGCAGTCCTTCAGCTACAACTTCAAGAAGTTTATACAGGAGAAAAATTCATCTACATTTTCCTTGTTCCCTACATTCTCTTCCCCAGAATCAGCTATTGGCCACTTTCAGCAGATATACTGTGACCGTGGTCACAGGGGTTTTCAGGATGAAGAAGACAAGAATGTTGACTCCATGATCAGAAGGCTTGATTTATTATTTTATGATATATGTTACATTAAGACTATACTAAAAAGAAAAGCAAGGAAAAGGTTTCTTCAGAAGCTAAGCTAGGCTAAGAATAGAAAAGAATGAATAACAAAGATCTGTGTCTCAGACAGAGAGCAAGAGCCAGCTCTGCCATGAGTGGTCAGTAAATCTAAACATTTACAGGAGATCAATCACGGGTCTACCTGTTGCATTCCACATCAGCAGATAACCATTGTTTACATTTGGTTGCTGAAACTGCAGCTTCTCACAAGGAAAAATCCTAAGAAAGGATTTTTCATGAAAGATGTCTGCGACAATATACTACAGTGGTGACATTTTTGTTCTTACCCTCTAACAAAAAACTAAACCCAGAATATAAAAACACAGAACTCTAGCTCCTCTCCTTACAGCACCTTGAGGCTACTATCAGAAAATACCTGTAGTACGACTGTATCACAGATTAAACTTTGAATTCTGCCAGACAAAGAATGGAAATTGGTAGATACCAGTCTGTCACCTGCTATGGTGACACAGAATTGAGCAGGCAGTTTTGTGCCTCCCAGTCTGGACTCAGCCCATTCTCTGCTCAACAAGGGTGTGCCTTGACCTCTCCTCCCAGCGGTGGAACAATGCTGTGTGAATGACCTTCCCTACTCCACTGCCAGCAGGGAGGGGTAGGAGATGTAGCTGAGCTACTTCACAGGTAGGTGCTACAGCAAGGCAGGAATTATCACTGTGGCCTTGTCAGAAGCATCCATCAATCCTAGGAAAAGAATGTGATGAATGAGGTTCTGATGGGGAAGGAACTACTGAAGAACAGAAAACAAGCCCCTTTGAACCTTCCCTGCCACCTTAGCTTTGTTCCTTTCACCTCTGGAAAAGATACAGCTCTGTCCACACGTGGGAGGGGGTTTTGAGGAGAAGAGAGGAGGGAAGGAGTGAGACAAAAAGCTTTCCGTTGCCTACACGTAGCCAAAAAGCTCAGTGCTGCCAGCATATTTGAAAGAATAGTGTTTCTTTTTATTCTGTACTCAAAAAAATCCATAGAGACAGGTTTCATCTTAAAATCTGCAGCATATATTGTGAGCCAGAGAAGATTGATTCAGTTTTACAGCTGAAGAATCCAGCAAGTCAAAAAAGCCAACAGGCTCAGGGAATGGATATTGTATGCAATGGGAACAGATCACTCAATCCCCTAAAGATCAACGCATGGTGTAAAATTCAGCTGAGAGATAAAGAGTACTCTAGTAACATACTAAAATAGTAGCAGGGTGATATGACATTATCTAGTACAAGCTAACAGCTTGTACTGAAAGAGGAAGTTATAAGAGGGTGGTTAGGTTTCTCATACAAAAATGTGTGAATAGATGCATAAAGTTTTGCTTGCATGGCATTATAGGCTGGATAGTATCAAATGCTCTTTGGTGGAAAATGGTGATTTTAATGTTATCAAGTACATGTGCATATTTTAGTTTTAAATGTTGCGGTTGGGCATTCTTTTCTCTTTTTAAATATATTTTTCAGCACAAGTAGCAGCAAGCACATTTCTTGTAGTCCCTCTGAGAAGAGTTCATGGTTATGACTTTCCACACCAAAAAAAAAAAAAAAGTAGCTGACACATATGCTGGGACATAAGTGGGAGTGAAAGTGTGAGGAATCTTTTCCAAAAATACAACAAGTAATTTTTTAGAATTACCAAAATGAACACACTTTAAGTACACATGAATTTCTCTATTAAATCAGGATCACCTGCAGACCCCAGCAACACAACCATGTTATGGGAACATTCCCAGATTAACAGGGTTTTCATACCATTCTGTTGTCATGATTCTTCTGGCAGAAAAAAAATAAAAATCTTCTTTCAAGAAGCTGTCTCAATATAAAGCCATTCGAAGAGATCAGAAGAGATTGAGGACATTCAGGACTGTCCAAGATATTATGCAACTTTTTTTACCTAAAACTCTAATTAGCTAGGAAACACAGAATAATTGTCTTCTGAACATAAATCATTTGTTTATCTCAGTGTATGCAAAGACTCACCAAGATAAATTTGAGAACTACGTGGCATGAAGAGCTTGGGTGCACCCTGCCCATATCTCTCTTCACCATTAACTATTGTGAGATACCGAGGATCCTATTTATCCTACTTGTTCCATTTTTCCTGCTGTGTGGCACTGTTTGGTTAGGGCTTTGTTGTGTTTCAATTCCCCTTCCTTTTATTTTTTGGGGGGTAGGGGAAGGTTGTTTTGGTTTTGTCGTTTAGGGTGGGTTTTGTTGGTTTTGTTTTACTACTCCCAGAAAGATGTACTTATTTCAGCACTGCTGACTGCAGTCACATATTTTTGTCAGGTTTCAGGTAAGAGCCTATCAAGCTGACAATTGACAGAGTGCCTTTCAGATGATACCAGACTTTTCTCATTAGCTTGTATGTACTGAATGTGAGAAGGCAGAGATGAGTTATAGCTGTCCATTTCAGACTCCAGTCTGAGCATTTACTTCATGCCAGGATGAAGACACTCCAAGCAGATACACACATACCTCTGTGAACTTCAGGAGTCAAAGGACACCAAGAGAAAGTGCTTTAGATAAGGAAACAACTTCGTTAATACTAGTAACTCACAAGTGCCTGTACAGTCAGAAAGATTTCTTCCCATTCAACTCCAGAAGAATCCCTCTGCTATGGAACGACAGAGAGACAGGAAATGTGGAGCTCCGTGAAAGTTGTGTCCAAAAGGCAGTGGGGCTTATACAAGGAAGATGATCAAAGAAAGCCACACACTGTAGGAATCAATGCAGACTGTGATGGTGCAGGAACTAGTTAAGCTGCAAGGGCTGTCTGCAGAAAAAGTGGGCATCTGAAGAGCCATCTATATTTCTAGGTGCTCTTGGACGAGTGTTTTTGGAGTTTGTCCAGCCTCTCAAGCAACTCCTCTGTGTTAATAGGTTCCTGAGGCCAGTGAAAAGTAAATAAAAGTTCTTTGCCTCAGGTAACAGCTGCCTGGGGAGTGAGGCAGCATCCTGGTGAGTAAAGATAACCATCCTTAGAGTAATTGTCAAAATGTCAAAAAAAGGGAAATGGTCCAGCTAACAGGCTTCATCCCCAATACAATGATTGCTGTGCCAATGCCAAGAGAGCTTTTATTTGTGATTTTGCTCCTCTGTCTCCAGGCTCTTGGAAGTCCTAGACCATAGCCACAGTTCTCAGATATCATTACTGACATCTTGTCTGTTACTTCTTTTCTAAGCCTCCATTATTTTTCCAGATATGATATATTGCTGGAATAAAAATGAAAAGAAAACAAGCAAACAAAAGCAGTGTCACATAATCATAATTGAAATAACGGATTGCAGAGAGAATGAAGGAATGAAACAACTTCCTATTTAAGGCGAATATGCAATGTAGTTATTTTACCAAAAAAATCCAATACTCAATGTACAAATCCACAGCCAAAAGCAATTAGCTATAAGAATGTTCTGAAAGCACATAAATAATTTAAGATTTCTCAAACAAGACACATCTGTGTCCTTAACATCGTCTCATTGGGATTGTCATTATGTAACAGACATTAGTCCATTAACATTTATTTAGCAGACACCTGAAACTTAAATGCCATTTTCTTTGTCTAACCAAGCTTCACAGGCAGCTTATTATGACCAATGTAGTCTCAGTCACCCATGAGGATAGTTCATCTTGCTGAACAAGATCCTATTTGACATTGAGCCATTTCCTGTTTTTTCCTGGAATGCAATCAGCTGTGTGTTAATTAAAATAATTAAACAGGTTAAAACTATATCAGGGCATTTCCTAATATTGATTTCTATCACTTGTCAGGGATGAAACCCAACCTTCCTTCCAATGCTTTAGCTGGGGCTTAAACTCTAATATTTAGTGAGGACAACACTCCAAAGAGGAACTGTCAAATATCCATAAACCATTTTGTAGCTTGATTTCTTTTGTGTAGTCTACATCAAAAATGAACTAAGTCACACAACTGTACACACATACACACACACAGAGCTGCAGGCCACGCTTCAATTACCACAAAAATTTGGAGAGGCATCAAGCAGAACCACCACTCTCGGAATCGTAGCTTTAAATTTTCCAAAGTATCCAAGGTAATGTTATTTCAGCCTCATGACCTTGTCATGTCTTATTCTCTGATGTTTCTTGAATGCAAAACCATCTAATACAATTCACAACAAATGTTACGTTATTCATTAAAGTATTACCTTAAATTTATGGTGCCAGGAGGGAAAGACTACAAAGCAGTTACTGAGAAGCCTGATATGCAAGTAAAAAATGCTTGAAATTCCTGAGTCCTTCAAGTCAGCACAGCAGTAATTAATGTACTGCAATCAAAGGATAAGTAATTTATAGGCTTTTGCTATCTTGTTTCTTTGCAATTACAACAACCATTAGTGAGCAACTGATGTCCACTGAAAATTTACTCTGTTGGCATGGTTATTTTAAGGCAATTGTAAAGCTACTAATCTCCAAAGACATAAAACTATATTAATGCTATAAAACATTTAAGAAGTTGTTTTGGTTTGCAATGTTTTTACAATCCGTTTATGGGTCACAGTTTTACTGAAATCTGACTTAAATTTGGAAGTAATTTAAAACACCTATAACCTATATACTCACTCCCACGCTTCCCACTTTTTAAAGACCCTACTTTAGAGATCAAATAGACCATCTGGGAGGTCAGTCCATGGAATCTTTCAGTATTAAATTTTCAGAAACTTATATACCAATGCCTATACTAATTTTTATACCCTCATGGTTGTTGTGAAAGTATAACTGGACTTTTTTCACTGACTCTTGCCTAGGATACAAGGTTATTCACCTGGTTAAATGCACCATATTTGAAGCTGTTGATATCTGGGGCAGTAATTTACTTTTATCGAAGACAAATGGGGACAATTTTTTAACAGGAAAACAAGTCTTTATTAGAAGAACTATATATCCTCTGAACAGCTGATCTCTGCAAGGAGACTGGTGATGAGTGTTCTTCAGTGTGATATTTTTTTACAGGTGCTATTCTCGATTAATATTGGGGAACACAGGCCATATTGTTAATCCAGTAAGGTTTGAGGCTGCACATCTCAATCTCATCTACTGGTATGAGACATTCACATTACAAAAACTTTCAGCAGAAATAACTATTAGTAGAATAATAACTGTAAGTAGAAATAATAACATTTTTAGTATTACTGAAATTTTACAGCTAATCTCAAAAAAATTCATTTTGGATCCCAGATACTAAATTCATATGATGAGAGAGAGTCTTTATGGCTTGCTTTAAAAAATTCTGAATTCTCAGGACCATGGAGAAAAGATTTCTTTTTCAGCCAAAATCCTAGTCAAAAAACCCCAGATGGTGCAAAAGAAATTCTCCAAGAGTATTTTTAATCTTCAATTTTAAATGTTTCTTTAGGGCCCTTGCTCAAGACATCTGAATTCATGGTATTGGAACACTTAGTTTTAGTAAGTGATATGATGAAAAATGGTACATTAGACATCCTTCCAATTTTGGCATTATCTTCCCTATATAACTAAATATATAATGTCTTAAAGTCATATGCATCAAACAATACTGATTTCTTCCTTCAGTATCATAAGGAAGACAGTTAAATTCTGTTTAACTAGATAATTAAATTAGGTTTGCAACTGATTTTCATTATGGAAAAAAACCTACAAAAGTTAAAAAAAAAATCTCAAACCCAAGGGATATATTTTATAGATGTGTTGTTTGGCTCAAAATTTCCAAAAATAAATCTTTCTAGTTTATCACTGTACAATGAGAGTAACATAAAAACATATGTCCAATTTTTTTTCTTTTCAACAGTTATCAGGGTTTTTAATATTTAATATGCTGGTTTGGTTTGAAGTCCCTAAAAAGATATCATTTTCACAGTTGGGCAAACCAGACACCATTCTTCTTTGAATGCATACTCAACCATAGTAATGACACTGTCCTGATTGCCTGCTTGCCACAAAAGGATTGTTTTTATCTGATTTAAATGTCAGCCTATCGGAAGCTCATGGAGTGCAGGGACCTGTTGAATTGCCAAGAGATGAAATCACACACCTTGAGCTGGCAAAAGGCATGCCTGGCAAGCAGGCTGAACCCTGCAATACTAGGTTGAGAAAAAGAATCATACAGGATCAGAAGTCAAAAATAAAGGAAAGAAAAAGAGCACCTTGCTACTGGTGCTATTCAGAATATATATATATATATATATAAAAGCTTCTAGAACTCATTTGAAGGTAGTTTTAATTGAGTTGTCAAATTCATTTGATTATGCCTGGGTATCCAAAATCTAAGATCATGGTTTTTAAAAATAATTGATAATCTAAAATTTAGTACCTAGATTCAATCATAATTCAATGCAGTTGTTGGAACTCATGCAGCCATAGTTTCTCAAGTATTTAATATAAGGAGAGTTTTGCCAGCTTGTGAAGTCTCAAATGATAGCCACAGAAAACAGCATTGTGTGCTTACTTACCATCACGGACAAGTCAGATTTTCTAAATGTCAGTAAACCTAGTGTTCTCACTATGATGCAATATGAAGATCCAACTGCTACCACTATTTCAAAGACCACATAAACCCCCTAATTTTCTATTTGTAGCTCTACCTGCTTAAAATAATGTAATCATTCTTGCAGGTGGTTAGACAGGTGGCTAGAGGAAATGCTGTTATTGCACTAGGTACCTGGCAGACATATACTGGAAAGGGCCTTACATAGATTCTCATTTCCTTTTGCTGTCTCTCTGTAAGAAAGTTGGACTTCTGTAGCCCCAAAGAGCAAAAATCAATATTGCCTCTGAAGTATTCAGAGCAGAGCAAATCCCATTAATAATAAAAAAAAAAAATGTCCACATCGTGGTGTGTTTAAAAACACAGTAAAAGGTATGATAGTGGGATTCTCTGCTTACTATAGCTTGAGCAACTGCAATGAGACACAGCCTGTGTTAATTACTACAACTTGAACAAGCTTCCTTCATAGTTACATCTGTGTATTTATAAGGTAGTGTTAAGTCCTATAAGAAGAAGATTTAGGATTTGATATCCCATTGTGTAAAATACAGCAACTACTCTACATAAGCTGTGTTTGAGATTTTTAATTCTATTCAATTATTCTATAAAAGGATGATTTACAGACTAATTCTCCCAAATACTTACAAAGGCAAGACTCTAGATGCTGATCTTACAGAAACTGCCTAAGAGCTTCAAAAATTGCTTCAAGGAAGGATCCTATCCAAGAAAAAGAATACTTTGCCATTACCATGGCATCTCAGATTTCTGCTTCTTTCTCTTAAAGTAAAAACTCCAGCACTTTGGCCCACTCAAATATTGCTGCTCTCTATGCCCATATCATACCTCCATTGGAACAATGGCTTTATTACCCATCAAAACTCAAATTAGAAAAATAAAAGTGTGACTTTTTATTTAGGAAAATATTACAAAACCTTTTCAGATTCTTAATTCTATATCTGAAGTTATCTGGAGCCCTTTCAGATTTGTTTCTTTTGAGGATAAGTTGACATATGAAACATGTAGTTGTCGCAAATATCTTTTCACTAAAAATCCTTTCTTGGGATTTTTTTCTTTTCTGAGAAGCTGAGGCCTCAGGAACAAAATGTAAACAATGGTTATCTGCTGCTGTGGAATGCATCAGGTGGTTTTTTGATTGGCCCATCTTGGATGTTTATATTTAAGGGCCAATCAAGGCCGAGCTATCTCAGACAGAGTCCAAGAGAGCTGCCTTTTGTTATCATTCCTTTCCATTCTATTCTTAGCTAGCCTTCTGAGAGGAAACCTTTCCTTCTATTTCTTTTTAGTTAGTTATAATGTAATATATATATCATAAAATAATAAATCAAGCTTTCTGAAATATGGAGTCAGATCTATGCCTCTCCTCTCATCCTGAAAACCCCTGTGGACACTGTCACATGTAGTTGCAAACATTAGTTAAATAAAAAAAAATAATGCACATAAAATCCTGTTTCCTTGAAACTCATCTGATTATTTGCTATTTCTACAGTCCAAGGAAGTATTAGGTCATTTTGTAGCTGATTGTCCAAACTCATCTAGGCAGGAAAGCCTGGAGGAAGGTATCCCTGAGCTTCTTCAGAGGCGCCAACACACCCACTCAGTACAGTGCATTGTACCTTGGCAGCACAACCTCCACAACCAGCAGAGCTTCCTCAGCACCACGCGGGGCCAACGCAAGGCACCCATGTGTCACAGTACTGCATTCTAACTGGACTCTGATCTCTGAAAGCTTTATATACAGTTCTGCAGAGTTTACATGTTTATTTTATGGCAAACAGTGTGAATCCTCCAGGTATAAAGGTGCCAGACTGAGAATGTTCACCTTTCTTCACCTTCCTTCTTGCAGTGAGAGTATTGCATTTTTCACATGCCAAGCTTCAGATGGAGTGGTCTCACCTGATGTTTATGCAAGATTGTACCTTCTACCTGCCTGATGATGTTTCACATTTTGCCTTCTATCACTCTTTTTCCACTCCCTTTCTCACAATGACATTTTGTTATTTATTATTAAAAAATCTTGTTCTGATCATTGCACTGCTTTAATTTCTCGTTGCTTGTTTCTTTAGGATGAACAAAATCCTGTAGTGGAGTAGAGCTCAGCTTCATAAAGAGTTCTTGAATAAATATAAATACAGGTAATCACCAAAATCATGGTGAGTTGGTTTCTTGGGAAATATTCTCCTAAAATCCATCCATCTAAACTGCTTTCCACTGCCTGATAATCTGATGGACTTATTTGAATGAAAAGAATGGTGTTTATTGAGAAAAGCAAAGTCAATAATTTCTGATTGATGACTCACAACCTTTTGAAAAGTCTGTCCAGAAAACAATTTATTCACAGTATCATATTTATAAATTGTGTCCAGAGGTTAAACAATTAAACTTAAAAATAAAAATAAAAAACCCAAACAAACCAAACAAAACCAACAACAACCAAAACCAAATCAAACCAAACCAAACAAAACCCAAAGTGCAAAAAGGCACTTGCAAAAGTCTGGTCATTGAGAAGATTTTCTTTACAGATATAATCAAACATATTAAAAAGGCTTCAAACTTTTTTTATACAGACTCCCCACAGTTACTGTAAGCTCTATAAAAGAAGATCCTAATTTGCTCCAGTCAAGCTATGCTAAAATCCACCTGTACACCATCTGTTCCAGGATTGAGAATGTGAAGCAATGAAGAACATTTAGAAGAGCAGGATAATGATTCAAAACACCATGAAGAGAGCATCACAGTATCCATCTAAGTCTATAATGATCATTTCCTAATACAGTGACCTAAATCTAATCAGTGATGCATGGTAATATATGAAAACACAGTCTTTAGCACCTGCAGCAATATATCTCGTCTGTGATATGCTGCAGGTACTAGACTCCAAGTCCTATTTAATTAATCACATTCTGCTTACCTAAATATTCCCCCAGTGTTCATATAAACTGTTTATTTCTTCCACATCAAGAATTTTACTGTCAAACAAGGAATTTTTCCCATTTACTTCTGCTGAACAAATTTTGGCTTTTTTTTCTGTGAATTTTCATATCATGTACATGTTAAAGTACAAAATGAAATATTCTTCTTCAGAATTGCTTTATATCATGATGAGACAAAATACTCTTCCCAATATATTTAAAGTTTAAAGGTCTCTAAGTTTAATAGCACAATTCAAACAATAACCAGATTTGAACTTAGGATGTTATTGTTCAATTCATACTTTCTAATATTTCTTGGGTTTTTTTAATCCCATAGTAAATATTTTTAAAGATAAAGGAGTACCAATCAAATGACTCTTCATACCAGAACTTAAAAATAGATTTAAAGAAAAGTATTTTTATTAAGAAAACTATCAACCAAAACCATTTTCAATGAAAATCTTTTTGTGGCTTTTCATTGAAAATTCTCCAATTTTTTTCAGAGAAAATCTAAAACGTTTATGAATTTTAAAAAAAGTGTTTTATCAAGATTACATAAATTAATATAAAATTGTGTATATTTAAAGAAAAAGTCATCTATTTGGGTTAAGACTGGATGCACTTCAGAAAACAAGAAAACAAACCTCCTCCTTACATGCTCAAGTTTTCTAGACTAAACTGAAGTGCAAAAAGTATCTCGGAGTAATCAGAATACACTTTGGAAGCTTTCTTGAACTACACACATCATCTAACCCTTCAGCTATTTACTTATTAACAATTTTAGAATCATTAGGCAACTTGTGTGAATTTTTACCAGAAATTAGTACACAGAATAGAGACATGAAACTCCATGGAGGCCATTTTTCTGGCCTTCTTATAGTTCCCAAGGAATGCATTATGGAACTGTGAAAGATGTTCGTCAGTTCCTCTGACAGTAACCCACTTCATATGAATGTCACATGTACCATATTCTGCAAAAAAGTATAAAGGAATGAATGAATTTGCACTCTCCTGGTGTTGTGCAATATAATGGAAGTTACTCAAACAAATCCCTTTTCACCATAAGAAAATATAAGAATGACATGGACCTGTTGGAGTGAAGCAAGTCCAGAGCAGGCCATGAAGATGTTCAGAGGGAGAGAGCACCTCTCCCATTGAAGACAGACTGAGGGAATTGTTCAGGCTGGAGAAGAAAAGGCTTCAGGGAGACCTAATTGGAGCCTCCCAGTACTTAAAGGGGCCAACAAGAGAGCTGGAGAAGAGCATTTAACAAGGGTATGTGACAGCACAAGGGGAATGGCTTTAAACTGAAAGTGGATAGCTTTAGATTAGAGATTAGAAAATGTCTATTCCCTGTGAGGCTGATGGGGCACTGAAAGAGGTTGTCTGGAGAAGCTGTGGATGTCTCATCCCTGGAAGTGTTCATGGTCAGGTTGAATGGGTCTCTGAGAAGCCTTGTCTAGAAACAAAGGTCCCTGCCCGTGGCAGGGGAGATGGATCAGGGTGATATTTATGGTCCTTTCCAGGATAGGCCATTCTATGATTCCATTGTAAATTTGTAATTTTATTCTTAACTGAGAAATCCAAGGGTGTGTTTTCCTGTTTTTTTTAGCACTTGGTTTACATGCAATGAATCATCAAATGCAGAAAATATATAACAATCATCAAAATAAAAAAAAATTAATAAAATGTTAACATTTCCAAATAAAATTTTTCAAGTGCAAATAAAAAAAGCCTTTCCCTGATATTACATTTTAATGTCAGCATATTTAATAGCAAATTGCAGAAATAGGCACACAAAAATCTCACAGAAAGGCCAAAAAAATATATCCTAGTTAGATAGGCTTCAAAATTCAACATGATGGTTTGTTAAAATTTACTGCATATTTCCTCTTTGCAAAAGGACACTGTCAGCATAGTGCTACAAAGACATTCTATTGGTTTCTGAGCACAGTTTGAAAGGCATCCTGTAGAGTTGATCTGTGGGTATAATAAGGGACAAAGCAGCACTCCTTAGACTGTGCTTTCCAGGGATTGCCAAAAATCTGATTTTTTCTTCCTGGTAATGTCAATAGCAGGGGAAAGAAAAAACATACTTTCTTGGAGCTTTAAAGGCCAAAGAGTTTTATACTGAGACTAGAATGCACTTCATGTTCAGTGCAGAGAAGAGGAAATGGAATCCACGTATACATGGAAGTGACTGACATTTATGTTCAGCCTATGCTATGCCAACCGACATCACTGTTCATTGATCTGTACGTAGATGAAAGATGGCTTTAAACCACAGCTGAACCAAATGCATTGTGAACAGAAACAGAAAGACTAGACAAATTATCCAAAAAACGTACTGTGATACAGCACATGCATTAGACTTTAGAATAGGTGTATTTTCCCCAAAATTGTTATAATAGATAAATGAAACTGATAAAGCTATTATCTTTCACCAGAAGTTTGTCAGAATACAGAATTCATGACAAATCAGTTTCCAATAAGGATCTGTTTCTCATTTGGCAGCACAGACTTTATCATCACACGGTAGCAAAACCTGATTTCATAACCAACTCCAGTGTGTAGACAATGCCAAGTTCACTGGAACAGAAAAGTCAAATGCAGTTATTTTTTTGCATCCAGCTCTCGATCTCAAATTTGTCATCAGAAGTTGTTTATCTGGGCAAAATGGTTCTCCCTTTTTTTAAGCTCTGTTTCTTTTCTAAGAACAGTTAAATGTTTTCTATTTAAAAATGAAAGCCATGGTTTTTGGTGACTATTTTTTGCATGCTTCCAGGGAAAGGCAAATTAAAAAATATTTGCTACAGATTGAAAAACAAGTGAAGAAACATTGCCTATTTTACAAATAAATTTGAAGTAACTATAAAAGGAAAGAGAAGCAGAAGGGTAAAAAATTTCACTATACACTTAGGACAATATTAATTGCTTAAAGACAAATATTTCAAATTATACTGGATATCTCCACATTTTGTAATCATTTTGTATTCACATCGATTTTATTCCAGACAAAACAATTGTCTTCATTCTTACATGGAAAGTTGTAGATATGAGGACAGAATGATACAATATCTACTTTCATCCTTAATGCCTTTTTACAAATATTTATGTTCTAAAAGACAAATCATGTAACTAAAGCCAAAAGTTTTTGAGTGAAAGGGAAGCAAGAAGGCTGCAGTAAAGAATATTGGCAATAAAATTATACTCAGAGTCCTTTAAAGTCTTTTTTTTTATTTGCTTTCATTTATTTTGTTTTCAATTGAATTATTTTCTTACAGAAATAAGTAAGCTTCTGTTTCACCACCACAAAAATATGCATAATAAATAATTTTTATCAAGAAATTTTAAGAAATAAGCTAAAATTTAAAATTAAAAATTGAGGAGAGTTATTTAAGCATTCTCTTTTATGAAATATTAGCTCAAGCTGTTGAAATTTTAACTAATATATCAAAACTTTTCTTATACATATTAAACAGATTGAAGACGCAGTTCATGAAAGTTCATGAAAGACTCTTGCTCAATATCAGGTAGTTCAGGATAAGAAGTGTCATGATTTTATTTTAGGTATAAAACCTAAACCTCAACGTTTTAAAGTAAGAAGGTTTTATCAAGTCCCAAGTTTTTCATCTGTATCCACAATGCATATTCATCATATTAATCAATTCATTAACCTAAAGGCTTTCAATAATCTTGAAGTCAACACAGGCTAATTTTCCTTTTCATTTATCATGTCTTTAGTTTAAACACAACCGAAGATTTTGGACATATAAGTTTTGCATTTAGAGCAAAGTATAATCTGTTGTACAAAACTGTAATTGACATAACTCAAAGTACACATCAGACACTAACCTGACAGATTATGAACATACAAAATAATAAATAACAAATAAATTTATTGGCTAATAAATTTATTTTTGCTGTCCTCATGTTAGTACCCAAAAAGAAATAACCATTGTTTTGGGGTTTTCTTACTCATGCTTGCTCCTTACTTAATTTTCTGTTCACCTGGCAAATATTAAAATTTCAGAAGTACAAGACATTTAACTGTGAAGCTTTAATATATTATTGAAAATATCTTTTCCCACAGAAAGTACCTATAAAGGAGGTGGAATGAAAGTAGCAGGGGAGATACTAGCATACACTTCTTGTTCTTGCTGAACATATCTGTATATCTCAGCTGTATCGTGGCAAGGTACTTTGCTTTCACTTTATGTCTTATATTAAAACACATGGCCCACAAGTATTACCATGAAAACTGGCACGTTTTTAACACACCTAGACTTCTACCCAAGGAAGCTAGGCAATTGCCAACTTCCCACATTTCTGTCATCTCTCTGGCCATTCTACAAGGTACAGAACCTATGACATCAGGGGCATTTTAACACTAAAACACATGTAAGCTCAGGCTAAATATTTATGAGTCTGAAATACCATTTTCAGAAAGGATTCAAGTGGCAAAATGTAAGCCCACTGAAAGGAGGGATTTGGTTTGCCTAACTTATTTAAAACACTAAAGACCCCTTAAGTTTTACTCTGGTGTCTCAAGTCAAGCTACAGGAATACACTTCGTTGGGCTCACATTTTTACTACATGGAAATAACTTCCAAGCTCAAACTCTGATATACCTTTGTTTGCCTTAAAAAAAAGAACCAAATTGAATTGAAGAATATATTAGTAAAATGGTAATGCATTTATCTTATGCAGAGCAAACTTCCTACAAAATTAATTGCTGATGAATGGAAATGACCAAGTGCATGCCTAAGCAATTCTTAATCTGCTCATAATTTAGTTAATCTAGTTAAGTGAATTCACTTTTACTTTATAGTAAGGGAAACCTATTTCCTAGTGCGGCAAAACAGAGCTTCTGTTTCTGCCCTGAAATGCGTGGGATGGTCCTGCTGCCGCCCGGGCTCCCAAAGAACGAGACTGGACTCTTCACTTTGCAGTCTTCAGGTTGTTTATTGCTTCTTATCTACAGAATTTTCTCTCTGCCCAACCGGGGTCTGACCAGCAAGGCAGCCAAGGGCAGTCTGACCATCCACGGGGCGGTCGCGTCTTTTTATAGTAAAAACTACGTATAAGATATTTACCTTTTCTTCCCAATACCTATCACCCATATTAACATGTGCACCTTCACCACAGACCAATCCAAAAATGCCAATACCACCACCAAAGATGGATGACAAGAAGAAGGAGGAAGAACCACAAGACACACCCGGTTTCCTCCATCTTGCCTCCATAACGCCCCTGTACCAAATTCCTAAAACTTACATTTCACCTCGTGAACATAACATCCCTACACCATTTAAACTCTAGTGACTCCCATTTCCTCATACCCAGGTGGTGCATCCCTAGATGGATCAAAATCAAGCCACCAACTGCTTCTGGCAACATTCCAGGACCTACGAGCCCCCCAAGGGTTCTCTCGGTAATCCTGGACCTCCGGAGTGAGAGTTCCCACACCTGGCTGGAACACAGCTATTGAAGTGATTTACCAAGGTTGAGACGTACTGTCATAGGATGCACTCCATTCTTCTCTTTTAGCTAAAGACATCCTGCTGAAAACATATTGTCTAAAAACAAAAGCAGTGAAATCATACCCATTTTCATGATCATTGTCTTCTACTTGAGCAACTTTCCACTGAAAGTGTATGCCACTGGGGAACATTCTGTAAGTGTCTATAACAGAAATTCCTTTAGAAATGCACACCACAGAGAGCTGGAAGAGCTATAAACATCCACTCAGCAGATCAACACAGTACACTAAGAGAAATATATTTTGAAAGTGGCCCCAAGCAACAAGGACTAAAAGAGGGGTGGCCTCCTGCCCGACAAGTACCAGAATACTTGAACATGTGATTCCTGCCTCAAATCCAGAATGATGGATTGGAGCATGCTCCTTAGGCAGAAGCCTGATTTTGGTTGAGGAATTCAAGCAGTGGGAAAATGCTCCTGTTCTCCCAGCCTTGTCCAACCAAGCAGAGCAAGATGAATCTTCTCTCCTACTGAGCAGGCAAGTCCTTTACAGTCTACCCATCCTGTCTCCACAAGTCCCATCTACAAGTTTCTGGCAAACTCTGCTGATGTCTCCTCAAGATCAGCTCTCCCCCTCTTCAGCTGTGGAGACATTCTACTTCTCCCACCCCATTTTCAGCTTTTACCTGATTGCTTCCCAGGTTAACTTTTTTCTTGCAATTAGGGACTTATAAGCAATTTCACAGTCTAAAAAATATAACAGCATTTCTAGTTTCAGCTTGTCTAGCTTCAGTGTTCAAGCACTGCTATGCTTGCAAGATTACAATAGAATTAAGTTCTTCTTTATCAGGGTTTATTTCTTCGTGAGACAAGAAAGAATACAAAAGACCTCTTTAATTTTCATTAGATAAAATTCTCAACTTTCTCATTGTACAAAGAGCTTGCTAAAATCTTGTAGCACTTCTTTTAATGTCTGCAGTATGCAAGCACCATTTTTAAACAATGAAGACTAGAAATGGATAATGACTTTCAGTGATAACACTCAAATGCCAAAGACAGTAAGTTTAATTACACTTTTCATTCTGCTATTATACACTCAGAATCACATTTGTTTCCTCACCAAAATTCTCTCCAATGAACGGAGATTCAGATGATTATCTGCCCTGTGTCCTAAATTGTTTTCTGGTTCCTCACTCCTTAGGACAAAATTTCATGTTCATTAATTATTATTTTATTTTAAAAAGTTCCAGAATGAAAAAAATTCACAAACAAAACCATAAAAGGAATTGAGGTAATTTGATTTTTTTTTTAATTTTTTTTCTTAAGCATACAGAAGTTGATAAATCATTAAGCAATGTTAGCAATGGAGCAAAATTACTAAATGATTAAGGTCCTGGAAAAGTGAGAGAAATTAGTCTTTTTATATCAAAAGATGCATAAAAATATTGCAAAAATGTTGATGAACTCATTCGTTTGCTTGCTTGAAAAGTGCTGTTATCCATACCAAAATGCAATGTAATGATTCCACTGACGCATAATAGAAGAGCAAATAGTGAAAGGGGGAAATACAGATACACCTGTTCAATGCCCAAGGTGACTGCTTAGATACTTTTGATTCTGTTAGAGCATAAACAAAAATTCCTTCAAGCATGATTAGGTTTGCCCTCACTTTTGCATTTTCTTGTGAAATATAAACTAGCTTTGCTTTACATGTTTTATCTGTACTTGCAGTAAGGGAGTGTCAATATTATAACATTTTCTTTAACCAGAAAAGTACAAAGAAAATTAAATTAGTAGGAAACATAAAATACAATCTACTGATTCATTTGAAAGCTGTTCAGAAAAGCAAACAGGATCAATTATCAAATGATTAAAAATGTCCTATACATTACAGCCTAGGTAGGAAATTATCAAAGGAAAGCCTTTGAAGAAATCTGCCTGACAAATGTGTCTGCTGGGCAGAAGAGGCATTTTCATCTGTATGGCATATGATGAATTAGTTAAGGGAGCATGCACTCAATCAGTATGGGTAGGATTCATCACTTCACTTAGCTATTTTTAATTGTTATATATAAAGTGGAAAGAGATAGCCAGTGTGATTCATGTTATTCTAAAATTGGTTTTAATGCAAGTGGGTGAATACCACTCTGAAATTTCCTAAATTTTTGATAAGTTGTTGAAAGATTTTAAATGGCTAAATTAAACTGAATGCCTGGTTTTGCTGTTAAAGTTAGGTGAAACAAAACCAGTGCCTTAAATATTTAGGATATGCAAAATAAGCTTAAAAAAAGCTCATTAGACCTACATCATGGCTAATTTTCTCTAGGCAAAAAAAAAAAAAAAGTCCAGCCAGAAAATGATAAAAATTAATCTACTTTTGAAAGAAAAAGCTAATTTGAATTATTCAAATTAATTTTTTTTCTACAGTTGAAAAAGAGGTCTTCCATGCAGGAAGATAAGGTTCAAGCATACTACATTTTTGATTTCTTTTTTAGGATTTTATTTCAAGATGGTATTTTGAACTGAGCAACTTCCTTATCAGTTAAATACTTTCCTTCATTATATATAGCAGTAGTTATCACAATGTGAAAAACTCTAGTCTTGGTAATCGTTAATGACAAATCCCAATTTCATGGTTGCTATTCATTTTTCTTTTCCAATTTAGCAGATTACCCCCAGATATTTACTTTGCTTCTGAAAACCAAAGTTATTTTTCAGTGTAAGAGATACTTGGGGCCCACAAGTATCTTTTTGAGTCAAAAGGCAAACCTTCCTAATAAAAAGGCTAATAGCAATTGAAGCAAATTGGTGCTGCAGTATACATATCCATATTCTCACTATACATTGCAAAAAGCTGCAGATGCTAAAAGGAGCAGGCAGTTGAATGAATCTGGAGATGCAGTTGAATGCTGCATCTCCAGATTTTCTTATGTAATTTCCTTTTGCACAGGAATTTATTGTCTGGGCAATGCAAACCTGCCAGCAAATCACCAGCCAGCTGTTGTTGCCAAGATAATTGACAGTGGAAGTTATCTCCAACAGCAGCTGCTTCACTCAACTCTATGTATCGGATTTGCATGGCTGAGGTTTGGTAGTGGGGGAGATACAGGGGTGGTCTCTGTGAGAAGCTGCCAGGAGCTTCCTTCATGTCCAGCAGAGCCGTTCCCTGGAGACTCCAAAGAAGACATGCCAATGGCCAAAGGCTGGGCCAATTAGAAATGGTGATAAGACATCTTTGATAACAGATTTATGAAGAAGAAGAAAAAAAAAATGCTATTGCACAGTATTAATTGTGGCCAGAGAAGGGCAGAGTTAGAACCTGTGAGAGGAACAACTCTGCATAGACCAAAGTTAGTGCAGAAAGCCAGGGAGGGGATAATCCAGGCTCCAGAGCCAAGATTCTTTTATTACCCATGGTGCAGATGAAGAGGCAGCTATGTACCCACATCCCATGGAGATCCATGGGATCCACCTGCAGTCCATGGAGGAGACTCGTGCTGCAGCAGGTGATGCCTGAGGGGAGGCTGTGAACCTGTGGCAGGTGCATGGAAAGAGAAGCCCATGGTAGAGCAGCCTGTCCTTGACAGACTGCAGCCCGTGGAAGAGTGACCCACACTGCAGCAGTCTGAGCAGTGAGCTCACATTGCAGCAGTTCACAGGGAGCTGCTGCTTGTGAGATGGACTCACATCTGACAAGCTCATGGAGAACTGTCTGCCATGGGGGGGCCGCCACAGTCAGCAGGTGGATGATAACTCCTCTCCCTGACCAGCCGAGAAAGAAAGTGTGATGAACTGACCATAACCCCCATTCCCATCTCCCTGTGTTGCTGACAGTGAGGAGATAGAGCTGGAAAGAAGGAAGACATGGGACAAAGGTGTTTACTGATTTTACTTTTTATTATCCTGCTCTGATTCTGTTAGTAAAAAATTCAACTAATATCTCTAATTTGAGCTTGTTTTGCCCATGATGATATTTGATGAGTGATTTTTTCCAGTCCTTATCTCAACCCATGAACCCCCTTTTTTCAGTCCCCTGTCCAGCTGCAGAGAGGAGCGAGAGAGAGGCTTTGCTTGGAGCCTGGCATCCAGCCAGTGTCGACCCACTACAGTCTCCTGGTTTTGTTGCATTCAACTTGACTAGTAGTCACAGGGTTTTTCAGCACCCATGTATTTCTACAATACCCATCTGTAAATTAAAACTAGATTTCACTTTGAGATTATATAAAAGCAAGCAAGATTTGGTGTTTTAGCCCATCATTTGTTAAAATGCCAAGTTGCACTTTGCTCCTTTTTTTTTTTTTTTTTTTTTTTTTTTTTTTTTTTTGTTATGGTGATTCTTACTGTTTTAAGGATTATGGCTTTCCTGGATAAAATTTAGTAATAAATACAAAAGTCAGATCCACTGAATATGAAATTCAGGACTGGTGTACTGCTCTAATAGATCTCACTTTATCTGTTTTCTCCAGATGCACTGAAAATGTCTTCCCTAAGAAGGCAATAACTTAAATATTTGTAAAAACTTATTAAGAAGGCACAGCATCCTCATTCCTTTAGGATACAAGCAAAGGTTAGCTCCCAGGCTGCTTTTAAAAAGAAGACTTAGATTACTGTATTTCAGGAGTGCATGTTTTCTGATCTATTTTAACAGCCAATAACTATCCCAACCTCAAAGCTGCCAGTCAGCAGAATGACAGGATACTTTTCCTTGTGTGTTTAAGAAAAAAGTTTTGGGTAATATTCTCACAGAATTTCCAAACTTTCAAAAATAATCTAAAGGTAAGAGTTGCAAGGCTACTTAATGGGATTCCAAATTCCCAAGCTGTGCAGAAAACTGAAAAACATTGTTTGATAAAGCTCTGAAATTAGAGACTGGTGAACTACCACATTTTATATATATAATAAATTTATATATATATATGTGTGTGCGTGTGTGTGTGTGTATGTGTGTGTATAAGTATATTTATGCATAAGGAATTGTTATACATGTTTATAAAGTATGGTGAGTGGGTGTGTACAGACATAAAGAAATCTGTCTGATCATTATCTAAACACAAGTGAATAGAAGTATTCTGCATTAATTGCTGTAAGAAATATTACACCAATCATGCATTTTTGAGTCGATTTAACTGGCAAGTGCTATTGCCATAGAATTTTATGAGATTTTTCCAACATTGCAAGTCATTTCTACAAAAAGGAGCTATGAAATTGAACACTTCATTGAACTCTGATTGTAGGAGGATAGCTACATAATTAGGTCTTAAATCATTACAGCACATTTTATATCAGTCATTTAGCAGACCTGGAAAAATACAAGCATAACATATTAATATATATATTTTTTAAAGATCTGCTATCAAATTTTTATCTAGAAAAACCCCAAGTGTTTAAGCAAGCAATGAAATAATGTCAACTGAGCTCTATGCCGTTGCTCCCCCTGTTTCCCTGGAGGCTTTTCTCACTATTTTTCTGCATCATCCAAATCTGTAAAAGCTCGTGAGGGCCCTGGCTAAAGCAGCAGAGAGCCCAAGAGCCTCAGCACAGGAGGCTCTTAGGACAGAATTCCATTAGCTTTGACATGAGCTTCCCAGAAGGGAGCCAGGGCAGCCTTAAGAAGAGCAATGCTGCGCTTTTGATACCTCCTCAGTCTATCAGAACATATATTTACTTCTGCTTGATCTTTTCTTTTTTCTCCAGAATTTCTCTTTGGTATTTAATTTTTTAAAACTAGCGGCATGTAAGAAAATTGTTCTCACATTTATCCTGAATTTTCAACTGAATTGTTTATGATAAGTACAGCACAATGTAACCTGAATCCCACAAAGGAGTGCCGCAGTTTTACCTCCTGACCTCACTTAACTAGGGAAAAGATTAAATTTCAGTCCAAAATAAAAATTTCAGTCAATTTCAATGACATGTTGAACTGAGTTATACAAGAAAAGAGATCTAGATTGTCCAAAGTTACAACTTTATTTCAGTTGTCAGCTCTTGATTATTTTTTTAACTTTTCTCTTCCCCTTTTGCTCATTCTGGTTAATATTTTTATATGTAAACATCTCTCAGTTTCTCTGCTTAGGATAGAAGTGAAACTAATTCTGACTCAAACAAAATTTGCCATGCAAAAGCAAATTTTCAAGGCCTGTCTTAAGCAGGCCTTTAACACGTTCCTCCTGGCTGGTAATAGCAAAAGTTTTGACATCCAAATGACACCAATGGCACAGCGGGCTTGTAAAACAAGTTTAAGGAGTTAAATATTCAATAATAGAATATTACCATATTTTTCAGGGGAAGCAACTTAAATATACTTATTTAAAAAAAACCAAAACATGTACTGCCTGTCCAGAGTAATGCCTGTTTCAGGTAGTAGTACAAGGTTGTCAAAGCAGGCTGAGAGAAAAGAGAAGAATGATTTATATGTTGGGGAATCTGTTCATAAAAAGAAAAAAAACGGCAACCAAAAAACTCCTTGGAAATGATTGTGGGATTGCCAGACTTTTAAACACATTTTTCCTGACAGTACTAGAAGACAGAGTAAACACCTCTTGAGGAATCATTTCACACTATTTAGAACATTACAAAGGAAAAACACAATGATAGTAGCATAAACTATATCCAAAAGTTTACAATTACTATTTTATTTCACATTTAGATCATAGAGACAAATATCCACTGCTTAGATGCACTATCCACATACTTATTTATTTTCATAACACTCAAAATTTCCTTCTTCTGTGTTCAATAGTGCCTTGGATATCAGTAGATGAAAGAGCCATAGCAGAATATCTACCCATATATCACAATTGCCAGGGTAAATACCATCTTCGTTAATCCTGCATTCTTTAAAATTTCCCAGGATATTTTATACAATTTTAAGCATTTAAGCAGAGTAGCCCAGCACACACATTAGTTTATTACTGGGAGATAAAACTCAGAAAATGAGATCATTACTTTAGAAGACAGAAAGAAAATACAACTGCAACTGTTGATCCTGATTTTAATGTTGTTTAAGATATTATTTGGGCAAGGAAGCAGCCTTCAGAAAATGAGGATTCTTACTAGGACTCAGGAAGACACAGGAAAACTGAAATAAGAGGGCTCATATTGCCATTGTTTAAACTCACTGTGATGCCCAAAGGAGTGTACCAAACCTTACATTTTCAGGTAAACTCTCATAACTCGAGAAGAACTAAGTAATCACTGTCAAGGGGTCTAAGACAGTGAAAGAAATTAATCACCTGGCATCTACTTTGTGCAAAGGACTTCCAGAATATATACCATTATAAATTCTTTGATTTGACATCAAAGTAGGATCTTAGGCCATTGAAATTGCTGTCACTATGAGTAAAAAAATGCATCTATCAAAATAGTCCTTAATTAGCATATCAGAGACCATAGCCAATTTATACTGCACAACAGTTGGGGTATTTCTGGTATTTCTGTATCCAAGTAGTCCATTGCTATGAAAAAAATATTTACCTGTCTCTGTTCTGAGCTCTGCTGTCATCACACTAATGAGGAAAGTAAAGTAATTATGATAGCTTATCATACTTTTCTCCATAGAACTCTGTATCTTGGACACCTTGGCAGTATGTAATAAATTGTAGCCATATACGCAGTATATAAATAGATCATACAACAAACAAGTAAATTAGGTTTGTGCAGGCATTGCTCTTACTGAAATCAGAGGCAGAAACAGGACAAGGTCAGGCCTTACAATCCTTTAACAAGCAGCACTGACAAAATGTTGATAGAACCATATTGATTTCAATAACTGTATTTTCCTTTTACGCTGGTGTCAGCACACAAGCCAGTCTACACACATTTTCATGTCTGCCTCAGCTTAAACAAAGCCCATTGACAGAGATTTTGGCACCAGCAGCTATTTCACATCTCCACTGTGGACTGCTAACTGCAAGAGTGACCTCCCTAAGCCACCAGCAAAACTTTGTACTAACATACTATCATACCAACTGTATGTCAGTAAAATGTGCGTGTAACTTTTCAGCAAGAAGATGCTGAGGTAAAAGGCAGTTTCATGCCTGAAAAAAAAACAAGGGAAATTGTGAGATGGCTTCTGGTTTGGAGAATTTAAACCTCAGTCCCAGATGATGAATCATTCATAAAATTATCTTCATTGGCATCCTTAACACCAGTTTCTAATATCTATTTCTTCATTATTTATGCTATCTATTCAATCAATGGCTATTACATATTTCAGTTTGTTTTTTAAAATGCTTATTAATGACACTGCTGACATCCCTTTTCCTATCTGTGACACCAGGCTTTTACTTTCTGTGTGGTGAATTAATGACAGCAATTATCTCTGTGCCTTGACAACACAAAATTCTGCCCAAGGGCTTCTTCAAACATAAAGGAGAGGAAGATTGATTAAAGCAAATGCAATTAATTTAATGTCTCTTGAAGACAAACGGTCTGATGTAATACATATGACATCTTGAAAATCTAGATCACACTCTTGACTTAAATATTATCACTTCAATATCAAAATTAGGCCAGTTATATGTTTATAGGATCAGAGAAAAAAATGGGTGAAATGAACATATTTAGTTTGGAAACAGATCAGTTAAATGAATAATTTTTTTTTCACTACCAAATCTATTAGCCCTGATAATCTCTAATGATTATGGGGGAAATCTCTGGATTTCCTACATTGGAATTGCAGTTACATACCTGTTGCTAAAGGCCTCTAAAGAAAAAGGATGCTCAAAAATCAGTTTCTGTGTTTAAAGGACAGACTTTGTGGGATGCACATATGCAAACAAAAAGTATTTACAAGCCTGTGCAAACCTGAGCGTGTGCTCTCTGAGCAACACACATCGATTTCAAGTGTGAATTCTACAAATTCCAAGAACCCCACAAACAGACAGGCATTTCTAAGCAGCAAGAGGCAGCTTTAGAAAAGCAGTGAGGACAGACTATGAAAAGCAAGCCAAAAAACCACACAAGTAATCATTTTATAAATTACTATGAAAACTGTTTTCTGTTTGATCTGAAAATACCATTTGCAGCCTGAGAAGCAAATTGTGTCTTCCAAGTATTAATATCACTGCATAAATGAAGATTTCTAGTACACAAATCATACACAATGCACAACTGTGCAGATGGATGAGAATTTGGATCTAAATGTTCAAAGAGACAACAGAAAAAAATTAAAAGTATGTTATGAGAAGTACAGAATTGTGATAGCATAACATCAGTCACACATCATCATTAAAATGTTAAAGGAGTGCTTGGGCAATTCACATCCCTCATACAAGATCAGAAGAGCTTCTTTCTAAATTGGAGCAAGATAATTGATTCCCCCCACCCCAAGATTGTTTCAGACATTTCCTGTCATCTTGAATTTCTGAATTTAAGACAATGATGATATCCAGTTATATTATTGTTGTTCCTTTATGCAGTGTGACATAAATGATATGAGGCATCTCAACAACATACAGCTGAATACCAGAAAACTTTACCAGGGGCTTCACATGAACTCAGTTTTACTCCTCAAAACAAAATATATTTTGTGCCTTCTTTCAAAGATTTTATACAATGAAGATGAACTACATTATTGTTACACAAACACAATTAAGTGTTGCACATCATTAGCAATTAATATTTCATTAGAAATTGATTTTCTGTAAAACTCAGAAGATAAACAATTGCATTCTGTATTTATTATTTAGATTAGGTTAGGGGTGAGGGGGTAAGGAATAAATATTTACTCTACAAATATGACTACTAGCACTGTTAAAACAGGGCACATAGAGCTTTGATCACCTTCAAAATTGTACCAGGACTTCTAATATAGCATAAATGCAGTGCCACATTATTTTGAAGAGTAAAAAGGGTTATTCTCACAGAGAACACCCTTCTGTCCAATACCAAGTAAATGCCAATTAAATCAAGGTTCTCCTGGAGTTGTACTGACCTGAACATAGTCTCTGCTGTAGCAGAGGAGGAGGAGGAGGAGTTAAATCTCTGACAGTAAGCTTGGCTAAAACTTTGTGAATTTTATGAAAATATTTTAAATTCCAGCATTCTCATCTATCACAAAATTGAATAATTTTAAAGGGTTGTGGATTCTTTAGAAAAAGCAAGATAGAGAAGCTAAGTGCTATGGGATCACAATGCATCACCAATTCAAGTCTTTCTCTGAACCAAGGTCTCACACATCCCAGTCAAAGACTTTGGTTTTTTTATCTGTACATCATGATTTTTTCTCATCCCACCCCCTTCTATTATTTTTATCCATGTGCATTTACTGTGAAGTGACTATAATAAAACATCCTGGGGAAATGGAACTTACATTTTTCATAGCAAGGTTAGCAAGGTTATATTGCAAGATATATTATATTATAGTTATATTTATTATATTTTAGTTATATTATATATAGTTATATTTAGCAATTTTATATTGCTAGAAACTGAAAGGAAGAAACACCCTGTTCTAAAATAGCAGCCTAAGGGTTCTTATTCATCTCTGTCTATTTGAGACTCTGTATTGAACCTGACACATCTAATTAATGAGTTACTTTTAAAATATGTAAACTACAATGTTATCTTAATATCCTAACAGCTTTGGCTTCTATAAGCCCACCTTGTTTCATTATTCTCAGGATAATAGAAAAGCTAGCCTAGACTGAAAGTTCAGAGGTTGTTTATTCTTCAGGTAAAACACTACCCAGAAGCCAAAGCAAAGAGATCAGCAGAAGTGTTGGAGTATCAATACAGTACTATTTTTGTGGCATATAATTGGTGTTTGTGTTATTCATTTCTTTTTTTCCTCTTAAAAGATACAGCTGTATCAGATAGGTCACAAATGAAGCCCATTATGACTAGCCAGAAACAGAGGAATAAGAGAAAATACTGTTTTGGTGAAGATGTATACATAGAATATAAAATTTATTGAGAAATAATTTTCATGGAAATTAAATAACAAAACATCCATCAATGTGAGCAGGATGAAATTGACTTTTAAAAGCAGGTCTGATGCTGACTCAGTGTTGAGGGTACTCTTTTCCTTTGCCTATATTTTCAAGAGTCTGCCATTTGGTATGAATTAGGTAGGAAAAAATTCTTCAGCCCTTGGCTTGCCAGGTCGAGTCTGATAGAAGCTGCCCTAGAATTAGGAGCCTCCTGCAGTGCTAAAACACAAACTGATGCTAATCCCTCCTCACCTCCAGCAGGCTAGCAGGTCTTCTTTTTAGTATGCAAAGCCATTTATTATTGGAAAAATAGGGTTATTCCTCCTCTGGATATATTCGTTCTTGTTTATTTGTTAGCTTTAGCAGAAAGTGGATTTGGCTTTTATCACTGTTCTTTAAACCTTTAGGGAGATTAAACCCTGGCATGCACACTGACCACATGCTCCTAATCCCTCCAAAACATTTTTTGTTCTGAACCATTTTTATATGTGCTAAGTAGGAATGGAACAAATAAAAGTTAAACAATTAAAGGATTGAGTTTTATTACTTTGATACATGTAAAAATCTAGCAGGCACACATACTTCACATCTGTGATTTTGGTGATGAGTACAAGTATATGCAAAAATCTACATATTAATTTTTGCTTGAGACAAATGCATTAAAAATCTCATCTATGTACATTTCCAGCAAACTAGCATTTTTAGGAGCACAATGCAGTAAATTCTGGGAAAATGCACATAAAAGGCAGTTAAGAAAATTATTAATGGTGATATCAGCTCAACAGTAATAGTGAACATATTATAAAGTGCTTCCTACAGAAATCGAATGTTATTCTATTTTAATAATTTTGCCAAAAAAAATGTCAATATACAAGCAAACTCTCCTAAAACATCCACCTAAGAATAATTTGCAGCTCCAAAATCTATCTGAAGCAATTTTCAACCAGGTTTCATTCCTTTCTGTTTTATTTTAAATTCTTCCTTTGCAGAGATAGGTGGTTATGACTTTTAGAGAAAATAAACAAGATGAAAATGAGATACAGAAATAAAAAGGGATTTAAAGACAATCTATTGTTCATTGCAAAGGTCCTCAGCTTCAGTTCCGAGTCCATGAGGGTGGCAGCCTAGCAAACATTTCACAGGGAAGGTTTCACAAAAACCCAGTCATGCTAATTCACATTGAACACTCTCTGAAAGCTCAGATGTTATACAGTTACATTGAATTAATTCTAGTCAAACATGATCTAGATAAATAGAAATCTTCTTATCTTGAATACTGTTAATATGATGAATTAATGCTACTTCACCTCCACCACCCCACCCACCTTCATCCCTGCACCCCTTCTCACACAGGTAGATGAACAATTAGGGTCTGACCTTCTGTATTAAAATTCCTAAGCTAGAAAGGCCCTGAATATGTAATGCAAAGTATTTCTGACAAAGGTATTCATATTAATTATTTTAATCTCACAAATTGATTATAAAAGTTAATAATAACAATAATCTATAATAATATATGAATAATAATATCTTTTTTTTCTTTTTCAACCACAAGAAACATAAAAAGAATTTACCAACATAGGACTTGCAATAGTGAAGAGCAACTAATAAGGAAATTTAGAATAAAATGAGATTTAGAATAAACAGATGTTCATTACGCAAGTCTGGTTGCTTGGTTGGTCAGTTGATTGGTTGGTTGGTTGGTTTGTTGATTTTTTAAACGAGACAGATTTGTAATTGAATGAATTCATGTGATCATTTAACATTATCAATTTGTCTCAAAATATTGTTGAGCATCGCTGTTGAAAAGGAGTAATGTTCCACAGAAAGGAAAGAAAATGGTGGTTGAAAACTTATTTTTCATTCCTACTGGATTCCACTTGAAATATTGCAGTGAATATTTTTCCAAAGAGTACCTGAGAACACTGTAGAGATGCAGTATGACAGCACTGGCCAGGTGTCAATCATTTCACCCATTTGCTAACTCAGGGTATTTTCAGAATCTGTTAGCAACCTTGCTTTGTCTTCTGTTTTAATTACTGTTGAATAAATTTAATATTTGAATTTTATTCTCTTAATGTTATCAAATTATTAAATTTTAGACTACTTCCTCCATAATTAAATAGAGTTTATTCAATAAAAATTATTTACTTTTATTACATGCCATAAAAAATATGAGTCCATAGGGGCCAGATGGCCATTGTTGGGCCTTTTATCATCCTGTATTATCCACTTATCAGCCTTAAGTATGAATATTCTGTAAGTTCTCTGTAGGGAATCTAAAAAGCAAATTAGCACTGAAATTTTCTGGAAAGAATTGAGAAAAAAGTTTTCTCATGGAACAGTTTCAAAACTGTTGGTCACAAAGAGCAAACTGATGATAGTTTTATGAGAACAGCAGATGTTTCTGCCTTTTTAAAGATCACACCTTAAATGTCATTCTTAATATTGCAAGCTTTGAGCATTTTGGTTTTGGCCCTTTTACTATATCTTCCATGATTCTTAGATTTCTCCTAATATTATATTGTTCTAAAACAATTCTAGATTTTTTAAATAATTTATCATATATAGCAATGTGTTGTACAGAATAGAGACATTAGTTCATGCCTCCAAGTTTTACTCATATTTCTTAAGGGTGCACTTTATACAACTACAAATAAATGATGAATTCTATTGTAATAATGACAACTCTCACTAATTTTAATGATCTTAGAAAATTTCAATAAATGATACTTTCCCCTCATTAAGAAACAATTCTTAACAGGGACAGAGAGAAGACAAAATTCAAGAAAAATGGAATTAGAATTAGATAAGCATAGTTCTTATTTTAGAGTGAGAGGAGAGAAAAGCCATGAAATTCAAGGCCAGTTAGTTCAATTTCAGTCCCTTAAAAGTGGTAGAAGAAATAATCAAACACTGTTTGAGCACTTACAAGATAAGAAAGTTGTGAAGATGAGTAACAGTGACAGTGGATTCATCAAGAACAAGTCATGTCAAAATAATTTTTTCCCTCATGATGGCATAATAGGCCTTTTGGATACAGGAAAGCAGTCTCGTTGTCATTGTGCTTCTCTTTAAAAAGATGTCCAGTGCTCTTTCTCATGACCTTTTGATAAAAAAACTAGGGAAACACTCCCTGGATGGAATCAGGGAGTGTTGTTATTATCAGGGAGTGTTGTTGTCAGGCTGGACAAGGGTTTGCAGTACTGTTCCACAGGGGTAGGAGCGCATTCATTAACAGTTTAGATAAAGAAATCAAAAGTAGGGTTATTACATCTAGAAGTTGACAGACACCATGCTGAGAGAACTGCAAATGCATTGTTCCAAATTAATCTCAACAGGCTGAAGTCTGAAGAAAATTAGGTACAAATAAGGGCAAGAGCTGCATCTCACTGTAGAAAAATTAACCAGTTCATTGCAGAAGGGAAACAACTGGCAGAGAGCAATAGTATCTCAGTGGCTCTGTCACAAGCTAAACATGACATTTTATGTAAAAATGAAATTTTGACATTTATAAATAGTATTTTTTAAAACTCTTCAATTCTATCCAATACAAGCAAGACCTTCAGTGTAATATTATATCTTTTTTGAGAACAGCATTTTAGAAAAGATATGGAACAAGAGAAACTCCAGAGATACAGGAAACCTTCAGTAAGTGGTTAAAGGAAGCAGGCTGGTTAGGTCAAGAGAAGGAGACTGAGAGGCAATATGATATGCCAAAAATATTAAAAAGTGGGAATAATAAGAAAGCAAAAGTTCTTATTTTTGTTCTCTGTGGATTTGAGTTCAAAATAAACTGATAATTTAGCCTTGGCTTGTGGTGAAACTTGATCACTCAAGGTCTGAAACTATAAAAATCATTAAATGAGTGTCTGAATTTTAAATATAGATGTGAGGAGTAATTATGTGAATTCAAAATCACATATAGCAGGCTTCTAAAGCAATTAAAAATGTCATTCTTCCTTAGACTTACATTCACACATTACTGCTTAATGTACTGTAATACTGATTCCATTAAAATGAGAGAAACAAACAAGAAAAATCAAACAAGCAAAAACAAATCCTCAAACCAACCAACCAATATAAAAAAAGCCAAAACACCAACCACAACCCAAACCCTCTTTTTTCTTTTAGTTTTAAATATTCAGAAACTCACAATATTATGTGGCTGGAAGGGAAACAGAAATATTTCAGTTTTCACAATTTAACCTGCAGAAACCTGTCTGACAAGTTTTAAAAGTGATTCTGAATGAGATTTCAGTCATAACCAGACTGCTAACTCAAACACTTCTATGTCTGTGGTGAGCCCAGGGGAAATACGTAAGTCTGCACAAAAAGTGATCTAGTTTTGCATTAGAACTCAAGACTGAAGATCATAAAACTGAAATAAATAGGAATTTTAAATTTAATTATGTCACCTTTTTGGTCATCTTTCTAGTTTTTAATGTGTTTAAGTGACTCTTTCATAAACATTAAGTATTTATATAACCAGAGCAAATATTGAGCATTACGAAGACACCAGTTTGATGTTCTCTCAACAACAGAGCCCATGTCCTCTTTCAGAAGACGAACTCCTCAAGCCTGCAGATAACAGTGACTGACAAAATATCCAAGAACATCTGAAACTGTCAAGTCTTGACTGCACTGCCAGTGCCAGATTTGCAGTGGGTAAGGAGCCATAAGACAGGCTGTTCAAAGCAGCAGCAGTGATTTACAGCTGCTGCTTTCCCTCCTCCCCTCCTTCATTGGGCTCTCTGCTCTTCCTTCCTGCTTTTGATGGTTCTGACTCTGGAAACCTCATTGTCCTTTAACAGCAAATGAGTACAATTCTTCCAGTGATCAGAACCTGTCATTTCAGAACCTCATATAAGTTAATAAAAGGGAATAATTTTAACTCTGACTAAAGTTCTTTAGTTGTAAATATCGAGCACATGACAATTTTTTTTATAAAGGTTATGTGTTTGTCAACTGAAACCGTATAATGATCTCTCCAATTTATGTATCATCTCTACAGTTTATATCTCTTTTGTTCCTTAAAACTTCCTGAAAGAAAAGATGTTCAGATCATTGCTTCCAGAGAACCTCTTATATCGTCAAATTTATTTCTATTTGGTGTCAAAAGTAGTTATTATCATGCTTATAATGCATCTTAATCACATTTCTGCCAGCTGAGTGCTACTTACAATTCCATTAAGGTGGCCACTAACAATACAGTTAAGACACATGCATAACTTTACAGGGATAATGCCACTAAATTCAGTGAATCAATAGATGGCTTGCTTGTTAACTACAATGTTATGCTTTAAGATTCTTAACTGCTTGCTTAAATGAAAGGTTATAACATGTATTTTTAAATGTGACTATATGTTATTTGGTGTTCCTCAATAAGAGTTTGGAATTCATTTTTCTTCAAGACCGTTAAGAGATTTACCAGGTGAAATAAGTTATCATGATACCAATGTAACACTCGAGGACTGCAGAACAATAATACAGTATGCCAGCACTGCTGTGTCTCAACATTTCATCAGAAATATATAATAGGTAAAAATTTGAATATCTTTATGTGTATGACCTGGCTGTTCCTGTAGAAAAAGATCTATCCTTGTCAATAAGGGCACTATTGATAGTAGGGAAGATTGAGTTCATTTTTTTCCAAGTAAGGAAAAGTCCATTTAGCAATGTCCTCTAATTTCTAGAGGCAATAATTACTGTGTCCTCTTCATATACACGGAAAGTGCTTCAGTAACACAGAAGAGTCTTAAACCAGATACAAAAAGTGATACCATATTCTTTTTTTCATCTATTTTAAGAGGAAAAAGAAAAACAGCCATGGGACCAGGAAGGACAAGGAAAACAGAGCTAACAGAGGCAGGCATCAGACACAGCAGGTTGCTTAGTGTTTTTAGGGTTCTGCTTGTGTACAGCCTGTGAATCCCTTCTGGGATAACCAGGGATTTCTGGGAACTCCTGAAGGAACCTCAGGGCACCTGCTTCATCAGGAAAAAGCAGCCATGGGGCCTGTGACTCCCAGCAGCTTGTAAAGAGGCTACTCATGATCAAAGGGTACTTTGAGCTTTGAGCAAGGAGAGACAAGTACCCTTTCAGCAGGTACTGGGAGAGGTGAGCTTAAGGGCCAGCCCAGTGTGAATTTCCCAGAGAAGCATTTTCTGCAGATGATGTGCAAAAGCCTTCTGGAAACCCTGCTGCTGAGGAGAGAATCTGTGTGCTGCAGCAGCGGGGAGTGACACAGCGTGTCCCCAGCACACACCAGAGCAGCTACCCCAGCTTATCAGATACCAGGCTCCCAAGGGATGATGATGCATCTCTGCAGGCCCCTTACTGAGGGGCCATCCACCAAGTGGAGGGGAGCTGTGACAAAGCTGGGCAAGAAAGGTCTGTGCTTATTTGGTGCAGAAATGGAGTCTCACAGCATGTCCAAACCGGAGACTTAACAATTGCAGGAAAAAAGTTCCTTCTCTGCTGCAAAAGGGTCGGTGTGGTGGTGGCAGATGAGGAGCTGAGTGTGAGCAGCACACTGAGGAGGTGATCCTTCCTGTCTCCTGAGCACTGGGGAGAGCACAGCTGGAGCACCGTGTCCAGGTCTGGGCTCGACAGTAAGAGACACACACAGACTGCAGTGAGTACTACAAAGGGTCACAAAGATGGTAAAGGAGCATCTTTTATGCAAGAAGAAGTTGAGAAAGCTGAGACTTTTCAGCTTGGAGAAGGGAATACTTGAGAAAGGAATCTTATATCATTGTGTATAAATATCTTTTTGGGTGGAGGCAGACTCTTCTCTGTCATGTCCAGAGACAGGACAAGAGGCAATGAGCACATACCAAACCAGAGCAAGTTATGTTGAAGCATTAAAAACAGAACAAAGCAAATTAAAAAAAAAAAATTAAAAAAAAAAAAAGACAACCAAATAAACAAAAAATCCCAAACACAAAAACACCAAAAGAAAAAAAAAACCTTTTTAGTGTGCAAGAATCCAAACAGTGGAATAGGTTGCTCTGAGAGGTTGAGTAGTCTCACTCCCTGGAGATATTTCACATTCAACTGCATGCAGACCTGAGCAAGCTGCTGCTGTAGCTGTCTACTCTGAGCAGAGAGGGTTGTGCTAGACATCTCCAGAGGACCAGCCTGGTTTTGTGAGCAGTAACTGTTTCTGAGATCTAGTGATCCCAGACCTTCAGAAAGTTGCAAATTATCAATCACAATGACATGATTTGCAACCATTTGGCTGTACCACCAAGCCAAAAGAGGTGTAAAAGGACCACAGGCAATGCTTTTTGATGACATAAGAATGGAAGATGACCCATGAAAAACCCACATTATTAATTGCTGACAGTCTGGTGGAAAGGCTTCAGGAGCTCAACCCTCAATAGCTTTATGTTGGAGGAACTAATAAAGAGTCAAGCATTTAAAAAATTGCACCTGTAGTCAAGGCATTCGTGATATGCATGATTCTTATGTTTAAGATATGCATGATTCTGGCATGGAAATTTATAGTATTTTCTCTTTAGAAGTAAGATTGACTAATTAACTAAATAGCTGCAGATATGTGTAAATGGAAACAAATCTCTTTGTAAAAATGCAGCTCTAGATTATAATTAGAAACTAATAAGTAATTTTCTTCTAATTTTAAAAGTTTATAAAACATGGATAAAATCAAAAGGAGTTTACAATGACTTGCAGTTTCAATTGAGCCAACAGACAAAGAAGCAGAAAATACAATACCTGAAGCAGGTCCAATGAAATTAAGAAAAAATGCATGTAACACAGAGAGAGTGGAAACCTTTACTGCAATTACACAGATCTTGTATGTTACAGACAGAGGTATTTTCTAGCCTTAAGGATTCTATGATGCTATGATAAAATATTAAAATATTACCACAAATAACATTACACAAAATATTACCAGAAATTAACATAAGTAATTTCAATTAAAAGAGACAATTTTTTTCAGAAGTGCTACTTTTGAAAAGACATGCTTCCCAGAATGAGATTGGGCATGTAAATGTGGAAAATTACACAAAAATTATATAACTTTGGGATATACACAGTGGAATGGGCTGCAAAAATCTTTTGATAGTATTTTTTCTTATTCCTGTGAACTGCTCTTTTAGGATTCATTTAGTGATTAATTGCTGTCCTCACTAGATGCTAATATTGCAACAGAAATCTACAGAATAAATTGTGCCAGTGCAAATGAGGCAGTGATTGGCAGGCCTTTCTTAATTATGGCAGTAGGTTTAGCACTTGTGTTAATCTGAAATTCATTAACATGTCTCCAGATACCACTAGTTAAATCCAGTTTGCCAACAGGCAGAGTCAGCTCTGAAATTAGTGCTTCAGAAAACCTTGTTTATTGCCTGATGTCCTCTGAAAAAAAAATCACTGAGGTCAGGTTTCCTGACATATTGTTTGACTGGATTCCCAGAATAATTCCATTATATTCTCAAGAGGCAACCCTGAACACACTAAACCTAGAATAAGGTTTGTGCCAAAATCACTTATCTACAAGTAAATCTCTTATTTCTTCAAACAGATTCTTAATTCCTCCTTTTATACTTTATTGATGTGTTTTTTCAGGCTATATTTTCATGATCAATAGTTATTCTACCCATATAGAAATCTCTGTAGATGAAACGGACAGAAATGCAAATAAAGATAAAAGCTACATAAATTTTTCAGAAATGGATCATGCCAAAAATCCTGGTGTCTTCTTTTGACAGACATTATTTACTTATTTACAAGGAAAGCCTGACAGATAGAATCTCTCTGGATTTCAGAAATGTATTCCGTAGGAGATGACTGATTAAAATTGAAAAGGTGGGGATCAGAAGCCGGACTGTAAAGTGGATCAAAAAGGAGATCAAACATGTTGTGCTGAAAGTGTCCTGGTATTGGTAGCTTCCCTGTGCAGTTCTTCAGAGTCTATTTTGGAAAATTTTAGTGTTTTCACCACTGAGTATGCCCTCAAGGGGCAAAAAAATTTTGGGACATATAAGCACTAAAGAAATGCAACAATAGCATGAATATGGATAGGGTACACTGGTAACATGGAATGAGATTAAACACCATATGGCAGAATTTGGGTAATCTTAGGCAGTAAAAAAAGATTATATGTGAATCCTGAGGCATTTACAGGCTAATAACAGGAATTTTGCTAAGAATACAGAGTGCTGGTGTTTCTGGAAACAAGAGAAGAGAAAATGTGTAACAGTTCAGATAAATCTCACAAATTTCTTTGCCTTTCTCTTCAGTCTATTTCTTCAAGCAAATTAAGGATTTATAATCTACCTTTGTAATGTCATAAAATTATTTTTATCTCTAATATAATTTTTAACAGTATATTTTGCAAACTTTTCTCCAGTCTTATTGTGTAGACCTTCCTTATGCCAGAGCACTAAATCTTGCAATGATTTTATATAGATCTCCTCAGATCCCTGAGCAGGTCATCATATAAAGCCATGAAAGACAACCTGTCATTAAACATTTTACTTAATCTCTTCTAAATCTAGCATTGAGCTTTCTGTACACGTCTTCATTCTTATTTCTTTTTCACTCATATACCAAATGCTTTTACATATATTTCTTGGAATATGCTGCACTTTTTCTTGGAAATGCTTAGTCATTATGCATTGTGTGGGCAGATGCTATAGAGATGGAAAAGGTGAATGCTACAGAACAATTAATTATATAATTCATTTCGCCATCTCATTTCTCTAGTCATGATTATCAAAGTCCCTCCCTTTCTGAGCAGACTGTTGACAAATGACAACTGAAAAATAACATTATCTCTTTGGGCTCCCCAGGGCCTCCAGAATAAAACAGAAGACTCCTCTACCACACTCAGTCCTTTCCCCCAGGTAACTTCTCCAGTTTGCTTAAGTTCCAAATAATAAATAGCTTTGTAAGTACTGTTGCTTGCTCCCAAACATTTCTTTTTTGTTTGTTTAATGTTCAGTTCCCCAACTTTGTCAACCCCTGTCACTTACTGTCAAAATTACTTTTCTAAGTGTATTACAGACACACAAAGGTCTGCATTTACATCTTTTTATCCACCGGCTCTTCCTATCAGTTTTGGTCTTTTATAACCAATTTTATTTTTATTTTTCCTAACCTGTTTTTCCAACTTCCTTTCCCTTTGTAAGCTTTGCAAATGGCAGATTATTTTCAGTTTTAAAGGTGTTTTCATACTGGTATAATTTAAAATCTTGTTTCACAAGATGCATTTAAACAATCTTCTTTAAGATTAACAATTTTGTCTGTAAGGAGATTTTAGCATTTGGTTATGTCTTAATGACTCTATACAATCTCTGTGCATGCAAGGAAGAATTCCATGTGGATTGCTTTTCTTCTGATTGCTTTTAAAGCAGACACAAATAATAGTCTAATTTTATTGATATATAATTTATGGTTATAATTACTGCATTTGTTACTGATTATTAGATTTATACCTCTCTGCAAAGCTAGTTATAATATGACTTTGGTACATATTGTTAAGCTCCTGCCATCTCTTTTTTATTTGGTAGACATCTTTCAAGTGATTTACAATTAAAATTCACCACTTTATTCCTAGCTTCTATCCTTCAGCTCATTTTTTCTCAAAAAAAACAGAACAATATTGCAGTCCTCTCACCTGTTTTTGGAAATAGATAATTCATGGAGTTTTATAGATTTTCTCTGTTGTCATTGGAGGCATCTATACAGAGCAATCCATCTGGCATATTTTAGAGAATTAAATGGTGAGGCAAACCACGCCCCACTAAATGACTTTCTCACCATTCACTCTAAAAGCTCTGTAATCAACTAGCTTATGTGTAGACAGCTGTACTCACCACATCTAATATGAAACAAATTGAATTCTATTCCTACACTGTTTGGCTATTTGAATAGTTAAAGTCTCTGTGCTCCTGTATTATTCCATTTCTATACTTGTCCCCTCCTCCACATCATCTAGTTGCAATACACACACAAAATAAGGCAAATCCAATACATCATAGTAGTTTTGTTATGACCTTTCACAGCACTAAGAAAAACTGCACCTTTTATCACCTACATCATCATGTCTGTACTGTTTCTGTTATTTCTCATGGACAAAAACACAAAAAGCAATACCGTATAAATAGTCCTTGTCTCTAATCTATGTACTGTTCAATATTTGTAGTGTGTCAATCTACTAAAGTTATAAGCCTTTCTGTTTTTCTGTGCCTAACCTTATTACTTTCTATTTCCTAGCAACAAATCATATAGTTCAGGCGCAGGCTTTTGACCCTGTTCTATAGGAATCACGTTCATTTGTTCTCACCCTCAGTGCTTTTTCCACAGACTTCTATTATTGTCAGGCTTCATCATCCTTCAGCATTTCCCTACTCAGAAACCTTTTGTTACATATCTGTCTAGCAATTCATACCAACATGTGTGCTCATACCTATTTAACACTCCATTAGAAACCATTATCAAGTCAGCACCATGAAGATAAAATATTTAAATTTTCAGAAATTTTTTTCATTGATCTGGTTGTTATTGATTTTGACAGAGGGATCTCTGAGGGAGGACAAAGAAGCAATTGTATCAGTAGCAAGGAAGAAAATCTAGGAGAATTTATAGCCATCTTTACAAATTTTGAAGTGTCAGAAGGACATACAAAACCAAGAAAATAAAGGTAGACACATCTGTATTAATTTTTCATATATGATCCTTAATAAAAGATCTATGTGTAATCTCAGAAGACACTGAACCCCATGAGAATTATTCCCTTTTTTGATCACCTCCCATTTAGCCACTATACATCAACATTTACAAGGTCTGGGTTATCACCTCCAAGGACTTCACAATCTGCAAAGATCTATATAAAACAGGATGACATTTTTACAAGACAAGGAACAATAGGAAGGGCCGGGCTCCAGATGACGTTTTTAGTGACCAAGATCTGAGTTGAATTTAATTATCTAAGAACTGTCCACGTGGCACCAATTTGCATCTCTAAGTTACTGAAGTACCAGCATTTACACTCCCCCTTTCAGAGGCTCCTTAGCCCAGCCAGTGAGGCACACAGCTTTTTCTTCACCCACATTGCAGCTTGGATCCAAGAGGGAGAGGCACACTTACTTTTTGCCCATTTCTCTGATCTGAGTTGTCCCCTCAGGACAGAAATCAAGATAAATGCAGCTACAAACTCCCAGGGATCCTGGATGCTGAGGGAGGCAGCTCAGCTCTGCTGTCACCTTGGCACAAGGGAGCCCTGCCCAAACACAACAGCCAGTTGTGTCTATGTACCATGGAATAATTCACCAAAGCCCTATATCTAAACCACATTTTATCCCTTCATATTTGCTGTGCAAATTGATGTATGCATTAGGAACTTGAGTTAACAACTTGGATTTAGGAACATCTGCTTGAAAATTACTTTCTTTATTTTACACATTCCTCAGACTTTTCTGTTTTACTATACAAGGTTTAGAACTCACTCATTAAAACAAGAAATTTATTAAAACAATGTGCATTTTATGCCCGGGGAAGAAAGAAACCTCGCCTAAGCACATTGTGCATAAACAATATCCCTTGCTGGTAAAAAACAGTGAAAGTGACAAACAGAAAAAAATTATCAGTGTTTGAGCTGCAATTAGTCCATGCATAAAGGAGGATCAATACAACAATTTGTAACTATCAAAAGCTGGAGCCTTTAAAAGCCAGCTGGCTTGGCAGAAACCTTCCCACAGTGGCTGTATGTCAATATAAGGATTATTTTCAAGCACCCTTAGTTGTTTTTCTGTAACATGATAAGCAGTGGACTCTAATATCCTAAGGCTTTCTCTTCAGATCTCTGGGTAGGACTTGGAGAGCCACACCAGAGACTGCGCTAAATAAGCCTTTCAAGTTTGTACACTCTGGCATGTTTTGAGGAGTCTAACTGCCCTGTAGCTGCATATCCTGCATGCAGATGATGACTTGGGGTTCCATACATCATTTTTGCCTTCCCTTAAAATGCATAATAATCATCCCAAAAAAGTGGGACACAGCTACTATAACTGTCCATATTATGAGCTATGACTTGATGCTACCTAGGGATATATTTATAAAATGTGATTATGTGTGACACAGGAGCACTGCCAATGCATTTTTGTCTCTCAAATCAGGATCAAGCTATATTGGAGCAAGTCCAGGGTAGTCCTTGGATAGCTGAAGAATTACACAGGAAAACCAAACATTGATCCAGCTAAAGTTCAGGGTGAGCAATAATGTATCTTCTGTGATTTTATCTGTTTCCTTGGCTTTACAGCCAAAAGAAAGAAATCTATTACTTAGGTCTCCATAAGATACATAAGATTTTGCAATTTTTCTCATCTTAAAGAGTTTGATGAGTATATGTATGGCAAACCTTGAGAGAAAAGAAATTCTGAGCAGGCAGCAGAGTACAGTGCATGGGTGATATATAGCTACTTCCCTTCCACCAAGTCTGTACAAACTCTATCCTCTGCCTGCCACAAGTAAACACAAACTCCCTTGTCTTTCCACTGAAAAACATACAGCTACCAGGAAAATATTCATTTAGGGAATGTCAAGGACTATCTCTTGCTGTGTGTCTTAGGGTGGTTTTAGGATGTTTGTATCCCCAGTTGTCTGTTTTGCTTATGCTAGATATTGAGTTTCCTGCTTTTAAGATTAGATTGGAGAGCGAAAAGGTGGAGCAGGAAAAGCAGTAGAATATTTTTGCAGCTGTATTCAAAAACAGAGAGATAAGAGCTTCAGCTCTCTCTCTCCCGGTGCATGTTGTCTGCTGCGCAGACAGCAAGAAAGAGCTCTCTTTTGCTTTTAGTTAGTTTTTTTAGCTCGATGAGGCAGAGGAGTTTCCCAGAATGTGGCTTTTCTTCTTCTTGGAACTGATTGTCCCTGCTCTGGACTGAAAACCCAGAAAAACACCGGGAGCTCACACCCATGGCACACCGGGGCCGGGACGCGTCATTCTCCAGCAAAGGAGGGACTGATAAGAGACTGAGCGAGCCGAGCTACAGCCCACAAAAAGGACCCCCTCTCTGAATCTGCCACCTCTTCAGAACAATGAGAAGTTGCACTGTTTAGTATTATTCATTTTCTCATGCTTGTGAATACTTTGTTTGTTAAATAAACAGTTTTTTCCTCTTCTCTCATAGGAGATTTACCTCCCGAACTGGCTGGGGGACGGACAGCCTGAATCTGCTTTCCAGAGGGACCTCTTTGGAAGTTCCCTCCCTAAATATGCCCTAAACCAGAACAAATATAATGTGCTGCTCTTCTACTCCTGCAAACAAACGTATGTGGCAGAGAGCACATCTATAATCTCAAGATATTTTTAATTCCTCAGACAGCTCAGGTACCCACTATGTTATTAGGATGCTTTCCAAGCTCTTAGGAACCACCTTCCAGTATACGGCAAGTGCAACACCCAAACTCAGAGCCACATCTAAGTGACCAGATGATCCCTATAATAAAAATCAATAATTTTAAATGCAATTTTTTTTCTGTTTGCTTGGAAGTTGACCTGGATTTTGGGCTTTCTTATCTTTTTAAGAATCCTTTAGAGCTTGTTAAGTGAAGACTTTTCTATAGTTGGTTTCCAGTATGGTTGACATATTCCAGAACCAGTATTAGGAACACTAAATTTTCTATCAAATATAGTATGGTTGAAACTTTATAAACCTAGTGTTGATAAACATAATATTTCTGAGATTTTCTGGTTAGAATATAGACTTTTTCCTTTTTTGAACTAATCAATGAACACATAATATTTAATGTCCACTTCTCAAGAAATATTTGTGCAAACTGACGATGTTGCTCCATTGTAGAATGTAAAATAAAAAGGGTCAGTCAATTCAACTCAGTTAAATATTCACAATCTCACAGCATTCAGGTTGGCTCATTGAGTTTTAATACTTCCAAGCATTGGAAACTTCTGAACAGTAGTATCTAGAATCAATTTCTCTCTGCTGTGGTATTTGAATGTGGTTGTGCTTGTAGGACAAGGTCACAGATTAAAAAAAAAATTATTGCAATTTTGCAATCATCCTCTAACATTTTTCCTTGATTAATTTAGTCTGAATAGATCAATTTTCTTCTTCTTTATTGTTTGTTGTATTGGTAAATTCTAGTTACAAATGTCTTTAGCAACTCTCAATCTTTATCCACTTTAAGTTAAAGCATGTGGGAAAATGTTACAAAGAGATATGCAGTTAGCATGTACCTAGAATTCAAATACAAAAGAGTACTGCAGGAATAGACAATGCATTTTGGGTCCAATCTCTTAAACATAAAACACAGCATGCCATGTTGCCAAAATTATTGGATACCTTAATAATCAGAAATAATAAGAAATACTTCCTTTTCTGGGTTGGAGAAGCTTCTAAGATACACAGTCTTCCACATACTTAATATTTCATGCTATTAGATATGCTTTAACTGCAGAAAGCACAGAAGCAGATGAGTGTCCATGGTGCCTAAATGCAAATGGACAGGATCTCTCTGGTAGCCCTGAGAGGTACCAGCCTTCCCCAGTTATACGAAGAACAAGACACGTTGGAATTCACCAGCTACTGAAACAGGGAACCCAATTGGCCTGTATGGGATGAACAGAATCCTGCCTCTTTCCTCTTGAATACTTTGCTGAGTCTCCCCAAATTCTCCCGCTTTGCTTAAGATCACATCTGGTAACTGGGTCTAACACAAATAACTTGCTCTTGAATCCAATACTCCTTTGATTATGCACCTGAACTTGGTTGATTACTGCTGAGTACATCTCCCTAGAGAAGAAAAACTAAACAGTGCCATCTGATGATGCCAGTAATGTCTATTAACTTTAAAATTATCCTCTCTTCACTGCAATTCCTATGCCACAGTATTAAGCCTACATTATTTCACTGCCATTCCTTTTAATATAAAAAAATATTTTTTTCTTTATGTTACAACATAAGATTTATCAGGATAATTTCACTGACAGTGACCCTCTGAAATAATTACTTTATTTTTGAGTTTGTCACTTATAGGCCATTACTAGATACAAATAGATAATTTTTTACATAAATGATTTATAAATGCAGCTTCTTTATACAATCAAATGCCATTAACAAAATATTTTTTCCTTTTTTTCTTCCATATTCTCTATAATGTGTCTTGTTTTTAAGTAAATGTTGTAAGAAAATAAAAAGCTTATATTATTCAGTTAAAGAGGTATTAAAACCCGTCTATTTCCCCTCACATCTGTCCTGATGGCTTGCAGAACAGTTGCATTACCAAACAGGCCATAAATCAACAAGTGGGGAAAATTAGAAATTTGCACAAACATTCTCATTTGATTTGATAGATTTAAGAAAAGATTTTAAATATAAAAATTCAAGTTAGGAGGCTTTCCAAGGTATCATTTTCCTCAAAACGTGTCAGGCCTTCTTCCTGTTAATAAAAGTAAGGATATCAGAAGGGTTTAAAAATGCTGCAGAACTGAAACTGTGTTGTTTATGACACAGACTAAAAAGACCCCATAATTTCTTTGCAAACAGATACTTTTTGGTTGGAATTACAAGGGTTAATTTTTTCAGCCTCTTTGCTACAGCTTGAGCTTTTCACTTGATAGTAGGAAGGATATATCTGGATATCCGTACCTATCAGGAGATGCAAATCAATTTTCATTGAGTAATGAGAGTAAATCCTTTATCACCTTCCCTAGCATATTAATTATTAAAATATCTTATGAATTAGACCTTGTTTCTCAAAACGTAATTGACCTCAGTCAAGTTCTGCATCATGAATTTTGTATGTGGAGCATATATATTGCTCAATTAATCAGTACTTAAGATCTGTACATAAGCAAAAGCACAGCTATAAATTGCACTTGCTTTTAGGTTCTACATTCTAGTTTCACACCAATAATTTTCTTAATCACTAATTTTAATCACATGGACTCATGGTGCAACCTCAGAATCACAGCAGCTCCAAGCTCTGCTTGCTGAGCCTGCTTACATTATGGCCTTACATTACTTAAATCCATTAAGAGTGATTCAGATCACTCTGCAATTTTAGTTTCTTGTACAGCCACCTGGATTAATTCCATTAAAATAATTAGCATGCCAAAGCAGAATTTATTTGAAATCATTCCCTGTTAATTCCCAATAATAAGTTAACACTGGTAACAACTCTTTAATTTATTTAATATAAAGGCTCAGGAAATTGGACATCAGGATTCTTTGTTACAAGTGGTGTGCCCTAGTTCCCAATGCATTTGCAAGCCAAGTCAGACACCTGTGAAACTATGACAAAAGTACATGAAAAGGATTTTGAATTTAATTTTATGAATTCAGGTCTATGTTTATTTAAGCTTTAGTCAGGTTTTCAAACATTTCTCTGTACCACCAAGATTTCCAAAAAAATTTCATAGAATTTTGACATGTGATGTAGGTATGACAGAAAAACCATCACAGATCTTAAAAAAACTCCAGCACATTCCCCCTGCCACTCCCACTTCTGCAACTGAAAGCTGTATCTATTTTTTTAACACAGTACAGATTAGTGAAACTAGATTTGCTACCACAGTGAGTCCTAGCAAGGTCAGCAGCATTCTGCCCTTCCCAACTCATTGTTTATCTTAATTATCCATATCTGATCTATTCATCTGCTATTATCTCACATTATACTTAGACAGTTTTTTGACCCTATCAGAATATGGTACCAGTGGCATCCTATGATCCAAAGTGTTTCTGACAGTGAAAAGTTCTAAATTATGAGCTGCCTATAAGAACTCATAACTTGCAAAAAAATGCAAGACGTGCAAAATTTAAACTATTTTTAAAAGGGTTTTTTTTCTCTAAGGGTAGTTGTAGACTTGAGAGGAGGAATTTTAAAAACCTGAGTGAGGAGCATAGCGCCAGTACATTTTAAGGGGGACATTTACTTCTATTGTGCTTAATGCCTCAAAAGACGTCAAAACTTATCAGCCTGAAAGTGCACCATTTTGAAGCTTCTGTTTTAATGATAAATAAGGATTTGAGAATGCAAATTTTGTACTCAGTAAAAGAATAGAAAGGTGTCAGCTTTCTTGAAGAAAACATTTAAAACAGACTGAGCTGAATATTAAGTCAAGAGAGTTTTGCATAGATTGATGTCTTAGCAACTTCAAAAGATAATAGAAGAAGATTAATTTTGTAAACGGCTGATTCCACCATAATGATTCTCTAGAGGGTTCAAAATTCTTTATGGAAAATCTTATTCTTCTGGGGTTTCTTTAAATGTTCTGTATAGATGCTATCTTCTCAGAAAAAAAAATATTACAATGTGATAGAATAATCATTAATTTTTATTTTAGTCAACACCTTATTTTGAATTAGCCTGCTAGCTTCTGTTCTTTTATTCTCATTCACTGGTATTATTCTGCCATTTCAGGATGAATTTTTTGATATTCCCTTTTTAAACGGGGTTAATGCTGCAGTGTGTCTCTGTGTGTTCAGCCAAAATTAATCTTTCCTCAAAGGCATTAAATTAACATATGTAAAAAACAAATAACAGCAAGGCTTTCTCGTGCACTCAGACTATGAAATTAGTTCCGGAAGAATAAAGTAAAACATTGTTAAGGGGGGTTAGGTGATAATATATTTCTTTCTTTCAAGTCCAGGTAATATTATAGAATCACAGCAAGACCAAGGTGGGCAGGGAACTATGGAAATCACCAAGTTCAACCCCTTTTCTTAAGGCAGGCTCAGCTAGAGGAGGCTGCCTGTGTCCAGCCAGGTTTTGAGTGTGTCCAAGGATGGAGATTCCACAACTTTTTTTAAGCAGCCTGTTCCAGGGTTATTGTGGATTTGTCACAAAATCTGAGAAAGCAACATAGTTTCTGTACTTTGTCTAGAGAAGACCAAAGAAAAGGTTGCACACTCAGAATGTATTTCAAGTCTTTTCTTCACCAGGAGAGGGAAGGGATGTTGCAGAGACCTCTTGAAGAAGCAGACAACATTTACCTAAGCACTGATGGCAGAGAGGAGTCAGTGCTTCCACCTATCAAGTGCTCCATTCTCTACTATCCCTGCTTGCATAAAAAAGTCAAATTACCAAGTATCCCTATTACTCCCCAGGAAAAATAGCCCACCAAAGCAAATAAGATGTCTCTTTTCAAGTATGTGAGTAGAGGTCAAGTGCTGCCTTTACCTTCATAAGTTTAAAACTCATATTGTTATATTTGCAAATACATTTTGTTACAGAGTTACATATATCCCTCGAAGTTCTAAATTGTGTAAATGTAAATACAAATACAAATATATGACTAAAGGTAGGCAAAAAACAGCTACCTTACACTGCCTATTAAGAGAGAGTTGGGGAGGAGAAAGAAACACACAGGAGAGGTGGCAGGAAGAAAGAGTTTTATTCCCATCCAAGAAATAGCACTGTATCCATGCTGTAATTCTTTGCCTGGAAGGAAGTACAAAGATAAATCTTTTTCTTAAAATCAAAACAAAACCACCTTTGAAACACTTCCATCCACTGCAAATGCCTGCTCAAGTCCTGTTCCTGTTAACTGATAAGCACTTATGCTGAATTCAACAGAACACTTCTCATGAAGCACTCAGCACCTGCCAGGGAAAAAATTCTTATAAAACACCTGCTTGTTTTGTAGACAGAATAATGAAGTTAAATAGAATGAGAACACTAGAGTAATGTGATGGGAGAACATATTGAATCATGCCACAATTACCCTACTGCGCATATCACCATTTATAAATCTAATTAACAGAAAAACTCTTCTCTTTACAAAACTTAAAATACCAAATACCAGTTTTGCATAAATATCTCATTTGGATACAAAGAGTGATAGGAAAAATCTTTCAAATGTGGCAACTTATTAAAATAAGAACATCTTAAATGATAATATTCACTTTTTGCCTGGGAAAAAGAAAGATAAATAGAGCCATGAAACTCTCAAAAGTTGATCAAATAATATATTCATTGACCAAAGAAACAGATGGGCTAGTTATGGTCTACTAAAAGTAACCATCAAGAACCCAAGGTACTAAGTAAGTATGCCACATCTCAGAACATTGCTTTTCTATGTTCTTTGGAAAACACTTTAGATATACACAGTAATAGGCTGTACTAGTTACGTGTTAGAACTTTCTTTTCCTACTAAATTAAATTAATTTTAAAAAGCCCATTATAAATGAAAATTAAATGAATCTAGAGTCCATTCTTTCCTAGCTCTCCTGTGAAAAACACAGGCAACAGTAAAACAGGAATACATTCAGCAGTAACTCACATCTTGCGTACAAATAAATTTCTTTATTTCTATTACCAATCAAGTTCTCTCTGATTTAAAATCATTATGAACTATGAGATTTTCTGCATTTAGCATACAATTTAAAGAATATCTAAGCAGAAACAAATGTCTTATCAATCACATCATTTCAATGTGCGCTGGTGGTTATGATCACCCTTCAGTCATGAAAGTGTCAAGGGAATAGTACACAGATGAATCCTTCAGGGAAGCAAATCTTCATAATTTGTAAATTAAAATAAACTAAGTAAACAAAAATACATGCTCCTCAAAGAGATTTCTTGCAATCGAAAGCAAATCAGCTACTCCAATAAACAGAAAACTGTGGGTTTTCTCATCCTTGCAAATACCCTCCATAAGACAAAGGTCCTTCAGAATACAGATCACACTTTGTGAGGTGAAAACCACTAAATTGAATGTGTCAGCATGTTAACTGGACTTGAATCTACTCACTACTACATGAGAGAAGACGGATATACTGAATAGAAATGAGAAGATGGTTTAATATGCATAAGGGTAGGATCATCTTAAAAAATTATTATTGAAGAAAAGGAAAAAAACTGCCTGTCTCAAAAATGCCAGTTACTTCTTGATATATGTATATATATATTTTTTTTTTTACTGTGAATATGATTATACATTGTATTTGACTACTCAGAGAGAATTCTGGAGGATTTTCCACCCCTGCAGCAATTTAAAACTTGCATGGGCATGGTCCTAAAGAACCTGATTATGCTGATTCTTAACTAGAAAGAGGGTTAAAGTAGGTGGAGGTCTCTGACAGCTTCAGATGGGCTGTGCTTCTGTGATTGCTAGGGTAGAAAAATGGTATCTGGAATGGCTAAGAAAGCCAGGGTTTTCCTTTCATTTATCAGTTAATTTTTAATATAAGACTTTATTACTGATTGAGGCTAGGATGCACATCAAAACTGATGTGCATCACATCACACAGCATTACTGTTTACTCCCTGCACAGGAAGTCTTGTAACCTATGTAATATATTCACCTCTATCAGACACAGCAGTGGGGCTGCCCTGAAGAACAGGAATTGTGGATTGATAGGAAAAGGCAAAGTGTTTAAGACCATCTTCTTCTTATGCCTCTAAATGCTAGAAAATGTTTGGGCATATAACACATCCAAACAATTGGTACACTGGTACGTAATGTGGACTGGCCTAATATGGGGAATATTAAACATATCCCATGGGGCAGGAAGTAACCTCAAATAAAGGCTTCTTTTTCTTCATTAGTTTTTCCCCTCTCTTTCAGTAAATCACTGTTTCAAAATCAAATACATTTTCCTTAGTGTCCACAATGCTTTTATGTCTGTTTATCGCCGTACCAAGAGTCAGCAATAGAAATTTTACAGGTATTGAGGAAATATAATTATCTAGGGAGTGGAAGCTTTCATATAAAAATGTACAGCTTATCTTATTATGCTAAACTTTCTTGCTCACCAAATGAAAACAGATCACTTTATGCTTTAACAACACAGACCCAGAAAAACATCTACTGGAAATGTAGGTAATTATCACTGCAAACCTTACAATATGCTGCCTACCTTTTTCATCATCACAATATTTCCCATTTTCCAGCAACATTCTATGTTCCAGGTGTTCTTTAAAATCACTAAAGAATCATTTAGACTTCTAACTTTATATTCCTGGAGGCAGGGATTCCCTTTTCATAAAAATTGCATAGAAAGAAAAAACTGTGAACTGTAATCAACATTTGTATCAACCAAGTCTGGTGTATTACCTAAAGCAAAAAAAGCTTCCACTCAGAAGTTAAATTCAAAACAACCTTGTGCTTTTTTCAAAACTGCTTGCAGCTGAGGTCATTGGAATGAATTGTGATAGAGTGCTTCTCTCTGCATAGTCAGAAGGCATGTGCAGTACATGAATTACCACCAAGTAAGGAAAAAAATCCCAGCCAAAATAGAGCAAAGTACATCATTCCATTTCTTTGTAAAATAATGGCAAATATTGTCTATAATAATTATTACTTCTAATGAAACATTTTATGGTTTTGGCAACTTTATTTCACCATCAAGTATGTGCTACACATTTCAAATCTATATTCATCAATTGATCCTGTTTCTTATTGGCCTCTACTGTTAACAGCATAAGCATCTGTAACTACATTTCCCCAGCAGGCAGATCCCAGCTCCACAGAATATTATGTAGTGCTGTTCAAAAATACATATTGTAGTTGTGTTAAAGCTCATTAAGTTACTGAGTCAAAAACAATGAAATGGAAAAGAGGTTGGAACTGCTAGTGAGTGTTTTAATTGAAATTTAAATATGTAAATCAAAAGCAATTTCATTATTTGCTTATATAGGAAATCATTAATTAATTTTAGAAGGAGATTTTCAAAAGGGTATTTTTTAAATTCTTTCTCTTGCAAACACATAAGCAACCACTGTCAAATTATTTTTACTCTGTCACTAAGATTGTACGAGTCCTCAATTTGTTTCCATAATAGCAGCTTTTCACTGGAATATTTTGATCGACAGATTCATATTTTTAACATCTGCCTCTTTTGGGAGCAGCTTAATGTTAGGATAAAAAATGTTAAGATGAAAAATACACTGGAGGTTTCAGAACAGGTGGAAAAACTCACAGTTCTGATTAAATGAGAACTGCTTCTAATCCTGTTTTCCACGGTGCCTTAAAATATCCTATATAAAGAATAAAAACCCCACTTGTCACTTATGGAACATTTGAAGAAGAGAGGGGCAAAAAAAGAGTCCATGTAACTTACCATTAAAATTTACTGCCCGGATATAGCTAAGCAGTTCTTTACCATCAGTTGTGCTCATCCTTGGGCACAGGCCAATATATCCAGGACAGAGATCTTTATGCATGTTGTGCAGGGCATAGGCCATGGAATACACTGCATCAATGACAAACTGAACTTTTCCTTCTTGTTCATAGGCTGAATCTCTCGCAATTCTTTCTAAGCCTGTGGAAGAAAGAGAAAGAGTTTACTTTTACTGGTGTGTGCACAAGTATGTACCTGCACAGGCACTTGCATGCAAAAATTCACACTGGAATGTAAATAATTACAGCTGGATTGACAGGTAAAGTCGGGATTCGTCTATCCATCATCTAAATAAACAAGACAAGGAAAAATATGGCCATCTGGTTTTGCCTCTAATCATTGTACACTCTGCCAGGTATGTAAACAGTATGTTGATTTCTGGACTAGGAAAGAGGAAAGAATATTTCATTACAAGAAAAATATATGTAGATATATGTATTTCTACAATACAGTAGAAAAAATCTCTTTCCACTCTATTGATTTTCATTCAAGAGTTGTTTATTGTCATTTACAGGACAGTTCTAGAGCAGCCTGCCATTCTGCTTTAGATAAATTTAAGGCTACCTTGATTTTTATCCTTGTCTATTGTTTGATAAACATTATTTAAACATCTCAGGGAAAAAAAGCTGAATGCTTGCCAAGTGATGTGACCATCTGTCTCCATAGTGAAAACTGCTTATTCGACGACATTTTCCTGTATTTACTATTGAATAACACTTCACATTGAGAACCATGTACTCTTTGCTGTTTCCTACAGGGACATTTATCCTTTAGAGGGAGCACAGAGCAAATCAATGCATCATATAATTTTTATACTGCAGGATTGCACAAATTCATCATCTATGTCCAAGCACAAGAGAAGTTTTATGTTAATAGATGATATTACTTAGTGGAATTGTTAAATAGAAAGATCAGAAAAATTGTATTTTAAATAAAGAATCAACATGAAATCCCATGTTCTATATAGAAATTCAGATGCTGATTTCAAAGGCTCAAATCTTCATTTTCCAGGGAAAAAGTGATTGGCAAACCTTGGTGTGAAATTTGCCCTGCTGAAATCTACTGTGAAATTCCTTTTGCCTCAGTGAACCAAACAGACACCTAAGTTATCTACCAGGTTATCAACTCATTCAATTTGCAAATAATCCAATCATATTATTTAAGATTATATAGAAATGAGACAAAATTTTATGCATAGTTAAAAAAAAATAACACTCCATCTTCCTTTTTATTGTTTCTTTTTTATATCTAAACACAGGATTTTATCAGTTCAAGGTATCAAATTTGCGGAGTTGAAATTTATAAAAGTACACTGTTTGTGCCTGAAAATATAGTGGACACAAGATCTTTCTTTAGACAAAGTATGCAAGCACATATGACAAGGGAAAAAAGCCAGGGAGCATACTCAGAAACCTTTCTTCTATTTGTCTGCTGCACTTCAGTACCTCCATCTTGCACTACAGTAATAACATATGAACAAATCTGTAATCTGACAAGCAGTAGTGGTTTGTGCTTTAAACACCCCTGAGCCCTGGAAGGGATAGACAGCCTTGAAAAATCATGGTGTGCTGTTATTTCTCCTCAGGGATTAGTTTAAAAAAAACATAAAATCACTACTTCTTGAAAAGCTAAAAAAACCATTTGAAGAGGAAGGCAGAGATAATTTTTGTGATTTGTACAAGTAGCTTTCCAGACACTTTTTAAGACAGGCTCTCTAATGAATGACAAATAATTAATGAATAATGCAACTCTACTGCAAATAAATAAACAGGAAAAATCTTTCCTTGAACATGCTGAAAATTGCACAATTAGTTGCAGTGCATTGCCCAGATATAAAAGAGGACATGAAGGATGGAAAACATGAAGCTTAATTAGTTTACAAATTTACTGACTTATTTCATTTGGGAACTACCTTCCAACAGCAAATGATGGGTAGAGCTCATGCACTCCACTTTAATTTCTCCTGCCTCGTTAAGGACTCTGGGACAAGAGAAGGACAGAGTTTACAGAACTGCTGCAGGCACAGAGCAGTCTAACCTGGATGCACCCCCAGAGCTCCCACATTCTCTAAACAGGATGGTCAGGACAGGAGGAGTTAAAAGGAGATCCATTTTTATTGCCAAGATAAATATAATTCCCATCACATAAATGGATATATGTGTATGCTGAGGGGTGGGGAGCTGGTGAAAAACAGAGCAGAAATATTTTCTGTAATAAATTCTAAGTCATAAAACACTAAATGTTGCAAACACTTAAGAAAGTGTATTGCACTAAGTGATACAGATTTTAAAAGGGGAAAAAAAGTTTTATTCTTCCCTATGTTATACTGTAGTTTAAATGCATATAAAACATTTTTGCTTAAATTTCCTCCATGGCATGAGATTTTACCTTCACTCTTCACAGATATGCTACTAAATTAATTTATCACATAAATTATAGAGGAAAAACCTAATTTATTGGGACTGAATGTGTTTCTATAAATACAAAGGGGTAAGGACCATCACAGAATTTCAATATTTAAATCAGTTAAACCCAGAAGGCAACAGACAAGAGGAGTCTCTGCACTTTGCATAACTAAAAATCACAGCAAAAAAAGCTCTTGCTTCTTTTCTTTTCATTTTCTCTTTCTGGAATTCTCAAACATCTAAACTAACAGTTTATAGGGAAGACAAGAACTCATCAACTTAAATTATGCTGTACTGCTCTAAATAGATGTTTATGTATAGCAACAAAATGATGCATATTGTCTAAAACATAAATATGGTCAGCTCCTACAGATATAACATTACTTAATTGGAAGACATGATCATAATTTTTCTTCAGACTTGTATGTCAAGTAATAATTGTTTATTTATAGCTTGACTCTCAGCTCTACAAGGCATGTTTCTACACACATTGGTGACTTGAAGGAACATAAAAATTTGTACCTCATAAAATAAATGCTTTAATGCTTCCTCAATGATCACTTCAATTTCTCAGCCTATAGTTTTTTCCTCTGGAAAATTGCTTAAGCTGTGTCAGTATCAAAAAGAGTGAGAAGGTTCTCCCAGTTTTCAAACCTGCAGTTGGCAGACCCAGGGTCTGACAGTGCGTCAAGCCCAGATGAGAACTGGGCTCACCAGTTCCTGACCATCTCTTCCTGATCTCCAAAACAGCAGAAATCCAGGGAAATGCGCCATGGTGTTTTCCAGCAGGTCTCCCAATCCAGCTGTTGAAAAGTGCAAGCCTGACATCAGCAGGATGTCAAGATTTCCTCCAACCAATGAAGAAAGTGCACAGACATAAGCACTAATGCTATCATCTTGGCTTGAGAAGATCTAGGAGAGCAATGACACTTGCCCAGGAAATGTCAGCTGTTCCTGGATCAATCCACTGGAAACCTCTTTTGGGAACACTAAAGCAAGCCAAAGGAATGATCCCAGAAAGCCTGTAAATGTGGAAGAGCTGCTGCAGGTACTCTTGCAGCTCCTGAGCAGGAGTGACAAGCTGGATTGCTGCTGGAGGTGCTGCCACCATACCTGCACTTCATTTCCCCTTTCCATCCTGTATTTCTTATGCTGCAGGAATAAATGTGTATCCTGCTCAGGATGGTGTAATTCAGCTATTGCAGGGAAAGATAAGACATGGATTAAGGAAGATGAGACATGGATTAAGTGGATAGGGATGTGACTGAGGCTACTGGTCTGAGGGGGTAGAAGGTGAAGCAGGTGGTATTGTCAATTCCATGGGCGTGAATAGGGAATCAAGAGATTTCAGGGAGCATAATCAAGATAAATTAGGCCTTTACAACAATAAATTAAACGTATCTTCACTGAAAATTCAAGATCATGCAGTAAGTAAATAAAGATTAATGTAAGATAGCTGAGGTAATGAATTCATACATGGGTGATGATATCATCTATGAGAGAGGAATAAGTCTCTTAAACAATCAAAACTTAACTTGCTGATCTCACCAGAAGGGCAATAATCTGATAGGTGATAAATGTTGCATAATTCATCCAGGTTTTAGAAAACTTTTTGTTAATGACAATCTTAAAGCTCTCGAAATAATTTCTGCACACATAAAAGTCCATGACAATGGGAAAACTTCAGAGCAAAGTTCCTAGTAATTTTTCTCTCAGGAAAATAAAAAATTTTAAATAAAGCAAATGGATATACCTGTCTTGTAACTTGTGACATAAAGGGAAAACAATACCTTTTATTTAACTGCACCATTTCTGAAAATCACTAGTTTCCTAACATTTCAGAGCAGTCCCATTCCTTCTGTCTCACAAATCTGTTTCCATTTAGTATTATTGAAAGCAATTTATGTACATGCAGCCTACATTATCTCTCCTGATTATTTTGATATTTTTTAGATTCCACCCCATATATCTAGTAAAAACCTTAATTTATGTTACTTGAAAAAAAAAAGACTGTAGTCAAGGATCTTGTATACAACAGCTGGTTAGAGCTTCAAATTCAATGTTGATGGTGCAGGGTTTGGGAAAAGTTTTGGACACTGCAGAGCTTTGGGACACAGGAGCAGGGCTCCATAGTTTAGAAGAGTAGAGACAGTTGGTATGAGGATGTAGTGTGAGTAGGAATAGTATCCTACTAAACAAAATATTAGACTGGCATGTCTTGTCCTTCATCCAGTGAGAACCATTTGCTGAGCAGTGATGAGGAGGGCCAAGAATCTCCTAACTGTGGATTTGTCACTGGCAAGGAAAGATCTTTATCTACAGCCTATATTCCCCCCTCCTGCCCACACACAATCCCACCAACTCTTTTGTGATCTTGTCCCCTCTCGTAAGTGCTGGGAAACAAATCTTTTATGGACTGTGCTTTGAATACGGGGAGAAATCTTCCTGGGATAATGGTGGGAGGACAAGTAATGTGGAAGAGGGGAGAAAAAATTGCAATGGTCTTAGAATGTTTTCTCATGAACAGCTTTTATTCCATTTGCCTCTCTTTACCTGCCATTTTTACATATGCTTGTGCAGAATTGCTGCTCAAAGACAGTTGGACCATCTCTGCAACAGTTGGGGTATTTTTCCAAACTTCTCTTTTTACAAGTCTGAATTTTGGGTATTTAGTAACATATTTTTTATTTCATAGTCGCAATTCACATTTTTTTACTTACTGCTAAATTATTTATCCCCATTACTTGACTCTCAAAACAGTTTTACTTAAGCTGCACTTGGAAGCAAAGAAAGTCAAAGACAAATATTGTGTTCAATTGATTGTTTCTGTGGGCCAATTCCAATCACAACTAAAACACAGTAATTTTTAAGTGGTCTCCCACTCTTCAGCTCAGGCATGATGATCCTCTATTTATCAGAATTGGGTAGAACTCCCCACTTTTGCAGCAAGAGTGTTTTCCACAGAAAGCTGGCATCTGTAACTAAGCCATTTCAGCAGCCTCAGCAGGAAGCACCAGGAGCATATGTTGCTCCTATTGTAGTCTTCCCGATTATTCAGCTGTTTTCCTCACCCATTATGGAGTTTGATCTCTCTGAAAAAATAATGCAGATCATCATCTTCTGTTACTGAAACTTTAGGGCATGATATACGTTTATGGCAGAGGAGTTGAGTTTTCTAATAGCTGTGTGGTAACAGTGATGCATGAGTTAGTTTGCAGAGAGCATCACAAAACCTGAGGCTCCTCTGTAATAGTGTGGTGTCAGTTTAGGAAGCAATTCAGAGAGCAAGCCAAGGATTATATCAATTTTCTCAGCCATTCCAAAAAGAAAATTGAGAATGTAGAAGCAGGGACAGTGAAATGAAGCAGTTTAACTGTCTGCTGTTCTCCAGCAACTGATGGATGTGAATTTGTGATTTAGTGAATCGTCCCTTGATGTAATTTTCTGGGGGTTATGCCTCTTTAGACTGACTCACAAAAACCCCAAAAATACAAAATAAAAAAAACCCTACAAGATAGCAAGACCAATTAGAAAAAGTCTGAGGAAAAAAAAACTATTCAATCCCTATAATTATACAGATATTTTTTTAAAATTCCTATTCAAAACTGGATTGAAACATCACATATTTTAAACACTTTTTAAATACAAAATAGCAAAAAGAATATTTCACATTAAGTGAATATGCTCCAATTATTTTCACTTTAACATCATCATAAATGAAAAACTAACTTTTCTGTTTGCTTCATTTTGTAACTGAAGCAACTAAAAAAATTCTTGGCCTGCCCACAAACATTTTTCATTGGAAATATCAAAATCTTTTTCCTGACTTTCACAGTAAATCAGACACATGTTTCAGAAAAACACTTCTAGCAAATGCACAGTAATATATACCAAAGTGGAATTAAAGCATTATCATTGTTGTAGTGGTGTTTTGCTCCTATTACTATATGTGACATTTACTAGTGTTTTCTCTTAGGAAAGCAAACTAAGGTTGCATTGCTAAAATAAGATTCTCTTTTTTCTCATTTATGTACTTTGAGAGAGCCTCTAATAACAGTTTGAATGTTATTATCAGAGTGCAAAAATTTCCTTACCCTCATTAATGCCTTAGTATTGCTTAACTATAGCTCCTTGAAACAGTGTCCAGGGTTGGGGAAACAGGCACTCAGAATTCTCATACATTTAAAAAACAAGTCTGCTACATCTAACAGTGACAGTGTCGTGTAAATAACCTTGCTGAGCCAAGATTTGCCATGATGACGATGTTTATCTAAACACCAATGTCTGCATTAAAATAAGGATACACCATAGGATATAATGTCACTTTAGCCAACCCCACCAAGAACCACACCATGCATTTAAAAGAAAATATGTATAAAAGAATACAGTGGAATAAGCAACATTCCTTTCAGGCACATGACTAGTCCATGTCTATGGAATTGCCCATGTTGGAACATAATATGAACAGAACTTGATACTGAGTATATATTTTCAAAAGTTGTACTTCCTTGCTATTGTGGCTTGGAAACTACAAAAGCAGAGATCTGGTTCATTGGTTCACTTTCTGACCACCATGTGTCTGATAACCTGAGAGCAGAAAATATCTGCAGAAAAAAAGACACTTTGGAAGTTTAAATAAAAGGGAGAGAGACTATTTCATTACTAAGAAAGGATGCAGAGTAAAAAATAAATCTGACACCACAATAGGTTCCATTAGATTTTGTCCAGCTTTCAAGCCAGAGAGCAAACCACAGCCAACTTTTGCAAACATTTCTTTATAATATTTACATGTATTCTGAGGGTTCCCTAAATTTTTACATGGTCATTTAAATATCACTCATTCCCCTCTTGCTTCTTCAGTTTTTTATTTTAGGAAAGACACTAAAATCAGAGATTTATCAGTTTTGCTAGACTCCTATACTTCTGCAAATTTCCTACCATATACCATTGAGAAGTATTCTTGATCCATTGTCTCTTTCATTCTTCTATACTTCTAATTTTCGTACACATTAATGTTAGGCTGTTGTTTCTATCTTATTATAGTATCACACTTTTTAAAACCCTCTAATCATGTCTATTTTTCTTTACTTGTAACAGTAAAAATTGAATGCACAAGGTCAAGTTGTCACATTTAAGATTTTATTGTACATATATCAGTATATAGTAACACATGAAATTATGCTTCAAATCTAAAATGATGAGTTTTACCATTAACATTCCTTAAATTCTAAGCAAAAATAAGGAATTTCAACCTCAAAAATTGTCAGCTTAGTTTGTGAATATGAAATATTGCTTTACTGATTTTTCACCAAATCAAAACAGTACAGGAAAAATGTTTTAAATATAAAAAGACATGTGTTTTTCATAATAAAACCATGTCAAAAGTTTTAGTTTTTTTATTTCTGAACAAAATAACATGAAGGTAAAGGGAAAAACTTTCTTAGTGTTCGCTAACACGAAGATCTAAGTTTCAGTACCTTAGTGAAAACATTTTAAATGTTGGTCAAACTTTAGGTGCTTTATTTCTCCCTCAGAACAATGTCAGTATTTGTGTTAGCATGAACAGGCAACCAAATATTTTGCTGAATTTCTCAAGTTTGAAACAAATTATATCTTGAGGTAAGTGTGTAGATAGGATCTACATTTTCCAACACAAATTACCCATGGGAATTTCTAGCTATGGAAGAAACTGCTAGTGTAACTAGTCCAGGCACATAGGTTAAAATAACTGGTCCCATTTTAAAACCTCACAGGCTGCAAGCAATTCTACTCAGACTTCAGTGTATAACTCCAAAGCCTACAGCAAAGGCTATCAGCAAGAGTAAAGATTCAGTACAAGTAACTGAATTTATTCATTTTCTGCTAGCATTTAAACTCAGAGGACCTTCAATGCATACAGCAATACGCATAAAAATCCTTTCTTCTGCTTATTGACCATGAGAGCTTTCAAATTTAAGGTTCAGACAATGAACTGAAGGGACTTTTGTCCTCAGGAGTATTATTTTTATTTATAAACTTGATTGACACCATGCTTAAGAAAGGACTTCCTTGAAATTAGAAAGCACTTTTTGGAAGTATATACAGAAAAATAAGCATCAAAGCACATCACTTGGATTTGTGGCCACTATTTTTTATGAGTCTATTTTGTGACTAAAGAGTAAAGCTGCATCAAGACTTCACCAAAAATATTGCAACATCTAAACTAATCATATTAACTACTACTAAACAGAGATTCAAGCAACTTTCTTATTTTGATGAGAAGCTCCAAAAGAGCAGAACAATGCAGGCTTCAAACTATTTGTAGTCAGCTATTAATCAAAGTAGCAGATTGAGATGTTTATGTGCCCTTTTCATCAGCTATAGATCCTGCAGAAATTCAAGGCCTCTTCAGTTGGAGCTCCTTCCATGGAAGGAGCTTTATGTAAAAGTCCCTTTTCTGATATCAGAGTGCTGAGCTGAATTACCATGAAGATAATGTGGGCTCAATGCCTGCTCTGGCTTGGCTTGAAGTCTGCAAGCAAAGGGACAGCAACATCCTAACAGGGCCATTTCTGCAATGAATATTTGATAGCTTTTTAATGCAGAGAATTTAAATATAGATTTGGAATGTACTGTGAATTCCCACTCAGACTAAGTGTTTTGATGCCATGATTCACATGAAGTACTGAATAACTTTGGTTGCTCCTGGAAGGGATCTTTCATCAGCTCTGTGTATTTGCAGTTGGTTGCTGAGGTAGGATGCATCTCATGCAGCTTTAGCAATGTAACAGTTAATTGTCAAACCTAAAGAAAAGTTTTTTGTTTCAGAGAAAACACCCTCTTCAAAAACAAGAATTTAGGAAAACGAGTTGAAATGCTCCCCGAAGAGACTTTCTTGTGTAACTAGCTTAAACTACATAGTTAACTAGCAGAGAACCAGTACTGTGCAAGATAAATATGTATGCTAGTTTAAAACAGTATCTCACATACTACCTACTGTTTAGCCAGCTGCTGTGAGAATAAGAAAAGATTGTTGATTGTAAGAAACAATTGTTGCAAGGACTGACAATAGCTATATGGCACATTTGAATTAATTCACAAGGCTCCATGTTACTGCTAAAAAGACAAGTATGTAAAAAAAATTCAGAACAAATGTAATAAAAGCCAATTTCAAATGAAAATAAATGTAATAATGAATCTTAAAATAATTTAACTCTAAGTTGCTGCTGGGTTTCACAGTATCAAAATTCCAAGAGGAAATTTTTAGAGCTAGACAAGATAGAAGTATTCATGACAGAATTTGTATGTGAGAAAAGAGTGGGGTTTTTTCAGGAAGGAGTAGTGGGAGAATTTTTTCAACTGCAACTGAAAAAGGAAAGCAATGAAATCATACTTTTCACAGCAAAGGAACAACTATGAATTTAAGCATGTAAAAGATCCAATAGTAACATTTTTCAATATTAAGAGCTGAAGAAAATGTTGTATTACCTTTTGTATTTTCCCTATCCACTGTCTCTTCCTTCTCTGTCCCATTTTAATGAACCCAGCACACTGCAAGAAGTAGGGTATGATGAGGAAAGGAAACAGTAAATTTCACTTTGTGCAGCCAATAGGAAAGATGCTGCATGGTTATAGAAAATTAAACACTTTTTTTTGTTTCATATTTTTCTGTATGATGAAAGGTAATTTTTGACAGTCAAAATGGAAAACACGGGTTCAAGAACTTTGGATTGCTATAGGCTATAATTTTGTCATGTATTACTGTCAAAGAAAACCTTTGTTATTTACTGGAGATGGTGCAACCTAATTTTCTTCTACAGGATATGTAGACAACTGATGAAATTCATGATTTTCCACAGGTGAAAATCCGTAATTTCTTCACTAGTCTAATTAAAGGTGTTTTGTCAGGACCTGATAAAAATAAAAGCACCATCAATTAGAACTAAGCAGCTAGTTAATGGCCTGCTTGATGGTATGAACAGGACATGGACGATTGCCTCCTGGAAAGGGATTTCAGTCTAAAACTGGAAGACACTTTACCCAGTACTCTTTGCACAGCCTAGAAGACATCTACTTCTTTAATCACAAACTAATTAGAACTGATTGGCTTAATCGCTAAAATTGCTAAATTAGGGACATTACAGGCGCCTGTTCCTTGAGCAGGTTGGCTGTGCACACTCCATTGGCAGCACTCTTACAGCCGCACATATCCCATCCTCACCGGGGCAAAACAGGGACAGCAAGCAACACAAAGAAAAGTTCTCTTATGGCAGTCCTGTCCCTTTTGGATAGAAGGCATCAATTTGCTCTGCTTTCTCCCCCTGTGTGAATCAGGACAGTTATCTACAAAGAGCTGAAGAGAGAGGAAAGAGGCTTGTCTGAAGATGGTATTTTGGAGTTGGAGGGAAATAGATATGCTGTCAGGGCTTTTGCAGCAAATCTGAGCATTACCTTGGCTGAGACATGCTAAATTAGATGGTGCTGAACAAGATGCCTGTGACTAAGCAACAAACAACACCCAGAAAAGGTCCCCACTGTACACTTTAGGCATCTAATTTAAAAAGTAGTCAAAAGCATGTTTAGCCACGCAAACACCTTAAAACCTCAATACTCTACCAAAATATCTGAAGCATATATTTCACAAAACTAAAACCAAAGCCATCTTGAGAATCTGGAGGACTTTACCCTCTGCCAAGGGCCATCAAGAATTCATGGTACAAACAAGTGTAATTCCTCACAGGGGATGAATCCAACAAATAAATCCAATCCGAGTCCACCAAATTCAGCCTTGGCTTAGCACCTGATTGATACTCATCTCCTGGTTAATAATGCTAGTGATTAAGCACTTTCTCATCAATCAAATCTCTCCTTTTTAGGTGCTAGTACATTAATAATAATAATAATAGTAATAATAATATTAATAATAGTGATGATAGTAACAACAACAACAACAATAATAACATACAAAGTACTGTTAAAGCACAGTCTTTCTGTTGATAGGAAGTACACACATTGCTATATTTTGCATACCTAAATCAGCAAGTCCCTAGTATGAACAGCTGTCAGCACAGTAAGGCTTCAGTCTTGCAATTCAGACTACAATCTTTTAACAGTATTCTATGCCTGCTGGCAATATGTACCCCAAAAAAGCAGATCTTCAATCAGGTGTGCATATCAGTGTAATACTGAGACAGTGAGAACCTGCTTGGTTGTATTCATGCACTTGAAAATCAGATAAGAAGGACAGGAATTTTTAGGTATTCTGCTACTATAATTAAAAAAAAAATACCACCTGTAATAACCATTACATTGTCATAAGCTTATTTTAGAACCCCATAGCTGGTCAACAGCCCTGAGCTTGAACAAAACTAAAATGTTTCCATCTACTTTCTTAAAATATATTTTTCAGTTATGGATTTACTTTTGAAGAAATCCAAGCTTCTTTGCAGAATGCCAAAACCTTATGCAGTTCAGGTTCCAATTTACTAACTGCAGTTTGAACTCATTTTACCAAGGCTATTTAATTTCTCCTTATTCTTATAACTTGTATCATAACCTTTAGTGTGCAGACTGATGGGAAAATTCCCCAAATCATTTAAGTGTTTCACCAGTACATTAGATGTGTAAATGTGTTTTGAGGCCTTTTATATAAGAAATACATCAATAAACTGGAGAATGTTCTGCAGACAGCCATCAAGATATTCATGGGGGTGAATCACACGCCCTGTGAGGAAATTATGAAGGCTAAGGCTTTGGCCAGCCTAGAGAAGAAATGGTGGGTCAAGTCCCCCAAAGAGCAGATCCAAACAGGGAGATCCACAATGGTGTGTGATGCAGGACATTATGGGCATAATGTGAAACAGGAGCTTTAGACTGGTAAAAGCTTTTTTCCAATAAGGCAGCTCAGACCACAAAATGGGCTTCCCATAGAAGATATTCCGTTTCTCCAGATCCTCAGAGATTTTCAAAATCTGAATGGATAAATTCTTAACTCACCCAGATCTGACCTCAGGCTGACTCTATGTTGTGGCTTAAGCCTGGATGGAAATTAGGATTCTGTTTTGAGCATGAGGTTGGACTAGGGACCTCCAGAAGTCCTTTCCAACCTGAAATATCCTATGATCCACTATTAAGATACCACTGCACCAAAAACGTCTTAGCCAATGCTACTGAACAATCTCAAGTGCCTCTGTGCATAGGCATAGCTACAGGCACACATGCTCTTGCAGATAAGCATGTAGAAATCCACAACAGACAGAGTTCTAGAGCCTTTTGTTGATTACTCTCTCAGTCCTTAGGTGATTAAGAACAGTTCAAAGAGAAAACCAGGTGAATTAACATTTTAAAATTATTGTTATATTTGACCTCACCAGGTAAGGTATCTGCATATTTAAGGATGTGTTAGTTAGGGGTACACTACATTGAGTTTTGCTAATTTGGATGCCTTTCATTGTGACTACCATATCCCTTAGTGCAATAATTGTATGACTGACTTTTATGTTCACTCACTCCCGCGAGCCTGGAATTCTGTGACAGAGGAAAAAAAGTTTACTGATGGAAAGTGGTGGTGAGAACTCTGGTCTCTTTTTAAATACATTTCAAACATTTTTATCAGTAGAGAGCTCACTCACTATCACCTCAGTGGATACCGAAGTTTCAAAGAACAGAGAGAAAAAAGCCACAATGTACTTTGGAAGATCCTTTTTAAGCCATCCTAATGATCTGCAAGTCACTTGTTTCATGGCTGAGAGTATTCACAGCTCCTGGCACTGACCTCTTCTGCTTGCCTACATCACCTCAGTTCCAATGGAAGTCAATTGAGTAAGGGTGATTTATGGTCCCTCCAATTTTGTCTCAAAATCTGGTGTAATGTGAGAATGTCAGAGAGGCAAAGATTTTTGGGTTTTTTTAAGACAAATTGCACTATTTTCTGTTAGGGTACTTTATTGCGTCCTTACAGGAGAATGCTTCCGATGGTCTCTTAATTTAATCTAAGAGAAGTCACCTGAAGGGATAGAAATTCAAACACAACCTAGATCATGTAGCTCAAGGAAGCTGTAGTCAGCCTTTCATTTTAACATTCTCCAGTCTCAGGGGCACATGCACAGTTACACTAAGTTAATTAGTTAGTAATATATACTAGCTGATACATAATTCACAAGATGACCATAATTTTAAGGAATGTAAACAATATATTGAAATTTATGTTTCCCAAAAGCCACGTTAAAACCTAAATGAGAGCTGATAACGGTCAAAAAGAGCAAATGAAAGGGACGGGAGTGAAACACAGTAATACAGTAATTACCATTCAGGATAGAGAGAATCTTTTTTTCTGGCAGCATTCAGTATGTAATTATGGGCCCACAAAAAAGGCAACACCTAAACAAACAGATAGAAAGTGCTATTGCATTTGCTCTATGCTATAAATTTGTGCTCTCTTCAGGCTTTTTATCTTCAGGTTTATATTGCCCTTATGGAATTGGAAATCTGTATTTCTTAGGCTGCAGCTCTCTTCACCAGTGACACAAGCCAGGGGTAGTGCTGTGGTGAAGCCAGTTTACTAAAAAAGCCAACTTGGAGAGTGACAAATAAATTTATTTATTCATTTATTTATTTATTTATTTTAAATAAGGCAAGACATAAGATCAAAGTCATTCCATACTGTGCATGAGAAATGGTTCAATAAAAAACAAAAAATAAAAGTTTTTTTTTACAAAATTCGATTATAAACTTGTGTCACAGCTTCTTAAGAGGAAAAAGGCATCCAGTTATCTTCTATTATGATTACAACCTCTTAATGCCTTGAATATGAGAAAACCTTATCAAACAAAGAGGGACAGGAACTCTATAAGTAGTTCCTTCCAAGTAAAAGAACGTTTTCAGAATTCTATTTTCTCCGTTGATTTATACAAATTATTTGCTAGGACACTGAAGGAAAACAAATGAAATCTTACTGTAATCCCAGCGATGCCATTCCACATCCATCAGTGGAAGATTTGGCCAATAACATTTGCAGAAAACAGTGATAGTTGAATGATCATTTGCTTCTTTCAAGTTAATAAACCTATTGATTTATTTTTCCTATTGATATATTTATTAGTTATCATCAGTATTTATTGTAAAAATAAAATCAAACAAAATGCACTCTCCATAGAGAGCATTAAAACTAGTTATTTTGGTGATTGGTAGAACAGGATGTAATCAGCTTTCTTAAACATTTTTCCACCATTGTAAAAAAAATCATTCTTAGAAATGCAAAGATATAAAGATAAAAATGGCACTATCATCTATGATAGTGATATCTATGATTCCTTATCAAAAAGATGAAAATTAAATGTACATTATATATGTGCACATAAATTGAGTGAATCATATATAGTGATTATTTATTTAATTTTTCTCTTTTCTTGCCTGGGTGGAGTAGATTTTATTAAGCTTTTTTTAAGCTTCAGAGTGTTTGAACATTAACTTTACTATGCATTTTTTTTTTTGTTTTATTTTATAAAACAGATTATCCAACAACAAATGTCTCACAAATCAAAAAATCAGCTTTGCATATGTAGTGGCAGAATCTGACCTGTATTTATTTTACACTATTCAAGGTTTCTGGAAATAATTGTTGAGATGTTATTTGCTCATAAAAAATGAAAGTAAAGCTGGTTGTGATTAGAACGATGACAAGAATCATGAGTAAGGAAGAGTCAGCTCATACTCAAAATACATGTGCCAGCATAACATGGGAAAATGCATGTGAGTGTCAGGCTGTGCAAAAACTATACAAATGCCATTACAAAATGACTAAACAGGCCTGGCATTGCACTGAACAAGGTGCTTGCATTTAATCAGTGCAGGAGACCAGACATCAGTGACAGAGTGCTTGCTGCTTTTGAAGAAAAATGTTCGAATAGCTGCGACATGTGACATGCCAGTGTGAAAAGCTAGTTCAAGAAAACCAAGCAAAACCAAAATACTTTTTACTTTTGCCTAATGTGTAGGCAAAAACCAATTTTTGCTGCCCCAGAATGAGCCAGTTTTACCACGGAAAGCCAGAAAGAGAAGGATAGAAATATTGTAGAGCTCTAGCACTGTCCCCAACAGATGAAAAGGATGGAAGCAACATTTGCCATAACCACAAATGACTTCACGCATTTGTCAGTTGAAGCCTCTACAACTCTCAGCTTGGCTCTCCAGGCTGCTGGGTTGGGGAGGCATGGACAAGTCTCCAAACAACACTTGACTTTGCCTAGCTCTTATTTGGTGCTCTCTTGTCCTTGTTTCCTTTAGAAAGTTTGCAGGCAGAAATGCATAAAATCTTTTGGGCAGGTGTCATGGTTTGACACTGGCGCAATGCTAATGCTTCTATGAAAATACATTTTCCTTGGTGTCTGCTGTGAGATTTTTGACCAGGAATAAGAAAAGCAGGCTCTTGCTTGAAAAGAAAGAAAAGTTTATTAACTAAACTATAAAAACAATTACTAAACTACACACAAAAGAAAAAAAACTCAAGGAAAATGAAAACTTCACAAAAACACTCTCCTCTTCTTCTCCCTTAAAATTTTAATACAATACATCTTCTAAAATCACCAATTCTTGATCTGGCACTACTCTTTGAACACTCAGTCTACCAAGAGGAGAAGGAGTCTTTCTTGGTGCTATAGGCTTCCCCTGGAAACACTGCTGAAACCCTTTGTGTCTCTACGTCAGTATGGACACCGCCCAGAGATGAATTCTGCCATCGTGACCTCTTCTTTGTATGTATAATGCTCTCACCATTACACATGGACCAAACTGCTTCTAGGGTTTTCCTTTTAAGGATGCTTTGTCTAATTTCAGAACAGCACAGTCTCTCACCTTTGGGACACCAGTCCCTCCTATATTTATACACCCCCTAGGGCCGAGGGGTACCCACACTGAAACTTGGCTCTGGGACATTGCTTCCCTCTAAATGCAGTCTCTGTATCACAGGAAGAAAAAACTGGTTCTGTTTATGGCTACACACGAAAAGTCTGGCCAAAAGGCCACTCCATCATTCTCCTCACTCAAGAGTTTTCTCTACTTCCCTTGTGGGCTATCTTTTCTTATCTCAACCTGTATCTCTCTTCTCATTCAGCTCCAGGAGGATCAGCATTTGTAAGGTTTCGGGCATGCAAGAAAAGGGTTGAAAGTTTCAGTCTCTGCTCTCTGTGGCTCTCCCGAACTCCCAAGCTGGCCTGCGGGGCACCTTTCGCCCGCACCCCCCCCCCCCATCTTCTCTTCCAGCCATGTTGCTTGCTGCCAGCACATGTTTACCAAATTTCAAGGTAACAGCCACAAGCACAGGCTGCGCTCTCTCTCTCTCTGTCTCCAAGGGGGGGGGGGGAACAGGCTGCCCATCGCTTCCTGTCATTTCTTTACTTCTTCCTTCCACCCTTGGGGGGCCAGGCCTACCTCTCCCGGCCGGGCCGCATGGCTTTTCCCCTCCCCCGCCCAGCCAGCAGCAGGGCCGGGGGAGAGACCGAACTCCTTCCCGCCGGAAATCCAAAGAGGAACTGCCAGTGGGAGAGCCCTGCTTTTACCCTGTGTTCTCAGAGGTGGATCCAATGCCCAGTGGTTGGGCCAGATGGCAATATTAAAATCTGAAGACTCATTGGCCCTGACCACAGCATCCCAGAAATCTTGTTTCCGGGTCAAACCATAACAGCAGGCTACATAACTAAGGCAGTTAGTATAGAAGCAATGGGAGCACTGTAGTTTAAATCCATTTATTTAAAATAAATTCCCACTATATCTGAAATAACTTCAAGTGGACTTGTAAAATTGGTCTGGTTTCAGTTGAACAGCAACAAAGATCTTATAATGCAATGAGTGAGTTAATGGGTGAGTTAATTATCTACTTTTTTTTCCCTAGGACACCGTCTTGAAATACTAACACATTAACCTTGCAGACTATTCACTCAGACTTTCTGCACAGCATGAGATTACTACTAGTCTCAACTGGTTAGTGTCATAATACAAAATTAGTATTATGAAAGGACTTGGGATTAGGTAAAACTCTCCCTGAATGTTATCAATAAACATACCTAATTAATCCTTTTTCAGGATTTGATCTTCAAAATTGTCTTCTGAACAACCAGTCAGCACAAAGCGCATTATATTAATCCTTTAGCCAAAAACAAAGGTTAAGTGTAAATATGCCAGCAAAGGAGAGCCATGGCTGAGGAGGCTTTCTTTGAAACACAGACTTGATGTATAGATGAGCACAGTGGCAAAAAGATTGATGACTCTTCTGAGTAGTCCCATCAGTCTCCCCATGCTATTAGAATGTAACTGTTTTAGTGGACTCAATGACATCACTTCTGCCTTCATGGGACTGGGGTTAAGCTAATTTTTTTCAAGCCACTGTTCTCAATTGCTGACTCAAAAATAACTATGTTTATCAGTAAGTTGACCTGATTATTCTGATGTTACAAAAATATCAATAGCTTTTAATTTCTACACCACTCAGAATCTCCTTTAACATCACACACACGCTGAATAAAATGATTCACAAGATTCACCTTTTTCTTAAGCTTCTACTGCTGATAGCTGTTCCTGAAAACACTCAGTATTTAAGAGAAGGAATACAATGAGGACTGTGGATTTTTTTTTAATTTTAGCAACCTTATTAGTACAATCAAAGCATCTTACTATTTTATTTCTCTTTGTTCTAGACTCTTCTTAAAGGACAACTGTAGTCTTTCTTTCAAGAGCTTAACCATTTTTTCTTTTACCAAAAATTGAATCTAACTCAACACAACATATTCATACCAGCATGTAACCACAACATGACTGTAGATATAATTATTAATACAGATAATAATATAAATTGTAAATTTGTTGTGTATTGTCTGAGGCTAGAAAAGTAGCACATTAGGCAAAGTTACCACACTTGCTACCAAGAGACAAGAACAGTTCACCAGGTAAGAGTTTCAGGACACCCCTCTGCCCTACTGCTGTTTAACTGCATTAAGTTCACAGGCAAGCACTGCTCTGATTTGAGCCTTTAGAATTCATCAGAGCACAGATTCTCAAAACAGAAAGTCTGTTTAGTCTATCTCTGTCATCATAATGACAGTAGGAACACAAAATAGCCTTTGGCTCTGGGTGAGTTAATTATCTACTTTTTTTTTCCCTAGGACACCGTCTTGAAATACTAACACATTAACCTTGCAGACTATTCACTCAGACCTTCTGCACAGCATGAGATTACTACTAGTCTCAACTGGTTAGTGTCAACTTCCCTGCTCTCTGGGGTTAGCCAGGTCACTCCTCCTTGCCTGGAAGATTAATTTCCCTCTTAGGGACAGAATAAGCTTAAGCATACAAACACTTGAATTAAGTGATGGAACATATTCTAGAAAGATGAAAAACTACATTAATCTAATCAACTGTTTGTTCTGATAAAAATGGAACACTATCAGCGAACAAGGTCTTTTCTACACTAAAATATATATTTATGAATATTCTAGATGTGTATCAAGAACACCTATTCTAATGAAAAGAACTGAAACTTTTCAAAAATGTGCTTTATGGTTTTCCAACGCTATTAAATGTTATAAAGTTTTTTTTTCTGTACAGATACAATACATTTAAAGACAATACAAGGGGTGAATCTTCATCCATTGTAAGTTTCCCATATTTATCATTTCTTTGCAAGGCATTATATAACTATCCTTCTTGGAGAATAGTAATTTTCCAAGCTGCATCAAATGCAAATGCAGTAAATATTTATCAGAATATTTTAGGCACTATGCAATGATTTAAAAAATAAATATAAAATTTCTCAGTTCTGACTATATGTTTTCATTTACACTTTTACTTTTTAATTTTCAGCTACTTTGGACAATGGAAATGGATTCAACTAATTTACATTTTGGTTCTTGGTGTAAATACTACACTACTGAGAGAGACGTTTATTCATTTAAATATGGAAGTATTGCTTGGTAGCTTCACAGAAAACAGGAAATCTTTTAGTTCTTTCAATTCCAAAGGGTTGCTTGGGTTTGCCTTTTAATGGATATTTTCTGATTATACTCTTGTTAGTGAAGTCATAATGATACTCTAGCCAATTAAACTTTAAGTTTTGTAAGACAGATATAATCTATTACAAATATATTTTCTGAGCAGGAAAAGAGAGCTTGAATTTAGCTTCATTTCAGAGTCCTCATTTTTTTTTAATCTAAGGCACTGTTTCTTGGTATGAGTGGGGCAATCATTGATAGCTGGTGAGCAAGTGAGCCAAAAGCTTTTAGATCCCTATGCAGTCTGCTGAATAGTGTCCTTCATCAGAAGCCTACAACTTTATCAAATTTGTAGACAGAAAAATTTCAGCAAGACATCTGACCTTATACCTCAAAAGAAGAAAGTGATAAACGACTTCAAATATGGACAGTGGTTTACATCAAGCCCTAATAAACACAGCTTTGCAAATTTAAGAAATTTTGCCTCCAAGCTTTCTCAGCACATATCTGTCATACAGTTTTGGGGAAATTCAGTAAAACTAGTACCATGTCTCCTTTAAGTTTTTTAAGTTGCCCATTGAAACATTTGGCCATGAATAGTCGTAAGAGGCCCAAAAATCTCACACGGCTGCCTGAAAATTTGATCCCAAAGCTGTCTAGCTACAGAATGAGCAAAATTTGGTATTTACTAGAAAAAAATTGTGAAATCAAATATCCTATGAAATATCTTAGATAGAAATATCTTAGATATGACTCAGTATTAAGTACTGCATGACACCTATGGTGACTTAAAATAAACTCTGTCAAGTACACTTCAGTACATTGCATCAATAGTAGAATTCCTGGGTTTAGGTGATTTACTAGCTGTACTTTAGCTAGCCTTTGTATGACACACTTCTGACAAACTCAGTAAAATAAACAGCAAGTCCAGCCATTTACATGACATATTGTGAATTACATGTTCAACCAGCAGGTAGTTCAGCTTTTACTGAAATTATTACTGAAATGTCTCCAGCTTTAATTCCCACAAATATTTTGATAATGTTTTGGAGGGATTCTATTTCTCCATTCCGAAATAAAACCGGGAAAGATTAACTTTTTTTCTCTTAGAGTAATTATTAAGTTTAAGAATAGCTTTATTAAAATATATTGACAGGTCTCTCATTTCACTCAGTTCTAAAGTAACGTTTCTCACTCATTAAAATTAAGAAGCACCCTATTAGATCATGTAAGTCAACCCACTAGTCATAAAATTAGTTTTAAAATAATGAACTACTGATTTAAGATTAATGCTTGATTATCTTTGTGAAGTTGATAATAGTGACTCTTACACAGACTTGGCAGAATTAATGGGCCATATAAAAGTGACACAGAAAGGGCAGCCATTGCTCAATTATTTTCATTAGAACTTCCTTATTTAATGATGTAGTGTCATGTGAAGCATGCTATGCTTCACTTTCGCTTGAGATTTGGAAAATATGATTGTCAAAAAGAAAGTATCATGGTTCTTTCTCAACTATACTACAATATAAGATTCTTTTGTGGTTTTTAATGAGGCCCATATTTCAGGGATTGTGATGGGTACAGGGAAGCAAAAATATTAGGAATTAAGAGTTAAAATCTGGAAAAAAAACCCCACAAATTGTACACAGGCATACAATTTTCCCCGTATTTCCTTCTGACTTGATAATGAATCAAAGTTAAAATATAAATAGTGTTTGCCTTTGCAAGACCAGAATGAGCCAAGAATGCATTATAGATGTCAATGATACAGGGCTGAGTGTATCCCCTCTATCCAATCAAGAGACATATACAGGGTGTTCTTCAGGTGGGAGGGATTTCAATTCACCTGTCTTTACTCCACAAGGCTATTACATTTATTACTGGTTTGGATTAATCTCAAGCACAGAGCCAAGAAGAGATGCTTGAGGAAAGCGATTACACCATCCCCATTTCATTGCTTCCACAGACTTAGACTTACAGGTAACATGAAAAATCAGTAAAGAGCAGAGAAAAAGAGACTATTCTGAATTATGGTTGCAACAGTCATCATAAACCCTCTATGGTATCTGACATATCCTCAAATAGCCCACCTCTCTCACTAACAAGTTTCTTTCAGATTCAGTGGTCTAGATAATTCAGCCATGGTACTCTGAATGCTGTAGTAGGTATATGTATACATACATCGACACACATATTTGCATTCTATTTCCCTGTGTACTCTCCCAGAGGAATCAGAACTTTTAGCAGAAGGACAGTCTCACTAACCTGCCTTTTTTATAACAGTATTCTCTGTAAAGATGCCAGCCCTGTAAAATTCATTGCAGTTGCACTACGTACAGAAACACAGTGAGTGCTAAGCACACAGCTTTTTAGTGTGTAAAGGTGTTGATGTTTTTCATTCCTTTCCTCCCTATTCCCATCCTGCATGGCTTATTCAGACTGACACAAACTATGGCAAAAAGAAGACAATTAAAAAAACAAGGCTCAGATCCCCAGTAGATGAGATATTCCCATAAACCCCTACAGTTTCTCTGGTCTCCCAAAAGCATTGGTCTGGCACAGCTAAGAAGTTGCTGTTGCTTTGTCTATGTTTATAAAGTACCCAGAGAATGAGAAACAACCCATGAACACTTCACCTTCCCCAAGTCTTCATTCCAAGTAAAACACTGTTGTCTCAGTAGCATCCTAATGATTCTGTAGGATGAACCCTGCCATTATCAGCCAGCTGAGATGAGTTTATGGCTTATTTCTGCTGCAGAGCAGTGATGGTACCTGAGGCAGACAAAAGCTCTTGCAAAAATTCCAGTGCCATCTATTTAGCTTTGATAGAGGGAGAAAGAAGCTCAGCCACGCTTAACTAAATTACACTGAACACTGATATGTGAATATGCTGTCAAAGTTAAATGAAGTGCTATGCAGAGATAATATTCTCTTTCTTTGCAAAGACCCAGAGCTAATCAAAACAATTAACTAAGCTATTAACCATACCAAACATACTGACTAGTATTGTTTATTACTCATCTCAAAAGAATTTCTAATTTTTCTATTATTATGGAAGAAGGAAACACATTAAGTGTGGCAATTGAAAATTGTGATGATTCTAGGACCATCTCTGATGAGTGTGTAGGAGAGCTAATAGAAAAGAAATTCTTGAGAGCAGACATGTTGGTACCAACTGTGTCAGCCTTACACTGCTCCCGGGAGTGAGCTGCAGAGTAGGTTGAGAATGAGTCTTTTTCAAAATAAAATAATTCAATTTTCACCCCACTTAAATGTTAAGCAAAGTACTTTTCTCACTAATATTCTGTCTTTAATTAGTAGACAGCAAAAAATAATATGGTACCTCTTGTCATGACTCACTCTAACGTCAGTTAGAGGACCCTGTTTTTTACCAAATGGCATTGATTATCATAAATTACTAATTTATTAAAGTTCTGTATGGAGATCCAAATTCTTAATAAACAGGCAGCAATCAAGTTTTTTATATTACAGACCCATCTGGATGCCAAGTCTTTTATTTTAAAGTGATCTTCAGCATATGCACGACTTGGTGAGGCTCTATGGGGTTCATCTAACATGCCCTTTGAATGGGAAAAGACAGAATTTGGCAGCTTTTTCACATCTCTGCCAGATCCCAACTGCACCTGAGACTGGTATCTGAAGTACAGACTCTTTGCACTTTTACTATTTATCTTCTCTTGATCTAATGAAAGACTGGATTTTAAGTGAGCATCTCTCCTTAAGGGAGAATTCTATTTCAATTATATTGTCACTATAGCTGTGATACAAAGCTGTAACATGACATTGTGCTGCTTCAAAAGCTGAAGTTATTTTGGGCACAAAATGCTGTAAAACAAAAATACTTTGGCAACACTTTAGTGTAATTCTAGGCAGCTTTTGAGCAGCTTAAGTTAAAAAACTCCACCCTCTATAATATTTTGTCTCTTTTCCTTAATCAGAGAAATTATACATCAATGAAGATACTTCATCAACCAAATTGCCATATAGGCCTTCTCCATCAATCACTTTATTAATCTGTCCAAAGGTATGGATTAAAGGAAAAATGTGAAATCAACCCCACAGGGGTGTCTTTCCATTCAAGGACCATAAACTTGCACTGAAAGTTCAGAGTGATTGTTTAGCCTTCTCACTTATATAGACTGGCATCTGCAAAATTGCAGGTAGTTTTAGAGCAGCCTCATGACCAGCCATTCTGCTAAGAATTGGATATTCAGGTCTCAAAGGCAGCTCCAAGAAATACAGCCATAAAATACAGAGCTATCAAGTAATATTTTTAATGTGTCTGGTCTACCTTCATGAAGAATGGAAATTGCAGTTTCTGCAACAAATGGATGGAAATAAATGTTGAAAAGACTGAGTCACAAAGGAGAAGTTGAATTACCAGGTGTATTTTTTAATAAATAGGACAAAAGAAAAGTAATCTTGATAACTTCATGAATCCATCCTGCTCCTCTAAGCATTAGCCTTTATCTGTCATTTCGGTGATAGAGGCCCTGTAAGACACTCATTGTGTCACTTTTATATCAGTATCTAATAACATAGGTTAAATCATCAGAGTAAAAAGAAGCAAAGATAAATATGAAAAAAAAATTCCAAGCTCCAGGAAATTATAGTAGTTTGCAGAAAAAAAAATAAAAATAAAAAGATGGTTAAATCCTGAAACTTGCAGTATCTGAAGGTCAAACAAGTAGTGTTGCACAGATACTGTTGGTGATGGATAACAGTAGCACTATTACCAAAGTACTTTATAGTTAGGAAAGCAAAAAGTAAAGACCCAAACTGGGTTTCCCAGAGGCTGGGAGGAGGGCAGCAATGGGCTCTTTCTGCAACTTTCTGTGTTATGGGAAGCTCTGCACCCCACAAAGTGTGACAGTTGCAAAAACTTCTGAAAAAAAGGGTAAGTGCAATGAAATCGAATCCAGAAGGCATTCAGTTATTAAGACTGTTTCAGTGAAATTGGCAGATCTCTAGGAATCCTTTGCCTTTTCTACTCTCTAGTCTATATAAAACATAAAACAAAATGGTATTTTTTGCACAGATTACACATTGGCACACAGCATGCAGCACTTGAGAGCATACTGATGATAGCTGGCTGTGCAGATCAGATTAGTCTGGAGCATTCAGGGAAAGAAATCTGCCAGTCAGTTCATCAGTAGAGAGACTGCTGGAATGAAGAGAGGCATTAGCAGGATGCTAAAGAGGAGAAGAGAAAGGGAGAAGTTAATGAGAGATGGATTGCAGCAGATGTAGTGGAAGAAGAAATAGAACTGTGCTGTGAGGCAGAAGAGCAAACAGAACAGCAGCAAGGATAGAGCTGACAGTGGGAGAAACTCTTGAGTACTGTAGTTCTAGATGTTGTTATGGATTTCTGTGCTACTTAAACATTTGAAATTATGGGTTGTAAATCTGCATCAGAGTTTAAGTTATATGAATGCTACTATTATGATTCACAGCTTGTTAGAACTGAGGAAAAAAAATACCACATCCTTTACAAAGAGGGATGGTTTATATCTTAGACTGTTAAACTGTTAAACTTTTTCTGCTGTTAAATTGTTTTTTTTTCCAGATTATATTATTGCTGTGAAGTTTTAGACAACATTAGAACTTAAAACCAGTAAAAATTACTTAGAGGCACAAAAATATTTAAAAAAAGAAAGTTGTATATCCCTTTGGAAATCCTCAAATGCCCAGCAAAATGCTCAGCCTCTTACTATAGCCACATTCATGCCCATGAAGAGGAATATACATGATCTTAATGTTTAAAAACAGCTCACTTAGAAATCTGCAATAGCTATAAACACAACCAGCTGCCAAAAGCAGCAGTAGCCAATTACAAAACTGAGTGCAGGAATGAGCCAGAGCTGTCCATTGGCATCTTCTTCCATTTTGCTTCGTCTTCAAGATTCTAAAACTGCTCTTTTCTTTCAACACCTGGTGGTGGTGCTGTTGCTCCTTGCTATACAGTAGCTTAATCTCCAGGTTTTCACCTGGCATATGACCTCGAATTTATTAGTTTGTTATCTAGCACGCAGTGCTGGAGTAATATTGGTATATTGTCCCCATTTCTTGGTGGGCTGTTAACTCAGGTGTCCCTGCATTCCCATATGTATCTGTTAAACATTTGAAAGGTCTCCTGGAAAATTAGACTCTTTTGAAATTAAATAAACAAACAAAAGAGAGCACCAAAAAAGCGCCAGCTTATAGAAGGAAAATTAGACAGTAGGATGAGAACAGAAAGTACGTGAATTGCTCAGAAGTGTTTGAGTTGGAAAAAGAAGGCAAACATACTGGTTTTGGGGCAGTATCATATCTAATCACTCAGGCAATTTTCCAGGGAGGAATTTCATTCATGTAACTAGTCCTATTTAGTTCAGAGAATTAAACTTGCTCATTTAGGTGACTATAGAGATCATAAAATTGCAGAGCTGTAAATATCCCCCAACCTGCTGTGAGTGTGCTTATAGGCACGAATTATCATTAAGAAGACAAGCAGCTGCTATGTCTGAAAGACTCTTGCCAGTGATAAACACAGTATAATTCCCGCATAAATTTACAGATTAGAATTTCCAGCATTTTATAAGTCAACTGAATTCCAAGGGAAAAAATGTATTCCTTTGACCTATTGTTTATTATGAGTACCAGGTATGCATCACAATAGATGAAAAGCTTGCTTCAAATGTAAAAATAAACATTGCAGGCTGGAAAAAGTTAAGCCATAGCAACAAGAAAATATAAAACAAAAAGCAGAAGTTATGTAAATTTGCAAAATCTTGCTAATTATTTAACCTTATTTTTAAAAAAGCAAAACAAAACCCAAAAAATGGAACAACAAAGTTCTGCTAAGATAACTCTCATTTAAAAGTCCTCATATTTATGAGCTGAGGGGTACATAATTAAAATGTATGAACAAAAACAAATTAAATTGTAGCAATGGCTTTTTTCATGCTTTGCAAATCATCTACATGTCAAAATAGAACTATCTTATTAAAGAAAAAAGCAAACACAAAAGAAAAAAATATGACTTTGTCAAGCAGGACCAGATTTGTTTTATGGACAACAGATTTGAGATTAGGGCACCAACTTTGGGAATAACATTATGAGTTGAGAATCTCACCTTTCATTTTAAAAGGGACTTTCATTGATAAGATCTTAAAAACAGGAATGAAGATTAATTAATGTCCATATATGCATATAATTACAATGAATTTAGACTATAGCACTGAAATCAGTCATCATGGAAAGAGCAGAGTCACACTCAAGGAAAGGGAAGCCAATAAAGATGAGGTTTGGTGTCCTGTATTATCTGACACCCTGAATTCTGTTCTTCAGTTGTTACTGACTTACATCACATCTTCCTTCTTTCTTTCTATTTCTCAGTAACAAATGCAGTTAGAAATACTATACTGAGTGATCTTGATTTTGAATCACATTTCTCCTCATACACACACACACACAAACACACCCCACTCTATTTCTTGCCTAAGCATTTTACTATCTACACAACCTAGACAGTCCTAAAGCTCTAATAAAAACAGGAAAACAGAAAGCTTAGGCAGAACTTTCTGTGTCTGTCTTTGTCTCTGTTTCTGTCTCCAAAAATTGGAGGGTGGGCATAAAAAAGCCCATGTAGCTAAAGTAAATTAAACCAGAAGAATAATGACTTGTAAGAGGAAATAGTGATCATATTTTTCAAATCATTCGATGTTGAGAGAAAATATAAAGCAACAAATGTGACAGTAGCATCATGTACCTGCACAACTGTATCTACATCACCTGAGAACAAATTCAAGCTCTGACTGTGCCAGTGTTAATTTGAAGAAAGGAACTGCATCCCTCTCTATTAGTCACACTCAGGCTTGTGTAGTAGCATCCCTCCTTGTTCTGAACATCAAACATGGAAAAAAAACTTGTTTCTTTTGGCATCCCTGTGACTATAACTGGGCTGATACATCCATTCTTTGGTAGTGTAATTGCATAATTTGCGCTATAATGTCATTATTTTTTTTCTACCTAAATATAGTACCTAAAAAGGAATAAGAAAATAGTCATTTAATAGTCACTGACACCATTTCCAAGTATTCTCTCATTCACCAGCAAAATAAACATAACATTTTTTTATGCCAAAAACCCACAGGAAATTTGGTCCAGAGTTTTAGATAAATAAAAAATTAAAAAATGAGAATTGTCCATTTCTAAAGTCTATGATTCTTGTGATTTGACTCATTTGAAGTGCAAAGTCTTGCACCTGAAGAAGAACATTCTCATGAAGCAGGGATTGCAAGAGTCATGAGTCATAAAATAAAAGATAGAAAATAGAAAAAAAGGATTTTCTTTGTCCAGGGGAGCTGCGTTTGGAGTGTTCCAACATCCCATTTCCCCAGATCAGGCAAAGCAGAGAGATGGAGGAAACTTTATATTTGAAAACAAACCATCAAATTCATAAATTAGGTTCTGTGATCTAAGAGTCTGCATTTACCAGGAATTTAAATCAGTGACCCATGAGATCTCTTCTGAGCTTTTATCTTACATAGGTTTTTTTTATGATTGTTATGAGTAATTGAGAATTCCTGCCATATCACAGAACAGAACCAGTATAATGTAAGGTCATTGCCTTTGATGTATATTTTTATATTTCTACATAGTAAAAACATCATAGGTCTTGTGAAGAATTATTTTTAAATGAAAAATACCTTTTGATAATTATGCATAAAGCTTCCAACCTATAAAATGAGAAAATGTTCAACATCAGGCCTCAATGCACAAGAAAAGTGCATGGAACAGCCTCTTTTAAAGTATAATTTTCTCCTAGTGTGCTTTCTTTTAGCTAGGCTTGCCAAGCCTTTCTAATAAAAACATTTTTTCACTGTGTGAAATCAGTGTCTGCTTTCCAAATAAAATGATGAAAAATGTCAGGTAAAAGTAGTAAGACAATCAAATTTTTGTATTTTGATTAAGGTACCTCAAACAAAATTTCAGTTCAATTACCTCATTTTCTTTTAATCATGTATAAGATGGATTCTGTAGTCTCCCACATGATGTGCTGTGGCCATAAAACTGACAGGCAGAATCTGCTTATTCATTTAGGAAGATAATGACATTGTCCCATTAGGAATCGTATCAGTCTTGGTATTAAGATACATTGTTCTGTCAGTAGAAAAGGATGTGAGCAACAGACAACTGGAAATACATTCCCCTAGAGAAGTGTAACAGAAACCTCAAAGCAAAATATTTCTGGAGATCGGTACAATGTCATCCTTTCCTCACACGCTCCTGCTTGCAGCCACTCTGGATATTTTCACGATTGGAACATAAATGCATAGCACAAAATCACCTCTGCCTGACCTCTTCCTCTCTTTCTAGGCAGGATCTAGCAAGAGCTGAGACGCTGCTCACAAGCATGAGGGGGAGCTGGCAGCAGCTGCTCTGGTGCCTGGAGTCAGGAAAGTGCTCCCAGCTGCAATCTCTGCTTGCCCATGGACACGCAGAGATGATTCATGTGATCTGGGGAGCGCACAGACAATGGTTTGGTAAACCTCTTATCTAGAGAAATGAGTCTCCCTCTCTCCTGAGGAAACTACCAAGCACCTCACAGTACTCAAGGTGTTGTGTTTACCTTCTCAGACACAAGTGCTTAGCATTGTACCAAACCCTATTTTCCTGCTGGCCCGAGGTGGAACAGGTCTCCCACACAAGCACTGATAAGCTGTGAAGGGTTCCCTATGGCTTAAAATGACACATTTAAATCCTTACCAAACAAAAAATTCAGTCAACAGGAGTAACTCACAACAGCTGAAGAGCAGATGTCTTTGAGCCTTCACTGGGGCCAAAGCTGCACAGATCAGATTCATCACAAATTCATGCACAATGGCGCTAAGTTTCTTTTCACAGAACACTTTGCAACTCCACGGTTAGATCTGCACCTTCCAAGTGCCAGTTGCCATTCTGACTAGTGTCAATTCTTCTGTCAGGGAAGGCAAATGATCTCATGCTACCAAAGATAATTATTTCAAATTTGTAACTAAATGGCTTCTGGTAAAACCAGTGTGATGAACTAGTGAACACTCAGTTCATTAGCTGTCATCCAGCTTGACATTTCCATCTTTCAAGCAGTATTGCAGAAAATCAAAGATACACAGGGCTGTGCTTCAAAGGCTGCAGAGGTAGCCATACTGTCTTCAAGAAAAGGGACTATGAAGGTTACTGCTAATGGGAGGTAGAAAATTACAGTAACCCATAGGCAGATAAAAAGTGTTTGAAAATTAATTCTTCATGCACCCTTTAGACATGCAGTTACAGAACTAACATTAATAAAACAGAATAAGGACATAACAACAGAACTTAAAATAAGAACATAATACTCTGGAGACAGAATAACACAAAAAAAATCTTGGCACAAATGACTGGTCTTATGCTGTGGCACTTTAAAAGTCATCCTATGTAAATATTGTACTCTGTACCCATGTGACAGTTGCTATATATAGGTGAGAGTAAATAGGTGAAAGTAAATGAGTGCTTTTTAACTGAACCCGTTTAGGACAAAATTCTTATGCAAAGGATATAATCACTATTCTATAATACATTCTATATGTTGTGTTACAAGACTTCTTTAATTACTGTTTTCATTACCCACTTTATCTTTAAAACATCAAATATTTGAATCATCATCTGCAAGAGTTTATCAACTGGATTCCTACCTTAGGTACTCTCTGTAAAAGCTGAAAAAAGTGTTTGTTTTCTTCCTGTCCTTTTAGTTGAACATTTTTTTTAAATTGTTTTCATTTCCTAGTTTTATTTGTTTCTTCTGAGATTTCGCTGTGGATTTTAAAATCCGTACTTTCTTGGTCTATTTAAAAAACCCAAAATCTATTCTGAAATGCTTTAAAATCTTCACACTCTTTAAAACTTTTCCAGTTTTCTTCCAGAAGACAGGTACATAGTGTTTGCCAGTGCCTGCTTAAGTGTTAAATTAATCTATTGCTTCCAGTCATGCTACCTACCTCACTTATTTTGTATTGTCACCTTGTGTACGTGACATGACAGGGATGACACAGATATCAATACATTGAAAGAAGTGTTTCATGCCTGTGATTTAATCCCTGGATCTGAAATTATGTTCCTCTGTGCACTCTTTATACTGATCCACTCAGGGCAATTCCTCTCCATTGGTATTACAGACTTCAAACTGACTCCCACAGCTTTCTAAGGATATAATTGCCAGCTCCTGAGACCCTTCAGAAATCACAAGCTGAGCAAACACACACACTGTGGCACTCTTAAACTTGCATTGCTCCTTGAGCAGGAAAGGTCTCAGGGTTAGATAACTTCTACAGCTAGTTATGGCTAAGCTTTCATTTAGCAAAGAAAAATGTTAGATACTTCATTAAGAATAGGAAATAAAATTTTTAAAATGCTAAATACAAAATATGTAAAACGTTCTCAGGACTTAAGAGTCAGCTGACTGTTTTACCCCTAGTTATTAACTGGTGCATCTATATCAGTGATGAGACTTTGGAACAATTCTACCACCTACTCCTGAATCTCTGATTCCCTTGGCTAATCTTATTTGACCACTCTACAACTTCCATGTCTTATTGAGGAAGTTAAACCTACAAACCTACTGCCTTCAGCCCAGGTCTGCTTGGAACAGACCCTTCTCTAAAAAAATCATTTTTCATCGGAGATATTCTCCCTTCTTTGTCTTTCAACCCATTTGGGTTTTTTATCAGCAGTCCAAGCAGCCAGGATTCACATAAAAAAACAGTTGTGAGAAACAAGGCTTGGTGAAATCTCAGTCTACACTGAGTACCCAACTGCTACCCTCAGCTTATATGAATCAACCCTTCTACAAGTACCATCTTAGCTACTTACATTCTTTGCAAGGGAAAAGGGCCATGTAATTCCAGGATCTCAGGTGAAGAACTGCTTGTCAATTATAGGCATCTAAATTCACTAATTTAGATCTTCAAATGCAAACACCACAGCCATTAAAGAACTGTGACATTTTTTTAGAGACTAATTTGCTAGCCACTTAGTGTTCCAGTACAATTAACGTTACCGAACAGGGTACAGTAGAGTTCCAACCTCCAGAGTCACAGCAAGAGTTCCAGACTCAATTTCTCTCCTGCTTCCCTTTGGAGATGGATTATAAAAATGCTGATTTCACAGAATCACAGAGTGTGCTGAATTGAAAGGGACCTGCAGGGTTCATGGAGCCCAGATCCTGGTCCTGCACAGACCATCCCCTGGAATCACACTGTGTGCCTGAGAGCACTGAACGCTGTCAGGCTGGTGCTGTGACCACTTCCTTGGGCAGCTGCTCCAGTGCCCAACCTCTCTGGGGGAAGAATCTTTTTCTAACATCCAACCTAATCCTCCCCTGACACAAATTCTCTCAGTTGCACTATAAATGAGGCTTCTGCTCCCTCTTTCTAAAATTTGAGGTTTTCTATCTTCTACATAAGTGTGAACATAATGCTTGTTTCAGACTTCTTTGCAGGAAGGATCACTTTCAGCATAGTAGGACCAAGTGACATGCCTGTTATTAGATTCATACATTCACTGTGAAATCTTCAAAGAGTCTGCACATGAAATGCTGGCAGCACAAATGACAGATTTAGGACCCAACATTTCCTTCTTTTCCTCAAATTTTGTGAACACTGCAGGTCCTCAACTTAGATTTCAGGAGTTGCTAAGATTTTTTTTATATAAAGTAATTTGCTTTTGAATAATTTGATGGATCTGCGGTCTAAACCACATTTGTAGTTTTTTGACAGGGATGACGGATCAGTGATTTCCTCTGACACTAAAAGGTGGCCATTATCTTTTACAGTTTAGTCATTTTCAATATTCAGAGTCTGCATTCATCTAATTCAAAGAACAGACACATATCAGTGAGAATCTCTAAACATTTCTACATTCCTGTTAAGATCTCTTTATGTGACTTTGCATGCAGTTAAGTTTATCCTTATCCATATAAAAGCCTGATGGTTATATTTCTGCACAGTAAAACCCAAATAAATACTGAGAGTCATAAAAAGTTCCTTTTATTTCTTTAGGCAGTGAACTAAAGCAGTGCAGAAGAGGCTAAAAGGTTCTGCAAAGCCATTGCTTTTTGCCCTTGTGCAAGTGAGCAGGACAGGAGAGAGAGTGACTGAAAAATTATTGTGACAGGCTCTCAGCTGGCCATAACTCTGAAGTTGGAACCACTGTACTCTTCCCTTAAAAGTGACCAGACTAAACACACTAAAATAGCCTGCAGCATCAATGATTTATTAAAACACACACTAAAGCAAGTGACTTTTGAATGTCCAGTTAAATATAATATGGTGAGACAGAGTAAAATAAAAGGCTTTGCAAACAAATCTTTCCCTTATTCACTGTATCTCACAGAGTAGGTATTTCCATTCTTGTTTTCTAGGTCAAAAATTTTTATCAGCCTCCTGAACTGCAGCAAATTTTCTGTGGTCTTCTCAGCTTTTCCATTCCTTCGAGGAAGCTTCTGCAAGCCCTCCCACAGATTTCTGCCAGGTCCATGCCCCCCTTAGGAGTTCCACGCCTGGAGCTCCTGGTTCCAGTCCATGCCTGTATTTGTGCAGCAGCACCCCAACTCGTGACATTTATCACTCCCCATCTGTCCTATCTCACTCTCCCCCATAACCATGTTCAGGTGTCTCCAGAAAAAAAAAGCAGTTTCCCCACTTTCTTGCTGGTACCATGACACTGGTGCTGTAGCAGTGTGAGCACTGATATCAGGCAGCCTTCCTGCCTGCTGTTCAGCCACATTCCTTCATGTACACATACAATAAAGTGAGTGGGAGAGGGTATTTATCATAGTTATTTCCAGTGACTGATCTGGCCCATGTGAAATTAGCACACGGTTGCACGACAACTTATCATACTTATTATTTTGAAAATCAACATATCATTGACTTCTTCAGGGCTGGAGGGATGGGCATTTACATTAAGACTGACTACAGGAACCCAGTCACATCAGCAACCTTGTCCAAAGAGCAATCATCTATTCTCGGTAAGTTTCCAAGGGTGCTGTAGGGCAAACCAAGATGGAAATCACTGTTTCTCTGAGGCAAGATGGCCACTGTTGTTCATTGTCTTTTAACACTTCTCTGTAGCAAGAGAATTACTTTGGACAGCCTCAGAGCTGGACTCCAGTAGGAACAGAAGCTTTCCTTGGAAGGACATAAGAACTTCATTTCCTTTATGCAAATAGAAGTGCCTGATATTGCCAGCAGCAGGAAATACTCCCTCACAAAGATGCAAGTTTCTGTCAGTCACTGGTATTTCACTCTTAAAGAAGGAGGGTTTCTCTGGACTCAGAAACATATGAAGGTACTCGGGGAGATGGGGGCTGTCACTTGAAGTACTGGATTTTAACAAACTGGAGATGCCATGAGAAATCTCAACCAGCAGCAGGCTTTATGGGTTTGTCCAGAGTAACAGAAAGAGAACAAAGACTGTGACCTACAACTCTGCTCACTCCCTAACTGCTCCAGAGCAGAACAAGTCACACATTACAGCCAGTTACCCTGCAAAGGAGATGTGTAAGACAACATGACTGGAATGTGCTATGCTGATGTAAAAAATTAGCTGTATTTATTATCCTTTTTAACCGATTGATATTTTGTACTGAAGATTATCTTTCTGAATATTATTTTTAAGGATCTGATGACTTTCTGCAATTGCTTTGAATTGAAATATTTGTTTAATGATGAGAACTTTTAACATTAAAAAAATTAGCTTTACTTGCTTTTTTAAGCCCAGTTACATTTTTCTCCTTAAGCTGTTTGGCTCTTTTGCTCTCCTTTATAGCTACAAGGAGGAGTACGTTATTATTTTTGGAAATGTTGCCTTTTATATTCTTTCTTTATTACTTACCCTGGTCTCTTAATCTTTTCTGGATATGTTTGGGTGTTCTTTTCATCTGGAAGTTTATTTATTTTTTTCTCTGTACAATATGTTCTGTACTTCCAAATCTGCAAGACACTAATTTTACTTAATTCTCTCTCCTTAAATGTTCACCCGCTTACAATTATTATGTTTCAGGTTCTGGGGTTTTCACAAAATATATTTAAGCATTCATCACGTTTTCCCTTTCTTTTCTGTCTCAACATCAAATTTCCCTTTATGGAAAAAATAAAAATAAAAAGAAAAAGAAAAGGAAGACTTAATATCTAATTTGTAAATGGAAGGGAATAAAATACATTTAATAGTGTGTTAAGAGATAGCTAATATTTTGTAATTAAATTGCAATATGGCAAAAAGCACAGTATTTTAATAATATGGACGGAATTGCAAATCTTATTTATGTATCAGTTGCCAGATTTATAAAGCTATTTCAGAAATTTTAAAATTTTAATATAGATGGTATCTTTCATTTTAGTGAATATTTGTGTATGACATGATTAATTAGACTGATACAGCATAAAAATGAAGTTTAGTGTTTGCAGTCAGGCTAACAATGTAGTCATCATAGGCAAAATTTGCAAAGTGTGAATCAGCCATGTAAAGGCCCCCATACTTTTCAGTTATTTACCTTCTACATTTTCATGGAGCTATAAAAGTGGTGGCCAAGCACCAGTTTAGCTCTGTGCTGGAATCTGGCATTCTGGCTGCACCAGGGGAAGGTCCCACCCTGGAAATCAAGTTGTCTATATAGAAACAGGTATGAGACACAAAAGATTGCAGCATCCTGGACTATTTTTGTTCCTGGCAAAAACTGACACCTGACAAGGGACAAACATTATTTCTGAGATATAAAGGCATCTTCAGTTCCATTCCTGCTCCTGGCCTTGCAATACTTTGTGGCATAAACATGAGTTACACTTAAGTTTTTATGGATTACAGTTAAGCTCTTACTGAAGCCCATAAGTTGCATCTCTCCTGAACATGTATTCCTTGTTTGACAACAGTGTTGTCAAACAAGGACAGCAGCACCTCCAGACAATGATTTTTGTTAGATTTCTGGAGACATTTGTCTTTCTTTATGTCTATAAAGGCATCTAGATAGATCAATAACAGTTTCCTTTCACTTCAGGTCTATGCATATTGCCTTTATGTATATTACAGAGTCTTACAGAGGTTTGTATGGATCCTTCAAGTCACCTAAAGACACTGCATAAAAGGTCTTGCTTGCAGCCTCTAATATTTCATGAAAATCAAGGCTATTAAAATCCACCTTCTTTTTTATTCACAATTGTCATTATTCCTAACAACTTTTAAAACATAATGTGAACTGGGAATGAACCATGCACTTTAAAAATGCCAAATATTACAGTCTGCATTCCTAAAGTAATAGAACTTATTTCTTCAAGGGCTCAAGATTAAAACATTTCCTATCAGTAGCATTTGGTTCAACCTGAACTTGCAATTATCAGTTCGTGGGTCATAGCTATAATTATCTTTTCCCTCTCAGACCTTATTAATCACACAAACCATCTATAACAGACTTTATAAAAGGCTTTATTTTGACCAGTTTTGCACATAAATACTGTGTTTGTATTTACTTCAGATACAAATGGTGCCACCTGCTCCTCTTAGTACCCTGACATTTGGTGCTAATTAGATGGACTTGCATTATCAACAGCACAGAAATACAGCGCTGCAGCAGACTTGGTTACCATGGATCCTAATGCACTCAGCATTCCACAGGAAATTTAGCAGAGCATAAGAAATAAATCTATTCCTGTGTGAACCTGCACCAGTTCTATGACACTATTAAGGTACATCCTCAAAGTCTTCTAAATTCACGGGTAAACACCATTATTATTTCTAAACTTTTATTAATACATTCTATGACTGAGTCATCATGTAGGTGAAACAAAATTGCAAGACGATTTTAAACACCCTGACAGTGTTAATGGAAACAAGTCATGCATTCAAGCTGTAAAGGGGAGTAAGTCTCAACTGGGGATCAGCTGCTACAAAAGACTACTGGCATCGGTAAGTGAGAAAAGTCAAAACTATTCTTACACATAGGAGTGTCACACTGAATAGCTGCTGTGAAAACTCATGTTATTTGTTCCTTTTCAAGCCTGCCTGAATGTACCTAATTATTATACTCTAGGACCTAACAAATCTACTAATCCAAAAGTTGCTTCTACAGAGGGATTTGAGATAGCTTGATAAACTCGATAGATGAAATTAAATGAAAAGGAGGAAGAATGGATTATGCAGAAGGTGAAGAAAAGACATAAAAATAACAAAGAAATTAAACCATTAAATGAGCAGACAAGATTTTAAAAAATTCCTTCTCCCTTTCTCACAGTGGCATGCATATAATTCTCTCTATCTGTTCTAAGGCCCAACAACCCTCTATTTCACATTTGAGGTAAATTAGCAATTTCTTCTTCAGGCGTCAAACTGATGTTTTTTGGGGTTCCTCCTTTGTTCTCAGAATTGTCTGCATTTCTGAATTGTACACATCTTTGAGTGCTATGGTGCCAGAATTTCAGTTTCTTTCAGAGTTGTACCCAAACACTCACATCTCAAAGGAAAAGTTCAGCACCTGAGTTATGAATTGCACATCCTCTGTTCTCTGAATGGGATTTTCTAAAAAACTGCAAAAGGCGAGTTTGAAAATTAATGCCTTCCCCTTGCAATTAGAATGATTTGCAGTAGTATGAAGCAAAATGCTAAAAATAAGGTGAAAACAGGGATAGATCCACTTCCCAAAGTTAAAAGCCTCCCAGCACAATGCTAGGAAGTATGAGGTATGATACACAACCACACAAGGCTCAGGCTGCTATCTCCATGCGAGTCCTCCTGCTGCCTTGAGAAGGCTGACCTAGAACAGGGGCTAGACAGAGTTAAGGAATAAAGCAGGTATTCATTAAAAGGCCTTAATGGATACACCCTGTGCAGCACAAGAGCCTGGCCAGGGCTACACCCAAGATGAAACCCAAAATGGTCACAAAATGCACAATTGGTCATGAGTTCTCACACTTTTATAAGTTTTGGTCCATTTGCATTTTTGGCAATTGTCCAATTACAGCCGCAGATTATGAAGTCCCATCCTCCCTGTTTTCTGTCTTCAGTCCAGTTTATCCTCCTGGAATAACAACCTGGAACTTGTAATGGTTGTCCTTGGTCCCAAGCTAGAAAAAGGAATTGTTTTGTCTGCCTACTCTGCGAAGAGAGATTACCAACACTTAACATGAAGCTCAGAACTACACACTTAGGCAGTACAGAATCTGGAAAATATGAAAGCTAAAACCTAAGTCATCACTTTAAACTTCATAACAATTGAGTTCTATTGAAAATATTTAATCTTTAAAAGAGGAAATTCATTTCAGAATCATCTCATTAAGGTCAATTTAAGTAAGTGACATAGACCAATATAAGTGGAAGAAGATATGCCAGGCAGGTCTAAAAGCTTTTTATGGGGTCACACAATTAACAAACCACTGCATGCAACAGATAAACAATCAAATGGGTAGGCAACACATGATTTGGGACAGGATAGAAGTAACATTTTATCTCCTTTTCTTCTCTCTCCTTTTTGGAAGGTGGGAACGGACAATGGACCTAAGTTTGCATAGCATGTTTCTCACAGCCTATATTATTAATCTGTCTGTATTTGAATTACCAGTTCTTAATTGTGGGAACATTTCTATACCTATCAATTCCAAGTGGCAGTGAAACCTCACAGTATTAATACAATGTATAAAAAACATCTGAAAATCTGCAAATGGCCCAACAAAAAGTAAAATATTCTCTGATTGACTGAAGACTTTGCTTTGTTTTGAGCCCTGAAAACCATTCAGCCTCCACAGTCACCGGATGTTTCTCCTCCACCAAAGCCTGCCAGCTCACATAATTGCACAGCTGGATTGGATCTGTGTCCACATAGCTGTGTGCATTCTTACCTCAGTAACTCAAGAATTTGTCTGTTGGATGGCACAAATACTGCAAAGTTAAAAAGGAGCTGCTTTAACACCTGGCTGAGGAAATCGTATAGATCAGAAAGAGGGGCTTGGTTTTAATGAACGTCAGAAGAACATGGAGCTGGTTTAGTGGCGAACACGGCGGTGTTGGACTAGATGATTCTAGGGGTCTTTTCCAACCTCAACAATTCTGTGAATCTTTGAACACAATAGTCTCCTCAAATAGGAGAGGACATCAAGAAATCTTCTGAACTAGGAAAGCTTATGTTAAAGATGAGATTCCGCAATTACCAATGTAATTTGAATTAAAAACAAATCAAGGAAATCACTTCTTTCTTGAACAATAACTCGTCAGGAGCCAAATATGCTCCATTTCTGATGTCATCATACTGCCAAAAATTATTCTTTCAAAGACGCTGAATAATCCATCTCTGTGATACACGTGCAGTAACTCATTAAACTATTTTTTTTAAGGGATAATAGGCCAGTATAAAAGAAGAGCCATAAATGTTCCAATTTTTGGAAACGTTTAAGATAAAAAAGTTCTACAGGAGCATTAAATTTGCATTTTTCACAGTGTTTAATTCTCTTGTAGGAATTGATATAGCTGGCTTTCAGGAAATACATAACTGTTAATACATACCACTGTTAAGTGGTGAGTTTACCCAGCATGCGCCTGAGATTCTACTTCTACAATCATATCTTTGATTTTGAGGAAGAGGTCAAATGCCCAATTTAGATAGTTTCTGCTGGAAAATAGGCCTATAGGAGGATGAATCCATTGTCCAGAAACATGGAAAACTACCAGACATGAATGTCAATATTTTTATCTGTGTGATTCATCATAATCAGCATGTCATTCACATACATTATCATTATTCTCCATCAACTGTGTGCAAGAAAAATATTTACTGTCCATGCATGTACTGTACACAATAAAATACTATACACTGCTCTGATAAAATATATCTTTTTTTCCAGGTCCCAAATCATACATTTTTGTCCTCATCTTAAGCTATAGACTTATGGGGAGGGTTTGTTACAGAGCTACACTTCTCTATGGAATGTAGTTCCATTACAGTAAATATACTTTCTAAAATACTTAGCAACATTTGGGTTGTAGGGAAAATGGTAGAGAAAACCAGTACTATGTTATAAATGGAACTGTTGCATTTTAGAACTGAACCAGTTTGAAATTTTTGGTTACATGCATTTGATTTTTATGTTAGATAACACACTAGAGTATTTTCATTGGGTGGAATAATGCTTAATTCTCTTTTCTTTGAATTGTAAAATGGACTGGTTTAATTTCAATTCCAAATGCCAAAATCCTTTTTAAAATAGAAGACTGATCTCCTTTGCAGTCCTGCTTCTCAAGAGGATTTCCTGAATAATAAATTAAGAATAAAGGTTTTGACCCTAATTACATTTTTCCCTGCTTTCCAAAATAGGCTCCTTATGTGTAAGAGCAGTCATTTTAAATGCTTTCCTTCACCTAAGATTAGAACAAGGGAGAGGGGACAGGGAACAGTTCTCCTGAGGCATGCCAACACAAAGAGGTCCAGCCCTAAAGCCCAGCTCCCACAGCATCAGGTTCCCTTTCTCCAGGCTGCCTGCTATGACTCAATGATTTCTTCAGTCCTTCACCTCTCACTTAGACTTTCTATTGAGAATTGAAGATCAGTAATACAAAGATTAGAGACAGGAGAGAGCATTGGAAAAGGCAAAAGATTTTTCTCCGAGGTTATCCCTTGTAGATGTGCATACAGGTAGGGATTAAGAGAAAGGAGATTTTCTACAAGAGATTAATGCATACTGAGACATATGTACATGCATGCTGCAAACCATGTTAATATTTAAAAATTGAATGCTCAAGAGAGTAGGTCTGTATGAATGTCAAAACCAAAAGCATAGGGTCAAATCATCATCATTTGATCAGAAAGTCAATCATACAAAGTTGAAGAACATATGATCAATGAAAAGTGTTAATAACACATGTTCTCCATTAACTCCCTACTCTCTAGGGAGGTATCACAAAAACAGAAAGTGCAAGCACTTAAAATGACTATTTGCTTGTGGGACTGGCTATGGAACATTTCTACATAGGTAGAAAATATATTTAAGACATTCTTTAGGTAGTTAGAGTCATTCATAACATCCTTCAGCTATGAAATGCTACTGAATTCAGTGCAGTCCTGCGCTGATGCATAAGTGGTCCTCATACAGCCCACCTTGCATGACTGGAGCTGTATTTCTAAATATTGCCCAGCAATTTCTTTCTGTGCACAATTACAGCTGAAATGCTTGATCATAATGTAATTAATTCCTCACACTGAAATATGAATTAATTTTAACTACCATTAAAAACTTTTGGAGCACTTTTAGAAAAAAACAAAAATAATCATAAACTTGATGGTAAATGAATCAATAAACTGAGCTATAGGAAAATGTACAGTCTCATAAAAGAGTTACTAAATATTTGAACATAATGAAAACAGGATTGTTTGAAATTTTGAATAGCCACATTTCAGGAAAGCAAATATTATAATGAAGCATCAGCCAGAAATATTGTAAATGACCAACAAGAACAGAGAACTCCAAGAGAAAGGATGCTGGTCTTTATGTGTATGAATTCTCTAGACACAATTTGAAATACGACTACAAATGAGCACCTTTGTAATGAAAACCAATATATGCTCAGATGCAGTTTTCTAAAATTGAATAAAAATAAATATATAAACCAAGGGAAAAATAGTATAGGATTTTTTTTTTTTTTGCATTGTTATTTAAGGAGCACTGTAAAAAGGTGAGGAAGGTGGTGAAAACCCCATTCATAACCTAAAAACACACTTTCTTTTTTATAATGCCACATGTATTACTGGAAGCATAAAGCATAAAGTTTTAAATAAAGCATTTATGTTAAAGACTCCAAAAGCAAAAGCCAACATGATTCAATACTACAGTGAAGGAGGTTACAAGAAGTTTTAGTTCTTTTTTTCAGAAGAGAGATTCATGTTAAAACAGAAAAAAACAAAATATATATATATATATTTATATGTACATATACTGGGGAAAACAAAACCACATGGCAGCAGACCAAAAGAGTAATATGCATTGTAGTCCACTCTCAAAAACAATTTTGCTTTCATTGGTACTAGAACATTTCAGAATAGAGTATTGCTGAGATCAAATTCTTGGTTGGTTACCCTTTTCATAGGATGTTCATACTTCTTGTCTGTATTTCAAGGTTCTGTTCAACTTGACTACAAAGCTCTGCTTATTTTCACCCTACCCATAAGATCTAACTCATCTTCTGAAGTGAAAAGCAATGTAGCTTTCCTTCTGATCCTTCCTTTAAAGCTTTTCTTATCTACTCAGCCTTTGATTGCTGACCACTCTGTGATTTCCACAAAGAATCAAGTTATTACTCTCATTGGGGGGCCATATCCTCTAAAATCTCATAACTCTTCATGTCAATAAAGCAACACTCATGTACAGCATTGAAGATCTGGCTATACATCCTTTGTATTTTATCTCTGTGAAACTAAGTTGCAAAATCTTTGTTCTGGTGTTTCAAACCCTGTTTCCTTTATTATCATCCTAAATTACATGTAAGATTATTTCACAGAGGAATGGGAAAAAATTTCAGATTAAATGGAAAGTGACTTTAAAAAATTCAGATTTTTATATGAAATATAAAATGTTATTTCTGAAATTGAAAGAACTGTACATGGTGGTGTTTGGTCAAAGGTTGGACTCAATTATGTTGGTGGTATTTTCCAACCTTAATGATTCTGTTATTCTAATATATTCTTCACAGTGGTTCTGTGAATTGCAGAGATTCGAGCAATTGCAGATATCAGTTGTAGATTTCACTCTTCAAGCTAGCACTTAGAATGCTCCTAAAACTGCCACTTTTAGAGACTTGGTCAATTTTTCAAAATTTAAAAGGAATAAAATGAATTTGTTTCTTGTCTGCTGTAGTTTCAAAAGCCATAGTCAATTTAAAAAGTTACCTTGAAGTGCTTCTTGTGCTGGAAATTATTTGTTCATTTCAAGATGAGAGAATAATTCTTGATCTACCTGAGAGTCTTTGAAGAACTGTTCTTTCTAGAGTACAGCTCAGGAAAAAGTCTACCAACAGTCAGAATCTAGCACTAAGAGTGAAAAAGTACCCATATTTTCTGAGCCAAACAATGTTTACATGGCACTTAAATTTCAGTGGACTCACAAACAGGTTTATGATGTACAAGTGCCCCCTCTCTTTTCTTCTTTGTTTAAAAGAATAGAACAGGAAAATCTGTTCAACAAAAAAAAAAAATTGAAAAAATTAAATCTCTGCCCCAAATATGTTATATTTAAGCGTTATATTTAAGCACATGGAAAAGTAAAGAACAGACTGGAAACAAGGGGATCCTGAAGAGCATGACCTCAGCACCCCACCTGCCCCATCACTGCAGAGCTTTGAAGGCATTTGGATCTTTTAATTTTGTGGGGTCAGGTGGAATGTATGTAGCACATAGACTTTCCCTTTCACTGTTTTACATTTTAAAAAGTAAAAAATCAACCAAGACTGTTCTTGGCTGCCAAAACTTCGTTAAATGCTGAAGTCAAGTAGAAAAACCCCAGGGCGTTAAACAGCCATTGCCTACTGTTACAATCAGAGATACCACCAAGGAAGCACACCTCATTCCACAGTTGCTTCAATAATCTGAAAGTCATTTATTTTCCACAGGGTCTATGAGATCACTGCACCAGCTATATTTGTCTCAGTGACAGCTCACACACATTAAGTAGATCCATCAAAGTTTTTAAATCCCTAATTTCTCTGTCTCCTGGTACCATCTCTTCACAGCATAAAAGGATTTTAGCCAGAATAATTAAATATTTTATTTATTTAAGGCAAAACCTAAATATAAAACAGAAATGTAAATCTTTTTCAACAAATCATTTTAAAATAGTTTTGCGTAAGTCCACAGGATATTGCATCCTTGAAATCTGGGGTATTATCAGTAAGCAAATGGTCATATATTCAGATCTGAGGAATATTTTCTGATAATCTGTGTACAGAGGACTGTCATTTATTGACTTCCCTTCTGTTTCTATGTGTGAAAGTGCCTGTAAGAATGCTAAATTATCTCTTTAATTAATATTCATACTTAATATTTTTTTAAAAACTAGCATTATCACCATGATCTTACAGGAACCTGGAAGGAAGATTGCTTTGTTGAGAAAGTGATGATCAGAGCGACCATGGAATGGAAGCCATTTCAGCTGGTTTGTGCAATCTAAAAGTGGGACACCTGATCCAATTTAGTCATCTAGGACTATCTGCAATCTGTAAAGAGAGATGGGCATCCTCACTGGTTAAGTCATACCAGTCTAAGCAGTTTACAGAGACATATGGAGGTGGCCTGCCAGAAGTTGGAGAATTAAGTAAATCCATCCTCATGAGCTCCTTCCAAGTTCAAGCCTGCAAGCCCTAAATATGCATTAGTCCAGAGTCCAAATCATTATGTCCAGTCATGCAGTTAAACCAAAGTGAACTCAATATAACAAATATACCTTTTGTCCCCTGTACCCTTATTTTAACACAAATTAAAGACACCTGTGCTTCTACCTGACCTTTCAAAACAGCCCTTCATAGAAAAACACCTAACTCAAATATTGGATACAAATAATATTCTGGAAATACTGAACTATAATTGGTACAATTAATGGCTACACTTAACCATTGAAAGACAAATTCTGACCTCCTTTCCTACATGGAATTATACTAAAGTTCATTGTGTACATCCCATTGATTTTTCATGGACTACTTCTGCAATAAAATTCTACTTGGTAGATTTAAAAGCATCTACATCTGTTTACAGGTGACCAGTCTGAACTCCCTTCCACAAAAGATGAGCAATCACTTATAAATCAGGGACATTTCATGGGTGAATAATTACTCAATGTATTGAAAATGCTCATGATATAAAAGCAATCCTAAATATTTCCATTGCTACTTGATGAAATAACTTCATTTACCCTTACTAATTCTATAATAAAATTAATGTAATTACTAAGATACATAGGTTTGCTTCTTGTGTTGGTAGTAACTAAGATCAAAATAAGTTGAATTCTATTTTAATATCAAACAATTAATCAGTATAGAGGTCACAATAGAAAGATAAATAATTTCTTTTGTTTTACTATTTGCTTTTCCCTTTTTCTCGTATTTTTTAAATTGAGAAAATACTATTCTGTGGGAGCTTTTGCATCAATAATATATTTGGAAGTCACTCCATATCACCTCAAAGTCTTTTGTGTCCAATGGATGTGATTGGTAGCAAAGATTCCACAGTCAGCTTGGCTCCTGCTAATGCTGCAAATCTGACTATTGTGATTTTTATGTCAGATTACTGTACTCACACAAAACAGCAATAGACATTTCAGAAATATAAATAAGATGTCAAAACTTATTTTGGGTTTATGCAGAAGATGCATTTCAAATGAGAATCAAGAAAATGGCAAGCAACAACAAAAGAATAGAAAGAATGAGAATTACCCTTTCTAACTCTTATGCCTTAACATCCTAGTTACAAATCAGAAAGAGGGAGAGCAACAGCTATTTCTGTGTACTCTAAAAGAGTCCCTCCTAAGCATTAGTGCCTCTTGAGAATTGTGCTAAATTCATGTATCTCAACTGCATCTGTTCTGGTTTTCTTAATTTTCTGTAGGTCTCATCAAGAAAAGAAACTACTTTAGAAGTGATTTGATGGTAATGGAACCATTACTCAAATAAAATAGCAAGTCATTGTGCCACTAAAGGATTCACATTCTGGTTTTCAATTTGTCCTAAAAACTTTTCAGAATGTGACTGCATACACACATGAGTAAATGTACTTCCTCCTATTAATATTTTCAGGGGCAACTGTAATTTCAAAGAGGTTAGTTAAGAAAATAAATAATATCTCTGAGAAGTTCCTAGGTATGCATGGTTTTTATTATACTGGTTTTTATTATACCATGATTTTTTTCAGTTAAATAAACAGCTCATTTTGATGGACCAAATTGAAATTAGGCTAATTGACACAGGTCTCTATACTTTTGGAAACTCTTCCATCTTTATTTTTAGCAGCACAGTCAGACATTATAGGCAGTTAAAGGCTGATTAGGATTGCAGAGTAGTTAGAATTCTAACCATACAAAACAAGGGGAAGACTCCTTCTGTGGGATGTACATGAAGAAAATTTATAATCAACATTTTTGTTGAGGTTTTATGAAAGTGCCACATTATATTGATGTTTTATTAAAGGACGCCATTTTGCTGTTCAAAGACCATAATGGATGCCTTCAAGGGATTCTGTGGGCAAAATCCAGAACAAATCCCAATGGAATTGTGACTTCTTTTGTCAGATTTGAAGGTGAAGCTATATTTTTTCCCATTAAAACATGATATAGTCAGTGACTTTCATGTTACATTTCTATCTGCTTAAGCACACAAACACAAACACGTATCTCCTTGTATAAGCACACATAAACAAATACATACAAATACAAAAGGAGGACTTCCAAAATTTTTGTTAGCTTGAAATCAAGTATAAGCAGTCTGTGAAGTTAATGAAAGGAAAACTAAGCAGATTTCATTTAATTCTTACTCTTCTCTCTTTGTACTTCATCATTAATGATGCTTTCTTTTACTATTACTTTTTTGTTTTTCGGAAAAAGTGATGTAGTATGTTGTCTCTATTCAATGCAATTATTAAAAGAGTATTCTGCAATTGTTCGATTTTCAAATTTTCAAATAATTATATTCATCCTTTTGTAGCCTTCTTAAGAAAGACAAGATCTAGAAATCTACATTAATGTGGGACTGACAAGTAATAGCTCAACAACCAAGAGTCGGAGCGAAGAACAAGTCTGGTCAGCCCTCATTATTTCTAAGTAATGCTAAATCTTCAACTACCAAAACTGGCCCCCTGGTAGAGTCACCTGGGAAGCTGAGGGTATGGAAAAATTATGTATGAGAATGTTAAATTTAAAGTAGAGCAAGAGGCATAGAGTCTCTGCCATCTCCTGAAATCAGAAGGCAAGCCCTTCCTTTTGAAGGATCAACAGGAATCAAAGGATGAAAGAATACTGTCTCCGCCTTTACATTTTTCTGCTGGGGCACAGGGATGAGTGAAAACCTTTCCATTTCCTCACTTCTCCTCGCCACAGAGAACCCACTGCTATAAAGAGATTGAAGACCCCTGAAAGGATCATATCTCACCCAAAATGTTTTCATTGAATATAGAAAACCTACACCTTGAATAAATATGTAAAGTAAGGCTTCTTGTAACCTCTACATATGGTTTAATCTTGGTAGTGCTCTTTTCTTTTCCATTTGTTGTAGTAAGATGAATGAGTTTTCTCTGCAAAGGCCTTTCTTCTTCCCCAACTAAAATAGTTAAAGGGTAGTCTTTGAATTATTGTTTCATGCTTACTAAGTTAATGACCAATTTGCTATTTTTTAATTCCAGAAAAGTCAGAACAAGAAATCCCTAATATTTTTCAATGAACTATTCTAATATTGAGGATTTGATCAATGTACACTCACATTCAGAAACACACAGACCTAGCTTCAAATCAATAGTGGCAAAAAAATTACTTTTTCAAAGCTTAGGTGAATCATTGCTTTCTGTAACATGGCAAAAATCAGAAAAGAAACAAATTGGCAAATTCAAAAGAAACTTATTACTTTACGTATCTCCAGAGCACAAATTCTTATAGGAATAAGAAGCAACAGCAACCACAAATACACAGGATTTCAAAATTCAAATAAACTGTTCAAGTTATTACAATGCTAGACTGCAATAGTCAGTAATATATAAGAAAAGAAAAGGTAAGAAGGCTTATGCCCCTGTGTAATTCTTAACCTTAAAGGAAGATAAATTCCTTTCATACTTCCAGTGCTTAAAAGACTCTTGATTTTAGATGGAAAATAAAAGAGAGAAAGGTTTCTCACTATTAAGCATTTTCTAATATCTTCATAGGGAAAAAAATGCTTGAAATTGGATTAGACCAGTAGCATCCTCACTGCAGGCAGAAAAATTTATAGCTATGAATAACTTGACTAAATAGAGAACGGGGATATCATATCAGTTTTGTTGTTGGGAATTACAAATGTTATATGAGAAAAAGAGTCAAGTACCTCCTAAGTAAGATGACCAGAAAGGCATAATAAAATACATCTCAAGCCTGAGAAAACTTTATACCCATCACTTTGCCTTTTGATATCATTGGAGAGAGAGATTTTCAGAATGCGCCTGTATCTTGAGCTTTTGGATTTCTTCCAGTGTACTACTGCCTACTGACATCACAACACCACAGAATCACAGAATCATCAAGGTTGGAAGAGACCTTCAGGATCATCTAGACCAACTGTCAACCTGGCACCACCATAATCACCTCTAAACCATATCCCAAAGTGCCACATCCAGACTCATCTTCAACACTTATACAGACATGATTTACAAATTGGACTCATGGGCAAAACACAAAGAGAATCTTATTTTCTGCAGTGCACAGATAAAAATACAGGAAAATTAGAATAAATGGTGGTTTTGCATTTAGTCTTCAAGTTCTGAACTAGAGATGGAATATAGAAGCACAGAATCCCAGAATGGCTCAGGTTGGAAGGGACCAGTAGGCCAACTGGTCCAACCTCCCTGCTCAAGCAGGGTCACCCCAAAGGACGTGGCACAGAACTGCATCCAGACAGTTATTGAATATCACCAGTGAAGGAGACTCCACAACCTCTGTGGGCAACCTGTTCTATGCTTAGTCACCTGCACCTGCCTTTAAAGAACTGAGCTGAAAATCAGGACTGAGACTCTACACACAAAATATCAGAGAAAGCCCACTGCAAGGAAAAATGGCAATGGGGATAGGCCATAAAAATTCAAGGTTTTCAATACCAAGTTATAAACAACTAAATGTAACAGCTCTTATATTCTTATTAAAATTTGGGGATTCATTCATTTTTTTCACTTACCACCATTGTTTCAGAGCAGACTTGGCCATGAGGTAACACCTTTGGCCTCTCAAGGAAAAGATAAATTCATGGGTAGGACACTCTTTAATTTTTAGCAGACATAGAAGATCAGAGTACACACTCAACTGTTTTGAGGGCTGTGGTATGAAGGACCAGCCAGGATTCCATTGTTGCCTCTCTTTTGTGCATGAGAGGCCCTGACAAATGAACTGTGGTGTGCCAAGAGAATTTGCAATTCTCTGAGTCTAAACTGGGCTGGAGGTCATTCCCCCATTCTCTACCTATAATATTCCTTAAATCACTGAGGTTTATTTTGAACTTATTACCACCACCACCATCTCTTGATTCAGTTTACTTAAAATTATCATATTTTGCGTTCCTTTGTTACTCAACCCTTTGAGTTATATAAGCATAGGGATCATAATGAATTGCCACTTTGTGTCAGAGCTGCTTCTGTTCGAGTGGGGATTTCTATTGTGGCAAGCCACTTTTAAGTGGTTTTAGTCAAGAGTCCTATCACTCATAGGTACTTCGCAGAATAATTCATTATTTTTTCCCTGCTGGTTAAAATGCACGTACAACTGCCATATGAGACCACCCATGTCTTTGTCCCATCACTTAGCACCATGTTAACTTCCTGGGCACAAGAAATATGTTTTCTTTCTATTTTCAGGTTCAAAGAAAATACCAGAATTTTTTTTTTCATAAAATATAAAGATATCTGTTTCAAATTAGAAATTATTTTGGATCAAGATACAGCCTATGCATTTCACACACTACTTTGGTAATTCAATTTGACAGATGAGGCTGAGATAAGTCATGCAACCATCTGTGGTACCATTTAGAGCTTCCTAAACTACAACACATACACCAGTCATTCCACCTAGAGAACTTAAAAAAACGATCTATTATCCACTTAAAATAGCAATAACAAAATAATCCCTTTCCAGATGTGGGTAACTATCCAGCCGTGATTTACTGCTATATGAATCAAGGTCATGGAGTAAAGGATTAGAGTAATGAGCTATCATTTAGCTCAGTGAGGAACTGAATATTACCCTTTTTTTTTTTTTTGGTGAAATATGTGGTAAAAGGCAGAAGACAAGGCTTTGCTGAAATGACAGAGTGAATGCATGGCTCTGTGTGAGTTGTATCTGTGACTTGTGAAGCCCAGTGCAATAAGTGTTTGAATTGATGGCACAATACACATACAATAAATCTGATGGTCCAGAAAGTGCAGGAATCCATGTTCTTGGAGACTTCAAAGTGCTTCTGTCTGACAAGCCCAGAAGAAGTGGGGTGCTGGCAGAAAGTTTGGAAGGGCATTCCTATAACAAAGGCTACATGAAAGTGTCAGCAAGCAGCCAGAAATCTTGGGACAGCAAGTGAAAAAAAAAAAAAAAAAAAAAAAAGTTGATGTTCCATGGGGAAAATATTATTTGGTGAAAGAAGAGACTGCCAGCAAAATCAAGGCACACCACAGACAACTTACGTATGTAGCGCAGCAAAATCGTGCAGTGCTGTTGGCACTACTCACAGAGAGTGATGGTCACAGACAGCAGTGCTGGGAGTGGTGGCAGTAATTAAGGAAATGACACAAGGAGCCCTGATAATATGTAAAAATGTCTACACAAAAAGTAACATAAGCAATCTGCTGTAGCCCCAGGAAGTAACACTCTTGTTATAAACTTTTCAAGTAACACCAAGAAAGCAACATCTCATAGAGAAGATCAAAGCCAGCCGCTGATGTGTCTGCTGTATCAGGTGTCATGACAATTACAGCTGGGTACGATGCCTGAGCAAGCACATTTGCAAAAACTAGTGACAATTACTTCAAGTTTTTGCTCAAACTTTTTAGAGGCTTTCAGCTTTATAATATGATACAGGATCCTTCTTTTGCACATGGGGACAAGTAATAAGAACATATTGATTTGCTTTTTCCTTCATCCTCAAATACAGTTTGTAAACTAAGTAAGGAGTTCAAGACTTGACATATATCAAGACCTCAATAGTTTAAACATAAATTTAATTTTCACTGTATATTACCATGATGCACACACTTGCTAAAAAAAATCATATTGACAACTACAGATAGGGTGAGAGAGGAGGTCATTGAAAACATAAATGGAATTGAACCACTTGCACTGGTCTTTAATAAAATCTGTACCATCATTGTATTTGTGCAAATTAACTACTAAATTTTTCATACATTTTCCATGAATTTTTTCTTCAGGTTAAAAAAAAAGTCACACTTTTCTTACAACTCTGAAATACGCATTGGAGAACTGAAGGGAGAAAAGTGATGAAAAGAAAGCAGCCCCTTTCTGTCACTCCTATAAACAATTTAAAGATAATGTTTTGCTTTCACAGTTACCTGTGCATTTCTTGATATTGCTGTTTCTTTTTCCATGTGATCCTAACTTGCATCCAAAATTCTCCTCCCAAAATTCTGCAAACCAGACATTTCTTCGATTGTTAGCAAGTGTTCTGCTCCGAAAATATCTATCAAATCCTACATTGAAGAGAAGTGAAAGAAGCATTAAAATGTGATATGTATAAAAACAGTAGAAAAATATAAATGTAAAGAAAATATCAGATTTTTATAAATATAAGAAGAAAAACCTTTAGACACAAACTATTTTATGAGCATAGTAGCATCTAAGGATTAGACTTCATTTCAAGGCCACATAAAATCATGGGGTAGCTCTTTGTTGAATAAGAGGACATTCAGGACACCTATAATTCTGCTTCTATTTATATGGTTAATGACTCCAGCTGAGAAACTAAAGATTCCTACTTAAATCTGGCAATCACCAGCATTACCCCTGCAAAGCTGTCATAATGAAATCATGATTAACGCATCTCATCTGGATTAGCTCCTTATTTCCCTGCGGCTAAAATTCTCTATGTAACATCAATATTGTTCATTCTTCCTAACCAATTGCCAGTTTAGCACGCTTACCCAGACATGAGAGATGCTACTATATCCAGTATCCTCACAGGAATAAGTTACTACAACTTCCACGTCATCCAACAAGAATCTTTCTTAATACAGTAACTTCTTAAAGTAAGTTTAGGAGTGGAAAGCGGGGCACAGATCAATCTCCTCCCCAGAGAATAATCTGATTCATTATCATTCATCCAATATTCTCTTTATTTGTCCCAAAGAATGACCAGGCTATGGTTAAGAAGCTCTCAACTCCAAGTACCATCATTATTAGACAATTACAAGATTGCCTAATTGCAGATTCGTCATCTCCTCATCTCAACAGATATATTAAATTAGTGTTGTATCAGGCCAACTCAGGTAACTTGGTTGGAAATCTTCTCCCGAATTCCTTGTAATCAAGGACTACATGCTTTTTAGGTTATTTTTAAAGAGATCTAAAGTACTTGAACTTTGATAGAAAATGAAAGGTTTATGCCACATGCATCCTTACCATCTATGGATGTTCTTTTGGGTAGAATGGTTACTGCTCCTTCAGCAATCTCCTCCTGCTGCTGGACTGGTGAAATTTTTGACCCCCAGCTGTCTGAGCCAATCCAGAGGAAATGTCCAGACTGATTAGCTTTTTTGGCTGCTTCCAGTACCCTCCTGCAAACAAACAACAAATGACCAATTAAACAAATTTCATTTACAAAGAACTTGAGAAAGCCAGCATTTTTTTTTGGCTATGCATGAGCTTACAATAATTAATTAATCTATAGTTTTCACAATCTAAGGCGTACTCAACAACAGCTATAATGAACTCAAGATACAGTAATACAAAATTTGTTTCATCTTTAGCCATATTTTTCTAGCATTCTTATTGACTTCTTCCTTTTCAGTAGCCAAATAGCTATCTATTGGCACTGCACTCCTAGGAGGTGGGAAAAGTCTGGAACTACACAGAATAAAGGACCAGCACACTCTATAACTACAACTCCATTTCTTATAATCAGATTTCCAAGAATTTTTACATAACATTGAACCTGAAACTTATTTGTATGTCTATTTTCCACCAGCCAACCAAGCATCTTTGTGAAGAGGAACATCTTCAAAAAACAAAATTAGGAAACAGGCACCTAATATCATCTTCATTCGCAAACATGATCACTGCTCGAGCATTTGGAGTTTCCAACAAGCGCTTAATGATCTTTTCAAATTCTCCTGGTCTTGGTTCCCGAGGGATTTTGAGTGACTGAGCAATGCAAACACCTCCTAGGAAAAATTAAAAGGATAAAAAAAGAACTTTAACACAGTAAATATCGACACTTCAAAAAATTCTTAGCTAACCAGGCAAGCAGACAAAGCAAGGCGCTAATCTGAGATACAACAGCACAGCCAAAAGTAACATTATCCATGTGTTTCAAAACATGCTTTTTACAGGCTTACACACTTAATGCTGCATTAAAGGGTATAACACAATTACCTGTTACTTTATATTTTAAGTACCTTTCTCAACAACATTCTGAGACTTGTCAAGCACCACAGTCTGGCTCAGCTGGCATGAGTTCCCCAGACCTACCTAATCTATGGCAACTGAGAACCCAGCCTTGCCACAGCACTGCATTAGCCACGGATCCACAGTTTTACAGCCACCTTGTGTTCATGATGTGACTCTTTGGTACCACATACTGTCACACACCTCTGCTTTGTCAGCAGAGAGTATGTAGCAGAAAATACATACAGATCACTTTTAACTGTTATTATGACATTCTTAAATGAGCTGCCTTAATTATTTAAGAAGCTGTCATTGAATATTCTAAATTACTAATCAGCAAATTGACACAAACTCAGAGATTATATTTCTATTTCTTCCTGACAGAGGGTGCGGATTGAAATATTTGTATTTTACCTGTCAAGTAAAAAGGGTTGATTTCTACAGAAACGTAGTGATTTCTTATAGCTTTCATAGACCAGATCAGGGGAATCTCTACTCTCCAATTACAACACTGTTACCTGTGTTTCAGCATGCAAGAGAAAAATTTCTTGAGCCTGTTTCATGAATCACTGAGTCCATATTGCTACCAGTTTCCAATACCAAAGGTGATCTTTCTGATTACTTGCTGATTTGCTTATTTTAATTATTTTTTCTCTAAGTACTATTGCCTGATTCTCATTACTACAACTAATACCCACCAATGATTGTTCTTGAATTTTGTTATTCCAACCATAAGAGCCTATTGGGGGAAATCTAATCACTAATAAACCCAGAAAATTAGGAAAATGAGAAAATATTTAGCTCTGACCAAAAGTAACAAGTTACGACAAATGCAAGGAAATTGTACATTTTGTATCCCTATGTCTAAATACTTCTACACTGAAGATTGTTTTCAGTGTGAATAAAAATGTGATTTAAAATAGATGTTCTAGTTTTAATGAGTTTTAAAAGAGGTACTCTATTTTTAATGAATGCTTGTATTTATCTTCTGATGTATAAGATGATTTGATACACGTATGTTTCTTTGGATTAAATGCAGTTAGTCAACTAAAGTCACAGTTAGATGGCTGTGTTGTGTATGGGGAGGCTTTCCAACATTCTGATCCATCTTGTTCCTCCTATCAAAATGTTAGAATTTTCTTTCTCCAAAGGACTTCACAAATTAGGTTGATGCACACCTTCAGTGGTAGGATTTGAACACAAACAAGGGTCCAGACAGGTGAAGCTTGGCATGTCGATTAACATGAAGGTGTTACCAAGGTCCCTTGTGTAAGCTTTCTTAAGCTTAATGTATTTAATCTTTAATCAAAATTAACAAAATAAAGGTATGTCGCAAGGCACTTTTATTATTTTATTCAAAAAATTAGTGGGAATGCTTCAAAACTGTCCCAAATCTGTCAGTAATTAAGAGGCACTAAGACAAAGCACTTTAAGACCTGCTTTAACTTTTTAGTCACCCTGGATTTGGTCAGGCAGTTGGACTACATGATCATCATAGTCCCTTCCAACTGAAATATTCTATTCTATTCTATTCTATTCTATTCTATTCTATTCTATTCTATTCTATTCTATTCTATTCTATTCTATTGCCGTATTTAAAAAATGCTGGGAATTCATTATCAGATTTTGTGCTGCCTTTGCAGAATCTCATTGACTTCAATAGCTCTCTGAACAGGCAAATCTAAGCTTGAATCAAGTTTAGACATGGCATAAATGAATCGTGGAGTTATCAACTGCCAGTGTAAAAACAACTTTCAAATGACATCACCCAGTTTTAGTCAGAAGCAAGCATATCAGCTTTTTCAGTTAGTATCAATTCCTTGGAATGTTTCATTATTATTTTATTTGATTGAGAAATTCATTCTTTAGTGCAGGCTTGTCCTGAATTCTTCTCTGCTTTACATGCAAGAAAAAATATTTTCAAGTCAGAATACCTGCCATTTCGAACAAATGTTGTTCGTATGTAGGTCCTTACCATCCATAAATAGCGCAATATAACATAAATAATTTACTCTTATATGCTATAAAATGGAATATAGAACATTTTTATGGCAACAAATTTCTTCACATTTTTACAAACATCCTGTCTCCCCATGATGGAAAACTAATTTGCCAATAACAAATAAGCCTTTATAGCAGATGATCCAGGTATTTTTGAAAATCCAGCAACGAAAAATGGACACTTTACTGTGAAAAGCTTTAACCAATTATCTAAGCAGATATTGGGCTATAGTGATAGACACTTCAAAGTCCTTTACTTTCTTTCTTAAGTACCAGGGCTGAAATGTAAGAGAAATATTTAGCAGATATCCTGCAAATGTAACAATCAGCAATTCACCACCAAAAAAAGAAAAGCTCAAAAAAATGCCAAGCTCTCAGATGTCCCCGAAGTCATTCAGCACAAAAAGTAAAACAGATCCTAAAAATGATATAAAGGAATAATTTTTTACCTCATACATTTTGCAAGTGCATTTTTCAACTACTTCTACTCATGCAATGGCCCTTAAGGAAAAAAAAATCATTCTACCCACATAAAAATCAAATGCAAATATTACAAAATGCATGTATATAATAAACTAGGTACATCCATCTACAATATTTGTGAAATGGATATCAAGCAATGAGGAACTGCAGTATCTAAAAAGGCTATTTTCAGTGAAAATAGTGTAGAAGAAACATCATTCCATCATTGCAGCAGCAAGTTCAGTCATAACTGTACTGTGTATCTTGGCATCTCTGCATTGAAGAATGTGTTAAGTACTACCAGGAACAAAATAAAATGCACTTCAGCCTCGTTGCTACATTTATAATTAATTGTGAAGTCTATCTCCCACTCACAAAACACTTTGTATACATCCTTACCTATATATGGCATATACAACTGTTGCTCAAAAAAATAACAGGATATCAATTTTCAGCTAATGATGAATTGCTGGAACCACAAAGGTATTCAGAACATTACAGTGTCTAACCTCTTGGCACCCTGCTGCCTTTGAAATCTACAGCCTGGGCTAAGTGCCCAGACACAGAGAGAGATAAGCCTTGGAAAAGGATTCCTATGAGCCAGCAAACTAAATAAGGAATAATTATTCCTCCAAAATAGGTTGCAGAGGTACTAAAAGGACACGTTTAAGGCCAGTAGTTAGGATTAATCTTGTGGAGTGTGAACAAAAGAGAGATTTCCCCAAATCAAGAATAAATAGGGCTTGAGAACAGATGTCTCATACGTGATACCAATGGATTTACCACTTGCTGCAGAGGTGCCAAAGGGCAGATGGTTCAGACATCTAAGGTCTCAAGAGACTTTATGGCTCTGAATCATAAGAAAAAATTGCATTCCACTCCATCAGCATTTCTGACTGACCTGGCATGATGACTGCTTGTCTCTGTTGCTAGTTTCTAGGATCCTTCATTGTCTGGGGATGTACTTTAAAAGAAAATGCATTGGTCTAAATTTCCCATGGCTAAAATGATGATAAATATAGCATTTGTATAAGGAAATGAGAGCTAACTTTCCCCTTACTGAAAAGAAAATTATATGTTTAAGCCCCATCAATTAAAAGGACCTATGATGAGGCTTCAAAGAGTGCTGCACTAAAGCTATTGAGGAAAAGACTACAAACAGGCATCAGTAATTGTGCCCACTGCTATGGTATCCATTCCCTAATTCATATATGACACAGGAGGTGAAATTAACACTTTGCATCTATCACACATATCAAAGACATTAAGAGGGCACTGAAGGAGAGTAGCTCTTTGGCTACAGTGGAGGAAAATAAAAGCCTTACCACCAAATTCTGCTAACCCTCTTTCACCTGTTTTCAGATTTGTAAAGCCAAGGTTGTCCTCAGTCAGCCCAGAGCTTGATTGGAGGAATAAAACAGTCAGTATGAACTACCTTGTGTCAGTGCTGACAAGTATCCATTTGTCTTCTGTCCAGCAGATATGAAGTGCCATAGCCAGCACCTGGGGCAGGGGGATGATAAAGAGAAGGAGAGCAGAGGTGGGAGCTGGAAATCAGGCTCAAGGCAGGAGCTGTCTTATTCCTGATAAGGGGCTCAGTCCAGCCACTCCACACCATGGTTACAGCTGGAAATTCATGTCTTTTAAAAACAGACCTGGTAACCAGACCTGGTCTACAGCAACATGCTTTTATCTATGTTGAGATAAAATCACATCTTAAAAAAATTGTTCCAGGCTAGGCTTGCTTCACTTACAGGTACTCTGTATAACACAGCTTGTGGGAACACAGGTTATCACTAAACAAACAAACATAACCAAAAAAAAAAAAAAAAAAAAAGTGAGATATTTGAAGATATTGTCAGTACAGTGGATAAATAACCCTTTTTTGGTGGTCTCACACCAATGAGACAAATGGAAAAAAAAGAGTGGATAGGTAGTACCCACATAAGTTTAGTAGGTAAACATAATAATATTTATAATCATAAATACGGGTTTTTGCCTGTGCGGGTTTTGAAGTCACAAGATGCTGTGCTGATTGTAAACCATTAAATACTAGACTATATGAACGTGTGTCAGAAGATGTTGAAAGTGCATTTGGAAAATAGCAAGTAGACTTGGTAGAAAACTTATACAAAAAATATTTTTCCTAAAAAAAAGACTGAATGGTGAGGCTCAATGCAAATAAAAGGGCTGAATTGTCTCTCACTCCAGCTAGGATTCAGCCCTACCTTATGGATCAGCTAAGTAGGTTATATAAGAATGGTCCCTGGTTTTGTTTTGAGAAAGTTGAAAACAGGTTTTAGTTCAAGTGATCACTGCTGGGACCTCAATCATATTACTCAGAACCATTTTACGCTCTAAACTATTTATCCACATAAATATAAATAGCCTTACCAATGTAATAGGGAAGGGATGAAGCTATGCACTTTTGCAATCTATTTGTTAGCATAAGGAGGTGTACCTCACCTGACTCAGTACACAGTATTGCAAATCAATTATTTCATGAGAGCTTCATCACAAATCACATTGTTCCTGAAAAAGCTCAAGACAAATAGCTAGGCCATATCTGGGATCCAGTCCTACCTGGCAGGAATTTTTCAGCTGCCTTCAAGTACACACGCCCTTTTTTTACTATGAGTTATAGGTCACTGGTCATTAGGCCAACAAAACTTTAATGTAGGTCTGTGGAAAGCTTCCAGAACACATTACAGAAATATATGAAGGCAGAAAAGATCCTTTTCCAAGTAGAGGAACAGATGTCAGAGACTCAGAAGAAACCCCAGCAGGAAACTTCTTTATGACCCACAGAGTGCTGCTGCAGACAGACAGAGCCTCTCTCTGATGGAATACTGAACATTTCTGACAATAGGACATGACACAGAAGAACAAAAGGGAAAACACACAAGTGCATTTCTCCTCTTTTTCCAGTCCTTCCACTGGTAATATTGAAAGTCTAGAAAATTTAGACCCAGTTATATTGAAAGACTGTTCCAATTGCCAAGAATCTAGATCAATATGAAGATTATTGAAGATACTAAAAACTACAAGATGGTCCAGCTCTAGTTCTGTTGACTAAAAACCAGAATATTTATGCCACTTAGTGAATCTATCAATACATTCTTTTTAAGCCAAAAGTTCATTATTCCTTGAATTTGGATGGTAAGAAATCAGAATGCTAAAGAAAAGGTAAGTGATTGTTCTGCATGAGACTTTTACTGTTTTTGATAACCAGTCACTTCTAGCAATTACTATTTAACCTAAAACCAACCTGCCATCCTCTTGTCTGTCCCTAGATTCCCTTAAGAATAATTTTCTACAGTATGAGTCAACAGGGACTGACACCTAGAAAGATATAATTACAAGTTGAAGATAAAATTTCTCAAGCAATAATTCAAAATTAAACGTTTCCTTAATGCCAAAGTGGTGTTGCTGGGAGGTCTGAATGCAGCCATGCCTTGTATCCAGAGCTACCTTTACTTAACTTCCCCAAGAAATGATACTCTCACTGATGCCACTGGGCAGACTTCAGGGTAATTTAGCTTAAAGAGTAAGAACCTGAGCATTCAGCATGCTCTGTGGTTTTCCCAAAGCCAATGCCATGGCATCTTGCCTGCTATTCACATCCAAATCTGGTTAAATAAAATCCTATTCCTGTGCACCTCTTTTGTTGCAGTCACAAACTACCTGTGCTACAGAAATAAACCAAACTCTTTTCATTTCCCCAGAATGTCACCAAATACCTGAGCAAAAAATTCACTGACTTCTGCAAAGGCAGTCAATTCTTCAGCTAACAGTGGCAATACTTTTTGATGCAAGACAATAGTAATAAAATAAACTTTTTTAAAAAGTAACATAAACAGGAATTTACTCTGAATTGAAAAAAGTGGCACTTAATATCCAGCGCGCTTAAATATAATGGAGGATTTTTTTATAACTTTTGAACAGACAAAAACATTCTGCATTTCTAACTCATATATTGGTATCTTATTTCCTTCACTTAAGTAAAACTGCATCTCCTCAAAATCCCTTAATATTTATGACAAAGATTTGTTTTATTGCACATGCAGGTTGGTGATGCTTTTTCACTAACATGTCAGGTACTATTACAAGCTTTTCTACTCAAAACTAACAGCTGTTAAGAGATCAAAGTCTCTCTTTTTTTATTAGTGTTTTAGAAAAGGCTTTTTAGCAAAGGGTTTATTGCTGGGTCTTACATTTATTAATTTTTTTGCAAAGAAAAAAAAATGAGAAAGCATTAAGCAAGACCATGAATGAACACACTACATTCTGATGAATACAACTCACCCATTCCTTTTGAACCTGTTTTTCACATTCCTGCGTGTACTCACAGGCATACAGCCATGCATATTTCACAAGCACATGTGCTCACACAGATCCTTACACTGTGGTCAAAGCAGATGCTAATTCTAAAATAGAAAAGGAGAGAATAATCCAGCTCTGCTGCTATGTGAGACCACTGGCTACCGGCTTCAGTCATCAGAGTCAGTTTCTGAGGTGACATAAAACAGCAGAGATCTGCTATTTTGCACTTCCATTCTGAAAACTAAAACATTCTCTTTCCATTTTCTTTTTTTTTTTCTTCTCTCAGAAGAAACACTTCTAAATGTAGCACTACAGATTCTGTTAACACCAGCATCTGATGGAAAATAACTGCAAAGAATATTCCCACCATTTCCAGACCTACAGATTTTTTTTTCAGATTTGAGAAAAAAAACCCCAACCTACAAACAGCACATTTTTTATCCTTTGATTTTTAGTGTCATTTGTGTAAATGAAAGCCAACTTTCACAGCCTTGAAAGCGAAAGGCTAAAAGAAAAATCTGTAGTGGAGATGTTTATGAATGGGTAAAATCACCTAGCCACTTAAAAAAAATCTGAAAAGAATGAACCCTGGGAGATTGTGAGAGAGGATGTTTCCTCTCCACAGTGACTCCATTGATAATTACATCATAAAGGATATGGGTGCCCAGTCAAACTCCAAAACAGTGTAATTGAAATAGGCCTCCACTTACATTTACTGGTCAGCTGTTGCAATGCTTTCAGAGCTATGTCCTTTTATCATCACAGTGGATATAGATATTTCCCTCTAGGGAAGCATTGTTCTTGCTACTTGCAGATTTGGAACTTGTAGAGGCATAATATGAAAAAATAAATACACTATGATTTTCCCTTTTCTGGCTACATGCCAGTTAGAGCCTTAATGAGGAAAGGAGACCTTCTGTATTTTGGTGGGTTTTTTTTTTTTTTTTTCTTTTCTAAAGAACCTAGGTTATGAAAGGAATTTCATCAATTCTAAAATATTTTCAAATTATGCTTTTAAAGTAACATCAGTGCAGATTTAAATAAAAGTAAATAGTACAAACTCAAAGCCTGGCACGTAGTTACCTAAAGTATTTTCCCCTAAAAGTAAATTTACTTAAATATGGCCCTGATTCTGTCCTCCATTTCTCTACACTTCCCCATATTGATGGACCTGACTAGTTACAAAAATTTGGATTTGATAGTCTGGGTAGATGTTAATAGCCAATTCAAAGACATTCTAGAGAAGGTTCAGACATTGAAAATCATGAGTTCACTTCCAGGTATAGGCCCCAAGTCAAAATCCACAGTAGTTCATAGAAGACTGTGAAGATGACACAGGAGCTTATAGCATTCTTTATAAATATGTTTAAGCGGGAAAATAAAGTCCACCACAAGAAAGACTGAATTTTGCTAAAACATTTATTTCTAAATAAATATAATCTTTCTTCTTTTAGGATACTTTATTCCATGCAGACCTCTTCAGTTTATCAGTTTTTATTCCATTCTCCACCTTTTTTATTTTAAATATTTTACTGGTGATATTAAAGGCGGTTTTCAGTTAAGTTGTCCTGGGTTGTCTGATGTTAATAGTAGGCTACTATCCTATTTCTCCCTTGGATGCTTCTTAATGCTATAGTGGTGTTCAGGGATTGTATTCAGTCACCTCCTTTGAACTGAAATGGGGGAACCCAACTTTTAATCATGTCTTCAAAGAAAAATAGCAGCTGTGATTAATGTTCTCCTCCTGAAACTTCTTGATCTGCTTTGGGAAGACATTCTTCTTCTTTGTGATCATAAAATTATTGCAGTTTTCCTGTATTCAAAAAAAATTTAAAAGCCCTTCTGCTTTTTGCTAGCTTCAAGAAGATATGTAGCAAAATCAATTTTTATCTTTCCTCATGTATTTCTGTAACCTTAAAGTTCAATATGAGGAATTTATTCTTAAAATTAGGTATGTGTTATTTAGATAAGGTTATCTCTATTCATCCAATATTTATTTTCTTGTAATTTGAACTATCAAAATGGTTTGCATATAAAGTGTTACTTAACTTTAATTAAGATAAATCTGAGTTTGACTAGGGATGTTTGAGCTTGATTGCGACATTCAAAAAAACCCTCAACTTGGAAATTCAAAAAAATAGCCCCAAAAAATAACAGTCATCTGATTATTTTTCTGAAAGTGCAAAAATATAATTCTTTTCTCAACATGAAATTATACACACAAAGTTGTGAGGAAGATCAAGAAGTGATCACTTCTAACAGGGAATCTTGTAGGTAAATCTAATGCCAAGAAAGCAAATATGATATAGATTCACAGTCTCCTACTACAAAATGGAGATGCACAGGTATAAAATGGGGTTTACTGCATAAAATCTCTACAGAGCCTACACTGAGGTTAAGCCTTTGCTAACAGTGTTCAAGTGCCCATTTGCAACCTGGTGCTCAAGAGGCTTTGTCTTCTTCCATGGAAATTTTCATCAGGAACCATGATGACTTCAGCCATGCAGGAACAAGCTGAAGTTTCCTTCTAAGTCACAATTATCTCACAGAGATAACGTCATATATGAGGGGCTTTGTTCATCAACTAGACCGAACGAGTAAGGGACAATTTTCACCATCTACTTTGGCCTCTTCCACTTAAGGGTGACTAGAATATTTTTCAAAGGCCTAGCTTAGCTTTTGGAAAGGCAGTTTCATTAAATATTAGATGTTTTGCACTTGTTTGAAAATATTTTAAAGTATGAAATGACTTAGTGGTTGGCTTTCTTATTTTAGCAATATTAAAACATTAAGATAAAATGGTATTTTTTCATGGATAGTTTTGAGGGTTTGTTTTTTTTTTTTAATTGAGTACAAAATAATATGCCAGCGCTATAGAGACAAAGCAATTAAACATTTGAGAAATAAATGTTTTATTTTCTCTGTGTATTTCTGAAATTTCACAAAACAAATTTCAATATTTAATTTCTTTTTAGTATCAGTATTTTCAATATAATGGAAATACAATTTCTCAGTGGTTGCATATGTAGTGAGTCAAAGAATGCTACCCTGTAATGTCTGGAACAAATGGTTTCCATGAAGTGCACATAGTTAAAAAAAAATAAGCATTTTAAGGCATGAAGGGTGGCCCACACTGCTATAGAACTTTCTGAAATTGTTTATAATCTTCTTTACTGAAAGAAGCCCTCTTAATCCATTTAATTTTTAATGTTTCTAACTTCAGTTTGTAAACAACTCAGTCTTGTTACACCTTTTTCACCAAAACAGATGAACAGACATCCACCTCCATCATTCTTCCAAACACACTAACTTGCATATTATTAAGTTTTGTTATCAAGGTATTTAAAAACTTAGGAAGGCTGGCTTTATTTTGTTAAGTATCTAGGCTGCAAGCTACCTTCCCAAAATTCATATATCTACATATATATCCATTTTGATGTTAGCACCTAACTATTTATCTGACTTCAAAGTTCTTTGAGAGCTGCACACTTGGGTAAAAACACAATTAGGATCTAAAAATATTAAGGAAGTTTATCTGCTGACTTCTCATCGTTGTAGGTAATAAAAAATGGAGAGAATAAAGCTAAATCTTTTGTATTGCTTCAGGTCTTTATGTTTCTTTACACCAGCTGAAAATATAGTGATGTTAAGAATCAGTAATACTTCTTCTGTAACACAGCAGTAAAATGAAGGAGTTAGTGACTCTGCAGCCATCCACATATATAAACTTACAGAAGCCAACTTTAATTTTAAAAATGTAACTGAATTCAAGTTGGCCACACAGATCCTGTAGATTTAAGAAAGTTTGCTGCACTGTCTCTATGTATTTAATACCAAGGGCCTGTATCTGTATCTCTGCATTTAATAATAAGTGGTAAAATGTCTCTTGAGAAGTCCAGGAGTGAGCAGATCAGCTAACTGGCATTTCCTGAAGCATGTTGGGATAAAGGATTAACTGAATTCATAAAGGTCTAGAGAAAAAAAAAAGCATTTGGACAAAAATTACTAACCAGGAGACATCCTCAGACAGCTGCAACAGTCATGAGAATTTATAGCTGAAGGAAGCCACTGGAAAGTGTTCAGAAGACCTATGCAGGCAATCAAAGAGAGATTGCAAACTGAACAGAGGCATGTAAGGCATGTAACAACAATGTAGAAACATTGGGACAAGAGTAAAAGCAATGAAATGGTTTTAATTCTAGAGTGTAGTAAATGCTGAAAAGGTACTTGCCTGTTCTTGGTCAAAAGATTCTATGTGCGTGCATCAGTGCAGGTGGCTCGGTGAGCAGCTGCAGAGAGAGCTTCAGGTTGAGCTCTGGGGGGCAGGAGCCTGAGGCAAGAGGCAGTGAGCTGGTGCCAACCTTCTGCACAACAAAGGGCATGGGGACCTGTGTCACTGCCAGGTGACTGGGCACTCAAAATATAAAAGGTAAGGTATCCTTGTCTGACTGTGGGGTGAGCATAGGCTGTGAAGCAGGGCATCCAGGTGGTCTGACAGTGACTACCAGAGAGGCTCTGGGATGGCCAGACAGGAAAGCTACCTTAACCGATAAAATAAATTGCAGAAATACAGCAGTGTTTACTTTTATTGAATATCTAATTACATCTGGGTTGGGTTTTTTTTTTGTTTGAGAACACAAATATCAAATTAATCTTCTGAATTAATCCTACCTTGTAAATGATACAGCAGACATATACTAAAGATTCTGGATAGGAGGTCTGATGAGTTATCTGATACAGATCATTATTTCTGTAACAGTAGGGATGCACTTGCCTTAGTGGGAAAGGCCCAGGAAACAGAATCAAACGTTATATAGTATAATAGTTGTACTAGGACAGGATTTAACCCTACCTATTCTTTTTTCAGATGCTGGAAACATGGCTTCATTTTCACTAACATCGTGAAAGGAACAAAGGCTCTACATAACATCAAAGTCAGGAAAACATGGCAAGAAAGCTGCTATGCGTGCAGGGAGAAAGAGAAAAACCTGCTCTTTCCATGCAAGTGCACAGCTAATATAAAATCTCCTGGAAAGAATGGCAGCCAGCGGGAAGAATAGGTTTTGCTCTCCTAGTCCACAATTGGAAAGTATCAGCTAGAATATATGGATCTCACTCAACCCCATCCAAGCTGCTCAGTGACATCAGATGAATGGTTGCAACTCTGTTCAGAATTAACACTACAGTAAAAGGGAAATCTGGATACCTCTACTAATGTAGCTATCAAATGGAAGAAAGGCTCAAGACATGGAAAACAAAACCAGCACTAGGAAGATGGCTGGACAACAGTTTAATCCTTTCCACAGAGCAGCACTCTTCTTTGTTTTACTTGCAAGTAAATGATGAAAACTTGTAAGTGCTCATTTCCATCTGATTTAATATTAGGACACTCCAGATCTAACTCTTTTCATGCAAATAATACCTGTATTACAGTAAATCATCATTAGCTGTAAAAGTGGAAGGAAGCTGTTGCTTTGTCACAGATTATGTATTCATGGAATACAGTACCTGATAAAAGACGTCCACATTTCAACCCCTTCTAAACAAGATTTGATAGATCCACCACATTTTTTAGAGAATGAGACAAAAAAACATGCCAGCAATGACACAAAAAATATAGTCACCATGTACAAAATTGCTTTTATGAGCATTGCACAATAGTGGACACCACTAAGCCATTAATACAAGATGATATAAAAGCCTATTTCAATGTGCACCTAGTCTCCTCCACACAGACCTTTGATCAACACACTATCTCATCAAGGGCCTGAAGGATTTTTCTCTGTCTACACTACTCATGTGATCACATGGTTTCAGCAATTTGAGACAATTCATCATATGTAACATTTTTAAGCCTCCTCCATTATGTTTTCCTTTGTCCCAAAAGCTATCAAAAATTATACCAGACAAAAATCTATTATTCATGGAGCACTTATTTGTCACATATCATAAAAGAAAAATACAGAAATACATGTTTTCAAAACTAATTAATCCTGAAATATAATGCCCATCAAATCTGCCAAAAGATGTAATGGGGAAAATGAAGGTACTTAAATTTACTCTGGGTTTTATCTTGAATAAAAATATATGATTAGCGCCATGGACTCGTGAGAAAGAAACTGCACCTTGCAGTAACAAAAAATCCATTCTATTTTTTGACAAAAGTAGCAAGTGAGGATAAAAAAATGAAGATAACATAGAAGACAAAGAGAAGATAACAAAGCAAGTACTGGAGAGATGTGCTACAATCACTCATTGTTCAGTGTAGTGCACAAATAATAGTGCTGATCCTAAAACAAAATCTTTGGCAAAAGCCTACTGCTAAAATAATAATACACCTTTGTTTGCAATGCATTTTATGATTAATCATTGTCAAGTTTTGAAGTGGAAAAAAAAATAGGAATGAATCCTTTGTTCTCCAGACTTTCAAAGAACTTTCTTGCCCTGCTTATTTAGAGAAGTTTCCCTGGTGAAATACACAGTTCTGCTATAAGAAAAAGTAAAGAAACAAGGGTCTTCCAAACCCTTCCTAATAAACTTACTTTATTATGAAAGTATTGAAATTTTCAAGTTAAATGCATTGAAATTTTCAAGTTAAATGTGTATTTTCAAATCCCAGAAGAATTCAGTAAAAGTTACGAGAAATTTAAGTATTAAAATTTTTACTTTTTCATATTCTGATTTCTGTTAGCAGCCAGAATAGTAATTTTGAGAATGTTTTTTCTCTATATTAGAAAGATCACAACCAGCCAAAGATGTACGAAGTTCCACTGGATTCAGTGTTTGAAGAGACAGAGTCCCTTTCCCGCCATTTAGAAAGTTTTCAGTGATGGAAGGATGGAAAAAAAGGAAATAAATTTCAGTTGTGTGCAGGTTTTGTCTAGAATGAAGTTAAATTTCTTTGTAGTAGACTGTGCAGTGCATGTTTTGGATTTAGGACAAGAATAATGTTGATAACACAGGGATGTTTTTGTTATTGCTGAGCCTCAGAGCCAAGGACTTTTCTGTCTCACACCCCAACCCCACCAGAGGAGGCTGGGGGTGTTCAAGGAGCTGGGAAGGGACACAGCAGGGACAGCTGACCCCAAGTGACCAAAGGGGTATCTTAGACCATATTGTGTCATGCTCAGCATATAGAGCTGGGGGGAGAAAAAAGGGGAGGGGCATTTGGAGTGATGGTTTTAGTCTTACCCAGCCACTGTTACACGTGATGAGGGCCTGCCCTCCTGGGGATGCCTGAACACCTGCCTGCCCATGGGAAGTGGTGAATTAATTCCTTGCTTTGCTTTCCTTGTGTGCACAGCTTTTGCTTTACCTTTTAAACTATCTCAACCCATGAGTTTTCTCACTCTTACCCTTCTGATTCTCTCTGCGAAACTGAATAAGCAAAGGACTGTGTAGGGCTTAGCTGCCAGCTGAGGTTAAACCACAACAAATAGTAAAAAGCAAAAGAAAGCTCAGAAGAGCAAAAAATCTGCCCTCTTTTTTCTTGCGCTTGTTTCTTGCAGAGGGTCTAGCTTATTTTAGAAGAGAGTAGCCAAAAAATTAAAATGAAAGGAATATGGGAGGAGAAAAAGAAGATATTAACTGCAGAATATCACTCCTGATAGATTGTCTAAAAATAAATTTAATTCCAATGAAGAAAGCAGCATCAGATACATATACCAGCTTAAGGCACCCAAGTCACCATGTAGAACATCTGTTTACAAGACAAGTCAGGGGCCATGACCTTGCTGTGCTCACAGATTTCCACACACTGGCATGTGCACACAAGGTCTATTGGAACCCATTCCAGACATTTGTGTGCAATCTGCAAGACATGCCCAACTTCAGGTTTCAGATTTGGGCTCCTTGGGCCAATGCATAAGGATCTCAGTGTCCAGATATAAACTCATCTAAGTTTTTGTACGACTCTAAAAGGTTTAGCCTGAGCTAGGCCCTTTCACAATGACAATTTTACTTTTTGATAAATAAACTAATTGTTGGCAGGTTTTCCATATGAAGCCAACCATGTGCATGGCTCTCCTACTAACCAAAGCCTAGCCATTTCCCACTCAGACTTCCATAACTTCTCCTCTCCTGTGAAACTTCCACTCACTCGAGTTACAATTCATCTCTTGCATAAGTAGAAAACCGTGAAGCATGAGATTGCAGTTGGTAGGGAGGAGAGGACCAGAAAAGGGACCCTAAGGATCTTCAGCTTCTCTTTTGGTCTCCTATCTCCAAAAAACATGTACACATGTTTTTTGCATTATTCTCTGGAAACTCCCTCTGGATGAGAATACCTACAGAGTAGGTATTCTCATTCTATACATAGGCTTCTGTTTCATACCATACCTTCCCCCTGCCCCGTGAGAAAGACACTGTCCTGTGCTGTCACATGTGAAGCAGAAAAGGAATGCTTAGTCTCCTCACTACCATAACTGTGGTCAAGACCAAAAGTACTTAAGGAAGGAAATGCATCTATCATGAACCAAAAGGGATTCCAGCAGCAAGCCTTTCTTGTAAAATCCCATCTGGAAAAAGGACATTAGGAGAACAAAACTATGTGCAATAGCATTAGCTATTGATTGGCTTAGTTTGATGCTGATTTTTAAATTGGAAAATAATATACTAATATCCTACAAATCACCTTAAACCATCTGTGTGGCAGTTAGATTCAGGTTAGTCCTTTAGAAGCTGAAGGGCAATGTTGCAGATGACAGAAGTCCAGAGGCAATCCACATGGGACTTCCTAAATTGAATTCCTGCTCTCTCAGTGTTACTATGCTTTCCTCCAAGTTTCATGCCTCAGATTGCATTGCATGCCAAACTGGACCAGGGCACAGTGAGAACCTGATTTAAAATCAAAGCTAACAGACGATTTATTTTTTTAACAAGACACAGTGAAATGATGCCTGTGGCATTGGAGAATTTACAGTCAGTCTAGATCCCTGAGACAGAGGCAGTGAAATTAAGCAGACAGGGACCTATCACAAACTAACACAAAGACATGCACATAGAGCTGCCTTCTGAAGTTGTAAATTCTGAGAAATTATCAAGATCACATCTTAATTATTAACTTCAATTTTATTCTCAGAGCTAGTCAGTCCAGCTTTTCTCAAGTGCTAAATCTAGTGACTGGCAATGGAGAGTATAAGAAAATATTTTAATTATACCCCAGACTCCTGGTATTCTCCCGTTGAGCAACTCCAAACTATTTTCAGAATACTTTTCAAAGTCTGTCTTCAATTCTTCTCAGATTCTTCTGTCTACAAAGTCAGGGTCAACCTTTCCAAGCATGAACCAGTACGGTGGGACTTAAATGACTCACGCAAAATCAGTTTTCACAGACAGGGTGCAACTGGGAAAAAAATTTCTGTAATGTAACTTTGGGTATGCAGAGTTCCACCCCACTAGGAGGTGGATAGCAACGCTCTGTCAGAAATAAGCCCTGTTCATTACAGGAAAACAGCATGTCCCTGAGCAGTTACAGTGGAGTTTGAACACAAATTCATTCCTTGGCTGGTTTCACAGAATCTTCACAGAGAGATGAAAAATCTCACCACCATTTCCCAGACCACATATGGGCAGCAATCACCTCTACATACTTTGTTGATAATTAATAACGAAAAATGAAAAATTCAAAGACTAAATGGTTTGTTGCATTTTGTCAGTGCAGAGACTAGGGAAAAGGCCTATTATCATAACATTCATATTATTATTGAAGTCTAGAATGGACAAAATTCCTTCCTTCTAATAAAGTCATATATATGACAGGAAATGATATTGTTTTTTATCTTTGCAGGAGGATTTAGTTCCATATTTTTATTTAGACTGCTCTTTCTTTTTTTCCCCACTTTTGTGGCTGAAAATTCCTTCCAGCTGTCTTTTAATTAAATTTTGCTAACTGAGCTCACTGGATTTACAGTTGCAAGGGAATCTCTACTGGAGAACAGCTATTATGGGTCTGACCAAAGGTTCACCTTCCTTGATAGTCCTTCTCTGGCTATGACTCATAGTGTAAGAGTGGAAGAATAAAAATATGTGCTGACACATTGTTCTAGCCTTCAATAATCTCCAGCTCAAGGGCTTTTTGAGAGGAAGTTCCCTTATGCTCATCAAAAGTCCTCGCTAGAATTTTTCTTCATTAATATACTTAGTCCCCCCTGAACACAGCTAAAAGCTGTAGGAGATGGTCCAGGGGTTCCCTCAACATCAATAAGCCTAAACTTTACAGTGCCTAAAGATCAATCTTCCTTTTACTTTTTTTTTTCATTATTACAGTCTTAAGCTCCAAAAAACATAGTTTGATCCTAATGCCACAGCAAAGTCTTCCCAATGTTGCATGTACTTTGCAGCTTTGCCCTCTTGTTAAGCTGGTGGTCTTATTCATCATATACATCCATCGCTTTTCCCCCCTCTTTTTGGAACAGATATGCCAAGTATATTTAGATACATTTCTATGCAGCTTCCCAGAATATTCCAGTATCTAAAACTGTAGATATATTTTTATATCCCCATATGTGCGTCTGCAGTTTTTTTCATGGACCCCAGAAAAGTGGCCAAGAAAAACAGCATATGCAAGAATCTGAATGTACAAGCATATACACACATCACTAAATGCTGCATGAAAGTTTTTTGAAGTAACAAGTTTAGTTTCTAGGACAACTGAAATCAAGGACCAGATATATCTGACAAGCAATTCAGTGTTCTAGAATCAAGAGAACTTCATTTTTTTTATGAATGACTCAAAACATTAATTACAGAATAATCCAAGATATATTTTCTTAGCAACTTTTTACAATAGCCCAGCAGTTATCCGGTACATACTGAACCCCTTCTTGCTATATATTCAAATATGGTGATTTTGTACGTCTATTTCTGCTTGTACCTATCTAGCAACTGCAGTGTTTAAAGTTCTCAGATGCTGAAAAAATATTTTCGCATGCATCTAAAATATTTGTATTAATAACAAGAAATTTAACAAGACAAA